>VDFB02193867.1:327060699-327543951 GCA_007258455.2 Sequoia sempervirens | reverse complement strand
CTCTCTCCCTCACTCTATCTTTATCCCTCTCTCTCCCCTCTCCCTCCCCCTATTTCTCTATCACACTCTCCTCCCCTCTACCTCCCTCCCTCCCTCCCTTCCTCCTCTTTCTCTCTCACTCTCTCCTTACCTCTCTACTTCTCTCTATCTCTCCATTATCTCTCTATCTCTCTCTAATTCTCTCTATCTCACCTCTCTCTCCCCCTCCATCCCTTCTTCCATGTCTAATTTTCTCTATCTCCCCCTTTCTCTATCTATATGTATTTATCTTCCTTACTCCCACCCAAATTCAATCTCTACTTCTCTCTATCTAACTTATGTTAGCCCCTATATAGGAGAAAATTTTCACCCCACTTGAAAATTCCCCTTTTACACCCACCTTAGAAAAATAAAATCTGACCAAGTAATTCCATGTCTTCATTCTACACCCCATCTACTTGGAACTTGTTTTTAGTGTCAGTGGGGGAATTTTTTTCTGAGATGTGCATGTGGCACATGGAAATTTTTGTGGTGTGATGTTGTCCTAATAGGATTCCTACCTCTAGAATTTTCAAAGGTGTTATGTTCTCCATTGGCGATGAAATGTAATTCCCTTGCACCTTCCTACTGACCTTTAAATAGCTCTTTCCTTTCCTTTTCATCTTCAAATGGCTATCTTTCTCATTCACTTTAGCTTCTTGATGTTTCTACATACTTTCTTGATATTGGTTCACAATTATTGACCCATAATCTCACTACTCATTGCACTATTGGAATCACAACTCCAATGTCACAATATCCCACACCTGTCACCACAGAAGTTGCAACTTGGTTCCTAGTGAGGCTGCTTTTGGCATTGTTGTAACTGTGTCAACTCTACCATTGTTGTGGGCTTACATTCCTCTCTCATTGGCCTTGATTACCTTTGGTCGAGGGTGGTAATGCTTTTATTTACTTTATTTTTGGATTTGTGTAGCTTTGTGTTTCTTGTAGTATTAAGTTCTATTTCCATTCCAACACTATTTTCTTTAGCATATTTCTATACATCTTGATCTATCTATCTATTTGTGGAGGTGAAAACACCAAAGTGGGGGTTTGACTGAGGAAAAGCCCTATACAGCCCCAAAAATTTTCCTCTCTTGGCTATGTGTAGGTGCACATTCATGTGAAGCTTGCTAGAAAATTGGAATCCTCATGAGTTAATTTTCAACACCTTCATCCTTGTCATCTTCTATATTATCTTTCTAGTTGTTTTTATTAGTTATCATTTCAATTAGAAATTTAGACCTCAACCAGTAAGTTGTTAGTAGGTTTTTGCACTTTTTACTATACTTTTGTACTTTTTGGTCTTATAGATGCTAGTACCCCAATGAGATGCTAGTGCACCACGTTGTCATCCTCGACCCACACTGCTATCTTCTAGTAGAGAGTTGTCTAAGGTACAATTTGGCTTCCAAAAGCTTTATCATTTAGCCCCATCAAAACTCTCAGGTTAGTAGAGTGAAAGAAGCACTTGAGAGTGATCTTCATTCTCTATCCCTGACCTAAAACACTTGTCCAACTTGAGGTAGACTAGGGCAACATTTTTCTCTTAGCTCTTTGTGACCTAGAGCCTTGGTGTGGTTGGTCCTCCTCCTCTAATTTTTGGTGAACTCGATGTGAACAACATCTATATATTTCTTTTTGTTGATACTTTTTCCCTCGCACTTGGTGATCATTGTAATCTTAGGTGTTGTGAGGTTTTATGAGAATCACAACCTATTCTATGACCTCTAGGTACATGGTTAGAAGTCTACAACACTCACCAATAGAAAAAATGAAGGTCACTTCTGATTTTACTACCAGTTTTTCCATAGGCTTTCTAGAAGAGATGGGTTTCCTAGACGAGACCACTTGTGCACATACTCCTCCAGCATCCCCTATGGCCTCATCTATGGATGAGGATGATGTTGTGCATATTCCTGCACAAAATATTTTGGAATTAGACAAGACGTTGTTAGTCCTCATAAATTATTTATAGAAAAAACAAAAAATGACAAGAGCCGTGAGGCTTGTTAGCAAGGTGAGATACATGTTAGGTAAGGATCATACATGCATGTAGTTCTTAAATTTCCTCATGAATCTAATTGAAGCATACATCCCTTCATATAATTGAGGTGAGATATAGATCACTGAATGTGATGTAGTTTGCAGCAAGACTTGTGGTTGTGAGGTGTTGAGAAAAGTGGTTGAAATTTGCCTCCATGAAGAAATCATGGTGGTGGAAGATTTTTTTTTTACTAGAAGAGGGGTTTAGATCCCTACAAATAAAATTTCAAGCACTATAGGAGGAGTTGTGTCGAGGGTTTGATACAAGAAGAGGAAATGAAAGTGAAGATTGTTGGAAATATGTGCCTCAAACAATATAGGTTGAAACCTCCATTAGAGAAAAGTCGGTATGACATCTATTATGTCTGGCCAACTAGTAGATTGGTAGCATCCTGTTTTGTACAGGTTGTTGTAACCTTGTTTCTATCTTGCTGAATTCTTTCACTATGGAGCTATTGCTATGACAAGGAGTGTTCGGTATGACCTCTTAGCGCTCGGGAGACCTCTAGTTGACAGGCCATTCAATCATAAATCGGGGAGACTCATGGAAACTACGGGCTTCAGGATAACTGAGGGTTCTCGCTAAGAAATCTCAGCGAAGTGTTAATCTCTCACTGGCAGCGTATGTATTGAAGTCTTCAGGATAACTGAGGGTTCTCACTAAGAAGTCTCAGCGAAGTGTTAATCTCTCATTGATAGTGTATGTATTGAAGTCTTTGGGATAACTGAGGGTTCTTGCTAAGAAGTCTCAGTGAAGTGTTAATGTCTTGCCAAGAGGAATATTGCTAATGTCTTTGCGGTAACTTAAAGATCCCAGTGTGAGGTCTTAGCAATAGTTGAAATTCTTGCCAACAGAGACACACTTGGGAGTTATCGATGTAACACAGTGGTTTCAGTAAGAAGTCCCAGCGACTTTGGTGAGTCTTGCTGATGATGAAGAGTTTTTGAAATAGCTTAGAGATCTTGGGGTAAAGTCTTAGCGAAGGGAAATGTCTTGGTGACTGTTGAAAGCTTTGGGGTGACAATAGAGATCTCGGTGAAGCCTCTTGGCATAATGTTAAGTCCTGCCGACTGGTGATTGGAGCTCAGTATGACAAATGACTTTGGTATAAGCTTTGGTGACTCGCTATGATCTCCTAGTGAAAGTGATAGGTCTAAGTGACTGTTTGGTGACTCGGTGTAACACATGAAGCTCAATGGAACATCTTGGTGACTATGGTAACTCTTGGAAATACTAATATGAAGGTAATGTGGCATCAACGAGACACTATTAGTGTCTCACCGAGATGCCAACATAGTGCAAATTTTGTTGACTACTTGATTGTCCTATGTGGAGTCTCATGGACCAATAGGAGAAGCCAAATCTGAATAGTTGGAAGACAATCAGTTGTGACGATTCTTTAAGGAAGTTAGACAGACAGAGAATGCCATGGTTATACTCTGTGATTGTAGATTGTAATTGGTTGGTTGGATCGACAAATGGTTGAGTGATTGTATCAATAAATGAATTCTATTTTATAAAGACTGTAACTCGAAGGTTCCTATACAAGAATTTTCATGGTGAATGCTGCTGTATAATGACACCAAAAAGATAAGTCTGGCTTTTGTATGTAATCTTTGTTACTGTAATACAAAGTGATTTCTCTTGGTGTGGTGGGTTTTTCTCTCGTAAGGGTTTTCCCACGTATATCTGGTGTTCATGTGTGATTTTCAAATACTCAGTTTCTATTATCTGTTTCTTAGTGCATCTTAGTTGAATTGAAATTGTAAAAATTTGAAAGTATATCTACATTCTTTCTTGAGGTATTGACATTAGGAGAATTGTTTTCGCATCTGATTTTCCTTACAAGTGGTATCAGAGCCTGGCCATTGGTGTTATCCTTGTGGGTACATTGGGTTATTTGAGTCAATTATGTATAGTGGGAGTCTTGTAGAAAATTGTTATTTCTGATTACAGGTTGAGATGGCTAGTACATCTAGAAAGCTTGAAATAGAGAAATTCAACGGCCCAGTAACTTTGAGTTGTGGAAACTCAAGATGGAGGATCTTCTAGTTGATCATGATCATTGGATTGTTGTGGCTAGAGTAAAACCTATAGGCATGAAGCAAGAATATTGGGACCTTGTAGATAGAAAATCTAAGGGGCTGGTAAGGCTCTATTTGGTAGACTCAGTGCTTCTGAATGTGCATGAGGAGAAGACTACCTCTTCCTTGTGGAAGAGACTGGCGTCTATTTATCAGGGGAAATCCTTGGTGAATAAAATATTCCTGAGAAAGAATTTGTATTGTTTGAGAATGCAGGAAGGAGGGTCTATGGCTAATCATTTGAATGCATTTAATATGTTGCTTCCTCAATTGACATCTGTTGGTGTGAAGATTGAAGAAGAGGATCGTTGTATGCTATTGTTGTGTTCTTTGCCAGACTCATGGGATCATTTGGTGATGGCTATTGGGAGTACAACATCGAATTTCAATATGGAAGATGTTGTTACATCTTTGCTGTTAGAAGAGATAAGAAGGAAATCTTCTAAGATGGCAAAGAAGAGATGAGAAGGAAATCTTTTGAGATGGTGAAGGAAGCTCTTGCTGTCAGAGGAAGACTGAAAGAGAAAGGCAAGAAGAAGGACAAGAAGTCCAAATCGTAATCAGAGGGGAGATCAAAGTCTCTTGGCAAGAAGTCTAAGGTGAAGTGCTGGAACTATGGGCAAACTAGTCATGTTTGAAAGGATTGTAAAGAGGAGAAAAAGAAGAAGAATGGCTCTTCCAATAATGGTTCTTCTCATAGTGATGGTGATGCCTTCATTGCAGCCTTGGCTACACAGGCATCAGATGATGTCTAGCTGATTGATTCTGGAGCATCTTTCCACATGACATCTCATAGAGAATGGTTCATGAAGTATGAAGAATACAATGGTGGAAAGGTGCACTTACTGAGTGATTCAACTTTGGAGATAGTTGGCTGTGGAAGAGTCAGAATATAATTCCTTGATGGTAGAGTGAAGTGAATCAATAATGTTATGCACATACCAGGTCTGGCTCAAAATCTATTGTCTGTAAGTATGCTGAATGATATTGGAGTACAAGTTACGTTCTTTGGAAATGGCTGCAATATGACTAGAGGTTCAATGGTGCTGGCTAGAGGTGCTCGAATTGGTACCCTGTACAAGCTGGATGCACAAGCTATTCAACGTAACAATGTCTCTGGAAAGTCACTGAAAGCTACTCATGAAGGCAAAGAGGGAAATATCCATAATTATGTAAACTCTATGGAAGTAAAGCTTCCTATAGAGAAGACTATGCTTATGCATCATAGGTTAGGCCACATAGGAGAAAAAGGTTTAAAAACCTTGAGGAATAAAAACATGGTTGAGGGGCTTGAAGATTGTAATCTTGAATTTGAATTCTATGAACACTGTATATATGGAAAGCAACATTGTGTTTCATTTTATTCCAGTCCTCATAAATCTTCTAGTTTTCTAGACTATATTCATTCAGATGTGTTTGGTCCAGTAGATGTTCCTTTTTTGTCTAAATCAAGATACTATGTGTCGTTCATTGATGATTATTCAAGAAGAGCATTTGTTTATTTTTTGAAAAGTAAATCAGAAGTGTTCAATCGATTTAAGGAATTTAAGAACCTTGTTGAAAATCAGACTAGTAGAAAAATAAAATGCTTAAGGACTAATAATGGCGGTGAATTCTTTTCTGATGAATTTGAAAGATACTATAAAGACGATGAAATTAAAAGACATAAAACTACACCTTATACTCCACAGTAGAATGGAGTTGTAGAAACATTCAATAGGATAGTGATGGAGAGAGCACGAAGTATCCTGAGTAGTGTTGGATTGGAGGAGAAGTTTTGGGCTAAGGCTATATCTACTACATGTTATCTAATTAATCGTTCTCCAAATTCTACTCTTGTTGAGAAAACACCTTTGGAAGCATGGTCTAGTAAGAAGCCCTCACTTAGACATGTTCGTGTTTTTGGTTGTGAGGCATATGCTCATGTGCCAGATGTGAAAAGATCTAAATTGGAGAACAAGGCTGTCAAATATATTTTTGTTGGCTATAGTGCTGTCATAAAGGGATACAAGCTTTGGAATCCTAATACGAAGAAGGTTCTGTACAGTAGAAGCATAATCTTTCGTGAGCTGAAACCTTCCACTTTGGATCTACAGTCAGAGAAAAAGTCAGAAAATAATAAGGATGTAGCATTAATTCCTCCTACACCAGAGAAAGAGGAATTGAGAATTCAAAATGTACCTGAAACTGAGGAGAGCTCAAGTAGTTTAGAAATTTCTAAAGATGAAAAACCTCAGCCTGAGCAAGTGAGGAGGTCAACCCAAGAAAGAAAACAACCAGATAGTTATGAGTTCTCATTGATTGATTCTACTTGTGTGTATGCTTTTATTTCTAGTACTGATGAGCCTAGGACTATAAAAGAGGCAATTAAAATGTCTAATTTAGACTCTTGGTTGGAAGCCATGAATGAATAGATGGCATCATTGGATAAAAATGAAACTTGGAGTTTGGTACCCTTGCCTGAAGGCAGAAAACCTGTGAGCTGCAAATGGGTATTTAAGAAAAAGATTGGTCTGTATGGTAGTGTAGAAAAGTATAAGGCAAGACTAGTTGCATAGGGTTATTCCTAGGTAGAGGGAATCAATTATGGGGAAATATTTTCTCCTGTAGCAAAGTTGACATCTATCAGATTTATTTTGTCACTTGGAGCAGCATATGACTTAGAGGTAGAACAGATGGATGTGAAGACAATATTTCTTCATGGTGATCTTGAAGAAGAGATCTATATGTCCCAGCCTGAGCACTTTGTTGAGAAAGGTAAAGAAAAACTGGTATGCAAATTAAAGAAGTCTTTGTATGGGTTAAAGAAGTCACCTAGAATGTGGTACCATAAATTTGATACTTTTGTATTGTCTTTGGGATTTTTGAGATCAAAATCTGATCATTGTGTATTTTATAAAGCTGAAGGTGATCAAGTTCTTGTTATTGCTCTTTATGTTGATGATATGTTGTTCATAGGAAATAGCAAGCTAATGATTTCTGATCTTAAGTTTCAATTGTCTACTAAGTTCAAAATGAAGGATCTTGGTGTAGTAAGGTATATTATGGGGATGGAGATAACTAGGGACAGGAAGAATAGAAATATTTGGCTCAATCAGAGTAAGTATGTCAGGACTATTCTTGAGAGATTTTGAATGAATGATTGCAAATAGCTAGTGGTTCTAGTCATGCAAGGAATGAAGCTATCTATTGAGGACTATCCAAAATATCCTATTGAGATGGAGGACATGACCAGTGTACCCTATGGTAGTGTGGTTGGTATTCTCATGTATGCAATGGTCTGTACAAGGACAAACATTGCCCAAGCAATGGGAGTTCTTAGTCGATTTATGGCTAATCTAGGAAGAACACATTGCGATGTTGTGAAGAGAGTGTTTAGATATTTGAAGGGGACTTCATATTTTTCTTTGTGTTATCATGGAAACTTGGTTGAATCAAAGAGGACTCTCAGCATTTGTGGTTATGTTGATTCTGATTGGGAAGGGAACATTGAGAGTAGGAGGTCCACCAATGGATACATTTTCATGATAAATGGTGGTGTAGTAAGTTGGATGAGAAAGCGGCAAGTTGTAGTCACTTTTTCCACTATGGAGGCTGAATACATGGTAGCTACTCATGCTTGTAAAGAAGCTATATGGTTGAAACATTTGTGTTATAACATTGGTTTTGATGTAGGGGAAATAACTATTTTCTGTTATAGTCAGAGTGTAATTTGTCTAGCAAAGAACCCTACTTTCCATGCCAGGATGAAACATATTGACGTATAGTATCACTTTGTATGAGATATGGTGGAGGATGGAAATGCTAGTTTGGAAAAGGTTGATACTCTAGAGAATGTTGCAGATTCCATGATGAAGCCAATGAGCATAGAAAAGTTCAGGTGGTGTGCCAGTTCAATGGGCCTTAGTGCCCATGATTTTCAGTAAATTATGTTGTGCTTTGGAGGTGCCTATATGATCTTCGTCAAGTGGAAGTTTGTTGGAAATATGTGCCTCAAACAATATAGGTTGAAACCTCCATTAGAGAAAACTCGGTATGACATCTATCATGTCTAGCTGACTAGCAGATTGGTAGCATCATGTTTTGTGTAGGTTGTTGTGACCTTGTTTTTGTCTTGTTGAATGCTTTCACTGTGGAGCTATCACTGTGACAAGGAGTGTTCAGTATGACCTCTTAGCACTCAGGAGACCTCTGGCCAACATGCCATTGAATCATAAATCGGGGAGACTCATGGCGACTACAAGATTTGGGATAACTGAGGGTTCTCGCTAAGAAGTCTCAGCGAAGTGTTAATCTCTCACCGATAGCATATGTATTGAAGTCTTTGGGATAACTGAGGGTTCTCACTAAGAAGTCTTAGTGAAATGTTAATCTCTCACCTACAACGTATGTATTGAAGTCTTTGGGATAACTGAGGGTTCTCGCTAAGAAGTCTCAGTGAAGTGTTAATGTCTCACTGATAGGAATACTGCTAATGTCTTCATGGTAACTTAAAGATCTCAGTGTGAGGTCTTAGTGATAGTTGAAAGTCTTGCCAACAGAGACACACTCGGGAGTTATCGATGTAACACAGTGGTTTTGGTAAGAATTCCCAGTGACTTTAAGGAGTCTTGCCAATGATGAAGAGTCTTTAGAATAGCTTAGAGATCTCAGGGTAAAGTCTTAGCGAAGGGTGATGTCTTGGCGACTGTTGAAAGCTTCGGGGTGACAATAGAGATCTCGATGAAGCCTCTTGGCGATAATGTTAAGTCCTGCCGATTGGTGATTGGAGCTCAGTATGAAAAATGACTTCGGTATAACCTTTGGTGACTTGCTATGATCTCCTAGCAAAAGCAATAGGTTTGAGTGACTATTTGGTGACTCGGTGTAACACATGAAGCTCGATGGAACATATTGGAGACTACGGTAACTCTTGGTGATACCAATATGAAGGTTATGTGGCATCGGCGAGACACTGTTAGTGTCTTGCCAAGATGCCAACATAGTGCGAATTCTGTTGACCGTTTGATTGTCCTATGTGGAGTCTCATGGACCAATAGGAGAAGCTGAATCTGAATAGTTGGAAGACAATTGGTTGTGATTGTTCTGTGAGGAATTTTGATAGATAGAGAACACCATGGTTATACTCTGTGATTGCAGATTGTAATCGGTTGGTTGGATCGACGAATGGTTGAGTGATTGTATCAGTAAATGAATTCTATTATATAAAGACTGTAACTCAAAGTTTCTTGTAGAAGAATGTTCATGGTGAATGTTGATGTATAATGACACTAGAAAGATAAGTCTGGCTTTTGTATGTAATCTCTGTTACTATAATACAAAGTGATTTCTCTTGGTGTGGTGAGTTTTTCTCCCGTAAGGGTTTTCCCACATATATCTGGTGTTCATGTGTGATTTTCAAATACTCAGTTTCTGTTATTTGTTTCTTAGTGCATCTTAGTTGAACTGAAATTGGAAAAATTTAAAAGTATATCTGCATTCTTTCCTGAGGTATTGACGTTAGGAGAATTGTTTCCGCATCTGATTTTCCTTACAAAGATGGAATTGAGAATGAGGAATTGTTCCAAGAAGAACAAGATGCAATAGATCTAGAGCAATTCAAATGATTTAAGGCCATCTCCAATATTAGAAACATAGATTAATGTTTCTACATTTGATGGAAATATTAACCGAGAAGAGTTGATTGATTATATCAATGTTACATGGAGGAGTAATTTGAGTATGAGCAGGTGGAAGATCTTGAGAGGGTCAAGTTTGCAAATACCATGCTAAAGGTTCATGCAAATATTTAGAGGAAAGAGGTACAACTAGAAATAAATTGAAGAGGAAAAGAGAAAATAACTAGATGGGACTATATGATAGAAAAATTAAAAAAGATAGTTCATTCTGATGGACTATGAGCTAGATTTCTCAAAGAAGATGCAAGGGTTGAAATAAGTGGGAAAATTTGTCAAGGAGTATATAGAAGAATTCTATCATTTATTGATTAAAATAGACCATTCTTTGGCCAATAAGGAGAAAGTCAGCCATTACATAAATGGGCTAAAGTTGAGTATTCAAGAAAAGTTGGGTCCAGTAAGAATTTCTACCATTGAAGATGCATATCAATTTTCTTTGAAGGTAGAAGAAAAGTTGAATAGAAGGTTTGAAAGAAAGCAAAGAGGTGGGGGTCATGATGGAAAGACTAGTGGACAGTCATATGGAGGTCAAAATGAAGATAAAAAGAAGGGTGAAGGATCTAGTAGCAACTAGAACCAGAAAGGAGATAACACCTACCATCCTCATGATCAAAATAATGGAGGCCAAAGAGGAAGACGATGATCTAGATGAGTACTAGGAAGAGGAGTCTTTCATGGAACCTATTTCTAGTGTGGAGAAGGACATAGAGCCTATGAGTGTCCTCAACATCAAGGAAGGAAAAATAGAAGCCCTGATGGTAATGCATGAGTTGCACATGTAGATGAAGATGTTGAGTCTTCACATTCTAAGGATGCAAAAAGAAGAGAGGTTCTTGTGACTAGAAGAGCCTTGCTGAATGAGGAGAAAGAACCAACTCAAAGGAAGAATTTGTTTCACACCAAATGTAAGTGTGAAGGTAAATTTTACAATATTATTATTGATGGAGGTAGTACTAATAACCTTGTTTCAAAAGAGATGGCTAGTAAGTTATGGTTGGAGAGAAGAAAGCATTCAAATCTATACCAGATTGTTTGGTTGCAAAAGGACCACAAAGCTTTGGTAAATGAAGAATGTCTAGTAAAGTTCAAGATTGAAAATTACCTTGATGAGGTATTGTGTGATATTATGCCTATGTATTTTTTTTCATATGTTGTTAGTGATGAGACCATAAATTGTCTCATATTTTATCAAAGAAAATCATCTATTTCTTCTTAATGCATTAGTGCTAAAGTGGATTTGAGTAATGATTGAAAGTTCTTTAGTTGTTTAACGTAGAATGTAAAGCGAATATTTGATTTAGTTTTAGTAATTAAATGTGATCCAAATTTCCTCTAATATTTCTCCATGAAATTTTTAAAATGATATAATGCAGATAAATGAGTTATTAAATAACTCATGGTAAGAAGAAGCTTCATAGATATTTGTAGCAGAGAACTCTAGACACTTGAGGCAATTAACTCCTGAAAGCTTTAGAAGGCTTTGAAGAAATAATGGGAAGATAGAGAAAACTCCTAGCACACTCCTAAATTCATGTAAAATCATGCACCATCAGTCATTCCTAAATTAATGGGATGAGTATTTGTTTCATGTTGAGTTCAAAGATCTCTCACAGTTATTAAATTTCATGCTTCCTTCTTCCACCAAAGATAACTCAAGTTACCACATCACTCAAATGTTGTTGGATGATTATATCATGTGATTCATGCTAAGGATCAATGATTTGGTTGATTTAATTGAAGAAAAATCCCTTCATTCACATGGAGAATTGAAGGTTCCCTAAAAATCAGGCATCCATAAAATTGTCAAAAATGCAATCTTAGTAAAACAACAATATCTCCCTCATTTCTAA
This sequence comes from Sequoia sempervirens, assembly GCA_007258455.2. Lineage (NCBI taxonomy): Eukaryota > Viridiplantae > Streptophyta > Pinopsida > Cupressales > Cupressaceae > Sequoia > Sequoia sempervirens. Next base: position 327,532,271 of record VDFB02193867.1, on the reverse strand, counting down.
ACAAAATTCAAAAATTCAAAATGATCTAGAAGGATCAATGATTTTTTTGATTTAATTGAAGAAAAATCCATTCATGCATGTGGAGAACTGAAGGTTCCCTAAAAATCAGGCGTCCAGAAACTATAAAAAATGCAATCTTAGTAAAACAATGATATCTCCCTCATTTCTAAACAAAATTTAAAAATTCAAAATGATCTAGAAAGTATATTTGAAGGGCTAAAAACCATTTTGAGAATTTAGAATGATTTTTAGTAGGGAAGGAGAAATATGTGTCAGAAAATGATTGAGACAAAAGTGGCATGATGGAGGACAACAACTTCAATTTTCTTAAAGTTTGGAAAACGAGCCCTCAAAAATATGATCTTGGATCCACATTCTTAGTGGATTGGTTGGATAGATATAGAATATGAATTCTATAAATACAATGTAATCATTTGATCAAAGAGAGGGGATTAGAAATAATTTTTTTAGCTTGAGGAAATAGGATCTAGGTCTAGTTTTATTTTCCAACAATGTAATTCTAGATTTCTAGATTAAATTTGAATCCAATAAAGCTTTTAATTTTCAACAAGTGTGAAGTAGTTTATCCTTTTCAATTCTTTCAATTGTTCCTTAGATTAGTTCCTTTTCATGCATATTTCCTTTCATGGAAATAGGATTTATTTCTACAAGTAGAATAGATTGTAGAATAGACTTTCAACCAAGTTTTCTACTTTCTCTCTTGTAGACAGCCATGTACACTGCCTTGGATTGATAAATTAAACGATGAGGATTACAATGACCCCATCACTTTTGGTGTCATTTCTAGGGATAGGTGTCATTAGGAAAGGGAGAAAATTAGTTTGGAAGCCTTTTAGATTTAGAAGTTCCTCAAGAAATATTCATCTCTCAACCAAGATCCAAAATACTAGCTCTAAAGAGAAACCCCCACTATTTATTTCAAAATATCCTTAGTTGGAGGACCATCACTCCAAATCCTAAGAAAGGATATTTCTTTAAGGAAAGAATTGATGGATTATTGCTTGCAAGAGGTGCATAATACAATGAAGAGATCTTATCTTCATTACAAAATCTTGCAAGGAGGAGACTTATTTGGAGACCTTCAAAATCCAAGAGTGACTGCCCAATTAGATTTTTGAAGTCAAAGGAGGGCTGCCCAATCAAAGATTTGAAGAACAAGGAGTTGTTTTCAGTCATGTATGCAATAGATCAGAATGAAGGATTACAAGATCTCTCCAATTAGCCCATGTATTTGCTAGAATCATGAAGAAATTCTCCACTAAAAAGGAAGGTGAAGCATCAAGTTTCAAAAATGTTGTCATCTTTTTTTTCATTCTCTTTTCTCAAAAAATTCAATACATGGAAACGTACTTTGAGAAAGGGAAGATATTTTTCAAAACCAGTTAATGGTTATGTGTAACCTCTCTACATCATTAAGTAGAGTAGGTTAGGGTTGATTTGATTTTTGCAAATAAGTTCTTTGCACATGCTATTTCCTCTTCTCTTAGGTTGTAAGCATGTAATTTTCTATGAAAGTTACTACTCTAAAAACTTCTAGCAGATATTTTGGCATTATGGATGATTGGTTAGTGCTGAAAAATAATGATGAAGCAATCTGAGTTGGTATTCAATGTAAAAGATCAAGTTTCAACTCTCAAAAGTTGAAATTATTTGCATGCAACATGGAGAAAGTGAAATACAAGTCATACATGATGGTTGCATAGAAAACTAAGATAAAATCAAGTATTTACTTTATTATTTTACTCTTATTCAACTTAAAGTTCTTTCATTTTACTCAATCCACTCAAAAAGAAGAAGAAAAACATCTAAAAGTAGTTCTAAGTTTTAAAGAGAAATTTAAACCTATCCAGAGCTATTTTGGAACTGTTCTGGAGTTGTCAGGAGCTTTCAAGAGCTTTTAGGAGTTGTCTAGAGCTTTCAAGAGCTCTCAGGAGCTAAACAGAGCAACTACTAAAAAACATGAATTTATTGAGTTTGAAGGCTCATTATGAGTTGCAGAGGGACCTGCGACATCTTAGGTGTGGGGGAAATGATGAGACCATAAATTGTCTCATATTTTAACAAGGAAAATCATTGATATTTCTTCCTAATGCATTAGTGTTAAAGTGGATTTGAGTAATGATTGAAAGTTGTTTAGTTGTTTAAGGTAGAATGTAAAGAAAATATTTGATTTATTTTTATTAATTAAATGTGATTCAAATTTCCTCTAATATGTCTCCATGAAGTTTTTAAAATGATATAATGCAGATAAATAAGTTATTAAATTGGTATGCGCAAGATCATGATGGGCCAAAAAGTGGCAATATGATGGGTATATGGCTGATGACTATTTTTTACCCAAAATTGATGAAAGGAAAAGGGTTTTTAATGGAGATTCTCAGCTTTCCATCAATATAAATTATTTTTTATTTTTAATTTAATAAGTAATTATTATTCATTTTCTATTCAAATTACGACTAAAGTCCTGATTGATAAGCTGATTGAAAAAAATCTATAGCTTTCAAACGGTGTCACTTTTTTTGAATCCAAAACATGTGTCACATTATATGCTTCACATATTATAGGATTAAAAAAAGAAAAATTTAGTTTCATGAATTTTTGACCAAGTTAAGGTGGTCAGACATACAAGTTTTTATATTTTTTAAAAATTTGTAATAAAAAATTCATAATTAATTATCTATTTGGAAAAAAATTACAAAAAAATATGTATCACATTGGGGCATGAGTCCTCTACTTATATCTAAAATATTATAAAAAAATATTGTCATTTTGTTGTGGTTAGGGTGGTTGGACAGACACTTCTTATTTTTTCCCTGAAATTTAAGTACCACTACACTGAAATTTCAAATTTTCACCAAATAGATTTATTTATTTTTTCAACAAACCTAGTAGTTTAAAAACTACATTCAATTTTCTACAAATTCTATTCTTACATATTTTTGAAATAATATAGATAACTTATTCCAATTTTTACGTCAAGTTTCCTAACTTTGAGTTTTTTGAATTTTTTACTACTTGAGGGCCTGTGTTTTCCATGATGATCCTACACATACCCAAAAAAATCATGGTAAGAAGAAGCATCATAGACAATTGTAGCAAAGAGCTCTAGACACTTGAGGCAGTTAACTCCTAAAAGCTTTAGAAGGCTTTGAAGAAATAATGACAAGATAGAGAAGACTCCTAGCACACTTCTACATTCATGCAAAATCATGGAGAATTAGTCATTCCTAAATTAATGGGATGAGTATTTGTTTCATGTTGAGTTCAAAGATCTCTCACAGTGATTAAATTTCATGCTTCCTTCTTCCACCGAAGATAACTCAAGTTACCACATCACTCAAATTTTGTTGCATGATTATAGAATGCTATTCATGGTAAGGATCAATGATTTGGTCAACTGAATTGAAGAAAAATCCCTTCATTCATGTGGAGAACTAAAGGTTCCCTAAAAAACTAGGCATCCAAAAATTGTCAAAAATGCAGTATCAGTAAAACAGCAATATCTCCCTTGTTTCTGAACAAATTCAAAAATTATAAATGATCTAGAAATTATATTTGAAGGACTAAAAAATATTTTGAGAATTTAGCATTATTTTTAGTAGGAAAGTAGTAGTACACATGAGAAAATTATTGAGAAAAAAGTGGTGTGATGGAGGACAACAACTTCAATTTTCTTAAAATTTTGTAAGTTATGACCCCTCAAAAATAGGATCTTGGATCCACATTCTTAGTGGATTGGTTGGATAGATATAGAATATGAATTCTATAAATACAATGTAATCATTTGATCAAAGGGATGGGATTAGAAAGACTTGTTTCAGCCTGAGGAAATAGGATAGCTCTAGTTTCATTTTCCAGCAATGTAATTCTAGATTTCTAGATCAAATTTGAATCCAAGAAAGCTTTTCATTTTCAACAAGTGTGAATTAGTTTAGCCTTTTCAATTATTGTAGTTTTTCCTTAGATTAGTTCCTTTTCATGAAAATTTCCTTTCATTTAAATAGGATTTATTTTTGCAAGTAGAATAGATTGTAGAATAGACTGTCAACCAAGTTTTCTACTTTCTCTCTTGTAGACAACCATGGAGACCGCCTTTGATTGATAATTAAATGATGAGGATTACAATGACCCCATCAATTAGGTAGACTATGGTAGTTTGATCGATGATCAATACATGATGGACATGCCAAAATATGTTCTTTGACAAAGGATGGAGTTTGCAATAAGTTGAATCCCTTGAAAGAGGCATAGGAAAAGATATGTAGTAATTCTAGAATTTGTTTGGTTGATAAAATAAATTATTTAAAAGGTATGAAGCATGAACATATGTGTTATTCTTTGATTCCTAGAGTTGAGAGAGAATATGATAAAGAGATACCCATAGAGGTTTCACATTTATTATATGAGTTTCAAGATATTGTATCTGATAATGTAATTAAGGGTTTTCCTCTAGTAAGAAAGATTATTCATTAGATGGACCTAACTCCTAGAGCCAGTTTTCCAAAATAAGTCTACCCATTGAATGACTCTAGTAGAGAATGAAGAGTTGAACAAGAAAGTGCAAGATTTTTTGTAGAAAGGATTGATTCGAGAGAGTTTGAGTCCATATGCAGTACCTACAGTACTAGCACCAAATAAGGATGGGGAATGGTGGATGTGTACATATTCTAGAGCCATCAACAAGATCACCATCAAGTTATACATAGATTTCCCTTGCCAAGAATGAATGATATTATGGATAGTTTGAGTGGAGCCAAGTGCTTCATAAAAATAGATTTGAAGAGTGGATATCACCAGATCTATATTAGATAAGGAGATGAATGGAAGGAAACCTTCAAAACCAAGGAGAGCTTGTACGAGTGGTTAGTCGTTCCTTTTGGGATAACCAATGCATTGAGAACATTTATGTGGCTTATGAATGAGGTATTGAAAAAAAATTTAGGAAAATTTGTTATTGTTTATTTAGATGTTATTTTGATTTTTAGTAAGACATTAGAGGAGAACCTAATGCATATCTAGAGAGTTTTTGAGAAGCTAAGGGAGGATAAGTTGATTAATTTGAAGAAATGTAGGTTTTTTTAAGAGAGAGTTGGTGTATCTAGGATTTGTTGTCTCAATAGAGGGTCTTAAAATGGATCAAAAGAAGGTGAGAGCCATCGTTGAATGGATTTCCTTGAAGAGCACTACAAAGGTAAGGTCATTTCATGGTGTAGAAAGTTTTTATAGAAATTTTATTAAGAGTTTTAGTAGTATTTGTGCACCTCTATTTGAAGCATTGAGAGGGGATAAAAAAGAGTTTAAGTGGACTACAAGAGCATCCAAAATTTTTGATATGTTGAAGAAGAAAGTTACAGAGCAACCTATTTTGGCTCTTGTAGATTTCACTAATGTCTTTCAGGTAGATTGTGATGCTAGTGGCACTCCCATAGGAGTTGTTCTGAGTCAAGAAGGTAAGTATTTACCTATTTTAGGGAAAATTAGAATGATTCTAAGAAGAAATATTATATGTATTATTAGGAGTTTTATCCTATTTAGGATTTGAAGAAATTAAGACAATTATTTTTTCCAAAAGAATTTATTTTATATGTTGATCACTAGCCTTTACAATATCTCAATAGTCAAGGAAAGTTAAATAAAAGGCACTTAAAATGGGTTGAAACTTGAGTTTAAATTGCAACGTTATACCTTTTTTTTTTAAGCATAGGAGTGGAAGGTCAAATAGAGTTGAAAATTCCCTAAGTAGAAGGAAAAATTAATTGATAGAGATGAATATAGAGGTTGTTGGGTTCAATGAACTCAAGAGTTTGTATCTTGAAGATCCAAACTTTGTAGAAGTTTGGAAGGATTGTTTGGAACCTATTACATTAGATAGGTCAAGATGGATGTATTTCTATATCCAAGATGGGATGTTGTTTAGAGGAATCCAATTGTGCATTCTAAGAATTTCTATGAGAGAGAATCTAATCAAGGAGAAGCATAATGGAGGATTGGCTCGATGTTTTGGTCAAGATAAGACAATTTCTCTCGTTAGTGAGAATTATTATTCACCATAGTTACAAAAATATGTGAGGAAGTTTGTACAAAGTTGTAGAGTATGTCAGATGGAAAAAAGAAAAGTCATAATACTGGATTGTATCAACCATTACCTGTACTAGAGAGGCCATGGGAGAACATTAGCATGGACTTTGTTCTTCGTTTAACAAGGACATAGAGAGGGCATGATTCGGTATTTTGGTGGTGGATAGATTTTCAAAGATGGAACATTTCATTTTGTGTCATAAGGCCACTAATATTCATATTGGAGAGTTGTTTTTCAAAGAGGTGGTGAGACTACATGGTCTACCAAAGAGTATAGTTTTAGATAGAGATACCAAATTTGTTGATTATTTCTAGAGGACATTATGGAAGAAGTTGAAGAAAGATTTGAATTTTAGTTCTACACACCATCCATAGACTAATGGAAAAATAGAGGTGGTGAATTGGAGTTTGGGTAACTTGCTAAAATGTTTAGTAGGAGATAAGCCAAAGGGATGGGATTTGATTATACCACAAGTAGAATTTTTTTACAACAATTTTTTCAATAGGTGTAATGGTAAATACCCATTCTATATTGTGTATGGGAGTAGTCCAAGAACTACTTATGAACTAAGGAATATGGATAAAGGGGAGAAGATTAGTGTCAAGGTTGAATATTTTGCTGAGCACCTAAAATATTTGCATGAAGATGTGAAGAAACACATCAATAACATGAACTCACAATATAAGGATTAGGTGTATCAAAAAATGAGGTATAAGAATTTTGAGATAGAATTTTGAGATAGGAGATGAAGTCATGGTTCATTTTTGAAAGGAGAGGTTTCCAATTAGTATATACAACAAGTTAAAGATGAATAAATTTGGACCGTGCAAGATCTTGAAGAATCATGATCCATGAAATGTTTATGAGGTAGAGTTTCCTAGTGGAATAAACATTTCTCCTATGTTCAATAGTGCTAATTTGACATAGTATCGTGAAGGTGATATACATGATGGTCTGATAAAAGAATAGTGGAAAATTCTAGCACCTACTTCAAAGAAGGAAGAGATAGAAGAAATCTTGGATAGCCGTGTGGGAAGAAGTAAAAGAAACAAGTAGTATGAAGAATATTTGGTTAAATGGAAAGGAACGAATTTTGAAGATTCATCATGGTTGTCTAAGGCTGAGGTTAACCATCTTCGTTTCCCTCTAACTCAGAAATAATAGCGTTACTTTTCAAATTACCCTGGGTGTTTGATGCACGAGCATCTATTGGTGTAGGGGGAATCTTGCATCACCCAAAAAATGTTTTTCCTTATTTTCCTTTACTTTTTTTTAGTCCCATGATGGCACTTAAGGAGTGTAAGATAGTCAAAATTTAGAAAAGGTGAAAAAAGGTCACTTACTCTTTTTAGTAAGTCATCCTAAAGGGGCTCGTATGGACCTAAAAATTTACCTCAGGGAGGGGTATGTGCAGGATCATGGTGGGCCAAAAAGTTGCAATATGATGTGTATTTGTAGGTATGTGGCTGACAATTTTTTACCCAAAATTGATGAAATGAAAAGGGGCTTTTAAAGGAGATTCTCAACTTTCCACCAATATAAATTATGCTTTACTTTGAATTTAATAAATTATTATTATTCATTTTTATTTGAATTATGACCTAAAGTCCTAATTGATAGGTTGATTGAAAACATCTATAGCTTTCAAATGGTATCACATTTTGAATCCAAAACATGCATTACATTCTATGCTTTATGTATAGGATTAAAAAAAAGAAAAATTGAATTTCATCAAGTTTTGACCAAGTTAAGGTGGTCGACTTACAAGTTTTTTATATTTTTAAAATTTGTAATAAAAAATTCATAATTAATTATTTATTTGGAAAAAAAATTACAAAAAAAAAATGCATCACATCTGAACATGAGTCCTCTACTTATGTCTAAAATATTATAAAAAAATATTATCATTTTATTGTGGTTAGGGTGGTCGATTTGCATACCTACTTATTTTTCCCTAAAATTTATGTACTACTACATTAAAATTTTCAATTTTTCACCAAATAGATTTTTTTTAAAATAAACCTAGTAGTTTAGAAAATACATTCAATTTTCTATAGATTCTATTCTTACATATTTTTGAAATAATATAGATAACTTATTCAAATTTTTATGTCAAGTTGCCTAACTCTGATTTTTTTGAATTTTTTGCCACCTAAGGGCCTATTTTTTCCATGATGATCCTGCACATACCTGAAGTAGAAATGAAAAAAATTTCCTATGGTGGAAAAATCCTCTCAATACCTTGTATGGTTTGGGAGATATTAAATTTTCTACCATGAGAAATTTCTCCAATGCACTTCAAATTCAAATTTGAAAACCTTAGAAGTCCTGAAATAGTTCAAAAAGTGGATGAAATGATCTTTGGTGTTTCAACATTGTAGATCTCTTTAAGAGCTTTCCAATGACATATTATACTAGAAAATAAAACACCAAGATCAAAATTTATGGCCCTGAGAAGCTATCCTGCTAAAAAGTTAATTTCATTAAAATATCTTCCCAGGAAAGAAATCAAATGGCGAGACTTTTGGTTCCAAAAAAAAAGGGAAATTTACACTTTCTAGAACATTCTAGGGTAGTTATTGGGTAAAAGAAAAGGGTTAAGTGGGGGTTGTAGAAGGTGGTTCCATTAGCACAAATTGTGGCTCCTAATAATAGAATTTATTTTTAGAGTTCATTTGGATGTAATGAATCAAGCCCATGAGGTTGAAGCCCTGTAATTTTTGAATTTGTAATTTCATTTTCAGAAAATAATTGAGAGTGAGTTGTTTTCTATCTTGTATTTTTTGTGTTGTTATTAGTTATTGTGTTTTGTGTGGGTTTTGGGTGGTGTAGCCCTCATCATGTTTTTTTATCTAGGTTCAAGTTTAGTAGTCTATGTCAAGTCCATAATTATGGATTCATCCTCTATGTTTTGAATTGACCCTACATAATATTTACTATTATTCTTCTTCCCACCTAATTGAGCTTCATATTCTTCATTTTCTTATAATATATAATGATCTATGATATTAAAAATACATTGAAATATTTCTTGTTAAATATTTCATAAGGGGACACATATTCTCCTATGTTAACTTGGGAAAGGTGTGCTTTTAATATCAAAAATAATAAATAAGTCTTGTTTGATGATTTATGTAGATTTTTTTCTCTCCTTATTAAATTGAATCTAAATGTTTCATTATTGATTACCCCTTTAATTTTTCAAGTCTTTTGGGATGATTTTTGCAAAAATAATCATTTAAAAACGACTTCATATGCAAAAGTTATGAGCATTTAAAGTTGTAAAAATAATAAATAAATTCCAAGTGATTATATCTAATTTTGGTACATAATTTCAAAAAAAATTAGGTTATCCACTATCTAGAGATATGAATAATCTCTCTAATGCCTATAAAAGTCAAAAATTTGATTAGTAATACAAAATTTACACTTGTTTTATTGAAGTGTGGTTTTTCTTGCTTTTATGTAACAAATATTCATTTTAAAAATGGATATCTATTTTACAATAATGGATATCCATTTTGCAATAATAGATTCTTTTTGCAACACATAAAATTTTAAAAAATGCCTCTAGGAAATGGATATCTGTTAATAATGAATATGCATTACTAACTAATATCCATTTTATTGGACATAAGAATTTCACATCCACGAGAAATGTAATTTCATTACTTTCTTGGAAGTGTCAAGCCTTAGGGGTTAGTTGGTACAATGTGTTTAGAGGTTTCATCCTCTTTTTATGATTTCACTCTTTGTATTGATGACCTTTCTTGTGTTTGAATTTGATTAAATGTAAATGGTGTATTCAAGAAACTTTCAACATTAGAAAAGTGTAGAATATTATTGGTTACAAATTTAATATATAATTATTAATAATTTTATATAAGCATTATGTTTGAAGTCTTGATTGATAGGTTGATTGAAAAACACCCATAACTTCCAAATAGTTTCACCTTTTTCAAATCGAAAAGATGCATCACACTATATGTTTCACTAGCTATAGTCTTACAAAAAATAAATTTCATAAATTTTTTATCAAGTTAGGTTGTCCAAAAAAAATGCTTTTAATATTTAAAAAATTTCATAGTAGAATATTCATAACTAATTATTTACTTACAAATGAATTAAAAAAAAATTGTCACAATTGAGTATGTGTCCTTTAATTATATAAAATTTAAAGATTCAAAAAATTTTACTTTTTCTCATACTTAGGTTGGCTAGTATGACACATACTTTTTATTTTTTTGTTTTAAATTATAGTAGCACTTCCTTAAAATTTCAAATTTTCACCAAATAAGTTTATCTCTTTTCCAAAAAAATGGTAGCCTAGAAACTACTTTCAATTTTCTACAAGTTCTATAACTATTCTTACATATTTTTAAAATTGTGTCAATAGCCCATTCAAATTTTCATGTGAAGTTGCTTAAGTTTGTTAGTGCTTTCACTGCCTCTTATATTTATAGATTGACCCATCATGTTCCTATGCTAACCCTTAAACACTATGAAACTTTATAAGAGCCTATATTTTATAATCATCTTCAAAGTATTATGTATTGTTAAATTTCTATTAACTGTATATGAAGTATGATCCTAAACTAGATTAAAATTGTGGTGCCATTGTTTATAATTCTTAGTCATATATAAAACCTATTTTATTTACTCAAAGGAATGTCTCTAAACATTTGTGATAATAAGCAATTACAACAAGTGTCTAGTGAGAAATATTTTGAACATTTTTGTACAAATTTTAAGGCTTATTTGAAGGTGTAATGTGCTACTATGTTCTCTTTCATTAATATATTATAGATCTCGACAATTACACTCATTAGCCATGCAGAACCAAAATTATAAAGGAGTTACCATATATTCTTGATTCTAGGTATTATGTTTAGTGACTCTAGGGTAATGGTTTTGGGAACCAAAATGACCTACCATTTAAGTTTATTCATTCATTATATTTGTTGTGATGTATATTGTTGGCAACATAAGGGCAAACAACTGAGAGGGAGGGGTGAATCAGTTGTCACAAAAATTAAACTTATTAAACTTATTCTCAGATCTGATAAATAAACATGAAAGCTTAAACCATCACCACATCAAAAACACACATAACACCAAGATTTTTTATGTGGAAACCTTGTTAGGGGAAAAACCATGATGAAGGTTAGTCCACAAGATTATACTCTGTTAAAAGTATAAAAGAATTATAAATGTGGAATGCACATGCATTCGGGCACATTGCCTAGAGCTCACTGCTCAAATACAAAAAAGGCTTACTACCCAAAGGAAAACATAGGATCTTACAGAAATATTTAGATTACATCCAAAATATTCTGAATTGAGAAAATAGCATCTACTAATGCTTGATTATAGTTCTGGATAAGCACAGTCTACTCGCTCTTCTTCACACTTTACTTCTACCTTCAAAAGACTAGAATATTATTTGCATATAGCACTCGCACACTTCGCACACCACTCACACACCACTTCATCACATGCCTTCAATCACTCATATATATTTGCAACTAAGGATAACATCATCTACATGTCAGCTTTAACAAAATATAAAATGAGTATAAATTGTCGAACCAAATCAATAAACAATTATCAATGTGCACCAACCAATGTCAACCAAAACATAGTGAGGACCCAAAACAACATCCTCGAACATGAAACACCTCCAAAAACTATGCCTCGAAGTCCACAACACACTACAATCACCCTATTGGCCATGATCATGAAAAACATGAACACACAAAATAAAATCACCAATCACAAGCACAATGATCAATGCAAACATACAACATAGATAGAGCATGATCTAGAAACATTCATAAGCATCATGAATCACTATAGAAGCATCTGAAACAATTCAAATTACTAGAATCACATTATCTTCTTTCAGGAACACCAACTAAAGCAACAAAACAACTATTAGAACACATATACTCATAACTTGATCAAATCTTCATGTGGATTTTTGAAACTTTATGTGGATAAACTAGAAATAATTGAAAAAAAACCCTTTAATCTACAATCTCTTATCATCAATATACTAAGCTAGCCAGCAGCATGATGACTATACTAAACTTCACTGCATCACTAACAACCTGCAACTTATTTTATTACAATTTTCTCAATATCCTCAACATATACAACCTTAAAGACATTAATTTCAATAGTGTTGACATAAATGGAAACCACATATCAGCAATATCCAATATATATAGCAATTATACAATTACAATAAACTATGCTTTAAATAAAGATTAGTGCATTATGGTAGAGATCTAGGCCTAAACCCGAGTTTCAAGATAAGGATGCAAGAGTGGAATTTTCATAATACCATCCATCATATGTATTATGATATTTTTTATTAATTTCTATTTGTGATATAGTTTCTTGATCTCATTTTTCATATGAATATGTGTAAACAATGTAATGATTTGACCATTTTAACTTATTAGTGTAGTGTAGAAAAATGTCATTGTTTACATTTTCACACTTGATTTGGGAATGGTTAACACTAAAATAGACCTAATGTCACCTTGATCTAGTGTTGTAATGTTTTATACACATTCACATTGTATTTAGGGCCCTTTTAAGCTAAATTGACCTATTTTTTCCTCAATTTAATGTTGTAAAGTGCATTTATTTATACCTTCACATTATGTTTTGGGCCCATGTAAACAAAAAAAAATAATTATGTCTTATTTAGGGTGTTGTAAAGTGTTGTACAATACTTTTACAATAATCTAGGGTTTCATTACTAAATTGGGCTTGTTTATGCCTTAATTGGCCTAATTTAGCATCCACAAACCTTAATTAATGCATCTTTCCAAGAATAATCCTGACATAAACCAACATCTAATCATAATTCAGGTGTTTTTAGGTTGTGTGGCCTATATTTAGTGATTTGGGAATCATACACCACTTTGGGCGTATGAGTCCCACCTAAGCTTTGGGACCCTGATCTTTATTTTACATCATTCTAAGAATTTTAGAAAAATGGTGTCCCATAGTTAAGCCTAATGGGACTCATACGTCAATTATGGAATATGAGTCCCATGTGGCACAAAATCAAATTTAATTCAAATTACTGGTGGGATTTTATCCTCCTAGATATGACGTTGGCTAGTAGTGTTGTAATTTTGGGAAATTCGGCATAAACAAGTATAATTACAAGGTTATTTCACTCATTTTCACCTAAGACTTTCAAGAGATCAAGTTTGTGATTACAATACTTCACAAGAGTTTCAAGATAGTTTTCAAGAGCATTTCTAAGGTATTCAAGGGAAAAATTCTTCATCATTTGATGTAGAAATTCAAGATCCACCATCAAGTCAAGATCATAATGCATTAAGCATGTTGTTGAGCTAGTGTTGTAATGTAGCATTGAAGATCCATCTACAAGCATTGTTTCATATCAAAGTTCAAGATCAATATCTACATTCTAAATGGATATTTCATGTGAGATGGTTGATTTAAATCTCACAACATCATTGAAGGTATCATTTTCCATGTTTCATATTTCATGTTTCATGTTCATATTTCATTATTTCATCACAAGGTTTAATTACCTAAAGGAGGTTTGACTTAGGAGAAACCCTATTCCCTAACAATCAATAAGTTTCTCTTCACTTTAGTGTGTGATTGCAAGTATATGTATCTTGGAGCTTTAATATCCTTTGAATATTAGGTTGCAAGGTTGAATAAATTCATCAAGTTGTCACAAGGTTGACATCTACATAGAAAGTCACCTATAGGTTGCAAATTAGGGTTCCAATTCCAAAGACAACATGTGGAAGGAAGATAAAAGATAGGAGAGCAGATTCAGGTCTTAACCCTCTAAAAAAGTAGAGTGGAACTGATATGCCACATGTGGCATTGAGTCCCAGTACATGGATTTTTCTATATTTCAAGAGATCCAAACTCACCATTGTTAGATTACTATTTCCACCCAGAAACCCTAGTCTAGGATTAAATTTCCAAAATTGGAATATGAGTCCCATTAGGCATTAGAAATAAATTTTCCAGGGCTTTGGATCTTATTTTCACTTAATCATTCTTCTAGGTGCACATCTATTCCTTTCCAGTTTGATATTTTATATTTCAGTTTCATTTCCTAGGTCATCTAGTTAGGTTTTGCATGGTATTTTGTATGATTCATTCATCTCTTGTATTTCCAAGCCCTATCTTGGTGGTGAACCCTCATTTAGTCTCTAATAACACCCTAGTACATCCCTATTTTAGATCTCTTTCCCTATGTCCATACTTGGATTGAGATCTATAGGGTTTCCTTGAATGAGAAGTGAAGAAAACTTGTTCTATGTCCTAAACCATAAGCAATGATAATTTTACATATTTCATTTTAGTGAACCTACATTTAGAATATATTAATTTTGATTTGGAGTGTATCTTCATCCTAGATTTATCTTGCATTAACATTGCATTATATTTTGCATTAGTTAATTGACATTGTAGGGTTTCTAAATCTTGCATTAGTGAAAGTGCATATAGGTTGCATTTTTGCATTTTTCATCATTGAATTTCATCTAAAATAGGAATTTTTACTTAGCCAAGAAATCACTCAACATAGAAAACATAACATTCACATAGAATTTTCAAAAAATGGTGGAAAAACCCTAGACTGGGACTGTTACGCCCGTCTGGGCAATCTAGTCCTAGTATAGGTGGTTTTTCCTAGTTTCTGGGTATTTTGTGGTGATTGTTATTCAACATTTAGATGCTTGAAAAACCATGACTAGTTATCATACACCCCTTTGGGATATTTAGTCCCAGATCAAGCCTGAAACTACATTTTTCAACATTGAAAACCTTGTTTCTGTACTTCCCAAGCTTAGTGGTAAAATATAGTATCTATTTGGAAAGTTTTGAGAACTTCTGTTTTATGCACCTAGGTCAAAAACATCAATTTAGGATAGTCCTTTTTGAATTCTTCCTAAATCATTTCATTTGAAAATGTTCACATTTCTAAAACTTTGCATAATATGGATAAAGGTACTTTTCACTTTTGCATACACAATTTTCACATTCATAAATCTTTGCATAAGTTTGATAAAAGTTTTTTTTCATTTTTAGATACACATTGTTTGCATTCTTAAATTTTTGCAAATTATACATTTGATAAAGTAACTTTACATATTTGGATATGCATTGTTTACATTATTGAAGCATCACATGAGATGGTTAGATATACTTTTCCTTTTTGGTCAAACAATGTTAGTATCTTATCTTTCATAGAATACTAAGAAAATTTTCATTTCCCCTCCCTATGAGAATTCTTTAGTGAAAGAGAATACAATAGTGGACAATCATAACAATCATATTTTTTTCTTCTCCTAACATCTCTCCTATTTGTGAAGAAGATATTTTGGTGATAGAAGAACCAATCAATGAGAGTTTTGAGAGTCCTCATCATTTCTCTCTTCCTACCTATATTAGTAGACAAGACATTCATGAACAAGAGGACACAAACATAGGAAATCATGACGATCACACAACACAACAAGAGACCATTAAAACTTCAACTAGTCTACATTCATCTCCCAATACCTTCCCCTCTTGTGATAATGTTTTAGAAGATTAAATTGTAAGTGAGGATATATTGGTGTTAGATGATCAAATATTTAAGATCTATGACAATCGTCTTTATGTTTCTTCCCCTACCTATCCTATTTTAGAAGGAATTATGGGACAAAGGGAGGAAAGTATGAAAATCATGACAATCAAATTGGTTCTTCTCCTAGTATCTCTCCTAGCTGTGAAGGAAATACTTTTATTGAAATGAAAGTCATGAGAATCTTAGTTGCCTCTCTTCCCCTAGGGAAAAAATTCTTGAACAAGACAATGAAATCATTCAATAAATAAGAAAATGTAACCATTGATAACTCCCTTACTTGCAATGAAGTCATTTTAGAAGAACCACCCTTTGAATGTCATGAAAATCTACTTTATAGTTCTCCTAAAAACTCTACTATTAGGGAAGATATCATGGAGCAAGAAAATGACAACATTTTGACTTCCTTAGATGATGGTGAAAAGATGACACTAGATTCCCCTTCATTAGAAAGACATCAAACCAAAACCACTGAGGTGTGGAATCCACAATTTTCGATTAAACCCCTCTTGATCAATGTAACTCCTACATATCCTATGGGACATCCTAAGAATCCTTTATAATTCTTTACACACCTTCACATAAAACAAAAACTCAAAAGAAACCCAAATTTATCCTTTACCCACCTAAGAATAATATTTTATAGAAGCTAAGTTATAGTACTATTGCTCATACATGTAACACTAGAAACAATCCACAACCAAGATAAACCCCTTCAACATCCCTCCCATTACCTAACCCTATCCTTCCTATCCTTCCTCATTTTCCTTCACAAAGTGGAAAGGAGTACAATCTTGTTGAACAACTAAAGAAAAGTCTTGCTAAAATATCATTATGGGACCTTATTCAAGCCCCCACTCATTATCACAACATGGTTCAAAGTGATTTACAACAAGTTCCTACCCATCCTAATGTGCAACCAAATGACATAGCATGTATGATTTAAGAAATGAATGCTAACATTGTTTTCCACCAAAGTGAGCTCCCTCCTTTGGAAGTACAAAACTAAAATGATGCTTTCATGATAATAGCTATCTATAATAGGTTGAGAATAAAAAGAAACCTCATTGACAATGGCTCCACCCTTAATGTGTGTAGTGTGACCCTTTTGGATAGAATTTCCATGGATAAATAAAAAATTCAACCCAACTCTTTTTCTATTAAGGGATTTGACAATGTTGGAAAACAACCACTTTGTGTGATCACTTTGCCTATTACAATTGGAAAGGCCACATTAGAAACATAGATCCATGTTATGCCTCACAATCTTTCATATAATACTATTTTAGGAAGACCGTTAATTCATGCAATGAATGGTGTTCCTTCTACTCTTCATCATTCAAGGAAGTATGCCTAGAACAAAAAAGTGTACATACTCAAAGATGACCTTGAGCAAAACAGTTGTTTGAACATTGAGAAAAAAATGAAAATCCTTTGAAAACATTGACACTAGAGTATGTACAGGATCATGATGGGCCAAAAAGTGGCAATATGATGGGTATGTGGCTGATGACTTTATTTTTTCCTAAAATTGATGAAACAAAAAGGGTTTTTAAAGGAGATTCTCAGCTTTCCACCAATATAAATTATGCTTTACTTTGAATTTAATAAGTAATTATTATTCATTTTCTATTTGAATTATGACTAAAGTCCTAATTGATGGCTGATTGACAAACATCTATAGCTTTCAAACAATATCACATTTTTTTAATCCAAAGCATGCATCACATTCTATGCTTCACATACATAGGATTAAAAAAGAAAAATTGAATTTCATGAAGTTATGACCAAGTTAAGGTGGTCAGACATACGAGTTTTTATATTTTTAAAAATTTGTAATAAAAAAATCATAATTAATTATTTACTTGGAAAAAAATTACTAAAAAATATGCATCACATTAGGACATGAGTGCTCTACTTATATCCAAAATATTATAAAAATATTATCATTTTATTGTGGTTAGGGTGGTCAGACAGACACCTACTTCTTGCTTTTTCCCTGAAATTTAAGTACTACTACATTGAAATTTTAAATTTTCACCAAATAGATTTTTTTATTTTTTTTAAAACCTAGTAGTTTAGAAACTACATTCTATTTTCTACAGTTTCTATTCTTACATGTTTTTGAAATAATATAGATAACTTATTCAAATTTTTACGTCAAGTTTCCTAACTCTGATTTTTTTTATTTTTTTGCCACTTAAGGGTCTATTTTTTCCATGATGATCCTACACATACCCACCAACTACACAAATAGAACCTATACAACAAAAATGAAAATAAAATGATATTGAAGAAGTCGTGAAGTTATTAGAAGATGATTGGGGTTCCTTAGATTTGACATCATTCATGGACAACTATGAGATCATCGATAAAGACTCTAAAAAAGAAAAAGAAAAAGTGGTAATGTAAACACAAAATTCCAAAGACCCTTCAAAAGCATCCACCTCAAACACTTTAGGGCATGTGTAGGATTATGATGGGCCAAGAAGTGGCAATATGATGGGTATGTGTAGGGTATGTGGCTGGCAACTTTTTCTTTACCCAAAATTGATGAAATGAAAAGGGTTTTTAAATGAGATTCTCATATTTTCACCAATATAAATTATGCTTTACTTTGAATTTAATAAATAATTATTATTCATTTTCTATTTGAATTACAACTAAAGTCTCGATTGATAGGTTGATTGAAAAACATCTATAGCTTTAAAATGGTATCACATTGTTTGAATTTGAAACATGTGTCACATTCTATGCTTCACATACTATAGGATTATAAATAAATAAAAAATTCATAAAGTTTTGACCAAGTTAAGGTGGTTAGAGATACGAGTTTTTATATTTTTTAAAATTTATAATAAAAAATCATAATTAATTATTTACTTGGAAAAAAATTACAAAAATATATGCATCACATCAAGACATGAGTCCTCTAGTTATATCTAAAATATTATAAAAAATATTATCATTTTATTGTGGTTAGGGTGGTCAAACAGACACCTACTTCTTATTTTTCCCGAAATTTAAGCACTACTGCATTGAAATTTCAAATTTTTGAAAAATAGATTTAAAAAAAAAAATAAACCTAGTAGTTTAGAAACTACATTCAATTTTCTATAGATTCTATTTTTTACATATTTTTGAAATAATATAAATAACTTAATCAAATTTTTATGTCAAGTTGCCTAACTTTGAATTTTCTGAATTTTTCGCCACTTAAGGGCTTGTTTTTTCCATGATGATCTTGCACATACCCTTTACAATAAACAATAAATTGAAAAATGAACTTTGATGAAATTGACTATGAACAACCAACGAATCCAAAAGTAATGAAAAATCTTAATGGAAGAGGTTATGAACTTATGAAACAACTCAGTTATAATGGAAAAGAATGTGGTGCTAGAGAACAAGATATTCATGTCCCTATAGAGCCTAACATGCAAGAAAATACTAGTGGTCTTGGTTCTTGTCCCTCAAAAGAAACAAGCAAGCCTTCACTTAATATCAACACTCTTATAAAATATTCTTCTAAGACAACTTTAACATTAGTACACACCATTTAAACTAATAGATACTAGTGGTATTGAGTATTGTCCTTCGAAAGAAATGAAAGAAACAATAAAATCCTTGCTTAACATTAATTTCATCATGCACAACACTTATGATTCAAATTCGATAGATTTCACACCCTCCCTTCAAGGAGAGAAGAAAATATCACAATCTAAAGAGTCTTGTGTAAGTATGACACTTAATACTAAGCAAGATATATCTTTGTCATAAAATCAAGGACCATCCTCTACTATTAATAAAGAGGGTATCTTATTGAGACTCCTCTAAGATTGTTTGATATATCTCCCTCCAAGAACACAAAATAAATTTTACTACAAGAATTCATTTTGTGCATATCATAGGGTTCATGGTCATTCTACTAATGAACGTAAGGATTTAAGTGATAGAATTCAAAATCTTAAGGAGTGTGGTTATCTTACTTATGTTGGGGCACCCAATGATTCCTCTAATTGATACTAATTTTCACTCTAGCACATTTCTCATCAATCATTTCAGCTCATCATTGCCCTCCACTAAGTGGGGGCAAGGGGTTAGGTTAGCATTGTTCTTGTATATCACCTGTCATTGTCTCTCTTTGCCAGTTGGCCACCTTTCATGTATATATAAGAGAAATCATGGGATGTGGATGACATGCCTTAAGTTCGCTCACATGTGACATACTCATCCATGATGTACATTCATTTAGAAACATATGACTTGGCATAGAGATTTTCGAGTAAGCTCCATGTTTTCTTCTACTTTAAAGCAATTTCTCACAGTAATGGTGTTAGAAACTGCTTTAAAGTGGGGGAATACATGGAAACTCATGTTTCACTATGTGATTTTATTTCTTCTTGAGATGTTTCCTTCTCTTGGTGGTGTCATTGGGTTTGATTTCCTCTAAGAGCGTGATATTTCTTTGATAAATGTCCTCTCTTGGAGACATTAGGCATGTTCCCTAAGAAGAGACCTTACATAAAATAAGAAAAATCGCTTTGAACATACCTTACACTACTTTACATTTACAATATCTATTATATGGCCACTTTGCATAATACACTTTTCTTGCTTGTGATTCCATCTTGTTTTTTCATGGGTGTCAAACATATGAATCTTTTCTTGCCTCAAGAAGCTCAAAGTTCATTATTGTGTGGCTTCTTATCAAATTTATGTGGAGGTCTAGCTTTGATATGGTTGAATGTGAATCTAAACTAAGGCATGAATTTCCCATAGCCACTTACTTGCGAGCACATACTGACCAAGTATGTATGTGTCTCACCTCTTTGGATACTCACCCAGCGGACACCTTTAAGTTTTGTTGCCTCAGAGTGAGTGTGCATTTTTGGAAAAATAGATTAGATCTAATCCACACCATGTTAGAAAAATTATTGAGGCTTGATCCATGTTAGATCTAATTCTTGGATCCTAGGGTCTTGGCAACCTCCTTTGATCATTTTCATCATTTTTCATCCACATTGGTATGCTTGGACCCCTCTTGAATGTCTACTTTAGTTTGAGTTTGAAATAGGTTCATCCTCTCACTAAAGTGGGGGCTAAATGTAGTGTAGAAAAATGTTGTTGTTTACATTTTCACACTTGATTTGTGAATGTTTAACATTAAAATCAACATAATGTCACCTTGACCTAGTGTTTTAATGTGTTTTACACATTCACATTGCATTTAGGGTCCTTTTCAGCTAAATTGACCTAATTTTTCCTTAATTTAATGTTATAAATTGTATTTATTTACACCTTCACATTATGTTTTTGGCCCTTGTAAACTAAATGAGCTTAATTATTCCTTATTTAGTGTGTTGTAAAGTGTTTTACCATACTTTCACACTAATATAGGATTTCATTAATAAATTGGGCTTGTTTATGCCTTAATTGGCCTAATTTTGCATCCACAAGCCTTAATTAATGCATCTTTCCAAGGATAATCATGACATAAACCAACATCCAATAATAATTTAGGTATTTTTAGGTTGTGTGGCATAGATTTAGTGATCTATGACTCATACGCCACTTTGGGCATATGTGATGTAGAGCAGGGTGAAGGTTTTCAAATCAATCACAATTCAACCAACTTGTCAATTTAGAAACCCTAACTTGTGTCTTATTCACAATTCCCTCAATCTCTCTTGTAGCATTCCAAACTATTATTTTTCAACATATCTTTTAGAGAAGGCATCAAAATCATGAATTAAATACCATTTAGAATACCATTTATGCTCTTCTTTAACATATCAAATTTGTGCATAGAATTGTTTTGTAACATCACCTTCTAAAATTGACTGCTATGCTGCCCTTAAGCCCAATTAGTCCTATTTTACAAAGCAACTATGTGGTATTCCTTCTTCCAATCACCAATATTATTTCCAAGGATTTAAATAGATCACATGGGTCTGAAACAAATTTTTTTATCAATTGAAACATCCACAAACTCACCAATTACCAAAACCCTACTTCTAACTTCTATTCCTAAGCCTAATACATTGAGATATTAGGCTAGGCTCGATCAAAAATTTCCCTACCTCCATCCCCTGCATCTAAAAATTGAAAAACATAAAGAACACCCTAACTAATTCCATTCCACTAATTTTTAGAGTTTTTCACTAGTGGAATGGTTCAATATTGCATTTTTTCTCTTAAACCTTCTTAACCTAGGGTTTTCAGAAAAGTTTTAGTAAATTGGCTCTAAAATGCTTCCAACCTTATGAAATTAGTTCAAATAAAAACCAAAACAAATTTAGTTCATGCCACCATTGAATTCAATGTATTTTAGATCATAATCACATAGTAAAAAACTATACAAAGTGTTGTAGCAGCAAAATTGCACAAGAAATTGTAGAAAAATAGAGATTTCTTATTGCTTGATCTTCAAAAACAACTACAGAAGAATGCCTCAAGCCTTTCAAGGCATATTTAAACATATACTACTCAAAACCAATGGTTCCAACCACCTTTCAAATCAAATGACCGTTCAACTTCCAAAACAAGCCAAAATTGCAAAGTTGCATTGCAACTTTTGAAACAATTACAAAAACTTGACAACTTTATCTACAACTGACCCCATGAAACTCATAACATTAGAATTGGTCTAAATAGATCTTATTACATGAAATATGACTCAAAACACTAGAAAACCCAACATTAGACTCCTATTGACATAATGAAGCTAGGTACCCATGCACCATACACCTGGGGAGAACAAATTCTCAAGTTCCACTTGAGATCAACTCTTGCACTATAGTATCATGTCTCTTAATGTCTTCCTCTATCATCCAATTTGCATCTTCAGTGGGGATACCTTTCCATTTCACTAGGTATTCCTTGTACACTTTGGATGTGGATCTCTTTGCTTCCTTTGTGTCCAAAATTCTTTCAAGCTTCAATGGTTGACTTGGTGGTAAGTACTTGACCCAATCTTCATCTTGAACTCCTGATGTACTTGCGTCTTCACCTGTAATCATAGATCCTTTAAAAGGATATAGGTAAGAAACATTGAAACTTGGTGAGATAGCCACTCTAGGAGGAATTTCTATTTCATAGGAATTTGCACCAAATTTTGGAGCACCCTATATAGCCCAATATTCTTCATATATAGCTTTGTATATTTCCCCTTTGGTAGCCTTTCTTTCCTCAAATGAGCCAATACCAAGTCTCCCACTTTGAAATGAACATCTCTCTTCTTCAAATCTACATGTTCCTTGTATTTTTCCACTCTTTTGAAGATTCTCTTTCACTTGTTGATGTATATCCTTCATGGTGACTACAAATTCCTCTCAAATCTCTGAGTTTAAACACTCCCCTTGGCTTCAATCCATAGACAATTTCAATTGGGGTCTTTCCAACACTTCTATTGATAGATTCATTATATGCAAACTCAGCTTGTGGAAGAATGAGAACCCATTATTATGAAAGCTCTTTTTTCAAACATCTGAGAGTATTTCCAAGACTCCTATTGACAACTTCAACCTGCCCATCTGTTTGTTGATGATAGGTAGAACTAAATGTCAAGTTTGTTCCCAAATTCTTCCAAAGAGTTCTCCAAATGTGTTCTACAAACTTACTATCTCTATCAGACACAATTGTTAGTGGAAATCCATGAATCTTAACTACCTCTTTGAAAAAAAACCCAACAATGTATGAGGCATCACTTGTGCATTTACATGGTATAAAATGAGCCATTTTACTAAGTCGGTCAACAACAACAAACACACTATCAAATCCACTTTGAGTTTTGGGAAACCCCAACACAAAACCCATGTTGATGGATTCCCATGGCCTATATGGAAATGGAAAAGGCTGGTAAAGACCTACATTTGTACTATAACCCTTTGCTTTTTGACAAACAACACAATTTTCAACAAACTTTCTGATATCACTTTGCATTTTTGGCCAATGATAATACCTTCTTACCTACTCCAAGGTTTTTTCCACACTAAAATGAGCCCCTAAGCCATCACATTGCTTCTCTTTAATCAGATTAGTCCTCATAGAGAATTTAGGAATACATAACTAAGCACCCTTAAACAATAAGCCATCTTGCATCAACAAATTAGAATATTCTTCATGGAATGTGCTATTAAACTGATTACAAACAACTTAAACATCTTGTACAATAGAAAAATGGATATTTGACATTTTCATGGTCATTTAGGTCTTTTTCTTATGATGATTGAGTTATTTTTCTTAGATTTAATGTTGCAATGTAACTTATGCATTCACATTACATCTTGAATATCCAAATTATTAAGACTTTATGATGTCTTGGGAAGGTTTTGTGAAGTTTTGTAACACATTTCTACACTTTTCTAGACTCTTGTCATTATAATTCATCTAAACATTCCCTTTTTTAGTCTTGTTTCAAAGTGTTGTAAAGTCTTGTAACATACTTTCACACTTTTCTAGCCTTATCATCACTAATTACACCTTTCTTACGCTTTATTTTTTCCTATTTATGCACTTATAGGCCTTATTTAAGAGTATTTTTGAATAAAAAACTAGCAAACCTCATTAACAACTTAATTCTTGACACCCACTTGCAAGCCTTAAGTGAGACCCATTCACCATGGGTGGTGAGTGAGTCCCTCTTGGCACAAAATTCAAAATAAATTCAAATTTCCTTTGGGTTTTTATTCATTAAGACCTTATGTTGACCCGTGATGTTGTATTTTTGGGTAATTAGGGAATAAGTGTGTATAAATAAGTGTTTTTCCATCCATTTTAACCAACATTCATCAAGTTCACTAATTCATGAATTCATCCAAGCATTCAAGCAATTATCAAGCATCTTGGAGTAGCCATTGACATATGTTCAAACTTTAACAAGGATTTGGTGAGTTTAGGACACTTGCATGTTATTTGTTCATCATTCCTTCCTTGTTTTCATTTCTTTTATTTATCAAGGATTTGATTACCAAAGTGGGATTTGACCAAGGAAAATCCCTATACTCTAACCCTTAACCATTTCCCCCCTCTTTGCATGTGTGTTTGGAGGTCTTGTAGGAAGATTTTTTAAAGAAATAGGTGTTAGAAAGTGGTAAATAAGTAGTCAAATCTATTCAAGTCAAATAAACCCTAATTCAAGCTTGGAGACAACATTCAACCCATTTTCTAATATTTGGTTCTGTTAACCTGACAAGAAGACAAGTGTAGATCTGGATCCACATAGTTGAATCCTAAATTTGCAAATTTTTGGAGGACTGATTCTCCATCAATGGCGAATGAGTCCCACTGCCAAATTGGAAAAGTTGTTTTTGTCAGAATTTAGTTCCTGACAATCAAAAACCAGTTTCATTAAAGTTTACCAGAAGGAGGACTAATTTTCCATCAGTGGCGAATGAGTCCCACTAGTCATCAACAGTGATTTTTTTCAGATTCTAGAACCTTCTAGCATCACCGTTTCATCTCCAGATGCACTTTGTTCAGTCTCATTCAATCCTATTTTCATTTGTACATGTTTCTAGTTCAATTTTTAGGTCTATCTCTCTTGTTGTAGGTGAAAATCCCTAAGAGAGCAAGAGAGTACATAGCCCCCCAAAAATTGATGGTTCATTTTGGTGAACCTACATATTGAACATCATCTTTATTATCTACATTGCATTTACATCCTAGGACTCATAGCTTTAGATCTTGCATTAACTTTTACATTAGTGAATATATCTCATATAGATTTCATTTTTTCACTTCAAAACATTATAAAAACTCAAATTCTACATTTCCAGATCATAGTTTTGCATTAGAAAAGCACAAAAATCACTTTAAATTTTTTGAAAAAACACAAAAAAATTCATCCATGGACTCATTCGCCACCCTGGGTGAATCAGTCTAGTTGCACATTTTGAACTACATTTTTAGGCATTTTCTAGGCATTTTCTGCATTACAATTTTCTACCATTACTTTTTGTCACACTTTCCATATTTTCTATTTTATTGTCTTTCTTGCATATTAGTTTACTTTCACTCATTTTCATAATGACCTTTTTCTTTAATAAGTTTTGGAATTCATTAAAATCCTTAGTGGACATGTCAAATTGTGCCTTTGGCTGTGATCCTAATGATCTTGAGCTTCCTCATACTCCTTCGACCCCTCGTCAATGTCCTCCTCATGATGTTGACATCATTGGAGAAGATGATGATATCATGAATAAGTTCTCAAATGACTGTCTTGAAAGCCTTGAGGCTAATGCAACCTTTTACCCATCCATGAAGTCACAAAACCTTCCTACTATTTCACCTCCTAACATGTTTGGATACCTACATCCTGAAATGAATGAAGGAACTAAGTTCCCTCCAACAAGTGGACCTAATTCTTCTACACAACCACCTCCTCAACCATTTTATGATAAAAAAGTTACAGACACACCAATCAACCTTGAAGAAACTTATGACAAAGGTTTTACTATCTTAAGCAAACAAGGATGTGACACAATGACCGAACATGACATTCACCAACTGTTAGAACAAAAACCAATAGATGAAAACACAACAGGGTTAGGATATCAAGATCCTCCTGATGAAAACAAGCCTCCTTTTGAATATTGGAGAATTCAAGATGATGGCATGGTGATCTTTGATTGCCCTCCTGACTTGAATGTTCTCCTTCCACACAAACAACATTTACATGATTCTAATGACAAGGATTCTAGGATACATGGGTTCTCTTCCTCCTTCAATCAATGAAAAAGGAAAGTTTGGTAAACGCAAACAACCTTACAAATTGAAAAAACTAAGGTTTCCTCTCCATCCACCACCTAAATGTGAGAGGTAATTGCAAATAATTTTTAAAAACAAAGGTCTTATAATCTTACCACCTTCAAATAGGTTGCTCATTCATCCTAAATATTCTAATGTACCATATTGCAAATACCATCATGTTCTTGGACATCACAGTGATGAATGTCAGACATTGAAGGACATACTGAATAATTATTACTTCACTGACACCGACTATTATCCTATCATCTGATAATTCCTTAAACCAACTCCCCTCATCATGCAATAGTTGTAGAATGTTTCATTCTTATTATTGGATGATCCTTCCCATCACCTATATTGGCTCATTCTTTCCTTACATTCACTAGGGGCAAGAAGTTGTTAGCCATGTCCTAGTAATGCATTTTTCCTTCTCTCTTAACTATGTTATTCATCTTTTGCTTCTATTGCTTGAGATTGCAAAGCCAATAATTCAGTTAATGGTTGACTTGCATTTACATTACTAGCATTTTCCGTTTTTCTTTTGCATGGTGTGATTGTATCATGTTCCCCCGTAATGTGCACTTGATGGTCTTCCTCTCTTTGTGCACTTCCTTTATTTGTACATCTATTCTTTTATATGTTGTAATTTACCTTTTCTTGTTTTCTTTTATTTTGTGTTTCTCCTTTTGGGGATGACGCAAAGCATTGAGACACCCTATGTCTCTTCCATGTTGACCCAAATGGTCCCTTTTCCTTTTCTTTTGTTTTTCCTTTTGAGTGTTGTCATAATAGTGGTTTACAATTCCTGAGAGGAATGAATTTTTGCTGAAATCACATATTTTTAGAAAATATAATGATTTAAGCCTTAAAAATATCCATTTTAAGGATTCCAATTGAAGAGGGTTTGATCAAATCACCTTAGATCAAACCCCCTTGGATATAACCTCGCTAGTTTTAAACCATACCTATAAATCGTCTCCTTTACACCTATCAAAATGATGATAAAAAATCACTTTTGATTTAGATTTTGGGGGATCAAATGAATTCATTTAAAATTTATTTCAAATGATTATGGTATTCCTCAGAACAAGCTATCCAATGAATATAATTTTAATATGTTTTGATTTTGTTATGTATTTGTTTTTTAAGTTTTCTTAAACATAGTTTTTTCATCGAAAATAATTTCTTTGTTCTTCACATGTGGAAAAACAAAAGATTATCAAAAAAAAAAAATTGAAAAATATGAGTGCACCAGTTATTGAAGTCCTTGATCCAACAAAAAAAATTAAATTAAATTTTGACATATACAGAAAGAAGTTTATACGGTCTACCTATGTCTGAATTGTAATTAGTTTGACTTTGAAACTTGATTAAGGAAAAAATATTCAATAAAAACTATCTAACCAAGTGGAAGCACTAGATATCAGAGTTAAAAAATATAAATTTGAAAGAATTAGAATTTTATCCTTAATGGAAAAAAGTTATACATTATAACGAAGCCACTTTTAAAAAATGTTGTTTTCTAAAAAATCAATTTTCATGGGAGATGGAAAAGAAGTGCAATTTGATTCCAAAAATTTTGAAAAAATATTTTAAAAATCTACAGACAAAATTTGATGAGACTCTAGTTTGTACCATCTTCAAATTCCTCATAGTTTAGCCGCTATAGGTGCCCGAATGTGAAGATTTAGTTAAAAATAATAATTTCAGTGTCCAGTTTGGCCAAAAATTGTAAACCACTATTATGGGATCACCCTTTTGGGGATGACACAAGGAATTGAGACCGGCATGTCTCCTTCATGTTGAACCAAAAGATTTTTCCTTTTCTTTTTCCTTTTCATTTTCTTTTCACTTGTGTTTTCCTTTTGGGTATGATGCAAAGCATTGAGACTGCAATGTCTCTTCCATGTTGACCCAAAATGGATTTTATTTCTCCTTTTTTTTTTCTCTCTTTGTGTCATTCTTCCAATTCTATGTATTCAGGGAATGATGATAGTTTTGAGATTTTTAATAAAAATATTACAGTAACAAACATAGTATCCCCAAATCCATAGATCCCTTATGTGTTTGGTGTGTTCCTTTTTTGGGGCAACCCCTCTTTCTTTTGTTCATTTTTCCTTTACATCATGCAACCTTACTTGGAAATGTATGACTTGGCATAGGGGCTTTCCAAGTTGGCTCTCATGTCTTGTTTCCTTTTTTCATTTTATATTTGCTACTTTAAAGAAATTGCTCATAAAACGGTGTGTAGAAATTCCTTTAAAGTGGGGGCATACATTAGCATTATTAATTTTTCATTTTTCTTTTTCTTGGTTCTTAGTGTAGCCTTGATACTTTATACGATGTGTTTGTCACTTTGTGGATGAAATTGGGTGTGATGTCCTTCATAAGCATGATCTATCTTAGCATATTACATTCCTCTTGGTGGCTTGATGTGATGCACTGCATCCCCTAAGTTTTGAATATTCTATTCTTTGATTGGTCCTCTCTTGGAGACATTAGACACAATGTTCCCTAAGTTATAGACCTCACATGAACTTAATAAGACTCATTTGAACATTTCTATTATATTTTATATTTTTTCATTTTACATGGCCACCTTGCATAATTTAGCTTGCATGCTTGCGGTGTCATCATGTTTGTTCATGAGTTCTAAGCATATGAAGCCTTTCTTGTCTCATGAAGCATGAAATGACATTTTTCCATTTGTGGCTCTTTAATAAAGTTATCAGGAGGTATAACTTTGATATGGTTGAGCGAGAAGCCCATTTTGCAGCACGACTTTCCCCATAGCCACCTATGTGTTTGTGAGTACATACCAGCTAAGCGTATGTTTCTCACCTTTTGGACCTTCTCACCCAGTAGACAACCATGAGTTTTTTCACCCCAAAGTGAGTATGAATTTTCATTTTTAGAAAAATAACGTAGATCTGATCCATAACTAGTTGGACAATCAATCGAAGCTTGATCTGACCTTTCCTTTTCCTCTCCCTTCTCTTTCTCTCTTTCACAGGTGTGTTCCTTTGTTCTTATGTTTAGTTTTCCATGGGATCTTCATCTTGGGGGCTTGATCATCACTCTTGATCATTGTTATTCCATGTTGATAGCATAAGTGCATTCGGATCCCTATTGATATGCATGGCTACTTTAGTGTGAGTTTGAAGCAAGTTCATTCTCTCACTAAAGTGGGGACTAAACATACCGTAAAAAAATGGATCTTTGACATTTTCATGGTCATTTAGGTCTTTTTCCTGTGATGCTTGACTTATTTTTCTTTGATTTAATGTTGCGATGTAACTTATTCATTCACATTAGGTTTTGAATATTCAAATTATTAAGACTTTATGATGTCTTGTGAAGGTGTTGTGAAGTGTTGCAACACATTTCTACACTTTTCTAGACTCTTCTCACTTTAATTCATCTAAATATTTCCTTTTTTAGTCCTATTTCAAAGTGTTGTAAATTCTTGTAACATACTTTCATGTTTTTCCAGGCTTGCCATTACTAATTACACCTTTCGTATGCGTTATTTGGCCCCTTTATGCACTTATAGGCCTTATTTAAGTGTATTTTTTAATACAAACCCGACAAACCTCGTTAAAAGAAACTTAATTCCTAACACATACTTGCAAGCCTTAAGTGGGACCCATTCGCCATGGGTGGTGAATGAGTCCTTCTTGGCACAAAATTCAAAATAATTCAAATTTCCTTCAGGTTTTTATTCATTAAGACCTTATGTCGGCCTGTGATGTTGTATTTTTGGGTAATTAGGGCATAAATGTGTATAAATATGATAGCAACCTAGGTGGTGAAGACCCCAACCCAACTCAAATGATCAGACTCAATCAAGAAACCAACCCTTACAACACTATCCACTCAACCTTCCTTGAACACACACCTAGTGGCTTGTAGCTCTCAAAAATTGACTTTTGGAGATATCTTTTAGAGAAGGCTATATAGAAGCCAACCAAACACCAAATAAGACTTACCATAGAACCCAACACAACATATTGAATGGTTTCAAGTGGTTTCTTTGAAACAATATAGAGAAACAATAGACTGCCCTTGGTTTTAGGCCACCAAATAGCCCTCTTTTACAAAGGAGGTACCTCCTAAACAAATTTTTCTCACCAAATCTCAAATGAAATTCACTAATTATGTTACAAAACAATATATCTTCCACCATCCTTTCTCAAAGCTATGACCTCTAAGACATTGTACCACCAAACCCTCACTTTACATGCAAAAAGACAAAGGGTTTATTCAATCTTCTATCACCTGGGATAATTTTATCAAACCAATGCCACCAACAGATCACAAATGGTCTGTACAAACTCAAAAATCCATTATGTGGATAGTTCGATCAATGTTTCACCAAAACCCTACCTTAACATCCTATTTTCACATGGAAACAATGTAATTTTTCCCTAGGTGATGACCCAAATCCCAACAAATTTTCCCCTCTACCTTCAAAAACATAAGAACATCTAACCTAGAATATGAAAATTCATTCCACCAAGATGCAGGCCATGATAGTAGGTGGAATGACTAAAACATTATTTAAACCCCAAACAGAGCCCTCACTAGCCTTTTACATGTAGTTTTAGAAACTTAAAGAGATCTCCCTAAAATCTTAATAAAAGACACTCAAACTTTATTCAAATGAGAGTTAAAACATGCTTCTATATAATACAATTAAATTCAAAGCATAGCATAGGCTGTACAAGACGTACAGATCTTGAAAAGTTCAAAACTATAGTGAAAAGTATAGGAAATAGCATTGTAATTGATTTTAAATTCTCAATATATCATTCAACAACCCAATCCCAAGCCTTCTAGAGAATTTTTATACATATTTCATTCAAAACTATCCATCCTAATTCCTATAACTACTTTTCAAATTCCCATGTCCCTTCACATTGTAAAAGTTGTATTTTTTTCAATTTTCTTTTTACTTTGACAACTTTTCACTTTTCTTTTTGCAACCTTTACCCATTTGACACCAGTGACTCAAAAACCACCCAATGACATAGTAAATTGACTAATTAGACCTTATTTAATATAAATAGACCTTATCTAATGCCAAAAGATGCTATCACCTATACTTAGCATATTGACCTCCTGATGTGCACTTTGTTTTCTTAGGTGCTCCTGCACCAACATAAGTGTTTTTCCATATGTTTTAACCCTCATTCATCAAGTTGACTATTGCACCCATTCATTCAAGCATTCAATAATTTTGCATCATTCAATCAAGCAATTATCAAGCATCTTGGAGCAACCATTGACATATCTTCATACTTCAACAACAAGGATTTAGTGAGTTTAGGACACTTGCATGTTGTTTTTTCATCATTCCTTCCTTGTTTTCATTTCATTTATTTATCAAGGTTTTGATTATCAAAGTGGGATATGACCAAGGCAAATCTCTATACTCTAACCCTTAAACATTTTTCCCCTCTTTGCATGTTTGTTTGTAGGTATTGTAGGTAGATTTATCAAAGAAATGGTTGTTGAAAAGTGTTCAATAATTCATCAAAGCTATTCAAGTCAACTAAACCCTAATTCAAGGTTGGAGACAACATTCAACCCATTTTCTATAGATTTTGTTATGTCAACCCAACTAGAGGACAAGTGTAGATTTGGACCCGTAGAGTTGACTCCTGAATTTGAAGTTTTTTGGAGGAGCATTGATTCGCCATTGATGGTGAATGAGTCCCACTTCTAGGTTGGAAAAGTTGTTTTCATCAGAATTCAGTTCCAGACAATTGGAAACCAATTTTACCAAAGTTTACTAGAAGGAGGACTGATTTTCCATCAATGGTGAATGAGTCCCACTAGTCATCAACAATGATTTCTATCAAATTCTATAACCTTCTAGCATTATCATTTCATCTCTAGGTGCACTCTGTTCAGTCTCATTCAATTATGTTTTCATTTGTGCATGTTTCTAGTTCATTTTTGCACATCTCACTGTGTTTTCAAACACTTCATATTTGGTAGGTTTTGCATAAATAATCAATCAATTTCATTATTTTGTTGCATCTAAATCATTTCATTTAGGCTTAATTCCATCATACATACACTAGTTTGAGTGAACCACTTCACTTTTTGGGTCTATCTCTCTCTCCTTTTAGGTGAAAAACCTTAAGAGAGCAAGAGAGTACATAGCCCCCCAAAAATTGATAGTTTAGATCATTGAAATCATCATCTCCTTCATACATACCTTTCAAAGCATCAATACCTACACTTTGGAGTTGAATTTCTTGCACCAACATTTATCTTCTACTCAAAGCATCCACCACCTTATTTGAGTGCCCTTTTTTGTGTTTTATGGTAAAGGTGAAGCTTTGTAGGTACTTCACCCACTTGACATGTCTATGGCTAAGTTTTCCTTGGCTACTCAAGAAAATCAAAGCATGACTGTCAGTAAAAACAATAAACTCTTTAGGAAGGAGATAGTGTGTCCACCTTTTTAATGATTTAACCATTGCATATAATTCCAAGTCATAAGAAGAGTACTTCTTCTTTGTCTCATTAAGATTTTCATTGAAAAATGCTATAGGTCTGCCCTCTTGACTCAAGACTGCTTGAATTGCATACCCACTTGCATCACATTCAATTGTGAACACCTTATAGAAATCTTGTAAATCTAAGATGAGTTGTTGTGCTATCTTTTGTTTCAGAATTTGAAATCTTTTATCTACCTCTCACACCATACAAACATTTTCCTTTTATCCCCTCTGATTGTATCAATAATAGGAGAGAAAATATGACTGAAATTCCTTACAATTTTTCTATAGATACTAGCAATACCATGGACACTTCTTACCTCACTAAATGATTTTGGGGTAGGCCAACTGAGAATTGCTTCCACCTTGCTGGGATCCATCTTTTGGGAACCTTTTTAGATCACAAAGCCAAGATAAACTATCTCCTCTCTTATGAATTCACATTTCTTCAAGTTAATCATCAATTTTTCTTCATTCATCCTCTTCAACACCATATCCAAATGCTGCAATTGTTCCTCTTTAGTCTTACTAAACACAAGAATTTCATCCAAGTATACAACTACAAAATTTCCTATGAAAGGTTTCAAAACTTCAATCATTAGTCTCATAAAAGTGTTTGGTGCATTTGAAAGCCAAAATGGCATTACCATCCATTCATACAACCCCTGACTGGTTTTAAAGGAATTTTTCCACCCATCTCCTTCTCTTATCCTAATCTAGTGGTAGCCACTTTTAAGGTCAATCTTTGAAAAGTAACAAGCTCCTCCTAAACAATCCATCAATTCCTCCATTCTTGGTATGGGAAACCTATACCTTATAGTGATTTTGTTAATTTCCCTTGAATTGGTGCACATTCTTCAATCTCAACCTTTTTTAGGTGTCAACACAATAGGGACAAGACATGGACTTAAACTTTCCCTTATGAGACCCTTTCCAACCAATTATTGTATTTGTTTCCTTATCTCTTCATTTTGTTAAGGAGTCATTTTGTATGCAGCCTTATTGGGTAGGTTTGCTCCTAGTATAAAATCTATGTGGTGGCTCACATCACTTATAGGAAGAAAAGAACTAGCGAGCTCATCTACAACAATGTCTTGATACTTGTTCAACAAGGTTTGTACTTCTTTAGGCACATCTTCAAGTTTTGTTGCTATCGTAATAGAATTAGTTTTGATTATAATTACATATCTTGTCCACCTTGTTTGATGGTTTTCAAGAGCTCTTTTTCCCCAACCAACATGACACTTGACCCAACATGTGTATCTAAGTTTTCATCTTACAAAGGAGTGAGGGTAAATGAAACTCAATCTTTTTCAATCACATATGTATTTTTCTGTCCATCATGTTTCACTTTTTTTGTCATACTACCAGGGTCTTCCTAATAGCAGATGACAAGCATCCATTGGGATGGTGTCACACAATATCTTTTCTTTATACTCCCCAATATTAAATTCAACCCATGTTTTCTCATTCACTAGGACTTGTTGACCATTATTCAACAAGGACACCTTGTAAGGAGTGGCGTGTGGGATCCTTTCAATCTTTAACTTTTCAACCATCTCCAAAGAAACCAAATTATCAATAGAACTGGAATCAACAACCTTACATACTTTTCCTTGAGATTTGCATGTCGTTCTAATAATGAATTTCTTTGTGAAGGCTCCTTCACCATAGGGACTTTGAGTAGTGTTCTTCTCATCATCAAATTTTCTCTAACCTCTAGAGCAACATGTTGAGAAGGAGAGCTAACACTCTCACAATCTTCCTCTTGCATCAACTATGTTCTCCTTTCACCACCATGTGATGTAGAAGGTTTCTTGTCTAAGAAATTCCATGCTTGATGGAAAAATTGATTGCATTGATAGCATCTTCCTGAAAATGTTCTTGAACCTCTACCTTGTCCTCCAAATTTTCCCCTACTATTTGATCTCCTATCTCTAAAACCACCACTTGATTTTGATCCTTGATCTTGATTGCCACTTGTATCACCTTGCATTTTTTTTGATTTTCCTCTTCCTCCAAATGTTCCTCTTCCCTTGAAGTTCTTTCCTTTGCCTCTACTTTGTACTTCCTACCTTCTTTTAAAATTTTCTTATACCCTAATAGCCAAATGAAAGCACTCTTCCACCATTCTAGGGGTGGCAAGACTCAATTCATCCTAGATATTGAACCTTAATTGATTCATATACCTTTCTATCTTCTCAAATTCATCCTCAACATGACCTACTCTAATGCTCAATTTATGAAACTACTTTGTTTAAGCCATGAAATCCATCTCCTTTTGCTCCAGGTTTTGAAGCTTTCTAAAATTCTGAATTGCATAGTCACTTGGCATAAATTGTCCCTTAACTTTAGACACCATCCTATCCCATGAATTGATTTTTTCTTTTCCATTTTTCACCCTCTCTTCCTTCACATAATTCCATTAGGTTAGGGTAGGGCCTTTCAAATTTTTTTTGAAAATTTTACCCATTATTCATTTGCTACCTCCTTGTATTAAAAAATAAGTATCTAGTGCATCAACCCAATCCAACACCTCTTCACTATCCATCTTCCCACCATAGATG
This sequence comes from Sequoia sempervirens, assembly GCA_007258455.2. Taxonomy (NCBI): domain Eukaryota; kingdom Viridiplantae; phylum Streptophyta; class Pinopsida; order Cupressales; family Cupressaceae; genus Sequoia; species Sequoia sempervirens. The sequence continues at coordinate 327,496,700 of VDFB02193867.1, read as the reverse complement.
GGAAATTCCATTTTCACTTCAGAAGCATCTCCCTTGACAACCCTCAACATCTTAACCATCCTCATCTCTTCAAGATCCAACTCTTGCTCATGGGATCCTCTTTGATGATTTTGTTACTCACCCTCTTCCTCTTCCCCTCAGTCACTCTCATTTGCAATGGCCTTACCTTTTCATTGGTTTGTTTCTAGTGCTGCAAGTTTGGCTAAAATACTTTCCTGAGACTCCTTCATCATTCTTATTTTTATAGCAATGACTACACTTCCCTTTGTATGTATCTTGTTCCCTTCAAATTAGAACTTTTCCTCAAATGACCAAAAACTATGCTCTAATACCAATTTGATGCAGATCAAGGTAGAGGTTTTCAAATCAATCACAATTGAACCAACTTGTCAATTTAGAAACCCTAACTTGGTGTTTTATTCACAATTCCCTCAATCTCTCTTGTAGCATTCCCAACTATGATTTTTCAACATAACTTTTAGAGAAGGCCTCAAATATCTGAATTGAATACCATTTAAAATACAGGTATGTGCAAGATCATGATGGACCAAAAATTGGTGTTATGATGGGTATGTGGCTAATGTCTTTTTTTTACCCAAAATTGATGACAAGTCTAATTGGTCATACAATGAGTCAGATGAATTGAAAAAAGGTGTAGCAACTTGACTAGTAGATCTAGTATAATTATCTCTTAAATGGGCTTGTATAGCAATGAGGTACCTTTTGTTTAACTCCTTAACTCCCCTTTTGAACATAGCTTTCCATTCAGGCCTAATCCTAGGCTTGTTCACATTTAGGTTCCTATACTTTGGGGTTTAAATTGTCTGAGGATTTTCAAACTTATGAATCATTTTGACAATATGCATCCAAGTCTCTAGTGGCATGGTTATTTCTCTTTTATAATCCATGGACACATGTAAATTTGATTTTAACTAATGGTGCATAATCATATCCATGACAAATTTGAAGAATAACTATAAATAGATAGTAACCCTTGAGATATACTACTTCATTCTAACCATCCATACTTGCTACTTTTTGAATAAAACTTTAAGTGGAACAAAAATTGCAATCCATACAATAGGTTAAATAAATGAAAATATTTAGAGAACTATGTACCTTCACACCTCAAGTTATTGCAACTTTGAATAAAGCTTTTTTAAATTACAACAACAAACAACAACCCTTTATGTGTAGAAATTGTCTGAGTAGAGTCACAACCTCTTCAACAAGAGGAAAACCTTTGAAGCAAGGATACCTTTATCTGAGTTCTTCCAGCATAGTCACTTCACAATAATCTAAGTTTAGGGCTGCTACAAATCAGTTTGCAGATTTATAACTTCTTTAACACTTGAACTAGATGTTCATTTTGTTTTGACTCTTTTTAAATGGTCTTCGACACATTTGTATCAAGGATACAAAGGTGTCCCCATCGGAGTCACCATTTCTATTGGTTATTTTTTTAGAATCAAACTTAATCTCAGTCCTAACTTATGAGCTTGCCATGACCCAATTATTAGCTAGGTTGAGGATTGGCCAACACTTAAGTAGAGTAATTACTACTTTACTTCTTCTCTTTGGGCTTTGTGAGACCCAGGGAGGGTAATCCCATATATACTCATAATATTTCATGCTTGGTCAAGAGTATTTATTCACATAGATGCACAATTCCATGAAAATCACCTTATCAAAAGCTCAATAAACCTTAGATAGAAGTGTTACTTATTCTCAAGGAGTGCTCCTTCATACTTAGAGTTGGGACATTGTAATTTAAAGTATTTTGACACATTATTCATCTTAAATCCTAGGCCCAATTCAATACTACTTCAACTGACCATAAGATAAACTAACAAGATAATTGTTTCTTTATCTAAGGCAGAAAATGAATTACAACTGGTGATCAATTGGTAATACAATTTTGATTGAAGCTCAGAAATTAGTGGACCATTAGAGTGTCACTTTGTAACATCTAACTCACTGTGTCTACATAATATCACTTCCTTACTAAATCCTATATGCTTTTCTCACAAACCAATGAGCTCATTTCAACATTTAATCAATTCATTAAACTAAAGCATAAAAAAAATTGATACATTCTGTGCAAATGACAAAAGACAAATGAAGCTGTCATTAACAAACTTCATTCATAAGTTGGAAGAAAATACATAGGAGAGCAATATTCTGAAACTAAAATTCTTCTTCATTTTTGGTATTTCATTATAATACATATTTAAGATTCATACGCAATATAACTTTCATCTTAGATTTTCTTCTAATATATCTACTAGAGTAACTATTTAAATTCTATTCTACTATTAGAGCTTAGTATCTACTGTGACCATGTCTAGACTCAAAATTCTAAACTCTCTCTCTTTTTCAACCATGAAATCCCCTTTATATAAATAGGGGAGAAACAAACCCCCTACTGAATTACACTTTCAATTTCATTTGAGTTCATTTCAAAAACCTAATTCTAACTAACTCCTCCAAAGACTCACTAGGCAGTTTCATACGTAATCATTTTAGAATAGGGGAGGTAAAAAACATGTGTAGGGTATTAGCCATCATTGTCATAGCATTCATTTTTTGGAACAAAAAGGATTCAATTCATATTATCTTGAGGACCATCCACATTAGCATGAGAAAAAAAAAAGACAAACCATGGACATATGAGAATAGTTACATCTTATGCAATGACAATGGTATTACCAAAAAATAAAATAGGTGGTGACCCTTTTAAGAATCATCAACATCCAAAAAACTTGGATTGCTCCTTTTCCTCAATAGAATTAGAGGTATCACCAACACGTCGTCATCAAAACTCCCATATGGTACCAGGGAATGCAAGTACTAGCCATAGTTCGAGTTGGTATCAGCTTCAAAATCCGAAGGTGAGTCCAAAAGAAAAATAGGAGAGTTGTGCTTACCTAGGCAATCCCTATGACTCTTCTCCTTCTTTTTGGCCTTCTTCACTAGAAGTGTTAGTCCTTGCCTTTTCTTTCAACCACTTCACCAAGAATGGTCCTATTCCTCAAGTAGTATGTAATCTGCACAATTGACTTATTTTTATGGCCCCTAGCCCTCCTTTTCCCTATTGAAATCTCAGGAGAAGCCATGGATTCTTGCTCAGCTATGTCTTCATGAAATTCAAACATACTTAGTTGGATAGACCTTCTAATAGGTGGAAATGACACACCAACTTTTCCCATTTTCACTAGAGTTAGCAACTTAGAGATAATTAAAAAGGCTTTAGACTTAATACCCACAAGAAAAGCAACCCAATCCTGACAATTATAGATAATTATAGGAATAGAAATCCCAAATATTCCAGAGAACCTAATCTCATACCAATTCTCTCAAGATGAAAACACTAAAATCTGCTTAGGAAACCTCAATCACCTCTACTACACACACCTTACTTCTTTTGTAGTATGAAAAGATAGTGTGAATAAAACTATGATCAACCTACATTAAATAGAAAATTTGAGCAAGCAGAATTAATGATTCAAAATTCCTTATGCGAGGGAATCGGTAACTATTTAGTTTGGCTCTACATCTAGATCATTCATCTTAGAGTAATTAAAACTTCATCTAATTAAGGAGGCCATGAGCATTGTTTTTTTACCATTATCAACTTGCTCCTTGAAAACAATTAGGCTATTTCAAATCCTACCACATTCCACTCTAAATTTGATTAATCATAGTTGATCTAACAATCAACATGTATCTCCAACCTAATTCATGCTTTTCATTAATATCAGTGAAGTACATAAGACTAGTTTCTTGGAGAGAAATTTTCTTTATACGCTTCATCGATGATTCTCCCCAAGATTTAGGGTACAATTTAGCGATGAGGCTATTCATGCAATGATTTTTGGTCCATCAGATCATCTTATTTTTAGAATTTATCAATGGCTCTCCAATTCTCTCACCACTTTTGTCTTTGATTTATGCAAAATCCCTAGGATCATGCCATGTTTCCTTTTTCATTTATGGTCATCGCTTGTCGCCAATCTTCTTTATCTTCACCCGAATCCATTAGCAATGTAAACATCCCAGCAATGTTCTCTAGCCCCTAGTTATGCGGCTTGACCCTTGGTCACATTCATCCTTCCATCGTGCATCGCTAATTCAAAATTTTCTCTTGACTCTATCTGTGACGAGAGATGTGTTAGCACAAGATTTGAACACGTACAACCTGCATAGAACAAACATTACAAAAATATCACTCGTATGATCATATCACATTAGTGAGAGATAAAAACCTTTTAAAGGTCCTCCATCACTTATTGTCATTTTAGAACTCAAGTTCTAAAACAAATCAACGATGAGTGATGAAGTTACTACATAAGGCCTTTGTTCATCTCCAATTCTCCTCATATATTTTGCAAGCAATTAGTGATGAAAATATTTTACAACTTTTGCAGCATCCATTGTGTATCGCTAATGTGAGACCTTATATTCAAAACATATCTGCTATCAAGTGATATAAAGGAAATTTCATTGCATCACTCATCACTACACAATGTTGAAGGCTCAAAATCCATTAGCGATGAGTGATATCAAAGGGAAAACACCGATCCATTGCTCATCACTAATTCAAAGTATGAATCAATGAATAAATTAGCGATGAGTGATACAACTATGAAGGCCATTGAGACCTAAGTGGGAACTTTCTAAGCACATGATCATTAGTTGTTTTAAGAAAAGGGACTTCACTAGGACAACATGAGAATAGTAGGCTGGAGATTTATGAATCATGCAATATAATGGATGTAGAAGTGTAGGTGATTCAAACTTAGAAACAAGAAAGGTCAGTCACATGATGTTATTTTAAGTGTGTGAGAAGATCCTTTGTGACCGAAAAAAAATAATATCAGTAAAAAAAAATAGAACACCAAGCAATGAAAATGAACAAAAACCCTAAACCTCATATAACAACCCTACAATAGATGTAACAAAAAATTCTTAGGGTTTTGACATGAGCATGCTAGAATTTTGCAAAATACAAAAGTGCCATTAGTGGAGCTCTTTCTAGGGACGCTTGTTACTCAATGAACAAAGTGAGGATTCAAAATCCTCTAGGAGAGTAGACCAAGTGCCTACTCCATTGTGCAATAGAGTCAAAAAGTCATCTCTGTCCCTAACTACTTTGGTTTGACAAGTCAAACCATATTTGATGGCCCAAGGCCACCAAAAAAGGTAGACCTTCTCTTACCCCTATCATAGAAAAAGTTTTCATCACACTTCACTGAATCCAATTTGAAGACATCATTGGAACATGCCTGATTCAATATGTTGGCATCTCTCAATAACTTAGCAAGTACAACATTTTGAACAAATTCATAATTACCCTATATCTGAAAATCAAGCATACCCTTAAAATACTAATTATAATGTGGCAATGACTCGTAAGTTTTCTCATTCAAAATGTTGTAAAGTTGAAAACAACTACTCTTGATGTTTTGCTCATTACCATACTGTAAAAAAATTTCATCCAGTTGAAAAATCTGGCACTCATACTCTACCATATAACTGGGAACATCAAGCTCAATCTGATTAATAGTTTGCATGTAAAAAGTGAAATGATTATAAGGAACAATCAAAAGATTATACATATTATGCAAACTATCTCCAAGTGTATGCAAAGAAATACACTCATATATAATTGGCACACCCTGTTTCTGTGCCTCAACATGTTGGTATAGAGAATCATCAAGAATCTCTATCCTATCTTTAATTTTACTTACTTTGTCATCTTCTGAACACATCATATTAACATCTTCAGAATCCAAAGCTTGTTCAAAAGTGAGTAATTTTGGTTCCAATAGATAATATGATTTCTCTTTAAAGCTAGCATCCATATCCACATGAAAGCTAGGCTCATCTAAATCAGGAAACATATACTTATCCAAATCTGCATTAAAACTTTCAAAACCTTGTCTACCAGATATACAAGCTTCATGATTATCTGTTGTTCTCAACTCATCAACACAAGTTTCTGAATTTGCATCACCTTGCATACTTTCATGCTCATCATACAATGCATCATTAAAATCAAATGGTTGTTTGTCATTGCCAAAAATATTACCATGGTAACTAGCATGTTCATAATTGGAAGGAATATCAGATGGCCATTTTTCATATCTTTTATAATAAAGATTATTATCATTGTCAAAATCAATATGAGCATTACACAATAACTGAGGGTTACTCATATGTGCATATTTCTGATATTCAATGGTTAAAAAACTTCAAATTGTTCAATATTCAATAGACCACAATACTAGCCAATTCTTTCAACCATTTCTTCCTCTTGTCCTCCAATAGAAAAACATGCTTTAGGGCATGTGTAGGATCATCATGGAAAAAACAGGCCCTTAAGTAGCAAGAAATTTAGAAAAATCAGTGTTAGGCAACTTGACGTAAAAATTTGAATAAGTTATCTATATTATTTCAACAATTTGTAAGAATAGAATTTGTAGAAAATTGAATGTAGTTTCTAAAATACTAGGTTTATTTAAAAATAAATAAAATCTATTTGGTGAAAATTTGAAATTTCAATGCAGTAGTACATAAATTTCAGGGAAAAAATAAGAAGTAGGTGTCAGTCTGACCACCCTAACCATAATAAAATGATAAAAAAAAATTATACGATTTTATATATAAGTAGAGGACTCATGTTCGAATGTGATGCATATTTTTTGTAATTTTTTTCAAGTGAATAATTAATTATGAATTTTTTATTACAACTTTTAAAAAATATAAAAAAAATTATGTCTGACCACCTTAACTTGGTCAAAACTTCATGAAATTTAATTTTTCTTTTTTAATCCTATAGTATGTGAAGCATAGAATATGACACATGTTTTGGATTCAAAAAATGTGATACCGTTTGAAAGTTATAGATGTTTTTCAATCAACCTATCGATTCAGACTTTAGTCGTAATTCTAATAGAAAATAAATAATAATAATTTATTAAATTCAAATTAAAGCATAATTTATATTGGTGGAAAGCTGAGAATCTCCTCTAAAAACCCTTTTCATTCATCAATTTTGGGTTAAAAAAAGTCATCAGCCACATACCCTACAAATACCCATAATATTGCCACTTTTATCCCATCATGATCCTGCACATACCCTTTAACAAGTTGCAAATCAGGAAAAACTAGGATATTACTATTTTCAAAATTTTGAAACTTCATAGACTAGGTTTCATCATTGATTTGACCATTTATATCTTCTTGAAAATAAAAAGAAACATTTTCACTATTAGGAGCATTAGTCGTTAACATGGTAACACTCTTAACCTCTTCCTTTTCAATGATGCACTTGTCTGTATTTAAATTGAAGACATTTGATCATTTGCATCTATGCAATTGTTGGTTTCATCAACATGTTTACCCACAACTGAAGATAGTAAAATTTGCGTATATTCATTCCTTATTTTTTCCATATTGTCTAAGCATGTGTAGGCCATTTTCATATTCAAAATTTCAAAATACATATGAATGCAACCTAGTGTACTAGGTCTAAAACTTTCAAGGATTAGTGCAAGAGCAACAACAAACCTGTGACTGAAATCAATACTTGATTCTTCATCTTGTTTCTTAAGTTGTTTTAACTTTGTGACAAGATTAGAAGGTTCTTTTGTAAATTCTTCTCTATAAGCATCCACTATTTTATCCCAGCAGGAAAAGGACTTCTAAGGAAAACCTAAGTACCAATCCCTAGCTCTAGCTTCAAGAGATCTGACAATCTAATCCACATATCCTGATCTCTAAATGAATGTTTCACCATGAAATTATAGAAACTTTGGACATGTGCACCTCCTTCACACACATTGCATCCATTAAACCTAAGCATCTGCTTATGGACTCGAGATGGCATACTTTTAACCTTATAATCAATCCATGACAAGTCTAATTGGTCATACAATGAATCAAATGAATTGAAAAAAGGTGTAGCAACTTGACTAGTAGGTCTAGTATGATCATCTCTTAATTGGGCTTGTATAGCAATCAAGTGCCTTTTGTTTAACTCCTTAACTCCCTTTTTGAACACAACTTTCCATTCGAGCATAATCCTAGGCTTGTTCACACTTAGGTTCCTATACTTCGGGGTTTCAACTGTTTGAGGACTTTCAAACTTATGAAGCCTTTTGACAATATGCATCAAAGTCTCTAGTGGCATGGTTATTTCTCTTTTATAATCCATGGACACATGCAAATTTGATTTTAAAGTCTAATGGTGCACAATCATAACCATGACAAATTTGAAGAATAACTATAAATAAATAGTAATGCTTGAGATATACTACTTCATTCTAAGCATCCATACTTGCTACTTTGTGAATAAAAATTTAAGTGGAATAGCAATTGCAATCCATACATTAGTAAATGAAAATATGCAAAGAACTATGTACCTTCACACCTCAAGTTATTGCAACTTTCAATAGAGTTTTTTTAGATTACAACAACAAACAACAACCCTTTATGTGTAGAAATTGTCTGAGAAGAGTCACCACCTCTTCAACAAGAGGAAAACCTTTGAAGCAATGATATCTTTATTTGAGTTCTTCCAGTAGAGTCACTTGACAATATTCTAAATTTGGGGCTGCTACGAATCAATTTGCAGATTTAAAACTTCTTTAACAATTGAACCAGATGTTCATTTTTTTTTTACTCTTTTTAAATGGTCTTCAACACATTTGTATCAAGGACACAAAGGTGGCCCTAGTGGAGACACCATTTTTGTTGGTTATTTTTTTAGAACCAAACTTAATCTCAGTCCTAACTTATGAGCTTCCCATGACCTAATTATTAGCTAGGTTGAGGATTGTCCAACACTTAAGTAGAGTAATTACTACTTTACTTCTCTTCAAGCTCTGTGAGACCCAAGGAAGGTAATCCCATATATACTCAAAATATTTCACACTTGGTCAAGAGTATTTCTTCACAAAAATGCATAATTCCATGAAAATCACCTTATCAAAAGCTCGATAAACCTTAGATAGAAGTGTTAATTATTTTCAAGGAGTGCTCCATCATACTTATAGTTGCGACATTGTAATTTAAAGTATTTTGAATTAGTCTTCATCTTAAATCCTAGGCCCAATTCAATACTAACTCAACTAGCCATGAGATAAACTAACAAGATAATCATTGCTTTATCTAAGGCAGAAAATGAATTACAACTAGTGATCAATCAGTAATACAATTTTGACTAAAGCTTAGAAATTAGTGGACCATTAGAGTGTCACTTTGTAACATCTAACTCACTATGTCTATAGAATATCACTTCCTTACTAAATCCTATATGCTTTTCTCATAAACCAATGAGCTCATTTCAACATTTAATCAATTCATTGAACTAAAGCATAAAAGAAAATCATATATTCAGTGCAAATGCAAAAGATAAATGAAGTTGTCATTAACAATATTCATTCATAAGTTGGAAGAAAATACATAGGAGAGCAATATTTTGAAACTAAAATTCTTCTTCATTTATGGTATTTCATTGTAAAACATATTTAAGATTCATATGTAGTATAACTTTCATCTTATACTTGCTTCTGATATATCTACTAGAGTATCTATTTACATTCTATTATGCTATTAGAGCTTAGTATCTACTATGACTGTGTCTAGACTCAAAATTCTAAACTCTCTCTTTTTCAGCCATGCAATCCCCTTTATATAAATAGGGGAGCAACAAGCACCCGACTGAATTACAATTTCAATTTCATTTGAGTTCATTTCAAAAACCTAATTCTAACTAACTCCTTAGAGGAATCCCCAGGTGGTTTCATATCTAATAATTTTAGAATAGGGGAGGCAAAAAACATATGTAGGATATTAGCCATCATTGTCACAACATTCATTGTTTGGAACAAAAAGGATTTGGTTCATATTATCTTGAGTACCATTCACATTAGCATGAGAAAACAAAAGAAAAACAATGGACATATGAGAATAGTTACTTCTTATGCAATGACCATGGTATTACCAAAAACTAAAATAGGTGGTGACCCTATTCAGCATTGTCGGCATCCAAAAATGTCTGATCGCTCCTTGTCCTTGATGCAATTGGAGGTATCACTAGCATGTCATCATCAGAACTCCAATATGGTACCAAGGAATGCAGGTATTGGCCATATTTTGAGTTTGTTTTAGCTTCAACATCTGAAGGTGAGTCTGAAAGCACAATAGGAGAGTTGTGCTTACCCAGGCAGGCCCTATTACTCTTCTCCTTCTTTTTGTCCTTCTTCACTGGTAGTGCCAGTTCCTTGTCTTTGCTTTCAACCACTTCTCATGGATGGGTCCTATTCCTCAAGTGGTATGTACTCTACATAATTAACTTCTTTTTATGGCCCCTAGCCCTCCTTTTCCCTTTTGAAATCTCAAGAGAAGCCATGGCTTCTTGCTCAACTATGTCTTCATGACATTCAAACATACTTAGCTGGCTAGACCTCCTAACAGGTGGAAATCATGCACCAATTTTCCCATTTGCTCTAGAGTTGGAAACTTAGAGATAATTAAAAAGGCTCTAGACTTAAGACCCACAAAAGAAGCAACCCAAACCCAACAATTATAGATAATTCTAGCTACAGAAATCCCAAATATACTAGAGAACCTAATCTCTTACTAATTCTCTCAAGATGAAAACCCTAAAAATTTGCTTAGGAAACCTCAATCACCTCTACTACAGACACCTTACTTCTTCTACAGTCTAAAAATATAGTGTGAATAAAACAATGATCAATCTCCATTAAATAGAAAATTCAAGCATGCATAATTAATGATTCAGAATTCCTTACGTGAGGAATTTGGTAACTATTCAGTTTGGCTTTGCATCTGGACTGTTCATCTTAGAGAAATTAAAATTTAATCTAAGGAGGGCATGAGCATTATTTTTTGACCATTATCAACTTGCCCCTTGAAAACAAAGAGGCTATTTCAAATATTGCCATGTTCCCCTCTAACTTTGATTAATCATAGCTGATCTAACAATTAGCATGTATCGCCAACCTAATTCATGCTTTTGATTAATATCAGAAAAGTACATAAGACTAGTTTCTTGGAGAGAAACTTTCTTTATACACTTCATCGCTAATTCTCCCCAAGATTTAGGGTTTAATTTAGTGATGAGGCTATTCATGCAATGATTTTTAGTCCATCAGATCATCTTATTTTTATACTTTATCAACGGCTCTCCAATTCTCTCTCCACTTTCCTCTATGATTTATGTGAAATACCCAAGATCATTCCATGTTGCCTTTTTCATTTATGGTCATCACTTGTCACCGATCCACTTTATCTTCACCTAGCTCCATTAGCGATGTAAACATCTCAGCAATGTTCTCTAGCCCCTGGTTATGCGGCTTGATCCTTGGTCACATTCATCCTTCTATCATGCATCGCTAATTCAAACCTTGCTCTTAAGACTCTATCTACGATGGGAGATGTTGTGTCAGCCCTAGATTTGAACACGTACAACTTGCATAAAAGGGAATGTGTAGGATCATGATGGGCCAAAAAGGGGCAAGATGATGGGTATGTGGTTGACAACATATGTTTTACCCAAAATTGACGAAATGAAAAGGGTTTTTAAAGGAGATTCTCAGCTTTCCACCAATATAAATTATGCTTTACTTTGAATTTAATAAGTAATTATTATTCATTTTCTATTCAAATTATGACTAAAGTCCTAATTGATTGATTGAAAAACATCTATAGCTTTCAAATAGTATCACATTTTTTCAATCCAAAACATGTGTCACATTCTATGTTTCGCATAGTATAGTGTTAAAAAAAAAAATGAATTTGATGAATTTTTGACCAAGTTAAGGTGGTCAAACATATGAGTTTTTATATTTTTAAAATTTGTAATAAAAATTCATAATTAATTATTTACTTGGAAAAAAATTACAAAAATATGCATCACATTGGGACATGAGTCGTCTACTTATTTCTAAAATATTATAAAAAAATATTATCATTTTATTGTGGTTAGGGTGGTCGGATAGACACCTACTTCTTATTTTTCCTAAAATTTAAGTACTACTACATTAAAATTTCAAATTTTCACCAAATAGATATATTTTTTAATACATATTTTTGAAATAATATAGGTAACTTATTGAAATTTTTACATCAAGTTTCCTAACTCTAATTTTTTTGATTTTTTTTCCACTTAAGGGCTTGTTTTTTCCACGATGATCATGCACATACCTAGAAAAAACATTACAAAAATATCACTCATGTGAACATATCACATTAGCGGGAGATAAAAAACTCTTTAAAGGTCCTCCATCGCTTATCGCCATTTTAGAACTCAAGTTCTAAAAAAAATCAGTGATGAGTGATGAAGTTACTACATAAGGCCTTTGTTCATCGCTAATTCTCCTCATATATTTTGCAAGCAATTAGCTATGAAAATGTTTTACAACTTTTGCAACATCCATCGTGTATCGCTAATTTGAGACCTTATATTCAAAACATATCGGTGATCAAGTGATATACAAGAAATTTCATCTTATCACTCGTTGTTCCAAAATCCGTGATGAGCAATAAGAACATAAATTCAAAAGCATCGCTCATCGCTATTACAATGTTGAAGGCTCAAAAGCCATTAGCGATGAGCGATATCAAAGGGAAAACATCAATCCATCCCTCATCACTAATTCAAAGTATGAAGCAATAAATAAATCAAGGATGAGTGATACAACTATGAAGGCCATCAAGACATAAGTGGGAACTTTCTAAGCATGTGCTCATTAGTTGTTTCAAGAAAGGGGACTTCCCTAGGACAACATGAGAATAGTAGGCTGAAGATTTAGGAATCATGCAATACAATGGATTTAGAAGTTTAGGTGATTCAAACCTAGACATGAGAAAGGTCAGTCACATGATGATATTTTACATGTGTGAGAAGATTCTTTGTGACCGACAACAAACACTACCAATAAACGACAAAATAGAACACCAAGCAACGAAAACAAACAAAACCCTAAACCTCATATAAGAACCCTACAACATATGTAACCAAAATTTCTTAGTGTTTTGACATGACCACCCTAGAATTTTACAAAATACAAAAGTGCCATCACCAACCACCTTTTGAATCAAATGATCGTTCAACTTCCAAAACAAGCCAAAATTGTAAAGTTGCATTGCAACTTTTGTAACAATTAGAAAAACTTGAAAAATTTATCTACAACTGACCCCATGAGACTCAAAACATTATAAATGGTCTAAATAGACCTTATTACATCAAATATTACTCAAAACACCAAGAAACCCAACATTAGACTCCTATTGACATAATGAAGGTAGATGCCCCTGCAACAATATGAGACCCATCCAAGTTTTGGGACCCTGATCTTGATTTTACATCAAATTTAATTCAAATTCTTGACAGGATTTTATCCTGCTAGATCTAATGTCCACTTGTAGTGTTGTAATTTTAGGAAATTTTGCATAAATAAGTATAAATACAAGGTTATTTCACTCATTTTCACCTAAGACTTTCAAGAGAGAAATTTTTTGATTACAAGACTTCACAAGAGTGTCAAGAGAGTTTACAAGAGCATTTCTAAGGCATTGAAGGGTATAATTCTTCATCATTTGTTATAGAAATTCAAGATCCATCATCAACTCAAGATCATAATTCATTAAGCATGTTGTTGAGCTAGTGTTGTAATCTAGCATTGAAGATCCATCTACAAGCATTGTTTCATATCAAATTTCAAGATCAAGATCTACATTCTACATGGCCATTTCATGTTATTTTTTTAATTTACATCTCAAAACATCATTCAAGGTATCATTGTTCATGTTTCATATTTCATGTTTCATGTTCATGTTCATATTTCATTATTTCATCACAAGGTTTAATTACCTAAAGGGTGTTTGACTTAGGCAAATCCCTATTCCCTAGAAATCAACAAGTTTCTCTTCTCTTTTATGTGTGATTACAAGTGTAGGTATCTTCAAGCTTTAAGATCCTTTGAAGATTAGGTTGCAATGTTGAATAAAGTTGTCAAGTTGTCATAAGGTTGTCATCTACACAAAAATTCACCTACAAGTTACAAATCAGGCTTTCAAATTTGGAGACAAAGTGTGGAAGGAAGAGCAGAGATAGGAGAGTAGATTCAGGTCTTAATCCTCTGAAAAGTAGAGTGGCACTAATACACCACTTGTGGCATATGAGTCCTAGTATAGGGATTTTTCCAAATTTTAGGAGATTTAGATTTGCCACTATCAAATTCTTGTTTCCACACAAAAACTCTAGTCTGTGACTAAATCACCCAGACTGGCATATGAGTACCAGTGGGCATCAAATAGTAAGTTTTCATGGTTTTGGAGCTTTTTTTAACTTCATCATTCTTCTAGGTGAACCTCTGTTCATTTCTAGTTTGATATTTCTATAGCGTAGAAAAATGGATCTTTGGACATTTTCATGCTCATTTGGGTCCTTCTTGTGGATGTTGGCTTAGTTTTTCCTTGATTTAGTGTTGTAATGTGAATATAATACATTCACATTAGGTCTTGGGCCCTTGTGAATTGATGAGAATTTTATGATGCCTTGCAAAAGTGTTGTGAAGTGTTTTAACACACCTTCACACTTTTCTAGGATCTTATTAATATATTTCACCCAAATAACCTCTTTTTATGATTTACCAAGCCTTATTTCAAAGTTTTGTAACAAAATTTCACACTTTTCTAGGATTGTCATTAATAATTGGACCTTTCTTATGCTTTAATTGGCCCCATTTTACACTTATAGACCTTGCTTAAGTGTATTTTTTAAAATATTCTCGATAAACATCATTTAAAATATCTAAATTTTCAAACCCACTTAAAATTCCTTAGGTGGGACCCATTCTCCATGAGGGGCAAATGAGTCACCTTTGGTACAAAATTCAAAATTATTTCAAATTTCTAGTAGGTTTTTATTTTCTAAGATCTATGGTTGGCTCATGATGTATTTTTGAGAATTATTGCATAATTGTGTATAAACATAGGGTTTTTCCACTCATTTCACCCCCAATCACTTAATCGACTAATCAATCATTCATTCAAGCATCTTCAAGTCTACTTCCATTGGAGCTATTACTTGCATGTTTGCAACATTCTACTTCAAGGTTTTTGCGAGTTGTAGCATTGTCTTTGTTCCTTCATCATTCTCTTTTCATATTTTATTTGATTTTAAATGGTTTAATTACCAACCCGAGGTTTGACTAAGGAAAACCCCTATTCACTAACCCTACAATAATTTTCCCTCTCTTTGCATGCGGTTTATAGGTCTAAGTTGTAGATTTGTCAAAGAGCAAGATTCAAAAAGTTTTCAACAAATTTTCAAAGTCATTAAAAGTTTTCAAATCCTAAAAGAAGCTCGGAGAACACCTACATGTCGAATTTGATAGTTTCAGACCCAGATTTGAATTAGGAGCAAAAGTGTAGACTGGGAGCTACATATTCCACTTTGAATGTCCAGAAATCCTGAAGTGGACTGATTTTCCATTAGTGGAAAATGAGTCCCACTACCTAGGCTTAAACAAATATTTTTGCAATTCTATGTGCCCAGTTGTCTGAAACCTATTCCGAAAAAGTCTTCCCAAAATAGTCCTGACTAAGTTGCCCAACTTGGCATTTGAGTCCCAGTTGGCATCAACAATGAATTCTTTAGGATTCCAGAGCTCCTTTCCATCTCTTTCCAGTTTCTAAGAGCACAATTTAAATCTCATAGTTTTATGTTTCATTCTACTTGCATTTTTAGGTCATTTTGCATATCACATTGTGTTTTCAAAATCTTCCATTTCCTTAGTTTTGCATTAGTAGTTAATCTCTTTTATCAGTTTTCAACATTTAGGTCAATCCCCTTTGATATATTTCAATCTCCTTTGCATTGGAATCTCAAGGGTTTGTTATTTAGTGAACCATTAATATTTTTGGTACCTCTCTCCTTTTAGGTGCAATACCCTAGAAGTTTAAGAGAAGCCCTCACATCAAAAATATTTGGTTCAATTTTGTATTTCACTGTCATTTCCTATGTCATCTAGTTGGGTTTTGCATGGTATTTTTCATGATTCATCCATCTCTTGTCTTTCCAAGCCCTAGCTTGGTGGTGAACCCTCATTTAGTCTCTAATCACACCCTAGGACATCCCTATTGCAGATCTCTTTCCCTCCTTCCATCATTGGATTGAGATCTCTAAGGTTTCCTTAAATGAGAAGTGAAACAAACTTGTGCTATGTCCTAAACCATAAGCAACAACAAGTTTTTTCTTTTCAATTAGAATGTCTCAATGTGAACCTATGTGTGTAATGTCAACCTACATATTTGGAATTAGAAGTAAACAAGTTATGTCACAATGATTGTACACAAGTAATAAGATAATGTAAATAAAGGACCAAAATGGCTATCATAATCAACACTAAAACAAACAAATGAGCTTAAACCTAAGGTAGTAAGAAATAATATTTTAACTTGATGCACTTTTCCCTATCATTTATAGTCTCCCATTCAATTGCATTTATTCAAGTTGATATTGGAAGGAAGCAAGGTGTGTGGAAATAATCCCTAAATTAATCTGAGTAGAAAGTATTTTTTAAATAAATGGTGTTTACAATTATAATATATTGAGAAACACATTAAAAGATATAAATCATATACATAAAATGAGGGTTTACATTGGGGAAACCCTCATGGAAGAAGAAAGCCACACTCCAAAAATATATTCACTTGTATTATTAAGAAAGAACCATGATTACAATATAATCAATGTTATGCCACTTATAGAGCATCATCAACATACAATTATGGAGTGATTTTAGTAATATAATGATAATTAAAAATTTAATCATATAAACTTCATCTTCAATCACAAATAAATAGGAAACACACAAATTAGAAGTCATGAACGGTATAGGAAAAATATTTTTTTAAAAACAAGAGGTATATGGCACCTAAATTTATGAGTCCAAATTTCAATGCCCCTATTTAGTCTTGGTTATCCTGGCTATTATTAGCATATTCCTTACAACATGTCATGTGTCATAAGTTAGCATATATAATAACAAGATACTTTATAAATAATAGACTAGACAACCAATATAAGGTTTTAATATCCGACAAAAGGTTATCACTCAAAGCCAAGTGACATAAGGAAGAAAATTTTCCAAGTTGAGGTGGATTATCTCATACAAGTTCTTCTCTAGCTATATTTAGAAATGGAATGTTCTTTAGGGAGGAAAAAACTAGAGGAAAAGAACTAGGGATGAATGAGATGAATCATTTGTGACAATTGTGGTAAGGTTAATTAATATCTACTTCTATACATTGAATTTTAATATCAAAGTTACTAATATCCAACTTAGTAATATGTTCACTTGATTTTATTTCATCACAAGGGACACCTCTCCATATATAATAGTCATCTCTCATCCATTACTTTGGCATTCTTTCCCTATCAATCAAAATTGGCCTTAAAATTTAGAAGTGCTCTCAATTATATATGAATAAATAAAAAGAAAATTATAAGAAAAATCACAATAAAGAAATGAAAAACATAGACATATTTATTAAAATATTCATTTTTAACTTTTACATAATTTCATCCAATATATAAAACTACTTTCAATATGCTTATAAATATCTATACATAAAACTAACGGAAGAAAATTTCAGTATTATACTAAACTAGTAGAGATATATTTAATACAAATATCTAAAAGATGTCCAATGATATCAAGTTAGAGCTATTTTGTTATAATTTGAAACCATTTTATTTATTACATACATGGAGACAAATTATGTCTTATTTATTTTAGAAATACTATGTTTATTATTATATATCAATATTTTAACATGTAAATGATTGTCAAATTTAAAATTAAAATTAAAAAAATTGTTAATACACTCATCCCATTACATTTCAATCCTTGTTATCATTTAAAATATATTAAATTTTTTCCCTCTACTAGATTTTTAGGTGAATTTATTTTCTTACTCTACCTATTGTCTCTAAAAAAAAATCTATAGGCTTAGAAGATATCACCATGTTTTGTATTATCATGTATTTGATTTATAACAAAAATAGGGGAGAGGGGCCCATAGTGGAGCACCCTAACTTTGTGTTTCTCAAAATCTTATGTGGAAATTTCAAATCACTCCCAATTCTATACAATAGTTTATTTGGTAACTCATGTCCTTCTATATTTATTATAAGGGCCACATCATCAAATATGATGCCAAATCAGCATGCTTTTTGTTGAGGTATCGAAAAAGGCCCCCAAAAAAAGTGAGCTCGATAGTGGTGCACTAAGTCATGTTTTATTGGTGCATTGATGTGGCGTCACATGATTTGTCACTTTGCGTACTTTATGGATAAAAAGTGTTTTGCAATTGAATATTAAAGTGCTCCACTATGGGACCCACTAAAGACTACTTCTATCCCCACTATTAGACCCTGTTCCATTATGGGGCCCTCTCCCCTAGTCAGTGTGTATTAGGAATTGCTAAGTGTAGATATGGTATAGAATATGTAGTGCCTTGTCCAAAAATGAATTGGCCATTGATGCAAATGTCTGCAAACTCACTTTAAGTGCATTACGTTTAAAACCCATCCTAGAAAGTGAAGTAGCCACTCACTTTCACCATAATGTCCAACACCCATTTCAACATTGAAGTACATTTAGAGGAAATTGTAATCATTACACATTGGCGAGGACTTTATGTGAAAAGTGTTTTGAAATGAGGAACAAATCCTTCACAAAATTATATGTAGACCATTAACCAAGATTCCTTAATCAGCGGATTAATTTGGCATGACAATTGTGGAGATTTGTGATATCATTTCCATGCCTCCCTTGATAGTTAAATATCATTTGACTAACTACTATACAAGTTTTTATATATTATGTTGGTGTGAATGTACAAAAAAAGCCGTTAGACTGTTTGATTTGATGATATTTTTTCTAAACAAGTTTGAAATTAAGTATTGTGTACTCCTTTTGTAAATGTAATGAATTTCATTGTCCCTTTTTTTTCAAAATATAATAAATAGTAATGTCAGTGTACATCTTTAGGTCTAGGTATTGTGTTTAGCATTTTTTTGATAATACTTTTGGGAATTAATGGAAGTTGATTCATTGGTTTTATTTTCTGTGATGTACTTTACATTCATACAATTATTGGATACTATCATAAGCTTTAGACAAATGTTAGTAGATAATGGGAGAGATCTAAGTCTCCACTCAAGTTTTGAGCTTAGGATGCAAGGTTGGACTTGTCACATAACCCTCTACCATATTAGGTTTGTAGTGCCCTTCAATTGCGTTGTCTTTGTAATGCATTTCAACTCGTTGTGAGGTCAAGTATTGTTGGACTTTGAGTGCATTTGATTTATTCTGGTCGATAAATGTTTTTGATCAAATTACGACATTTAAATAGGATTATAAAGTTAAAAGGTATAGTGGTTAAATAAAAGAAAATAAATAATTAAATAAATTAGTTTTATAAAATATTAAGTAAAGAATTATTAATAAATAAATAAATTAATTGTTCTTTGAATGATATTTGATAATAGTTAATAATATATTAGTTGATTCAAAGGTAATTATCCCAATGACGTAAAGGGTAAATATTATTGCCAATATATTTTACTAGATTGGCATGATTTGAATTGGTTCAATTTATTCGGTTTGTGTTTTGAGGTATTAAATAAAATAAAAATTAAACAAAACTAAATGCAATATTATGTCGGATCTAATTATAGACTCTTCGTAAACTAATCTGGTTGGAAGATAGAGCATTTGGTAGTTGAAGAAAACAGTAGAATAGAAACACAGAGGGAACAATAAAAGGGTTGGGGGAGATATTATAAGCGAGAGGAAATCTTGAAAGATGTTTTCGGGGGGTATTTCATGTTACTAAGATTGCAAAGAAAGCCAAGTTTGTAGTGGATACTACAATAGAAACACAGAGGGACAAGTATTGATCGCAGTGTAGACCACAAGGAGAGATTATATAGACAAATTCTGATTTCAATGTAGATTGCAGAGGTAAGTAAATTGTTGTAACTATGCTCACTTATTTTCCATTCGATCATCTCTGTTGCAAAATGAATAGTATCGTGAGTAAGGTGAGAAGCAGATAATGTAGTTTCGAGTTTTCTTATGGAAAAATTTTAAGTGATTAATGTTTAATAAGTGATGGTTATAAACATTGAAATGATTAATACTTTATATATTATGCCATGGCGTAGAAATCCTAGCTTCCTAAATATTAAATCTCAGGCAACCACTTTCTATCAATCAAAATGTCAAGTATCTTTAGGGTCTAATGCCCTAGATAATCATTCTATCTGATAGAGTCAAGATGATAATCTGTTATACGAACATTGTCACTAGGATCAAGATTGGAGTAAATATACATATAAAAATAATAATAATAATAACAGCGCACTAGAACAAAACAGGACATTTAAAGGTTTAAATAATTTGTTTATTTCTGCTGGTAATCTATCACAATTGCTGCACTTGAAAATAAATATTATCAATTTTTGTGAAGGTTAATTTCCAAACTTTAAACTTGAGTGCATCCCTGGTAACTCACCAGCAAACAGAAATGTTGTACATTGATTCCCTGCCTCTTAGTTTTGTATTTGCACCTCACCTGTCTCCTTACCTTCCGTCATGTGAATAACACGTGAAGATTTGATAATAATGCAAGTAGATGGTGATATTTCCAAATTCCAATATTCTCTTTCTAATATACTCGTCAACCTGTCACAGTTTCAACATTTAGAGTTGAGGCGTTGTACAAAATTAAATAGTTTCCCTGAAATCATTGATCACCTTTCACAGCCGCAACTAATCCCTCTGATTCCATTGTTGACCTATCCCAGCGGAAGCACTTGATCATAATAGGAAGTTTAAAGATTTATATAACCTTACTGTTTCTGTTGACAATCTTTCACGGTTGCAGCACTTGAAAACTCACCCTTATATAAGAATTTTCCCCATCTTGTTGGCTTATAACACGCTGGTTGGTGGCGACAAGAAATGGAACCATGATGTCATATATGGGTACCAAAACAACATCATTTTCACATCAACCTAAATCTCCATCTCTCTTGATTCTCTGAAAACGCATCGCTACCCACTTATGGTATTGATTCGCCTTTCAATATTTATGTTAAATGTTGCACATTCAATATACCTTATGTTGTTATATGTTATGGATAAATTTAGTGTGTTCTCCAATGCAAACTGAGATGTGGAGTTTCCACGCCCTCTTAGAGGCCCTTCCTTGCCGCAACTATAGCCATTGATATCTGACCTAATGCCCTTTGGAAAAGTGCTACCCTTTTTTCTCAAATCGTTTCATTTAGCATCACCAATAATTGCCGCAATTTATGCCACTTTTTATAAGGATGAGACTCACCTTTCTCAGAAAAAATTCTCTTACTGCAATCCTAGAGATGATAATTTTGATGTAGCGTGGTAGTCAGCACACACTCGGGGTTCTTAACAACTCTTGAGTCTTTCGGCCAAATCAGTGTGTTGGGCCTCTGTGAATCCTTCTTTCTCTTCCTTGCATTTATTTCTGTGTTTTGCATAATCAACACCTTGAATTTGCTGGTTACTGCTCCCTAACTCTATTCGAATCACTCCCTTGATCAGATTGTTGCCTTAACCTTGGAGTAGAGGTCGTTGTTTGAAATGGCTTTACTTATTTGAAAGCAGTTAGTTTACATACCTTCAGGGTCGATTTCTATTATATATGTTATGATTTGTATGGTTCCATGTGCATTGCAAATTAGCTTACTATGTTAATATTTATGGTTACATCATATGCATGTGTAAATACTAAGATTTTAAGTAAAGGAACTTTTAGAAATAAATTATAGGTATCTGCATGGAATTTGTCTTGTATTTATTAGAAAATTTATGGTTAGCAAAGTTGAAATAATGAATAAATAAAAGGGAAGAGTAATTGCATTGATTTAGATTGTTTAAGGGAATATGGAAATAATGGTGTGGAAAATATTATAATTATATGTGTATTATGTTTATGACTAAAAAGGAAAATAAGGGTTAGTTGCATAAATTGCAAGTGAGAGATTCAATTCAATATTGAACAAATAGTAGTATTAAACATTTGAGGATATGGGAGACTTAGGTTATCTTTTGACCCTGAGCATTCTTGAAATTCTAGTTACGAACATCCTAGGAATCATACTATAGGATACTTTTCCCTTAAATGTATTCCTTTTTTGTTTAACTCATCATATAAGGTTTATTTTAATAAGAGATTTAACTTAAGACGAATTATACACACATGTTAATCAATGGGTTTATTAATATTTGGTTAATTGGAAATTATGTTTTATAGAGATTCTTTAGTAATGATTCTTTAGTAGGGTGCTTATAAGATATGGGATTATTCTTTAAGACCTTGTAATTAATGTGTTTATATTCAGAAAATGATTTATTTATAGGAGTTAGAAAATTAGATTTATTAGGTAGTTAAGTTATGTGATATGTTATTGAGTAGGTTAGTAAAGTGATTAGAGAGAGTTTCCTTATGTTAATTTTTGATAATTTGGGTAACATTGATAGATTAGTTTATTCTTAATTTGATTAGTTTCAAGTGGAATAGTTAACTTAGAAATAATGAAAAGTAGAGTTTTGTATGATGTATGTAGATAATATTGGTGATAAGGATTATTTCTGTTTAGGTGGGAGAATTGATTTATAAGATAAAAGGAAGTAAATAAATTTGAAAACTTTAAATAGTTGGGTATTACGATAAAGGCTAGTGAATGATTGTAGATTCGATAAATGTTTTGATTAATTATATTTAGTTAAACAAAGGGTTTATGTAAATGAATAAAATTAGATGATCTCTTCTAAGTCAATTTCCCTCATATTCTTTTAATAATTGATTTGTGGGGTTTCTATAAGAATAGTTCTAGAAAATACTTGTGATTGATATCATGATCAAATTGTTTGTTTGAGTGGGTTGATCTTCAAAGGGAGATTGTTGTTATAATGTGTAAATTGGAATATATTTGTTTTAATTTGTGTTTGGAAGAGTATACTTGTGAATAGTGTCTTATGGCTTAAAACATTAGATTTTATCTTCACTTCGCAATATTGTGCTGTCCTTAAATGTTGGAAATGATTGATCTTTAAAATAATGTTCTTTTTAGATTGTTTCAAGTTACTTCTTATTGAATGAATGGATATATTATTAGAATGTGTGGTTTTATGGATTCTTTCGATGTGACTTTTCATGAGTTGATTTTGAGTTGGGAATTTTCTCTCAATTAGTGTATGTTGCTATTCGTTGGGAACCCATATGTTTTCTTTTGGTTCCTTACCCTAAGTGGTAAATCGGTTAATGTTATCTTTGTCATGATTGATGGTTCTGCTTGAGTTGTTAATGAGTCAAATTGAAAAGTTCTTTGAGTTATGGGTATTCCGAGAGAAGAAAATAGAGGTTTCCCTTGGATGTCCAATTTAGTTCGTATCAAAGTTGTTGATGTTGTTTAAGGGAGTTTTTGATCTTATTTTGATGTATTCTCTCATTATATTTGAATTGAGAATAGTTCTTCAAGGTTTTTCTTTTATTGTTGTCAGATTTTCATGGGAAAACCCTAGTGTAACTTTTTGAGAATCTTCCAGAGGCTTGTTTTTATGGTTGGTCAATGTTCTCTCTCTATGTGCCTTGATGTGGCAAGTGCCTTGGTATTTGGAATTTGAAAGCTTTGTACATGAATCGTTGAGATTTTGATTATGTATTATAGCAAGATGAGTAATGCCTTGCATGCTTCTCTGTTGTGATCTAATGTTCTTGTTATGTTGTACAACCCTTGGATTTTGGTTTTTATGTTTTGAGTGTCTAGAGAGAGAGAGTGGCTCTAAGAGGGTGGTCGGTGCACAAAGGGGTGCCAGGATAACCCTCGTTAGAGTGAAATTAATAAGTGATAATTTAAATAATTAACCAGGGGATGGGTAGTAACACACTAAAAAGATAATTGTTGCCTCATCCGCCTTTTAGTGCTACCACAGACTAAAGGGGATTGAGAAGGCCGTGGTTGGCAAGATCGTCACCTTGTCTTCATGAAAGGTTAATGAGTCCGCATGAGAAACCCTATGGAGCGGCGCCTTGAGATAGGCTATTAGGATAACCATAGATGGAGGCGGCTCCTAGCGCTTGGTTGTCTGGATAATCCGTCAGTAGATGGAGGCAGCACCTTGCAATAGGTAGTATGGAGAATCCATGTTAAGCCATGCGATGACACTCTCCTCTAACACTCCTTATTATGTTGCTTCTTTGGAAATCCTCTGGAAGTGGTTCTTTGTATTGAATTGATGAAACATAGTTGGTTGAATTGATTTATGGTTTTACTCTATTTTATCTATGAGGTATTCGATGGTCTTGTATAAATCTTGTTGATGTTTGGGTTTTGACCTTGTACTCCTTTGGTACTATGATATGATGTTATTGTATTGTTTAATTGCAATTTGGAATTGTATTATGTTTTCAGTTGATTTGGAAGTGCTTCATGATCATCCTTTGGTTCCTTGTTTACTAGTTATTGCTTTGATTTAGGTGTTGAGATTTATGACTCTTGGATGTGGTTGATTATGTCATTGTAATTTCTGAGTGTTATGATACTTTTGTATGACGTTGAGTCTTGTGGTGCCCTGTTTGGATGTTCTTGGTTGAGGTCTCTTTCTTGTTAGCTCCTAGCACGGGGGGTGGGTCTTCGGACTCACATGGTCGAGTGGAACATGTTATGCACCCCATTGGGTCCCCAGTCGAGGATCGAGAGGTGCGGATTGATGCTGTTGCAGTGACTCCAAAGTTGTATTTGTCTTGGAGCCAGTTATGATATTGTGTTTTCATCTATTTACTTGTATCATGTTATTGTGTTCCATTCATTCTTGGAACACTTTTGTAACACTGTACATCTTGAACTTTGTAACTGTACTGTAACAATAAATCTTGTGTGGATCTTGGCCATGGTAGTTGTTATTTAATGTGATAAGTTAATCATTTATATGTTGTATTTATGTTCACCAATGGTTTCTTATCAATGATATATCATGTATGTGTTACATTTGTTAATGTTTTCTTGGTGATGGGTTATATCTTTGGATTTTTATTCCTTATTGTTGTGTGGATCTTAGACTCGTAATGACTCATTGTGTACCCCAAGGGATGTATGTGTTAGTGAATCTACTTAAATGAAATTCATGTCATGACTTAATGTGAATTGCATGTATGTTATGTTAATTTTTTTTTAAAAAAAATTATGCTGTAATTTGTGTAATTGTCCTTTGGGGTTCGCACGACGAGGCGTTACAAGGTTTTTTTGGATTGATTTCTCTTTAAGATATCTTTTCTTGATTTCATTTTGCACATAAAACATTTGGACACTATTGGTTCTTCAACCTACTTTCAATATTTTCTAAGGAGTTGCGAATTATTATAATCAATACGATTGGGAGGTTGGCCAATTAACAAGGGAATAAGGTATTGCATCCTACACTTTAGTCTTTCAAAGACCGAGGGGAGTAGATCTATAGAAGCACACTAAATTTTTATATAATTACATTTTTTTTATTATAGTGCTCAAGAGATATGATATCCACACTAATTAGGCAAGGATCCTCAATATTTTTCAACTTCTACTAATATTATTTGTGCCGTTAGTGCTAAGGTGAGAAAAGAATAATGTTGCAAAAAGTGAATTACCAAAGTATTGATCTATCATGCATTGTGTGTAAGCAGGTTGGGAGAAACTGATATAATATTAATTGCTACCTATCTGAAGGAAAAATAATCATCAAGTATGTTTACCAATTTGTCTTGATAAGATCTCCTAGTGGTTCAAATTATATAGAACCACCTTATTGTGATGATTATTGCCTTACAATACATGAACTAGGTACTAATGTAATCCAAATGTTTCTTAGAAATATTTATTACTTTCATAATACTATTGATCCCACTTGTTTCTTAGAAATATTTACCACCCTCCTTGAAGATAAACTAACTATAATAACAAATCATGTAGAAGATGTATAGGAAAATATTTTATACCCTCCTTGAAGTTGTACTTCTCTTCAAGAATGAACAATACAAAAAAGGAGACAAAAATGCATATCATATCAATTATTCATAATTTCATTCAAAATTTATATGACAACAAATTGGACAAACAATATTTCAAATCAACTATATTTTTCCATAGAATAACTCAATATATATTACCCATTTTTTTCCCTCCTTTCCATCCTTTTAAAAACAAAAAAAATCATTCCTTTTGTATAACAAATTACAAATATGATCATCTCATATTTATGAAAAGCATCAATTAGAAACATTAAGATGAATTAATAGAAAAACTGCTCTAATAGATATTTGAAATTATTTTAGGGAAACCCTGATTCTACTTTGACCATTATAATTTTCTATAAGAAAAAATATAATTTTGTCTTTGCACACTAGAAACCAACAAAAATTATCATGTAAGCCAAGATACTTCCTAGGAAATATATTAAAACATTAACTAGAATGTCACTTGAAATTCATTAAGAGTTGAAAATTCTATCGCAACACTAATGTTTGTGTGATCAATCTTATTCTTTTCAACTATTGGAACTGCATGATAAATTTAGGTCTTTAATTCAAACACATTTTTGGGCAAGAAAAATCTAATCGAGTAGTTTGAGGATCAAATGAAGTCAATAATTACACTCTAGGACAAGCAAGGGAGTTGTTTAGAATAACTATTGAAAGATGTGATAAATTTCAAAGTTTTAAGGATTGGGGTTCAATCATACCTCATAACTCATGCCTTGCCAGTTATTCTAGTTTAGGAGAACTGCATACCTGGTACCATGATAGTTGGATGCATATAGGTTTAACACAATTAGGATATAAATAATAAAAAAATTGAACATTACGTTTCAAAGGTACTTGAGAAAAGTTATTCAAGCATGGAAATGAGTAATTTAGTATCACTCAAAAATGTATATACATTTGATAATGGTAGATTTTGGGCTTTGTGAATGACCTAAAACATGCACCCAAGTAGAGGTAGGGTTGAAAGTTTGACTTTCATAAAGCACATATTATATACAAATGTTTGTATGTATATGTATGAATATATATATGTGTGTGTGTGTGTATGCATATGCACATATATATATACATACATACATACATATATACATACATATATATATATATATATACATTCATATGTATATAAACACACACATATATGTTGGGAGATTGTTGAAAGAATGAAGAAGGTTATCATTAATGAGTTGTCATTGATGTTGACACCACATCTACACCACATAATGAATAAGGAATTTCTATAGAAAAGTATTTTTCAAAGGTCTTTTGGATAAGTGTCTATACCAACAACTTTCAACACTCGGTGCACTTTGGTATTTTGGTCCCCATTTTTGTATCTTTTCACATATGCTTATGCGGTTCTAGTATGTTGTTCATAGATATCTTGGGCATCTAAATTTAGAGATTCAATTATTTTTGTTAAATGGTTCATGAGTTGCAAGTATAGGAAGTTTGGAAGATATGGTTTACACAATTTTTTGTGTACTAGACCTTACGTGAATGGTATGCATTCCTCTACAAATTTGAGTTAGATGTTGCAATTTTGAGGGAAGGTTCATAGGTGTCAGTACATTGTATCTTTTAGTTGTCATGAAATTTTTTGGTCCATATACTTCTTGGTGTTAATCAATTGGATTAATTTACCTTTTGGTTCTATGCTTGTCCAACTCAAGGTATGTGAAGTTTTGAGAACATTAAATACTTGGTGCAAATGGAGAGAGTTTTTCCAAGTCCATGCTAACCTATATTTATTATGTTTTGAGTGCAAAGGAACTTTTGTTTGAATTGGGTGTCGGGTATGTGCAAGATCATGATGGGCCAAAAAGTGGCGATATGACATAGGTATGTGTAGGGTATGTGGCTGATGACTTTTTTTACCCAAAATTGATGAAACAAAAAGGGTTTTTAAAGGAGATTGTTAGCTTTCCACCAATATAAATTATGCTTTACTTTGAATTTAATAAACAATTATTATTCATTTTCTATTTGAATTATGACTAAAGTCATGATTGATAGGCTGATTGAAAAACATCTATAGCTTTCAAATGGTATCACATTTTTTGAATCTAAAATATGTGTCACATTCTATGCTTTGCATATTATAGGATAAAAAAAAAAATGAATTTCATGAAGTTTTGACCAAGTTAAGGTGGTCAGACATACAAGTTTTTATATTTTTTAAAAGTTGTAATAAAAAATTCATAATTACTTATTCACTTTGAAAAAAATTACAAAAAAATGTTCATCACATCAGGACATGAGTCCTCTACTTATGTCTAAAATATTATAAAAAAATATTATCATTTTATTGTGGTTAGGGAGATCAGAAAAACACCTACTTCTTATTTTTTCCCTGAAATTTAAGTGCTATTGCATTGAAATTTCAAATTTTCACCAAATAGATTTAAAAAAAATAAAAAAATGTAGTAGTTTAGAAACTACATTCAAATTTTTATGTCAAGTTGCCTAACTTTGATTTTTCTGAATTTTTCACCACTTAAGGGCCTATTTTTCCCATGATCTCCTGGACATACCCATTAAATCAATTCTTTGATTTGTAGCATAAATAAAATAATTCAATTAGTTTAAACAATGGAAGAAAAATGAAACTATCATTAACAATTTCATCCATAATCTGTAAGGAAATTACACAGGAGAACATATATTTTAGAACTAATATTCTTTATTGTTGATGTTACTGTAAAACCATTTAAGATCATACATCATGATTCATACCCTAAACTTTTCCTAATATATTCATCAATCTATCTATTTACATTATGGTCCTTTCTAAGTTTCGTTATTCACCTAGACCATTTTGACTTAAAACTTGAACCTCCACTCTCTTTTGTAATCAGCCTTGAAATCCCCTTTATAGAACAAGGGAGCAACAAGCATCCAACTAAATTAAGATTACATTTCACATTTCATTTCAAAATGGATTTCACCCCCATTCAAGAGAATATCCCAGACAGTTATATGCAATCATTGACATAGTAAGGGAAAGCAAAAGACAAAATTCCACATGAGTCATCGATGGAGAGTAATCAAATCACCACATGGCATCGTTAGTCATTGTTGCAGCATCCATGTTGAGCAAAATAAATTCTTCATTATACCAATCAGAATATTTTGGTGCTCAAGCCTCCCCCAAGAAATCTTATATAGCTTTTGATTTTCCTCAAAGCAATTTGTGCAGGGAATAGTTTCATAAATTCCATGAATCTCCATATAAACTTACTCATGAAGGTTTGGTTGAAGTTTCCTTCCAAAATGAGCCAACCCTGCCCTCTTTGAAGGATTAAAAATTAGCACATTTCATGCACGATGCTTTACCCCATGGGTAGAAGTCGATGGTGGGAAAACCTCAAAACTGAATGCATTGTAGAAACCTCAAAACTGAATAGGTAACAAATAGGTGGTTTAGTGCTCTAGCTAAACTCTATCTTTGGATTTCAAATGATACCTTTGTGTCAAATGAGTTGCATGAAAATAAAAAATTATTTTCTGATAATGGTCTAATTGGAGGATTTATCCATCACTAGCCAAGTCTACTAGACTTGCATGATTAGACTTCAAAATCCTAGCTTCCCCATATGGAGAACAATTTAGAAATTTACCCCAGTGCAAGAGGTTTTTTCATTGTGTCTTTTGATAGAAAGAAATACAAAATCACTATTTTAAATTATGTTTGGTCGTGGGAAGAAAATTTTCTACACTTGAAATCTTGGCGTCCAAAATTGACCTGTGCTCCAAATCATTCATAGTTTTTTTGACTTACGTTTTTCTTCCAAATATTCCCCCACACCATTGGTTTGAATCTTGTTTCTCTGCTATTGGGCACTCTCTAGATAAATTTGTGTATTTGGATGAAAATTCAAGAAAGTTATCCATACAACCTATGTTAGGATATTGGTGGAATTGCACACTTCCAAGGATCTCCCGACATAAATTGCTTTGAGGGCCAATGGGCAATGTTTGAAACAATCTCTAAAGTATGAAGGGATAATTTTCAGATGAAGGAGATGTTATCAAATAGTAGACATTGTTGCAAAGTGTTCAACAGTTAAGACAACCAAATTGGGTGACCTGTTGGTGGAAAGACTCTTCCCCTTGTTAGTGTACAAATTTGTCCTTCAAAGATAAATGTAAAGGATGACTCAGCTTTCCCATAAAGAAAGAAAAACAACACCAACAGTTGGAGAACTTACCATTGATTTGGCAACTTTCCTCTAAATTTTAGAGGTACAATTCCATCTTACGATATGAAATAAATAAATATGGTGTATGTTTTTAACCAAAAAGTAGAAAAAGAAAAGATAACACGTACAAATAAGAGAGATTGATTTAAAATGAAGTGGATGAGAAAAAAAAACACAAAGGTCATTTATCTTGCACCCACAATTGAGAACTAAGGAAAGAATGAGCAACAAAATTTCCCCTCAACAAATGAGTTAATATGAATTCAAAGCTTCATGGATAACCACATGCATAGTCTAATATAACAAACAAAACATCGAAGAATAATTAAAAAGACTCAAAGTTCATTTTTAATCAAGAGAAAACATTAAAAAATTCACAGATCTAAGAACATCTTCTTTATTTCTCCAATGTCAAACTATTAGCTCAAAGTCTCAACATCATATACAACAAATTAAGATTGAAAAGAAAACAAAACCACTCACACTTCCCCTTTTTCCCCTTACATCATTCACAAGAGAATTTATCCTTGAGTCACAAAGTACTCCCAAGAGATTAAAATCTAGATCCCCTCCTTCTCTAGCTATGACTGTTATTTAAAGAGTAATTGCTTATGAGTAACGATTTCATGACATAGACCATTTTCACAAAAATAAACTAATAACTACTTTTAAACTGACATGGCATGAGGTGAATTCATATTAAAGCCAAAATTAGAAAAATCTAACCTAAATAAACCATCTAGTTATCATGGAGCAAGGGATCTTGGCGGGTCAAGTTGCATGTGTAGGAGAGTGTTATGCTCCTCAACCTTTTCTTCTTCTTCCTCAAGCACAAGATATGTTTCCATGAATTGTGCATAAATTTGTTTTCTTTGCCATTCCAAGTCTTCCAACCCAGTAAGGATATATTCTTAAGGAGCCTCCTGGAATTCTATATTAGGTTGCATAAGTGGAATGAGACTTTGACTCGACAAAACCATATTTTTAGAATTAATTCACTTGAGCTATGTCTATAATCCTCTACAACTGCTAATCAAGTATTACTGAGCTTGTCTTTCCTCCTCTCGCAAGGTAGTTATTGCTTGCCTATAATTAGGGAAATCAACTTGCTCTCTCCAGGAAAGGGCTTCTAATCCTACAATAATGTTGTTTTTGTTGTTTACGAGCCAATTTAAATCTGGTTGAGTCAATTGAAGTTGATATTCTTCCACAAGAAGCACCATCCAGAGATGGCATACATGCATTAAAAACAAATTCCAACCCTAAGAAGTAAAAATGAATTCAAAATGTATCATCAAAATTTGAATTAAATGTTGGTTCATGGGATTTAATACGATGCCACCACCCTTGCATGCCTCATAGGTTCAATCAACATATACAACTATACATCTCAATCTCCCAAGATTGTATTTTTAAAAATGTGTCATATAGAGACTAGGAAACTCGAGCCTCATTTTATAACCACCCTTTACTTCCTTATTGGCCAATACAAATCACCCCAATATTGATCGAATGATTAGAGAATCACATGAGAATTTTATATCAGAGGCATTGGGGAATCAAAGATTATCTTCCCTTGATGCCTCTATCAACTTTGATATCCTTAGAGACGTAGGCTTATATGGCAATATCGTCGAACTCACAAAGGCATATCGGGTGATATGACCTATTGGGTCTGGTGCCATATGAAAAATATGTTGTGTACACCTAATGTACTGACAACCAAAGCCTGATACTCCATATAGCAAGGATTAAAAGTTTAAAATTTCATGATTTCTTATAAGTGGATAACAAGTGGCTCTGATTGGGGATTGGTTTTCTTGAGGAAAAATAGAGAACTCTAGAAACTTGAGCAAGGACCAATGCTAAAACCATTGGGAATGGAGTCAATAAATATTATCAAGAGAACAGGGAGCTACTTGTAGAAGGGTGGAGGGGAATAGGGCACAAACCAAAAAATAAGACAACCAAACAAGCCAAATAGGAACACACCAAAATTTCCTAATATATACATGGTCATAAGACCCTACCTCAGAGGAAACCCAAGGTTGTTGATGCAAAACCATTCATGGGTTGGGAAAATATGTTCCTCTATGGAACAATGGATTGTGGCCATGTGATGTGCCTAAAAAGCATATGCCATTTTACAACTGCTGCCATATCAAATCTCTGACTGATGGATTGCAAATATTTCTCAAATACACGTTGGTGACCAAAGATCCATTTTTCAACAAATATTTTTGAATCATACTTTTCTCTTCCAAGATTATTATAAACTGAAGGTTGCAATTCAACATTAGTTACTGTTTCATTTAATTCCTTCAAGCATGAAATCAAAGACTCAACTTTTAGGAACGCTACTAATAACTGAAGTTCTTGATTATTACACTCTTCCATCATTGGGTCAAATCTATAAAAATAATCTTCTTTCTTTGCACAAAGAAGCTCATCACTTAAAAAATTAATGCACTGATAAAGAGATAATGCAAACCAAGCATACCATGCTTAGTCATTAGATTACCAAATTTTTCAGTTTCATCTATCTTTTCAATTGGACCAACATCATCGGTAACAACGAAATGAAATGAAACCATATGAGTTTGCATAGTATTTTCTCCATAAAAGGCATGAAAAATTTCCTCTTCATGCAACTTCTCTTCCTTGTGTTCTTCATAAAAAAATTCAAATGATGAATATTCAGGTTGCATGTAAAAATATAATTGTTTCATTTCTTCCCTACTGGCTAGATTTTTCAATATTTCCTCAACCTCCTTAGGCATTGAAATATTATCATCAATCTTTGAATAATAAAAAATGAAAACTTCCATGTT
This sequence comes from Sequoia sempervirens, assembly GCA_007258455.2. Taxonomy (NCBI): domain Eukaryota; kingdom Viridiplantae; phylum Streptophyta; class Pinopsida; order Cupressales; family Cupressaceae; genus Sequoia; species Sequoia sempervirens. The sequence goes on along the minus strand of VDFB02193867.1, from coordinate 327,463,495 downwards.
TGAACCATGATTTAAAAACCCCTTTTTAGCTTTTTCAGAAAATCTTTCTATCTTTGGGTCAACTTCATCAATATCAAAGGTGAAAACTTCTGATTCTAGAGGGAACAAAGACATGGATATAGAAACATTCATACCTTCTTCCACATTATCAGTGCCATAATTGGCTGCATTTGTTTTAATTTCAATAACATGGCCATCTTCATCCACACTTCCACACAAAAATCCATCATCTGAACCTTCCAGGCACCAACTAGGAATAAAAACAATATTAGAATCTATTGATGAATTGCAAGATTGTTCAACATTGTTGGTCTACATGCATGTCAAGACAGGTTCTGGATTTTCATATTTGGTATGTAACTAACAAATCCTCGAAGTAGAAGGTGTTGGGATGCTTGCTTTACCAATAACTCTCAGATTTTGATAAGAGGATGTACAAAACATTAGTTTTCCTTTTTCTTTAAGAGGATTCCTTTGCAAGAGAGGTTTCTTTTTAGAATGAAAATTCTGATTAAAAAATTCTTTTGAATTTGAAACTTTTGCATTAGAATCATTCACACATTTATTTTCTTCAAAAAACCCAGACAAAATCAAATTATCTTCAATTTCAACAGTCATTCTTTGTGCAACATCCAATTTTTTCACTTTGGTTCTTTTTAAATGAAAACTAAATTTTGGATGCATCACAACAATAAATACACATAATTGAATACCTTCATTTGGTTTTTCATTCTAAGGAATCTTTTTCAAAGTCTGGTTAAATATTTCCACAAACTCTCTAATAGATTCACCTTCTTCCTTATTTTCAAAAGTTGAATCAGCAATACATATGTATCAATTGTAGGCTTAAATATTTCAAGAAACTTTACATTCAAACTATTCCATCTAGTGATGCATCCATCTTCTAAATTCTAAATCCACTTTGTTGGTCTAGCAAGACTCTCATAAAATAACCACAAAAACACATCTTAAACTCCAAGGATTCCACAAGAGATAGTGAACACTTGGATATGATTGTCTAGATCTTGAGAATCTTCACTAGTGAATTTAGGAAAATATTTTCTTGAACCTTTAGGTATTTCTTTATATTGAGGCACAGAGAATGCTCCAATTTGAGTTCCCCATGGCTGAGATGCAACCAAAGCCATTAAATAAAATTAGAATTCTCCTACCAAAGAGATCTTCTTACAAACACAGAGTCGTCAGCCTTCATCCTCAGGGAGGCACCTTAATATTTTTGAGAAAACAAAGCACTAGCCACTTTGATTTCCCTAGTGGAGTTGCCAAAAATCTATTAGTGTATAGATTTTTAATTCAGAGATAAATCTAAATGATGACTCGGCTTGCCCAGAAAGAAAGATAAACAACACCAATAGTTGGAGAAGCTACCATTATTTGGTAACTTTCCTATGAATTTTAGAGGTACAACTCACTCTTATGATATCTGTAAATAAAGATTGGGTATGCTTTTAACTAGAAAATAGAAAAGGAAAATCTATCACCTATAGATAAGAGATATTGATTTAAAATGAAGTGGGTACGAAAAAACAACACAAAGTTCATTTATCTCACACCCACAAGTGAGAACTAAGGAAAGAACAAGCAAAAAAATTTCCCCTCAATAGATGAGTTAATCTAAATTCAAAGCTTAAGAGATAACCACATGCACAGTCTAATATAACAAACAAAACATCGAAGAATAATTACAAAGACTCAAAGTTCATTTGTAATAAAGAGAAAACATTAAAAAGCTCACAGATCCAAGAATATCTTCTTTATTTCTCTAATACCAAAATATGAGCTTAAAGTCTCAACATCATATGTATACAACAAGCTGAGATTGAAAAGAAAAGAAAACCGCCCACACTTCCCCTTTTTCCCCTTACAACATTCACAAGAGAATCTCCCTGAGTCACAAAGTACTCCTGAGAATTCAAAATTTGGATCCCCTCCTTCTCTAGCTATGACTACTATTTAAAGAGTAACTACTTATGAGTAACAGTTTCTTGACCTAGACCATTTTTAGAAAAAGAAACTAATAGTTACTTTTAAACGGACATGGCATGACACATATTCATATTAAATCCAAAATTGGAAAAATATAGCCTAACTAAACCATCAGGTTATCATGGAGTAGGGGCTCTTGGCAGGTCGAGGTGCATGCGTAGGAGAGCATTATATTCCTCAGCCTTTTCTTCATCTTCCTTGAACACAAGATATGTTGCTAGGAATTGTGCATAACTTCATTTGCTTTGCCATGCCAAGTCTGCCAACCTAGTAAGGATATCTTCTTGAGAAGCCTCCTGGAATTCTATAATAGGCTGCATAAGCATAATGAGACCTTGACCCAGTAGAACCATCTTCTCATATTTAATTTAGTTAAGCTCTGTCTATAATCCTCTGTAGCTGTTAATCAAGTATTTGTTCTTGTCTTCCCTCCTCTTATAAGATAGCTATTTCTTGCATATAATTAGAGAAATCAACTCGCTCTCTCTAGGTAAGGGCTTCCAATCCTCCAATAATGGTATTTAGGTTGCTTATGGGCCAATTTAAATCTGGTTGAGTCAATTGAAGTTGATCTTCTTCTACAAGACACATCATCCAGAGAAGGAAGACATGCATCAAAAATAAATGCCAACCTAGGCTAAGAAGTAAAAATGAATTCAAAATGTAGATCATCAAACCTTGGATTAAATATTGGTTCATGGAATTTAATACAACGCAACCACGCTTGCATGCCTCATAGGTCCAATCAACATATACAACTATACATATCATTCTCCCAAGATTGTATTTTGAAAAATGTGTCATTTATAGACCTTGGAACTCAAGCCTCTTTTTTATGACCACCCTTTACTTCCTTATTGGCTGATACAAATCACCCCAATATTGATCGGATGATTAGAGAATCCCACGAGCATGTTATATCGGAGGCATTAGGGAATCAAAGATTATGGTTCCCTTTATGCCTCTATCGACTCCAATACCCTTAGAGACATAGGCTTAGATGCCGATATTACCAACCTCACAAAGGAATATTAGGCGATAGGACCTATCGATTCCAGTTCCATATGAACAATATGCTGTGTACACCTAATGTGTCGACAATAAAATATTTCGCAATACTCCATATAGCAAGGTTAAAAAGTTTAAAATTTCTCAATTTCATATATGTCGATAACACTCCCAAGCATTATTTGATGGTAAACTCTCCCAAGTAGAATGCTTCTTGGCACTATAAGATGGTGTGGGACAATTTTGAGTTCCCTTTAGAGTCAGTAGCTATTTAGAATTTTCTCGATGTGGGACAATGAGGCCACCTCTCTAGATCCCAAAGTAGCTGATGAGGGTTCTAACTACACTACATGTGAATGTTCCATTTTTTAGGCCTCATCACTTGTTCTAAATGATCCAAATGGTGGGGATGGGGGTAGTGAATGGAAAACAATAAGGAAAAAGAAAAGGAATACCAGTCAAAATGGGTATGTTTGCAATAAAATACTATCTCAATCTCACACCATTTTTGGCTTGAGGGAACCAAAGAATTGGGGAGAAATAGAAAAATTCTGAGCACACAAATTGGGAAATGTTATCCAAAAAAAATAAGGAATCAGAAGCTAGTTCCATCCTTATGCTAGAACTAGTGTTAATATCTAATAGGAAATGGATTTTAGGTTTTGTCTCATAAAATGGTTTGTTTTGGGTTGGGAGCTCAAGTTGGTGTGTTAGGAACTTTTGTGGCTTGGATGACAAAGAAACCGATTTTTTGGTTTTCAGACTTTTAGTTTAGGAAGTGCTAGTTCCTAGTTGTGGCTTGAGTAATAAGTAGACATAAACTTGATTGGTACAACATGAGTTTGGCTGAATAAAATAGGTGAAACTCCATATCTGTGGGGATAAGATCCCTCTTCTATGATCTCACCTGGTGCTAATCAGGCCAAATTCTAACATCTTTATTAAAACTCACCTCTTACCTTTATCAAAAAAAAAATCCTCAATATTTAATAAAATCATTTATTCACATATATAAACACTAAATATTTACTACAATTAAAATAAAATATTAAATTCAATAACCAAAAACAAACTTTGATTAATAAAAAAAACTTATTTACTATTTTAATAAGAATAAACTATACAATTAATTAAATATTCATCATTTAAAAGTGTTGTATTTACAAAGTACCCCAAAATATATGCTCACCATACTCTCTACTCTCATTTCAATTTCACTTATAGCAACAATACTCTATGTGCTTTATGAAAAGGAAAATACATAGGAATAGCTAAAGAATAGATAAATGTGTTGAAAAGTGAGGTGTTTGATGGTGTGTTCATGTCTTGTCTTGACTGAAAAATCACTTTTAAGCATGTCCAGGGGGCGCTCGACATTGACTAGGAAGTTAAAACAAAACTAATGCTCTTTTATGGTGTAGTCGACTTGAATTCATAGTGAACGTGAGGTGTGGAGTAATAATGTGTTGTCTTCACTTTCAGCATAATGTCGAACACCCGTCCCGACATTGAATTGAAAGGCATGGTGGGACAGGCACAAATTATGGCATGCAATTTGTAGCTAATATGTGCTAGACATCAAAATAAAACAAAACTATCGACCCCAGATTAAACACAATGAAAATTTGCTACCCACATAATACCTTTTTTTAGAAAATTTTCTATCTAACTTTGGGTGTAAAATAATTTCTGGGACATAATGCGTAGGTTTCAAATTTTACCTTACCTTTTCTTCTCTCTCTCTCTCTTTCTTTCTTTTTTTTTTCTTTCATATAGTAGTTCTCTTTTTATGAAGGGTACTCCCCTTACAATCTAAATCTCACAAAAACAACAGATAATGGCACAAACAAAATGCAAGAAGAAAAGAAAATATTTTCTATTATCACTGAAATGAAAATGAAACTAACATTATATTTTCCATCACATGGGCTTTCTAATTACATAAATCTGCAAATCTATAAATTGGAGCCACCATCTACTCTACTCTTGCCTCCCCTCTATAGTCTTCCCTTACATCCTTTAATTGGAAGGTGTAACCCCCCTAGAATCTTCTAGAAAGTGTAACTTCCTCAAGAAGATATTTTGAAATTTCATTAATTTTGGTATTACAACTATGTGGGGTCATAAATTTTGATCTGACCTTCAAATTTTCTATTATAATACCTTTCCGAAAAGGTTTCGAGAAATCTTGCCAAAAAGTAGAGCCTAAAGGCTAGCTACTTTTTTTTTCCACCAATTTTCAGGCCCATGCAGAGCCTCTAAATTCCTCAAAATTGACCCTAAAGATTTTACTAGGATTTTTGAAAATTAAAATTTTAATATTTCTCAAATGACAAATGGTATTGAAGTGATTTATTTTCCATTGACTTCAATTTACCATTCTAGAAGTCTGTGTAAGATTTTGTGTCCAACTATGCATAAATGAAAACTTACAAAAATAGTAACCCTACCAAATTTAGCCTTTATTGAAAAAAAATAATTTTTTTTTGGGTGATGCAAGATTGCTCTTACATCCTAGATGCTCCTACATCAGACACTTGGAGTAATTTGAAAAGTGAACCTGTCACTTCTCAGAAGTTAGAGGGAAACCAAGACAGTTAACCTCAAACTCAGATAACCATGATGAATCTTCAACATGGCTTCCTCTCCATTTCACCAAGTACTCTACATATTGCCTATTTTTTGTGCTTCTTCCCACACAACTATCCAAAATTTCTTCTATCTCCTCCTTTTCTGAAGTAGGTGTTGGAATGTTCCACTGTACCTCTATTATTTCTTCATCAATTCCTCCCTCATGATATTTTGTTAAATCAGAGGTGTTAAATGCAGGTGAAATATGAATTCCATCAAGCAACTCTACCTCATATGCATTTCTTGAATCATGCTTCTTTAAGATCTTGCATGGTCCAAACTTCTTCATCTTCAACTTGTTGTATGTACCAACTGTCCAGAAACCTTTCCTTTCACAAATGAACCATGACTTCATCTCCTAACTGGAACTCCTTAAACCTCCTTTTCTGATCTTCCTTAGCCATATACTGAGAATTCATCTTATTGATATGCTTCTTCACCTCATCATGCAAATTCTTCAGGTGCTCAGCAAAATCTTCAGCCTCAACACTACTCTTCTCTCCTTTATCCATCTTTCTCAGTTCAGAAGCATCCCTCAGACTACTCCCATATAAAATTTGGAATAGTAATTTACTAGTGCTCCTATTGATAGAATTGTTATAAGAAAATTTCACCTATGGTAAAATCAAATCCCATCCCTTTTGTTTATCACCTACTAAGCATCTTAGTAGGTTACCCAAACTCCTATTGACCACCTCCATTTTTCCATTAGTCTATGGATGGTGAGTAGAACTGAACTTCAAATATGTCTTCAACTTCTTCCGTGATGTTCTCTAGAAATAAACAACAAATTTGGTAGCTTTGTCTAAAACTATACTTTTCGGTAGACCATGTAGTCTCACCACCTATCTAAAAAATAACTTTGCAATATGAACAAGATCACTAGTCTTATGACATGGAATGGAATGTGCCATCTTCAAAAATCTATCCACCACCACAAATATGGAATCATGCCCTCTTTGTGTCCTCAGTAATCCAAGGAAAAATACCATACTAATGTCCTCCCATGGCCTCTTAGGTATAGTTAATGGTTGATACAATCCAATATTCTGACTTGTTCCTTTGCCATCTAACATACTCTGCAACTTTGTACAAACTTCTTCACATCCTATTGTAATTGTGGCCAATAATAATTCTCACTAACAAAAGAAATGGTCTTACTTGAACTGAAATGCCTAGCCAATCCTCCACTATGCTTCTCCTTGATTATATTTTCTCTCATATAACTCCTTGGAATGTACAATTGGCTTCTTCTAAACAGCATTCCATCTTGGATTAAGAAATCCAACCATCTTGTCCTATCCAATGTAATAGGTTCCAAACAAGCCTTCCAAGCTTCTACAAATTCTAGATCTTCTGGATGCAAACTCTTGAGTTCATTGAACCCAACAACCTCTATATTCATCTCTATCAACAAATTTTTCCTTCTACTTAAGGCATCTACAACTTTGTTTTATCTTCCACTCTTGTGCTTCAAAATAAAAGTATAACTCTGCAAAAACTCAACCCATTTTAAGTGCCTTTGATTCAACTTTCCTTGACTATTGAGATACTACAAAGCCTAGTGATCAGTATATAAAAAAAAATATTTTGGCAACAAATAGTGTCTCCATTTCTTCAAAGCCTAAACTATAGCATATAACTCTTCATCATAGACAGGATATTTCTTCTTAGCATCATTTAAATTATCACTAAAATAGGCAACAAGCTTACCTTTTTGACTCAAAACAACTCCTATGGCAATGCCACTAGCATCACAATCTACCTAAAAGACCTTATTGAAATCTAGAAGTGCCAAAATAGCTTTCTTTGTAACTTTCTTCTTCAACATATCAAAACTTTTTGCTTCTCTTGTAGTCCACTTAAACTCTTTTCTATCCCCTCTCATTGCTTCAGTTAGAGGTGCACAAATACTACTGAAACTCTTAATAAACTTTCTGTAAAAACTTGCTAGACCATGAAATGATCTTACCTTTGTAACACTCCTAGGGGTAGGCCATTCAATGATAGCTCTCACCTTCTTTGGATCCATTTTAAGACCCTCTATTGAGACAACAAATCCTAGATACACCAACTCCCTTTTTACAAAACTACATTTCTTCAAATTAATCAACAAATTCTCCTCCCTTAGCTTTTCAAAAACTTTCTAGATATGCATCAGGTGCTCCTCCAATGTCTTACTAAAAATTAGAATATCATCCAAATAAAAAATAAAAAATTTTCCAAAAAATTCTTGTAATACCTCATTCATAATCCACATAAATGTGTTTGTTGCATTGGTTAGCCCAAAAGGCATGACTAGCTACTCATACAATCCCTCCTTGGTTTTAAAGGTTGTCTTCCTTTCATCTCCTTCTCTAATATGGATTTGGTGATATCCACTCTTCAAATATATCTTCATGAAGTACTCATCTCCACTCAAACAATATATAATGCCATCCATCCTTGGTAAGGGAAACCTGTACTTGATGGTGATCTTGTTGATGGCTCTAGAATTTATACACATCTTCCATTCCCCATCCTTCTTTGGTGCTAGAACTGTAGGTATTGCACATGGACTCAAACTCTCTCGAATCAATCCCTTCTGCAACAACTCTTGCACTTGTCTATTCAACTCTTCCCTCTCTGCTGGAGTCATATGATGAGCTTCCTTATTTGGAAAACTGGCTCCAGGAATTAAGTCTGTCTAATGACTAATATTTCTTACTGAAGGCAAACCTGTTGGTACTTTATCAAAAATAATAGCTTGAAACTCATTCAACAAATATGAAACCTCTATAGGTACCTCAATAGTATCTTCTTTATCAACTCTAGGGATTAATGCAAAACACATATGCTCATGCTTCATACCTTCTAGGAACTTTCATCCATCAACCAAAAAATTTCTTCCATTACTATATACCTTTTCCTCTACCTCTTTCAAGGGCTTCAACTTATGATGAACTCCATCCTTTGTCAAAGAATAAGTGTTGGCATGTCCATCATGTACTGCTCGCTGATCAAACTACCATGGTCTACCTAACAACATGTGACAAACATCCATAGGAATAATATCACACAATACCTCATCATGGTAATTACCAATCTTGAACTTTACCAGAGGGTATGTGCAGGATCATGATGGGCCAAAAAGTGGTGATATGATGGGTATGTGTAGGGTATGTGGCTGACGAATTTTTTTTACCCAAATTTGATGAAATGAAAAGGGTTTTTAAAGGAGATTCTCAGCTTTTCACCAATATAAATTATGATTTACTTTGAATTTAATAAATTATTATTATTCATTTTCTACTTGAATTACGACTAAAGTCCTAATTGATAGGCTGATTGAAAAAAATCTATAGCTTTCAAACGGTATCACATTTTTTGAATCTAAAACATGCATCACATTCTATGCTTCACATACTATAGGATTAAAAAATGAAATTTGAATTTCATGAAGTTTTGACCAAGTTAATGTAGAGTTCGTGGTCATGGTTGAGGAGGCGATCATGGAGGTAGTTAATAGGATTCATGTCCCCATGTTTCCCATGACTCAAATCATGAGGAAAATAAGGCTTCCCAAAATGCTCCAGGGAGCAGTGATCAAAATCAGGATCCACCACAGATCGAGGGCACTCAGTTGTGTCATTTATTAGAGGATAATCTTGCTCACCTTAGGCTGAGGCAGGATAGAGATCATATTAATATTGGTGAGAGAGAGGTACCAACACAGCAAGAGGAAGTCATAGCCGCTCACATGAGAGACCTACTTAGAGCTCGTATGCCCACCTTTGATGGTTCTAGTAGTGGATTAGATGTTGAGACATGGTTGATAGACCTGAACTGGTGTTTTTCTATGCACCCTTATTGTAGCAACACTAAGGCCAGATGTGCGATCATGCACTTGTGAGAAATTTCATCTACCTGGTAGAGATTGGAGGAGAAGAAGCTTCGTATTGACATTAATTTTTTTTCGTGGGATATGTTCATCGAGAGGTTTAGAGACAGATTCCTTTCTGACCATTGGTGACAGCGTCGCACGGAGATGAGTTTCATGCTCTGTGATAGATGGTCATGTCAATGGAATATTATGAGCATTGATTTTATGAGCTCAAGTAGTTCGTTGGCATTAGTGATAATGAGGGCATGCTTTTTCAACACTTAATTAGGGGCTTAAATTCCTACATCAATGGTAGTGTTTAGGTTTTCAAACTAAGACCATGGAGACAACAGTGGAGAAGGATAGACTAGTGAAGGAGAATTTGGCGATGGAATTGGGTGGCCATATAGGAGTGTAGATAGGTAGTGCTTCAGCAATAGGACCTAGTTCACGTAGTGGCTTGGCTCGGGAGGTTGGACCACCTAAGACACAACAGGTGCTTGCACAGTGTGGTCAGCATCAAAATTCAGAGGGGAAACAAAAGAATTTCCAGCAGAGATAGGAAAACATGTATTAGTGAGGGGGTGATAGGAACTAGAGGCATGAAAAATGCTTCATTTATGAGTAGCTAGCATAGAGTACATAATCTACCTATAATAGGGGTAGCATTCAATAGTCGAGTACACCTCCTAGAGGTAGAGGATTCGGCAGGGGTACAAGATTTTTTACTTGTGGCGAATAGGGTCACATAGTGCGATAGTGTCCCAATAAGGGCACATCAAGTTATACTTAGAGGCCAGTGGCATCAAAGTTGACTATTGGAGATGTGGGTAGAGGTCATCGAGTATTTGTTGCAGTTGACAATCGCCAAGCTGATTACTAGGGCAGAGTGGTAGAGACTTTTGGTTTGTTATAGGGTAATAGGGTTACCATTTTATTTGATTTAGGAGCATCAGATTCTTTTATTTCATCATCTATCATGGTGCATTGTAGACTGAGGGAAATATAGCAAGATGTTAAGTGGCAGGTATAATTGGGATTTGATGCTAAAGTTGCAACACATTCCCTAGTACCTGATTAGAGATTGAAGATTGGATCCTTTCACACTATAGTAGACCTCTACATTATATTGTTGGGGTCATATAACATCATCTTAGGGATGGATTAGCTTGAGGCTCATAGGGCCATTATTGATTGTCTACGCAAGTCAATTTGATGCATTGATATATCTGATAGAGAGGTCAAGATAGTGGGACTTCAGAGACCCATATTGTTGAGGATGATCTTAGCTATTCAACTAAGGAGATGTGTATGTTAGGGATTTTAGTTGTTTGTAGTGATAGTGGATTACTTTGAGTTGGGTGATAGCGAGGAGAAGGTTTCTTTTGATAGCCACCCCATACTCCAAGAGTATGCAGATGTATTTCTCGATGAGATTCTAGGGATGCCACCTCAATGTGACATTGATTTCAAGATTGATCTTATACATGGTTTTGAGCCTATTTCATGAGCTTCGTACCATATGACTACACAGGAGCTTAAGGAGCCCTGCTTGTAGCTAGAGGAGTTACTAACGAATGGTTTCATCTACCCTAGTGTTTCACCTTGGGGAGCACCAATAATTTTTGTGAAGAAGGATGGTTCTCTCTATCTGTGCATAAAGTACCGTCAGTTGAATAAAGTGAGAATCAGGAACCGATATGCCTTACATAGGATTGATGCTTTATTTGATCAGATCAAGGGTGCTACGGTATTTTCAAAAATTGATCTTAAGTCAGGGTATCAACAACTATGTATTTTTTATTCATACATTCATAAGATGGCATTTCGTACACGTTACGATCACTACAAGTTTACAGTGGTACTGTTTCAGTTGACAAATATGCCATTTGTGTTCATGAGCTTGATGAATAGAGTCTTTCACACTTATCTAGATAGATTTGTACTGGTATTCCTTGATGATATATTGATCTATTCTAGGATAGTAGAGGAGCATGAGGAGCATTTAAGGTAGGTTTTACAGTGTTTGAGAGACAATCAGTTGTACAATAACTTGTCCAAATGCGAGTTCTTTAAGACTAAGGTTAAGTACCTTGGACATGTGATATTAAGAGAGGGTATTACAGTGGATCCTGCAAAGATCCAAGCGATCATTGACTGGCCTGCGCCCACTAATGTGGCAAAGATATGCAGTTTCATGGGGTTAGCAAGTTATTACAGATGCTTTTTTTAGGGTTTCTCAAGGATAAGAAATCCTATCACATCTCTTTAGAGGAAGGGGAAGAGATTCATTTGGTTAGAGCAATGTGAGGCAACATTTCAGATTCTAAAGGAGAGGTTGACTAGTGCATTGATTCTTGTGATACCTGATCCTACTAGAGATTTTTTTGTCTATACAAACACATCTTTGGAGGGATTAGGAGTAGTCTTGATGCAAGATGGTCAAGTTATTGCATATGAATTTTGCAAACTCAAGGATCATGAATTGAATTACCCCACACACAATCTTGAGTTAGTAGTGGTAGTACATGCTTTGATGAGATGGAGTCATTTCCTATTGGTTGTATACTGACCATCGAAGCTTACAATACATCCTCATGCAACCTAATCTTAATGCAAGGAAAAGGCGATGGATGGAGTTCCTTTGCGAGTATGACTTTGAGGTGAAGTTCATCTAGGACAAGGAAAACATTGTTGTCGACCCTCTCAGTAGATGGAGACATTAGTTGTCAAAGTTGAATCTTGGTGTGGATTTGAGGAGTTCGATTCTTTCTACACTCCCTGCAGATAGTTGGTATCAGGAGGTGAGATCAGAGATAGAGAGAGGTAGAATTCTTAAGGGAAAATTCTCAAGTTGTTCTCTAGAGTCAGATGGTTTGTTGAGACACTTGGGACACATTTATGTTCCATCTTCTAAAGATCTTTGTACCTTGGTTATGACAAAGGAACATCAAGCGCATTATTCAACTCATCAAGGAGTGAAGAAGATGCATGCCAATTTGTGACAATTATATTTTTGGGCAGGTATGAAGCAAGACATCGCTGACTTTGTGTCAAGGTGTTTGGAGTGTCAATGAGTGAAGGCTAAAAACTAGCATCTAGCAGGACTTTTGTAGCCACATTTGGTGCCAGAGTAGAAATGGGATATAATCTCAATAGATTTCATTGTTGGGTTACCCAATTCTTCAAGACAATATGATGTCAATATGGTGATGGTGGATAGGTTGAAAAAGGTAGCACACTTCTCGCCTATATTTTCATCCTATAACGCTTCATCTGTTGCTAGAGTGTTCATGGGATATATTGTTAGGTTGCACGGTATTCCTCGTCAGATCATTTCTGACAAGGATCCTGTGTTCACCTCATATCTTTGGATGTCATTGCAACATGCCATGGGGATGCAGTTAAACTTTAGTTCAGCGTATCACCCTGAGGCAGATGGACAAACTAAGAGGTTCAACCAAATCCTCAAGGATATGTTACGCATGTATGTGATGGACCAGTAGGCACAATGGGAGGACTATCTCCATTTAGTGGACTTTGCATATAATAACAATTATCAGAGTTTGATTGGTATGCCTCCTTTCCAGGAATTGTATGGCTTACCATCTTGGACTCCTTTGAGTTGGGATTAGTTAGAGGATAGATTTCTACTAGATCTAGAGATGCTTTAGGATATGGAGCACTAGGTGATTCGTATAAGGGAACATTTAGTTGTTGCAAAGGATATGTAGAAAAATTATGCAGATGCGCATCAGGTTGACCATCAGTTTGTAGTGGGTGACCGAGTCTTTTTCTGAGTGCATCTGCAAAGAGTCCAATCTAATATGGAAAGGGCTCTAAGCTAGCACCTCACTTTGTCGGGCCATTCGAGATTCTTGAGAAGATTGGGCCAGTAGCTTACCATCTTGCTTTGCCACCTATTCTCTCGCACATACACAACATATTTCATATTTTAGTACTCAGGCCTTATCACCCTGATATATCTCACATCCTTGATTGAAATGCCTTATATGTAGAGGACAAGCAGTTGGATTTGGAGCCCCTTGTCATCATGCAACATAGGATACTCACCCTTAGGGGTTGAGATATTGAGCAGGTTAGGGTCTAGTGGGATCCTAGAGATAATACTTCAGCTACCTAGGAGGATGCAACTAGGATGAGGGAGCTCTATCCCTATTTGTTCACAAGCTTAGAGGAGTAAGCTTGATCCTAGGGGGGTGATGTAGCACCCCTCTAATTTTCTTATATTTTCAGATAGTGCTTTTAGTTTGATAGACCATGATACTATGTTGTTATTTGATCACTAACATTGGAGCGATTATGGTTTTTATATTGTGATGTGATGGTACATTATATTCATGTTTATGGATTATGACATGCTTTCTAGTTAGCATAGATTTTTATTTGAGTTGATATTGATATATGCTCATCTATGGTTAATTAATGTTTTAAGCTTCATCATTTTTTATGTGACATTGTATTGGTGAAGGAAATGAGATTGCATCACTTGCTTGCAAGTGCTCTATGATTTTCTCTTCACGGTGTCTTTGATTCATGATTTATATATATGTACAACATATGTTTTGATTGCAAGATTGTAGGTACAGGACATCGACTCCACCTAGATTCACAAGTTTGAGCATGTCCATTTCCCAATGGAATAGTTGATTTGGAGATAGTAACTAGATTTCCTTGTCAAACCACAACCCTAGTCATAGTGTGTCATCAGTCTTTGTTTGGTTTTGTTGAGTTGACATGTTGTCCCTATTTTCCTTGTCGTTTATTTATTTTGCAAGGTATGTTCTATGGGAAATTAATGATTAAAATATTTTTAAGTGATTATTTAATTAATCTTGATTAATATTGTTAGAAGTTTTATATTTGATTTAATTAATTAAATTTAATTTATTTTGTAAAGTGATTTAATCTTTGTGATTAAATTTATTTTATTAAGTGATTAAATTAATTATATTAAATTTTATTTGAAATTAATATGTGAATTATGAATTATTAAATGCATAAATATTTTGTAATTATCTTAGAGGAAACATCTGTGATTTGGCTAAAAAAATATTTTATTTGTGACATGTGTTAGAAAAAAATTAAACACTGTTGTTAGGAATTAATTCTTGGAGAGAATAATTGCATTAACTGAAAGAGGAAATAGGCTACTTCATGGCAATGAGAAAAGATATTAAAAAAAAAAAGTTGTGGAAAAATTGGGGAAGAAGTTCTCAAGAAATTTTGGCTCTGGTTTTGTTTTCATCTTTCTAGAAAAGTGGATAATTTGGAAGATTTTTTGGTAAATTGGAATTCGAAGGTGAAGCTCTACTTCAAACATCATTTCCTCAAACATCCAGAAACAGGTTCTTTAAATTGTAACCCAAGATGGGGGTCGGGGCCTAGGAAGATCTGCCAAGATAACCCATGCAACTTTGTGATGACACTCCTCCTATAACAACAATATGTATTGTATAGATGGTATACTTGATTATTTTACTCTAGAAGCAATGTAACCTTTATGTATGTATTGTTCTTGTATGGTATAGTATTATATGGTGCCTATGTTTAGAGGTTGTTGGTTTTTCCTAGGAAGCCCTTTTACTATCTCCTAGCATGGGGGTGGGCCTTTGGGTACCACTTGGTTGGGTGGAACATGCACCTTATAGGTCGTTGGGTTTCCAATACATGTTCATGATGGCAAGATCTTCCATATTGTAGAGATTGCATGTTCTTGTTACTTGTACCATCTCTTGTATACTGTTTACATTCAGTTGGATACTTATGTATATGTACTACTCCTCATTTGTATTTGAGGAGGAATCTTGTATCATTGTTATTGTAATCATTATTGTATGATCTTCCTCATTTTTGAAGTGAGTCTTCTAACTACTTTATGGAATGAATGCAATCTATGAATGATTCCTTAATGTACTTTGTATCTAATGAGATGAGTTCAATGCTTTGGATGCATGTTATTTATTTCATGAGTAGTATTTATATGCTATGGATTAGTTTACTTTTGTATATTATAGGATTCGAATGTAAGCATTTTTGTGTACCTTAGAGGATGTATGCATTTAGTGTAGTTTACTTTACTTGTTATTAATTATACTTTTTTTAAAAAAAATTGTTATGCTTTTGTTGAGTTTTGCGTCATCCTCTAGGGTTATGTGGTGGGGTGTTACAACAATTATTTGTTGATCATTGTTGGATAGCTCGGGGTATTCTGGCTCATTTTCTGATAAAGCGATCTTGAAAAGGCTATATTTTTTAATTTTCAATAAGGATTTGTTGGGAAAATCCTATATTGTTTGTTAAAAGCAATATTGTTTCCTTTGTGGTTGGCAATGTTGTTGCTATTGTTCTACATGGGTTTTGTGGCTATGGTTTTGCATTGGTTTTGTGCACTATTGATTGTTGTTCTCTAGCTTAGTGTATACTATTTCATTTTCAACAAGAGAGTGTTGAGAAGGAAATATTGTTTTATTTTCAACAAGGTATTGTTGACAAAAGACTTCATTTTGCATAGGTTTGTTACTGTGTTTTTTTCTTGCATGCCACCATTGATTGCAATGATGGACAATATAGTTTTCCTACATGAAGATATGTGTGTATGTCATAGTAGATGCAAACAACATTCATACACAGTGATCCCTATGTTTATTCTATTCATACATTCTTGGAATGATAAGGTGTATTTTAAGTTCCATATGGAAGATCAATGCCACCATTGATGTAACTTTACAAACTCACATGTAGGAGCAAGATACTCTACACTTAGCTGAAACAAAAGAAGATGAAAATTATAGACATCAATGGGAAAAATTATGGGAACCTCTAGAGTTGTGGTTTGCCCCTATTGTGAACTTTGGTCAAAAATTTTATCAACCTTCCCATTTTTTGAGCCTTCCAATGCTGGGGGGGTGGTGGGAGCTAGCTAGGGAAAAGGTGGTAGATGTTTCTTGAATTTAAGATTGAAAGTGTTTGGCACATCGATAGAGAAGGCTAGAAAAATTAAACACTAGGTGGCATTAGTATTAATTGTTGTATGGTTCCTTTGTGGTGGCAATGTTTGCAAAGTAATACAATAGTCCATGTTATAATTGAAGCATAGTTGTTATCTATCTAAACCTGAATAATGGTTTGTTACAATGGAAGGTTGTATATTAAGTATCAGATGAAACATTGATCAAATCATTATTGAGGCCTAGAAAAATAACAACTACCCTTGAAGCCATAGGAAAACAACCAACAATGGCTTATCGTGTAGAAAATGGACTCTTTTATCACTTTCCAACCATTCCTGATGGGAAGAAACAAAAGATCAAATAAAAATTGTAATTATTTTATGAAAAGAATAAGCATAGAAAGGAGTATATTTAAATGTTTCTTGCATCTAATTTCACATAGATACATATAGATGCATGCAGGTATGAATGTTTTTTGTCTCTAATTTCACAAACATACATGTCAAAGTAAAATGATCAAGAGAAAAAGAAGGCCTGCTGCCCACCCTGCCTTAGTTGACCATGCAGCCCCATAGGATCTTGCCAAAACCCCAAGCAAGAACAAACATTGTGCACCACTCTGACGGATAGTGAAACTAATCTTCCTTCTTATGCTTAATATAAAACCTATTATTGCAAGGATGCTTCTCTGAGGATGAAATAAAGAACAACTATCTTTACAAAACAATAAACATGGTGAGGAGTATATATCAACATTGTCTACATACTATCTTTGCAAAACAATAAGCATGGAAAGCAATATACATGAATGTTGTCTACATCTAATTTCACATACACACATATCTATGCAAGAGAAAAAAAAGAATGAAACACAACAAAAGATGCATATACTTTTTTGCATGTATACATTCCCAAGCAATAGATTCCTACATATACATCCAACACATGCAATATGTATACATTTGGAGTTGCAAAACAAAATCTACATTGATATATATATATATATATATATATATATATATATATATATATATATATATATATATATATATATATATATATATATATATATATATATATATGTGTGTGTGTGTGTGTGTGTTTGCAAAATTAAATGCACATATATACACATTGTTGATTGTTGTTTAATAGCTGCAAAAATAATATTTCATTTATGATTTCCATGTAGTGGGAATGGGTGGAAAGCAATAATAGAGTCCACATATATGCTTAGAAATGAAGATCTATATAGATATATATGCATGTAAAGTTATACATAGACAACACACATATATATCAATAGGTGGACTTCAAACATATGAATGTTGTTTGCATCAAATTCCAAAAACACATAGATCTGTACATAGGAAATATAAAATGAAGCAAAAAAAATGCAGCTTGCTTTCCACCCTACCATATTGGGCCATGGAGCCTCATTGGCTCTCACCAAACCCCCAAGCAAGAACATACACTATCCACCACTTTGATCAATGGTGAAATCAATGTGCCTTATTACACTTACTATACAACCTATCATTCCAACAACTCCTTTTGTGAGGCTGAAAGAAATAACAACTAAAAAGATGCATTTAATTTTAGATTCCCCAAACAGTAAACATGGTGAGCAATATATATCAATTTTTTGTACATATAATTTCACATAGATACATTTATGCACATAGCAAAAGAGAAATGAAGCACAACAAAACAAACACACACTTTTTTGTGTTTATATATTTGTGAGTAATAGATTATCATGGGAGAAAATAGTGAATGCAAGCTTCGTCTAAGACATCTGACATGAACAAAACCCTAAAAACGATCAAGAAATTCCACAATCGATGATCGCATTTGTGCCTACACACAAGCTTTCCCTTATTGTTTCAATTTTTGACAAGGAATTGTTCAAAAAAGACTATATTGTTTGTTAGAATTAATATTTTTTCATTTATTGTTGTCATTTTGTGGCTATTTTGCATGGATTTTGTGGCTATGGTCTTGCAAGGGTTTTGTCCATTGTTGATTTTGTTCTCCACCTTATGCTATATTGTTTCATTTTCAATAAGGTTTTGGATAGAAGGCTATATTGTTCCATTTTTTATAAGGTGTTGTTGAGCAAAGACTATATTTCTGCATCGACCGGTTTGTTACTATGTATTTTTTTTGTGTTTTGTGGGTTCCTCCATGTGGGCCACTATTGAAAGAAATATTGTTTGATTTATGCCTTTCATTTTGTCCCTACAGTTGCAACACAATAAAATAGCTAACCTTATACAATTTATGTTGCTTTACATAAGGAATTTCTTGCAGTCTTTTTTTTCTTTTCCTATATGCATATATGTATGTATGTGATATTACATTTACACAACATCCATATATACTCGAATTTACTACCAAAATAATTCACAGCAAGAAACACATGCATTTAACTAGTTATATATTAACACAATGGACACCAACTTATAATGTTTAACCTAAAAAGATACACTTCTTTTCTTTTGTATTGTTTATGTGACTTATAGTTTTGTATCACGTTTACTTGATCTCCCTCATTAAATTATTTTTTGTGGTTTGGTTATATAGCTATGCCAACCTATTTAACACATGTATCAGTATTTACAGCTATTAAACTCCCTTGCAACCATCAGGACCACACAAAAAACATAAATGAAACAATATTAGTTTGAACACCACCTTATCAAAAATGCACCGCTATAGCCAAAGCCACATAACTGACACTTTTTTACTATTGTTGCAACCATCACCCTATGCAAAAAACAAAAAACAACCTCCAACCTCCTTCACATAAATTCCACAACCAATGATCACACTTCAACCTTCGTAGAAGCTTGCCCTCCTCACTGACAACTATCTTGAACAATAAGCTAAACCCATAGAATGACACCCAATAATGCCTTATAAAAAATTGTGTTGAAAAGGATATATTGTTTCAATTTTTGATGAGGTTTTGTAGAGTGTTTTTGCATGGTTTTGTTACTCTGAATGTTTTTGGGTTTCTCTTTATGGCTTCCATTTTCTAGCTATGTTTGGAATGGAATAAAATTGTTACTTGAACAACAAAGTAAACCCACAGAATGACAACCAACAATGCATTATCAAAAATTGCATTGAAAAGGCTATATTGTTTCAATTTTTGATGAAGTTTTGTTGAGAAAAGAGTATATTTTTGCATGGGTTTTTTGAGAAAACAACATAAATTGTATAGTGTTGCAACCATAACCATAAAATGCAAGCTTTAAATAAAACAATAATGGTTTCAACAGCAACCTAGAGAATTTTTTTTTTCAATAGGACCTTATCAGAAAGACAACAATATAGCCCTAGGCCAATGCCCTATCAAAAATTATGTAGACATTCGCTATATTTTCCAAACCTTTAAAAGGAAATTGTCACTTACAACCATCACCACTACACGGAAACCATACAACAATTAATGTTGATTCCATTTCGTTGGCCTTCTCTATAAGTGTTCCAAACACTTTTTATTTAAAAATCAAAAAAATAATCTACCACTTTTTTCCCAACTGCAATCTGGGAACCAGAAGGCTTAAAAATTGGGGTCAACAATATCCTATGGAAAACATAAATTCCATAGCATTGACTATTTTACTCTGTTGCAATCATTTGCACTAAATGGAAGCCATAAACGAAACAATATACCCTAACATAGATAATAACAGTCAACAATGCCTTATGCAAAACAACATGAACTGCATAACATTGACCATTTCATTGCATTGCAACCATCGCCACAAAACAAAATCTATAAATTATGAAACAATATTGGTATCAATAGTCACCCAGATGGGGAAACCCATAAAACACTAAAAATCATAGTAACAAATCCATGCAAAATCATCACCACAAAATTTGAACCATAAATCAAACAATATTGGTTTCAACAAAGTATATAGTCCTTTTTCAACAATCTAACCTTATCAAAAATGAAACAATATACCCTAACCGAGAGAACAACAATCAACACTGCCCCACAAAAAAAAATGCAACATGTATAACATTAACTATTTCGTTGCATTGCAACCATTGCCACAAAATATTGCTTTCAACAGTCACCCACATGGAAAACCAACATAACACAAGAAGCTCATAGTAACAGACTGATTCAAAACATTCACCACAAAATGTGAACCATAAATGAATCAATATTGGTTTCAACAGCAACCCAGATGCAAAAACTCACAAATAATACATGAGATTAACTATTTAACAACCATTCACACATCATGGAAGCCATAAATGAAACAATATAGCCTAAGCTAGAGGGTTGCAACCATACCCACAAAATGAAAGCCATAAATCAAACAATATTGGTATCAACATTCACCCAGATGGAAAAACCTACAAAACACAATCAACGCAATGGAACAATACTCGTTTCAGCACTGGCTTGGATGACAAAACACATAAAAAACAAATGAATTCATAGTAACAAACCAACACACAAACAAATAATGTTGCCTTCCACCCACCGCAACTACACAGAGACCATAAACAACATTGGTTTCAATGGTGACCCAGATGGAAAAACCCATGAAAAGTACATGAATTTATAGTAACAAAACAATGCAAAAACAAACAATATTGCTTTCCACCCATTGTGAGTACACGGAAACCATAAACCAAACAATATAGACTAAGCTATAGAACAACAATCAAGAATTCCCTTTGGAAAATAACATAAATTGTTTGTGAAATACTCAAGAAATGGTTTTTTCAATATGCACCTCTTCTCGCACCTCTTCCTACTTCATTCAAATGCACCCCTTCCTGCTTGCTTTCTCCCTACCCCCTTCTTTCTCCCCCACCTAAATTATCACAACTGACACTTTTTTACTACTTTTGCAACCATTTCCCCATGCAAAAAATACAAAATAACCTCCAACCACCATCACATAAATTCCATAGCTGATGATCACACTTGCACCTTCACAAAAGCTTTCCCTCCTCACTCACAGCTATCTTGAACAAGGTAAACCCACATAATGACACCCAACAATTCCTTATAAAAAATTGTGTAGACATTCCCTCACACCTATCTTGAACAACAAGGTAAACTCACAGAATGACACCCAACAATTCCTTATCGAAAATTACGCAAACATTCACTCTATTTTTTGTGGATTTCAAAAGCAAGTGTTACTTACAACCATCACCACTACACAGAAACCATACAACAATTAATGTTGATGTCATTTCACTAGCCTTCTCTATCGACACGCCAAATACTTTTTATATAAAAATCAAAAAACAATCTGCCACCTTTTCCTCGACACTAGAAAGCTCAAAAAACAAGAAGGATAATGAAAATTCTGACCAAAGTTATAATTAAAAAAAATATTCACTACCTTTTTCATGGCCACCAGAAGGCTCAAAAACTAGGGAGGCTGATGAAAATTCCAACCAAATTTCACACAAATAGCCTATCAACTAATTATAATTTCAAATTTATTCATATCAACTTCATCTTCAGTCACCAACAAATATGAAACACGCAAATTAGAAGTCATGATCAGTATAGGAAAAATATGTTTAAAAAACTAAGAGGTATATGGAATCCAAATTTATGAGTTCAAATTTCAATGCCCCTATTTGGTCTTGGTTCTCTTGGCTATTATTAACATACTCCTTACAACATGTCATGTGTCATAAGTTATCATATATAATAACAAGATACTTTATAACTGATAGACTAGACAACCAATATAAGGCTTTAATATCCAACAAAAGGTTATCACTCAAAGCCACGTGACACAAAGAAGAAAAATTTCCAAGTTGAGGTGGAGTATCTCATACAAGTTCTTCTCTAGCTATATTTAGAAATGGCATGTTCTTTAGGGAGGAAAAATCTAGAGGCAAAGAAGTAGGGATGAATGAGATGAATCGGTTATGACAATTGTGATAAGGTTAATTAATATCTACATCTATACATTGAATTTTAATATCAAAGTTACTAATATTCAACTTAGTAAGATGTTCACTTGATTTTATTTCATCACAAGGGACACCTCTCCATATATAATAATCATCTCCCATCCATTACTTTGGCATTCTATCCCTATCAATCAAAATTGGCCTTAAAATTTAGAAGTGCTCTCAATTATATATGAACAAATAAAAAGAAAAATATAAGAAAAATCATAATAAAAAAATGAAAAAAATACACATATTTATTAAAATATTCATTTTTAACTTTTACATAATTTCATCCGATATATAAAACTACTTTCAATATGCTTATAAATATCTATACATCAAAGTTAAAGGAATAAAATTTCAGTATTATACTAAACTAGTAGAGATATATTAAACACACATATCTAAAAAATGTTCAGTGATATCAAGTTAGAGCTATTTTAGTATATACTTTGAAACTATTTTATTGATTACATACATGGAGACAAATTATGTCTTATTTATTTTAGAAATATTATGTTTATTATTAAATATCAATACTTTAACATGTAAATGATTGTCAAATTTAAAATTAAAATTAAAAAAAATTGTTAACACACTCATCCCATTACATTTCAATCCTTATTATCATTATAAAATATATTGAATTTTTTCCATCTACTAATTTTTTAGGTGAATTTATTTTCTTACTCTACCTATCATCTCTAAAAAAAATCTTTAGGCTTAGAAGATATCACAATGCCTTGTATTATCATGTATTTCATTTATAACAACAATAGTCTGTGTATCAAGAGTTGCTAAGCGCGGACAAGGTATAGAGTAGGCAGTGCCTTGTCCAAAAATGAATTGGCCATTGATCCAAATGGCTGCAAACTCACTTTAGGTGCATTACGTGTAAGACCACTCACTATCAGTATAACGTCCAACACCCATTTCGACATTGAAGTACATTTAGAGGAAATTGTACTCATTACACATTGGCGAGGACTTATGTGCAAAGTGTTTTGAAACGAGGAACAACTCCTTCACAAAATTATATGTAGACCATTAACCAAGATTCCTTAATCAGCGGATTAATTTGGCACGGCAATTGCGGAGATCTGTGATATCATTTCCATGCCGCCCTTGACAGTTAAATATCATTTAACTAACTACTATACTAGTTTTTATATATTATGTTGGTGTGAATGTACAAAAAACGTTGTTAGACTATTTGATTTGATGATATTTTTTCTAAACAAGTTTGAAATTCAGTATTGCGTCCTCTTTTTCCAAATGTAATGAATTTCATTGTCCCTTTCTTTTTCAAAATATAATAAACAGTTATGTCGGTGTACATCCTTAGGTCTAGGTATTGTGTTTAGTATTTCTTCGATAATGGTTTGGGGAATTAATGGAAGTTGATTCATTGCTTGTATTTCCTGTGATGTAGTTTACATTTATACAATTATTGGATACTATCATAAGCTTTAGACAAAAGGTTAGTAGATAATGGGAGAGATCTAAGTCTCCACTCAAGTTTTGAGCTTAGGATGCAAGGTTGGACTTGTTGCATAACCCTCTATCATATTAGGTTTTTTTGGATTGATTTATCTTTAAGATATGTTTTGTTGATGTTATTTTGTACATAAACATTTGGACACTATTGGTTCTTCAACCTACTTTCAATATTTTCTAAGGAGTTGCAAATTCATATAATCAAGACTATTGGGAGGTTGGCCAATGAACAAGGGAATAAGGTATTGCATCCTACACTTTAGTCTTTGAAAGACCGAGGGGAGTAGCTCTAGAAGCACACTAAATTTTTATATAATTAGAATTTTTTATTATAGTGCTCAAGAGATATGATATTCATACTAATTAGGCAAGGATCCTCAATATTTTTCAACTTCTATTGATATTATTTGTGCCCTTAGTGCTAAGGTAAGAAAAGAATAATGTTGCAAAAAGTAAATTACCAAAGTATTGTTCTATCATTCACCATGTGTGAGTGGGTTGGGAGGAACCGAGATAATATTAATTGCTACCTATCTTAAGGAAAAATAATCATCAAGTATGTTTACCAACTTGCCTTGATAAGATCTCCTAGTGGTTCAAATTATATAGCACCACCTTATTGTGATGATTATTGCCTTACAATACATGAACCTACTAATGTAATCCAAATGTTTCTTAGAAATATTTATTATTTTCCTAATACTATTGATCTCACTTGTTTCTTAGAAATATTTACCACCCTCCTTGAAGATGAACTAACTATAATAACAAATCATGTACAAGATGTATATGAAAATATCTTATACCCTCCTTGAAGTTGTACTTCTCTTCAAGAATGAACAATACAAAAAAGGAGACAAAAATGCATATCATATCAATCATTTGTAATTTCATTCAAAATTTATATGACAACAAATTGGACAAACAATATTTCAAATCAACTATATTTTTCCATAGAATAACTCAATATATATTACCTAATTTTTCCCCCTCCTTTCCAACCCTTTAAAAATTAAAAATTCATTCCTTTTATATTTATGAAAAGAAACAATTAGAAACAGTAGGATGAACTACTATAAAAAAACTACTCTAATAGATATATGAAATTATTTTAGGGAAACCCTAATTCTACTTTGACCATTATAATTTTCTATAAGAAAAAATCTAATTTAGTCTTTACGCACTAGAAACTAAAAAAAATATCATGTAAGCCAAGATAATTCATAGGAAATATATTAAAACATTAACTAGAAGGTCACTTGAAATTCATTAAGAGTTGAAAATTATATTGCAACATTAATGTTTGTGTGATTCATCTTATTCTTTTCAACTATTGGAACTAAACAAAGAAATTAGGTCTTTAATTCAAACACATTTTTGGGCAAGAAAAATCTAATTGAGTAGTTGTAGGATCAAATGAAGTCAATAATTACACTCTAGGACAAGCAAGGGTGTTGATGAGAATAACTATGAAATATGTGATAAATTTCAAAGTTTTAAGGATTGGGGTTCAATCATACCTCATAACTCATGCCTTGTCAGTTATTGTAGTTTGGGAGAACTACATACTTGGTACCATGATAGTTAGAATCATATAGGTTCAACATAATTAGGATAAAATAATAAAAAAATTGAATATTAGATTTCAATGGTACTTGAGAAAAGTTATTCAATCATGGAAATAAGTAATTTAGTATCACTCAAAAATATATATATACATTTTATAATGGTAGATTTTGGGCTTTGTGAATGAGCTAAAATATGCACCCAAGTAGAGGTAGGGTTGAAAATTGAACTTTCATAAAGTACATATTATATACATATGTGTGTATGTATATATATGTGTGTGTGTGTGTGTGTGTGTGTGTATGCATACATATGTACATATACATATATATAGATATATAGAAAGAAACATATATATGCATTCATATATATATATATATACACACATATATATGTTAGGAGATTGTTGAAAGAATGAAGAAGGTTGTCATTAATGAGTTGTCAATGATGTCAACACCACATGATGAATAATGGATGTCTATCTATATTTTGCAAAGGTCTTTTGGCTAAGTGTCTATACCAACAACTTTCAACACTTAGTGCCCTTCGGTATTTTGGTTTGCATTTGTTCATTTTTTCAGATATGCCTATGCAGTTCTAGTATATTGTTCATAGATATCTTGGGCATCTTAATTTAGAGTTTCAATTATTTTTGTTAAATGGTTCATGAGTTGCAAGTATAAGAAGTTTGGACGATATGGTTTACATAGTTTTTTGTGTACTAGACTTTATGTAAATGGTTTGTATTCCTCCACAAATTTGAGTTAGATGTTATGGTTTTGAGGGAAGGTTCATAGCTATCAGTACATTGTATCTTTCAGTTGGTATGCCATTTTTTTGTCCATATAATTCTTGGTGTTAATCAGTTGGAGTACTTTACCTTTTGGTTCTATTCTTTTTTGACTCAAGGTATGAGAAGTGTTGAGAAGATTAAATACTTGGTGCAAATGGAGAGAGTTGTTACAAGTCTGTGCTGACCTATATTTATTATGTTGTGAGTGCAAAGGAATTCTGGTTTGAATTGGATTCTGACAAGGGATGCTTTCCATAATTTGGGGCTACATCTAATTAGACCAACCTAATTGATGTTTGCAATGAAGACTGATATATATATATATAAGGCTTAGTTGAGTTGGAGAATAGAGAGAGATAAGAGAATGAGATTATTCGAATGCAAGAAATGATGTGGATATTGTAGAATCATGCAAATAGGCTATGTATCAAGTGATTGATGTGTGAAAACAAAGCAAAGTAGAGATTGGTAATATGAGTTAATTGCAATATATGTAATGAGCTTCAAAGGAATTGAATTCAGCATAAGGTAGTGTAGACCGAAGGCTACAAAGTCCTACCCTAAAATTCTACAAATTCCCAAGTGGACTAAGTCGCCATCTATGGTGAATTAGTCCCACTTCCAGGCCTGAAAATTGATTTTTACATTTTTGAGTACCCATTTTCCAGATTCCTATTCCAGCTGATTTTTCCTGAAACTGGACTAAGTTGCCTAGGTTGGCATAAGTGTCCTAGTCAACATTTTCAGTCAACTCTATAGGATTCCAGAGCCTCTCTACATCAAACTTCATATTCCAGGTGCACCTCTCCAAGCTTGTTTAATTATGTTATCATTTACTTGTATTCTTAGGTGTTTTTGCATACATCACTGTGTTTTCTAGCACATTGCATTTCTTTTAGCATCAATATTGCATCCATTCATACATTAATCTTGAATGTGTACATTGCATTTTGGCCCATTTCTCTCCTTTTAGGTGAAAAACCCTAAAAGAGTTAGAGAACCCTTGGAAGCCAAAATCTTTGTTCATAGGTTCTTTCAATTCTAAACAATCCAAAATAAAATAATATTCAACATTAACTAATTTGATTATAAATTTTGTATCATATAATTCATTTAAGTGGGAAATATTAATGAAAAACATGTTCAATAAAATAACCTTATATTTAATTAAAAAAATATCAAGTTAAAGTATGCATCAAACTCAATCTTAATAATACATAATCATGTGTTTCTATTATGGAAATAGTTAGTCTATATTCATAAAATCGAAAATATTCATAAACTAGTTAGTCTATTACCCTAAACCATAAACTGGTGTCTCAAGGGGTCCTAATATTACATTTCTTAAGGGGATCAAAGAAGTTCTCAAAATTTGGTGAAGTTTCCCAAGGAAATCAAATTTAACAATAATAAGATCGTGCAAGATTATAATGTGAATGAGATTTCATGATCTAGGTTGGTCAGTCAAAACAAGAGCTATCTCAATCAACTATTCCACAAGAAAATTTTGTTCACTAACTTGTAATTCCATTATTCCAAGGGCCACCCAAACTTCACCCTAAGTTACCTAAACCCTAAACCCTAAACTCTAAAATCTAAACCCTAAACCCTAAAGCATTCATTTTTTTGTAGGACCTTAAAATGAAATTTGGTTGCCTTAGGAAAATCCAATCAAATTTTATTCCCTTAAGCCATGTCATTTTTTCCTAGGACCTTACTACATAGATCCCATTAAACCATCCTATTACCCTAAAACCTAAACTCTAAACTCGAAACCCTAAACCCTAAATCCATCATTTTCTCCTAGGCCCTTAATGAAATTTGGTTGCCTTGGGAAACTTCACCAAATTTTATTCACTTGAGCCATGTCATTTTGTTCTAGGACCTTACTATACATAGATCTCCTTAAGCCATCCTATCACCCTAAACCGTAAATCGATGCCTTAAGGGGTCCCAATATGACATTTCTTAAGGGGATCAAAGAAGTTGTCAAAATTTGGTGAAGTTACCCATGAAAACCAAATTTAACAATAATAAGATCGTGCAAGATTATAATATGAATGAGATTTCATGATCTAGGTTGGTCAATTGAAACAAGAGCTATCTCAATCAACTATTCCACAAGAAAATGTTGTTCACTAACTTGCAAGTCCATTACTCCAAGGACCACCCAAACTTCACCATAAGTTTCCTAAACCCTAAACCTTGAACTCTAAAATCTAAACCCTAAACCCTAAAGCATTCATTTTGTCCTAGGACCTTAAAATGAAATTTGGTTGCCTTAGGGAACTCCACCAAATTTTATTCCCTTAAGCCATGTCATTTTGCCGTAGGACCTTACTACATAGATCCCGTTAAGCCATCCTATTACCCTAAACAATAAACTAATGTATTAATGGGTCCTAATATGACATTTATTAAGGGGATCAAAGAAGTTCTCAAAATTTGGTGAAGTTGTCCTAGGCAACCAAATTTAGCAATAATAAGATCGTGCAAGATTGTAATATGAATGATATTTCATGATCCAGGTTGGTCAGTCGAAACAAGAGCTATCTCAATCAAATTTTCCACAAGAAAATGTTGTTCACTAACTTTCAAGTCCATTATTCCAAGGGCCACCCAAACTTCACCCTAAGTTCCCTAAACCCTAATCTCTAAAATCTAAACCCTAAACCCTAAAGCATTCATTTTGTCCTAGGACCTTAAAATGAATTTTGGTTTCCTTGGGAAACTCCGCCAAATTTTATTCCCTTAATCCATGTCATTTTTTCCTATGACCTTACTACATAGATCCCATTAAGCCATTCTATTACCCTAAACCTTAAACTCTAAACCATCATTTTGACCTAGGACCTTAATGAAATTTGGTTACCTTGGGAAACTTCACCAAATTTTATTCACTTAAGCCATTTCATTTTACACTAGGAACTTACTATATAGATCCCCTTAAGCCATCCTATTACCTTAAAACCTAAATCCTAAACTCTAAATCGTAAACCCTAAAAAAATCATAAATTGTCCTATATTAATAGTTAATTATTTTTTCATTCAAGTAACATGCCTTAAACATAAATGAGGCTTACACATTTTATCCTTTGTATTCAATTAGGCAATTTATATTGAATGGTTTAAGGGTGTTTCCTAAACATGTATCTTACATTTTGAAATTACAAATCTAATGCAAGTTCACTTATATCTTAGAGATCACATGGATAAATTCAATAATATCTATAATCCACCTCCATTCCCTTCATCTCCACCACCTTCACCTCCACCTCCACCCACTCCACCCACTCCACCTCATAACCCCCCACCTCCACCACTTGAAACCGATGGTACTGGCTTGCAAGAACAAATCAATGCCAATGTTAGAACCATTTAGGATCAAATCGACATTAATCAAAATGAAGAATGTATCACACCACCTTTGAGGATGTTTGCATCTAGGATCAAAAATGTTGTTGATGGTGTTAGGGCTATGGATGAGATCTTAGATGAACATTGATGATGGCTAGAGGAGAGGAGAACTTCCGATTCTAAAAAGGAAAACACAAAGAAATAAAGAGTTGCAGTAGAAAGCCACAAAAGTTTATAAATTAAGACAATGACCTTATAGTTTTGAATTCATGAATTTGGTTTGATGGATATTTTGTGTGATGAATTTATAATAGTATATATTTTATGGCTATCTACTAGATCATGATTTCTCTTGTTGGAAAAATGTAATATATGTGTGTGTGTGTGTGTGTGTGTGTGTGTTAGACATAAATGAGCTTTTTATGAATGTTTCAATTTTATTTTTTAGTATGTACATGTATTAAAATTGCATAGTTCTAGATCTTAAATTTTGAAATTTTTATGTACACATAGTTTAGTTGAATGATGTATGCATGCAAATTATGCATCGTATTTTTTATTTTAAATGTATGTACATGTTAAATTTTGAAATTTGTATGCACATGCTTGAAATTTCAATCAATGTATGCATGTGTATGTACATGGATGGACATCCTACTTAAAAAAAAATTGCATGTAGATTTCAAATTTAACTATTTTCTGTAATTTTATAAGTTTGTACATGTTAATTTTGTATAATTTAATGCAAGTGAACACTTATATCTGATATCATGGATCAATTTAACATTGATGATATCATCACTCCAGCACCTCAACAACCTCCACCTCCCCTTCCACCCCTTCCACCTCATATCCCGCCTCCCCCACCCACTGGATCTAATGAGGCTTGCTTGTGAGCATGTATAAATGATCAAGTGGCATCCATTCAAAACCAAATCAATGCTATGTAAAATCAAGCATTGATTCTACTACACATGAGACATTTTGCATCTACGATGAAAAACATTGTGAATTCCATTAGGACTATTGATTTTGATTCAGGTAGGCATTGACAAGAAAGAGAGATGAGATGATTTGATGTAGACGGTCTCTCATATAAAAAAAAATTAGACCTAAAAATAATAAAATCCCATCTAGCCCCTTATTTTATCGACCCTAATACTCAGCATCCCATTCCTCCCAATAAATCTAGAATATCCATGAGGTGGTATATATATCCACAGATAAGTGCACATTTTGGGATCAATGGTATATGGTATTTGACAGTCCACCACACACTAATTTGGAGGTCCCATTATATATTTTTTGAGGAAACTATATGTAGAGTTTTTAATGGGCAAAATGCCCAATTATTTTGATTTTAAATCATTTTAGGGTGTTGTTGTTGGCATGCCACAACAGAGGTTAGGGGAAAGGGTTGATCCCCAATGCCCCATGCATGTGTAACCCCTTATTGCTCCTCTTGGTCACGCCATTCCTACACTTGTGTGTCAATGTGTGGTGGTATCGACATTAGGATCCCTCAGTATGCTTGCAAGAGACCCTGATCATCATGCTTTTGCAATAACAGGTAGGTAGCATAGAGACCAAGATGATGGAGGATTATTTTATGGAGTTGGTCCTAGTACAACTCTAGGAGTGTCAAGACCACATGTATGTACTAGTTTCCATAAATTATGATATGGACCCAATCAGGCCACACCTATTTTGGGTGGATGTGGAGATTCTAGTGGATCATCTAGTTGCCTCAATTCATTTGTATAATTTATTACAATAGACCATCACCTTGAGGACAGTGCGACACAGGTATAAATATGCATCTACATGTTGAATTTATAAAAAAATTTAATGAATTTATATATCAAAGAAAATTTTGCAATACATTTTAACAACCAAACTATGTGGTGTATAGATGACACTAAAAATGGGGAAATCATCCACTTCACGAGTACATATATCGACACCAATCCAAGTTGGAAACCCTTATGGAGTATTTTGATTTCAATTTTTTAAATTATATATGAAATAATTTTTAACTTGAGTTTTAAATTTATATTTCAATCATGAACATATGTCTTAAATATTTATGTTGGTTTAGGGGAGTCAATCGAATTCCACGTCCATTCAACCTTAGGGGTTTTCAAGCACTCCTCCACTGTCGAGTGTCGCAAATCAGGGGTAAGTAGATTTATATTGTAAATTGTTTTAACTTACAAATTAGTATAGTTACAATAATGAATTTTGAATTCACTATATATCAAATGTGCATGCACACTTGTAAATATTATAAGTGTTAAATGTCTATATGTATTTCTAGGTTGATACGGCAATGAGAATGGGCATCAGAGAAACATTAGATGTTGTGGCTACTCATGAGGCCTCTAAATTTTAGGTCAAGTTTTAAACAAAATCTACACAAAATGTGTAAACTTGAATACATATATTTTAACCTAATTCAAGTATACATTCTTTAAATTTGATCTTGTAGGACTTTGTTAGTGCACTTTCTGCCATGATTCGGTCATAGTTACACCTCCCTGAGGACATGCAAAGTAGGCTCTAGATATCATGGCAATTTAAATTTTTATTATATTTAAAGTCAATTACAAATTATATATTTTGAATAACTTTAATTAAATTTAAAATTGAATATATATATAATATGAGCTCATACATGTTTTAAATTATTTTTCTTTTATAGCATGAGACACATCTTGTAGTTGAGCATGTATAAACAGGTCCTGGAGTAGCGGGTGCACAACCTCAGATTACAGTACAATTTAAATATGATAAATTATACATTAAATTGAATTAAATCATTTTTAATTATAGACTTACATCTAATTTCAACTTTCTTTGTCTTGTTTATGTAGATTGATTTAGAGAATTTAGAGGTTGGTCCAGGTGCACCAGAGCATCCAAACCCAGATATGATGGTAATTTAATTTTATGATGAATTATAAATTAAATTGTCATTAAATCATTTTTCATCGTCTTACTTATGATTTCATCTTTCTCTTATATAGAGTGTTTCAAGTCATTTGCATAGTCCACATGGTGTGAAGAGGTCTCTTGATTATAGAGACGATACATTACCTAAACATGATTTTATGGGTTATATTTGATTATTTCATGGACTACATATTTGGTTTCTCATGTACTCTGTTGAATATTATATTTCATGGGTCAAGTACTTTGTTGGAATTTAGTTCATGGGTTGTACTATGATGGTCTTTATTTCAGGCACTTAATATATCATTTTCATGCACTTAATATATTGTAAATAGTGGACTTTATTATTGTTCAATTTTAATTTACACATGTACATTTATGCATTTTATATTCATAGTCAATACATTAATATAGGACATTAATATGAAATTAAAGTTGAAATTAATAGGACATTTTAATATTTACAATACTTTACAAATTTAGTGATCCCATACATGATATACATGATATTACATTCAATAATTAGTGATAATTAGTCAATGAACTTATTCAATTCACGTCAATCAATAATTAGTCAATAAGTCGTAATCTACAAACAAAAGCAATTTGTTTATATACCACAAAGGATGAGATTTTAAGAAATAAACTATTATGCCCTTAGCACCCACGCCCCGTTCGGAACAGGGACCCTCTTTTCTTTCGCCTTGTCGGGTCCTTTTGGGGCCAGCTCGTTTTGTGTGCCCCTCTTTTTGATGTTTCAGATGGTCGATGTTCCTCCAAAGTTCCATCATAAATCGATCATGACTCCGCCTTTTGGTTTTTGCTGCGCTTTAGGGCCTCAGGAAGTCCCTTTGGCATTTTGGCTCTGAAATGGCCCCGGGCCCTTCCGGGCCGGGGTGCCCGAGTTTCCCCTTTTGTTGTTCCCTTTTGAAAATGCTGTCCCCTGCAACGTTCGCTGAGTGCCTTTCTGGACCTCGGGGTCTATCCCGCCTCTCACCGTTTGCAAACTTTGTAAAAAATTTTGGGGTGGCCCCTGCTCCTTCGGACCCCGAGCCCCAGAGGTCCGCCTCTGGGCTTCTGTCTCGATCTCGCCATCCGCAACGGCAAACCTCCTGCAGTGCCCCGCTCTTCTGGCCCCGCCTGCCTTTTCTTTGTCGGTTTTCTTCAAAGTGGCCTGCATGTCCTCTGGACGGCCAAGGTGTCTTCCGGGTCCGGCCATCCAGAATTTCGTTCACGAAATTCCATGACGGTTTCGTCGTCCCTGACGGCAGACCCCTGGCAGAACCCCGCCCTTCGGGCCCCAAGCTCCCCGCCACTACCATGCAAACCAACAAAAATTTCAAGGCAGCCGTCATGAAACGTCCTCCCAGCCACCGAGTCCCGGACTTCCTGCCGCCTCCGCCGACCTAGTTTCAAATTTCACCAACCTTCCCGTGGCCGTACAAGCATTTATTGCAGTCATTCATGGTGGTTTGGGTATAAAAAGCCCAATCCAGGCAGTCATTATCATTCTACAGGATTGGAGTGAATTAGAAAAGCAATCATCTGGAGCCCACTGCCTTCGGCAATGTCACGATCATCACTGTCAACATCATTTCGTCGATCCCCGGTAGATTCCACATCTCGCCATTTAGCGTGTTTAAGGTAGGTGACCCGTTTGCCCTCCCATGAATGTTTTTCATGATTTTGAAAAATCTAAATGGATGAACAATTAGTTAGGGTGGCATAAGATGATATAACACTAAATTGTGCTCATAACCCATATGTTGAAAATTTGACAAACCTCGTGAAATGCCTTCGCCCCCGATTCAAGACTTCTCCCTACCGGGGTTGTTCTTCACGCAGGGAAAATGTCCTTCCCAGGCCCGAAACCTACCTTTTTCGTCGAAATTCAAACTCCAAAGCACTCGCCGATGGCAATCTTTCTCTCCGGGCCCAGTGCTTCGGCTTTCCTGGCACGGGGTTCCGCTAGCATTTTGCCTCGCTTCATCTACAAACCTGCCCTTGCCTCCCAACTTCCGGGCCCCAACGTGTCCCTCACTGCCCGATCTTGAAAATTGAACATGCGCCCTTTGGTTGTCTCGGGCCCAGGACCTCGGAGTTCTGTCTCTGGAGTTTCGTGGATGGCTTGCCTTCTTCAAATGGTGGGCATCCTTCGGCGTCCCGCCTTTGACCTTTGGTGATGAAACTGCTGCGCTGTTATGACCTTCGGGTTTTAGGCATCAGATTTCCCAGCTCCATATTTTGCCATTCTCAACGGCAGGGTCTTTCGGCGAAGTCCCCGATGCTGCTCGAACCCCAGACTCCGCCTTCAGTTCTGCCGTCGGCGTTGTTTTTTTTCAAACGGCGACTTCCGTGTCCCCGGGCCCTAGCTCCCAGACTTCCATCCTTGAAAGTTTGTCGATCTCTTGACCGACGGAATCTTCGCCCCGTCTGCCCGGTCTCCGGACCCCGAGCTTTCACCTGCCGTGCTTTCTTGCAAACTTCTCACGGCCGCCGATCCGCTGGGCCCCGTGTTCCAGGTTTCTAGTCCTCACTTTCCTTTCCTAATGGAGGTCCCCACTCTGCCATCCACTCATCGGGCACCGGTATCCGGACTTCCGTCTGCAAAAGTCTGCCTCTTGAACACTGTTTCTAACAGAAATTCTCTCTCGGCGCCCTGGCCTCCGGACCCCGCCATGACAATGGCCGCTAGACTTAAACAATGAACTCATATCCCCGGACTTCCTCTGCCGGACTTCTGTCTGATGTTTTTCATCCCAAATGGCAAAGTCCGAGCGCCTTCCCGACCTGACCGGCCTGAGCCTCTGAAGTGAATTGACTTGATGCCGATCATCCTTTGGCCTCTCGGACCCCGATCCTTAGACTTCCGCCTCCAAATTTTTGGCCGCTGTTCGCCATCACCAACTGCCATCTCCTAGCAGCTCTCCAACCTGAAACCTCTGAGGCCCCTTAGATCGATCCAAACAAACCCAAATCCAGAATCTGACCTCGACCCACATCCCAAATTTTGCTCTTCTTCATCATGAGCCTCTTAAAACATTAAAATTTGGCCAAGGAGGGTCTTCGGGAGCTTTCAGCTACGTTTTCCCTTCCAAACAGTATTCCTGCTAGGGAAGTCTGGCCCTCTGGGCCCGAATTATCCAAATGCCCTGAAACGAAGATCAATAATGTCTAGAGATAAGATTTATGATATACTTGACTGATTATTTAGATTTTATCTTCAAAATATGGATTAACATGAACACTCTTGATATTTTACTGTGCTGACTTTGCCCTTATTTGCAAAATATATGGAATCAGGAGCATCCACCGAGAAGGATAAAGGCAAGAAGTCAGGAAGAACCCCTCAGGGCAAGGAAGACAAAGATCAAATGAAGTTTCAATTCTAGGGCAAGCCGCTCCACTCAAAGGTCACAACCGACTGGAAGGAGATCTCAGATACAAATATTGGCCAGGTAGATATAGATGAATTCACTCAAAGGGTCAGGGTCAACCCGACTACAAAGAATGCTAGGTTAATACGGCATAGTGGAATTGCCAAGGCTGCTAGTTTCCCTCCCTCGCTCGTGGCACCCGAATTAGTGATGGCTTCCTAAGAAGCCTATCAAATAGACACCAAAATAATTATGGACAAGGAAGGGAATATCCTTGTAGACATGTCTCCAGAAGGAATCACCAAGACATTTCATATTCCCACGTTCCAGCAGATGGAGGTTCCCACATTGGAAGAATGCCAGGCGGCGTGGGATGCTAATTCGGGAGGATGAAAGAAGACAATAAACCTCTATTGGCTTAAAGAGAAGCGGGGCAACGTTGGGAAGGTTCCCCATGAACTCTTCCGTAGCGATTTCCACGAGGATTACCATGACTTGGTAACCTTGTTGAGCAGGGTCAGGGGTCTTCCAATGGCTACTTTCTTCCAGGAATGGATGGCCTATTTTATTGAGCAGATCCTGCGGGGGAATGAGGACGTCACTACCAAGGTCTCATTCTATTGGGGAGGAATTATAAGCGACTGTTTCCATGAGTAGTTCATCAATGTGAAAAAGACTTCCAAATTCTACATGACCTCCTATCTCGTCTACTCCCTGGCAGATCGAAGACAATATAGCGGGTTGTTTGTAGCACCTGATCAGGGGCAAAAATGAGGGCTTAAGGCTTATGACAAATACCCACAGCTCCAGTACCACAATTTCAAGGAGTACTACAGGGTCAATGATGCCTTCATCGGCCACATCATCAAATTGATCGCTAGAGGCTTTGAGAGGAGGGTCTCTCACAGTGTCAGAGCACTCCTAAAGGAATATGCCTTCCTGTTCATCTAGTTCCCCAAGTTTACATACATCCAGGCTTAGGGTTTCACCGAAAGGTCGAATAGATTGCCTCGGTACCCGAATAACAAGATCATCCTCTTGGAGCTTTCTCGACAGCTCTAGCACATCCAAGCAATCTTCAAAAATAGACACGTGGTGGGAATCCCCTACCCTATGACCCTCGACCAGGGCCTGTACCGACTACAAACGTCTCAATGTGCCAGTAACTCTGAGAAGGAGCTCAAGGATTACCATTTCAACTGGTACACTGCTCACCCGTGGATGGCCCCACATGGCCATGTCAGAAAAGCACTAGGGCTAGCATATGCCCACCAATACCACATTGAAGATTTCTGGGCTGACTGCAAGGATGACAAGGAGGTTCGTGCCAGGCACTACATGCGTATGACCGTGCAGTTCCTGAGAAGAGTACAACCATTCCTAGTGCCGGACTAGGTCGAGGAGGATGAGTCTACCATTATGCACCCAAGGTACCCTGCAGTTGCCAACCTGCCAATACCATCAATCGACTGGGATGAACAGGAGGTCAATGAACTAGACACCATCACCTAGCCAATCATAACTCTTACCAGGGAGTGGGTCAATGGGTAGGTGGCACATCTGAAACAACAAGGGGTGATCCTAACTTATGAAGGGCTCAAAAGTGAGCCAAGTGCCACGAAGGACATCGCTACTACCACATCAGCTGGTGAGACCTTCAAGTCTCCTCTAGTCACTAGGTCCCAGAAGAGAAAGGGAACAGAGACAATGCAGTCTGCAGATCCCAAGGAGTAAGTAAAGTAAGAAACGGGAGGCTCACTCCCAAAAGGCTTAAGCAGGCGGTGGGTGCAGAGAAAGCCCGGCCTCCATTGGCTCTCCCTACCCCTCCTGTTGCACTGCCCACCTCCCTGGCTGTGGTTGCTGCATCTCCACTAGTAATGGACATTTATGTCCATCTTGCTCCTTCACCCGCGGCCGAGTCGATAATTAACGTTGACTCCTCTTCTTCCATGACCACTCCCCCTTCCTCTTCTGCTACTATGTCGCTGATCACATCGCTCCCTCTGGCAACAATAACGTCACCTGTCCCCCTTGCCACTATGTCTGAGGCTCTTACTAGAAACATGCAAAACCTTCCCCCTAAGCTCTCACAAATCTTAATGGATCCAGCTCTCCAAGCAGCCCCTGCCCAAGCCCTTGCAACTGCTCAGCCTTCACAACCACCAACAGGACCACCAGCTATGGAGGCCACAATGCAAATCTTGAAGGAGTTGGAGGAGCAAGAATGGGAAACCTCAAAGCCTATCAAGGAGGAGGCTGACAAATATTATGAGCACCCCGAGTACAAGCACTGAACCATTGATAGGGTGGTCTATGAGGGTGAGGATACGGGCTCTTCTAGGAGCGGAGATGAAGAAAGCGGCTCGAGTGCTAAGGAAATCATCCAAACCTTCGATGATGACCTTGAGGAGGAGTTAGCGCAGCAACTAAAGAATGTTGGGGCGGAGACAGAAAAGTCACCACATGGTGAAGAGGGGCAGCCACTAGAAGAGCAACAGATAAAAGACCTAACCGAGGTTGAAGCCCATGTTATCACAGGCCTGGAGGCTAAGGCTACCGAGGAGAAGAGAGAAGAATAGGTAGCAAAAGAAGAAAGTCCTATCTGGCAACCGTCCACCGGGGTACCCATCAAGCGCCTCATGTACGTTCATGATTCTGACAAAGAGGGGGAGGATGCTGCCCAAAGGAAAGAGGAACCCCAAAAGGAAAAGGAGGTAGAAGTATTGCCTTTGACTGAGAAGGGCAAGGGTAGTCGTGATTCACCTAAGGATAAATCTGCTATGCCCGATTGGTTGGAGAGGCAACTTGAGAGGATGACCCCTGTGCTGAAGGACCCAAGGGCGAGATTGGAGGCCATCTTGGCTCGATCCCAGATCACCACGAAGAAGGAGAAGAATCCCACGGTCTAATCCAAAATAACAATGGATGCTTCCAGCTCCCGAGCGGTGCAAATTGCAACGCCTACTGTTGGCCAAGCAGGGGTGAGTTACAGCATCTCCACCATTGACTTGGGGACAACAACTAGAGAGCAAAAGGCTGAGCACCTTGAGGAGTCGATGGCCACAGTAGTGCACCTGATAAAGCAGGACAAGGTCTCCAAGGATGAGCAAAAGGTGTAGGTTGTGGTGTTAACAGATTACATATAGCAATGGTCCTCAGTGGATGACCTGCCAGCCACCTCCACGGCCGCGCCACAGTTGCTCTCCAAAGAATAGATAGATAAAATGGAAAGGAGGAAGAACTTGGAGAAAACCACTGAGGATTGGTTCCGACAGGTTGCATACATCAGAAACATGGGAATCAGTAGGGCTGTGCGGATAGCCAACAAGTTCTTGGACCTAATCCAATCCCTGGAGAGCATGAGGAGGCTCTGCACCAATTTCCCTATAATTTATGACTCCACCTTCCCAAGGATCGAAGCTATCCTTCAGATGCCTGAGGCCACATGGAAAGAGAAGCTAGAGCTGAAAAAGGAAGATCACTGGCTAGTGGATGTGTGGCGTAGAGACCTCGATAACCGGAAGGAGAGGTTGGAGCAAATCCTAAGCAGGTTTGATCCTGATATTGAGTGGATCAAGGAAATCTAAGCGGAATGTGCCCGATATCTCAAGTTGATGACAGGCTATGATATGCCCACTGTGCAAATGGATGCCGAGAAAATCAAACCATACTTTGAGGAGAAGATGAAGGACAGGACAGCTGGAGAAATCACAACAGAGTTCTTAAGTTTTGCTGCTCGCACCTTCAACCAATCAGAGCTCTTTAGAGACCAAGGATCGAAGTACGATGAAGATTGGAAAAGGCTAGAAGAGAATGCTAAGGAATGGAGCTACCAGGCATTACGATGCGAAATCTTTGAAATCGACAAGCTCCAAGCAGTCATCCTCAAATATATAGAACACGCAGCTTTCAAATAGTAGAAGGATAGCCCAGCCAAAGACAAAGACCTTCCTAAAGAGTAGCTACAGCAAAGAAAAAACAGTAATCCACTAAAGGACGAAAGAGCTATAGTGCCATCCACAAGAAGATGAAACAGGGAAGAGATAGGAATGTATTTTAAATTGTAATCTATTTGGGGGTAGGTGAAACTCTATTTTGTAATGAATCTTGGCCACACAATGAGAATGAATCTTGGCCATTCATTTAACATTTTGAAAGCTATAAATAGAGCACTCCCCTCATTTGCAAAAGGAGAGTTGAGTTGTTGTAAAGACATGCTGCTAAGATTTATAAGAAAAGACATTGACTTGGTGTATTTTCTTGGTTTCTCTCATGTTATTTGATTCATTCTCCAATATTAGATGTTTAGCTTAGATCTTATTACTACTTAGTTAGCTGTCTTACTTCTTTGGATAAATCTTAGGAATGTTGTTGGGTGATTGTGAAAATTCTTGCCTTGTTGATGATTCCTTAGTCCATACTTTTTGTTGTTTGCTGATGGTAAATGGCTGTGCAAAGTTAGTTTGGACTTGATTTCAAAAGTTGTTCCAAACATTCATCATTGATTCATGCATGTATGTGGTGGATGAAGGATGAAATATCTGCAGTCCTTAGAAGATAGCACAATTTCCATGATACTGTGAAATCCCTGGT
The DNA here is from genome assembly GCA_007258455.2 of Sequoia sempervirens. Classification (NCBI taxonomy): domain Eukaryota; kingdom Viridiplantae; phylum Streptophyta; class Pinopsida; order Cupressales; family Cupressaceae; genus Sequoia; species Sequoia sempervirens. Next base: position 327,422,923 of record VDFB02193867.1, on the reverse strand, counting down.
TAAGTGGGATATTGTTTTGAGGAATTGTCCATTGCAGGAACTCCATTGTCACTATTTATAGCAAGCTTCAGACTTAGGAACTTTTCATCTCCTTCACCCTTTTTCCTTTTTTTTTTAGTAACTGACCTATACCAAGGTTCATTGCACATTGTAAAGCCAAATCCAACAAGTAAATGGAGTTCAAGATTGTTGTTTGAACCTACAACTCGTGCATAACAACTTCTTGTTCAAAGGACTCCATTTCAAGATCCAATTTCCATGCTTTGTGTCAACACTTTGTATTTTCTGTAAGACCGCCTTCTGATTCCAGCAAATCACATGAAACTACTGAGGTATCTAAGCATTGTCATGACCTGACATCCGAGAGACCTTGGGATAGTGTTCTGCAACTCGATTGTGGGTGATTGTCTTTCAAGAGAGGTAGTGCACCTACGCACTACTTGTGTTGAGAAGTGCATAAAAACACCATCAACATAAACAATACCATACAATATTAGAGAACAAAAGCATTAATAAATTCTATAAACTAAACATAAATACCAATCAAAATGCAATGACTTTTTCCAAAAATGTTGTTCTATAAGTATACACCATATTTCCTAGTTTTTTTACAACATTAAATTAAAGAACTTAATTATCCAAAAATAGGCTAAATTTTTGAAATTAAATCATATCTAGTCCCATATTTACAAATCATGCAAAGTGCTAGAGAAAACTTAAGAACATAAAAGTCTTCTTGACCTCATGTTCCACAAAAAAACACTAATTTATAAGTTGTCAAAACAAATAATAGCATCCAACACTAATTTATAGGTTGTCTTATGCGGATGTATTAAGGGTTCTTAATACGACGTCTTAAGGGGATCAAAGAAGAGTATAATTAAGTATAAATATTAAGTGATATAAACAAGTATTATAATTTAGGGTGACACATTATAACAAATGATATAATTAAGTATAATATTTAGGATATGTGCTAATATGACACGTCTTAAGGGGATCAAAGAAGAGTATAATTAAGTATAAATATTAAGTGATATAAACAAGTATTATACTCTAGGGTGACTCATCATAACAAATGATATAATTAAGTATAATATTTAGGATGTGTGCTAATACAATAGGTCTTAAGGGGATGTCTTAAGGGGATCAAAGAAGAGTATAATTAAGTATAAATATTAAGTGATATAAACAAGTATTATACTTTAGGGTGACTCATCATAACAAATAATATAATTAAGTATAATATGTAGGATATTTGCTAATACAAGACGTCTTAAGGGGATGTCTATTTTTAGGATATTTATATTTATTGCCACCACCAAACTTCAATAGTGTATAATATTTTTATGTGTTTGATAATCTTCGAATGTAGGTAGACAATTCTTCCTTATCAAGTATTTTCATAGCCAAGTTCTAACAACCACCACCAATCCTATTGGAAAAAAATGAAACCATCATCAAATAAGTTCTCAAATTTTTCTTGAGGGGATCAAAAACTTGTTCTAAAACTTTTCTTAATGGGATCAAAAAGTTTTTATCAAAATTTGTTTAAGGGGGTGTCTTAAGGGGATCACCGCACCTATTGGATAATGATAGCCATCACCATCTTCTCGAGGTGCTATTAACTTATTTTTAGTCTCCACACAATGAGCCAACCAATATTTGGTTTCATTTTCATTCCCCTCATGTGCAACAACAACATACACATGTCCTACAAAAAAAATTAAATGATTTATTAACTTGCATGTATACATATAAATAATTTAGTATTATAAAATAACTTAATAAAGTGAGATAAAATGAAATGAATTGAATTAAATTACCTTCTTGTACAAGGCTTGAAACACAATCATAGTCTTCAGATGAAAACACTTGATCATTATCTTCAATAGTTCTCTCATATTGATCGTGTGCGTGTGTAGGTATCAACGATCTTTGCTCCCACTATTCAACCCATTTTTTATTTTCATATGATTCCCAATCTCCTAAGATAAAAAATTGAAAAATACATGCAAGCTCCCTTATCTAGATAGGCCATGTGCTTATTGTTGGACTCTTAAATGAATGCCATTTGGTAGATCCACTGATTCTCTCACAATCAACTCTAGGTAGAATGTTCTCTTCTTCAACCAACCAAAAGAATCAATGAACTGTAGAGTACTCACTCAAACTAGGTGTAGATAATCTTTTATTGCACAAATCCACAATCCCACGTGCATGTTTAAATTTTACTACATCCTCGAATTTTAATTGTTCTCTAGCAAGAATTATTTTGACACACACACACCAGCTCCATCGTATTCTCCTTTACGATGCCCAACTTCAAAATAACTCCATATATGTTGGGCATTAAGTTCCTTGTGAACCATACTTAACCAATACAACTTTCGAGCATTCTTGAACTTCCCCATACAATTATCTAACCATATGAGGTGGTTTTCCATCTAGATTCATCTTTCTCTTAAATTTCTATAAAATATATTGAAACAATATTGAACAAACTCTGACAAGTGTAATCGGTGGTCACTCAAATAAATATGATACTCCCTCAAAAAAATTCTATCATCCTCTGTGCTATCATCTGCATGTCTATAAACAATATGGAAAAAAATAGCTACTTGCACTAAATTATAATACTGTGATTAAATTTCCTCTTGCAAAGCTAGAGTATAATTTTCTACAAAATCAACTACTAAAAGTATAGTACCAATTGGGAATGTGTTTCTACATGTGTGAAATTGGCCATCAAGCATCAAGCATGTTGAGAGTGCATCACATATTTTAGTACAATCTTATATTCTTAAATTCTAATATGAATGTATGTACACTAACTTTTTTTGTAACTAAATCACAACGCTTTCAAATTTTTCCATCTTTTAGAGAATACTTGACATTCTTAAATATTTTAACATCAACTAATTGTTTTCCAAAATCATTATCAACACTTTCATGCATGCTAGCTCTTAAGAATGAAAGATTTCCACAACTAGTGCATTGTCAAGAAATACAATAACTTAAATAAAATAATTTTTCATTAGAGCTTTCACAAAATAAACTTGATATAAACTCCCTTATCATTTTAGGTGGCATATTAATACCACTTTCCTGCATAATCATGTTAGTATGTAAAGTACAATGTATATATTGAAAAACATCATAAAAATAATGAAATTAAACGTGTGTTTTACAAAAACAAGATATTTGTTGCTTATTAATTTTTACATACCATGGTTTACATTTTTCAAAAGACCTTTGACTTATTTTAATATTACTAGGTAACACTAAATCACCACAAAATTTTCTATAAAATTTAGTTTGTGTTGTATGTGTATACACCTAAAAATGGTCACATCACATTGTCTAGTAATTAATTAAATATTTTTAATATTTAATTAAATCTCCGAATTCCATCTATTTATAAATAAATTTAAATAATTTATTTATATTATTTCATTATTTCATTTTGATTAAATAAATAAGTTTATTTAATCATCTTTTCGTATTCATTTCTTAATTAATTAAATAAACATTATGGTTTATTTATATTAATTATCACTAAATCTTAGCTTGGATATTTTATTCAAATAAAGATTAAATATTTCCTTTCTTTTAATTATATTCTTCTAAATATCATTAAATATTTTAATTATTTAATGTAATTCTTCTAATATATATTTCTAATTAAATATTTCTAAATATTTAATTAATTCTTCTAAAGTCACATCACAATTAAATATTTCGAAATATTTAATTAAATCTTCCATAGTTTTTAAAATCAAAAATCAAAATTCAATAAATGAAATTAAATAAATTTATTTATTTATTTAATGTGGGGATTATCTTCAACACCCGTGAAACAAACTGCCAAAACGGAAAAATTAATTTTCTCTGTTTCTGTGCAGGCTTGTTCCCGTGGGTTGAAGACATGCATCCATTCTTTTCTCCAACCTCTCAAGATATTCCATTTTCCTCTCAACCTCTTCATCTCCCACCTTTCAATTCTACTAGACAACTTCACAGCCGTTGATATTTGCCAGCCAGGATTTTGCCTGAGAAAAACTATAAATAAGACTGTCGGGTACTTCAAATCATATAGGAGCTTTCAGTAAGAAAATTATAGTTAATTTGCATTAAGCCTTTTAGTATTCACAATATTCAAGCATCATAGCATAGGATAGTATAGAATCATGGCATATCTATTTCATATCATAGCGTCTTCCATTTACAGCCCCTGTGCATAATCCACAGCCCCTATGCATATCCATCAGCATTTTTTACCTTCACTAGCATATAGGATAGAATTTCCTTTGCATACTCATTCTGCAAGCAGCCATTTAGAGAAGCTGAGCTTACACAAATCTGAAAGGAGTAGCTTCAAACAAATCTCTGGAAATAGAGAAAGATGGAATGCTTCTAAAGAAATTTCTATTTTATTTAAATTACATTTTAGCTTTCTTTAGTTTAAAGTTCTATCAATTGTGTGTTTTGTTTTCAATTTGATTGCATAAATCCAACATACACATTTTTGGCGCCCACCATGGGGCTCTTGCCCCCATTTTTAATATCTTTTTGTAGGTTTCTTTGACAAGTTACACACAAAAAATAGCGGATTAGCACAAGAAACATGTTTCAAAAAATTCATACCCAGTTCAGTGCATTTGAGAGTTCCTGCAACACGCTTGACAATTCCTGCAGCGCCCTTGACAGTTCCTGCAGTGCATTTGATAGTTCCTGCAGCGCCCTTGACATTTCCTGCAACACCCTCGACAGTTCTTGTAGTGCATTTGAGAGTTCCTACAATGCCCATGAGAATTTCTGTAGTGCCTATGATAATTCCTGCAAGGCCAATGAAGACTGTTATAGCGCATGTTTCAAAAATCTGCAAGTTGTAATTTGTAATATAAATACAGTTTAACTGAATCCAACACAACCGCGGATAGTTAGTAATTTTAAAGTAAAACAAACCAATCCTAGGGTAGACACATAAAGTAAAACAAACCAATCCTAGGGTAGACACATAAAGTAAAAAGAAGCAATCCTAGGGTAGAAATTTCATGTTTTATTTGGGGTTAAAAAGAATTTCGTGTTTGTGTGAAGCAACATCTTCACTTAGCATAGAAAATCTTTATTTTGGGCTTAAAATAAACTGTTGTTTGCTTTGTTTTTGGTGATAGGCCTATGCTCTCCCCTTAACTGGGTGATCAAAATGCTAAACTCACCTATTTTACTTTATGCATTTTACAGTTTTATTAATACCTTTTAGAAATCCTGCCGTAGTCGGAAAAAGTACTCACCCTACGGGAAAGACCTAAGTGGGAACAACTAAAGCCAAGTTTTTCAGCCCACTCTAATCAAACTGCAGATGGTTGATGAAAATCCCATTCGACGGTAGTGTGCATTGATAACCATCCCCAAAGCCTTTGTTCTAAAGGTAGGGAGGTCTCTTGAGGGAGTCTATCATTTGCCGCACTGAATAGAAACCCTTACTAAGAACCTAGTGTAGTATCTTACCGAGTCAGTTTCTGAACATCATATTAATCACAGTGCAGGGAAGGGAAGAATCTACCCCCAAGATACTCACCATATAACTGCCAAGGATTGTTTTCTCAGGGGATCTGGTATCCACTTCCGTCACTTTGAGTATGCACCTGGAAAAGAAAAAAACACGGGCGCCCTTTCGAGGGTGACATGGCTGTGTGAGTCGACGCAGTTCTAAGATGTGGGCTGTTGATTACTATGATGAACTACTTGTGAATTAAGAGTGAGTCTGTTTGAAATGCTTATCATGTGTAAAACCTGTTAAAACAATTTTTGAATAATATTTTGATTATACACTTGATGTTTAGCATAGGACTTAAGACAATGATTTTACAACTTGTTTGATGTGTTTTCAATACACTAATTTAGATAAGATCATCCAAAGCTAACTATCACATTGATTACTCTCATGTTACGAGATTGGAAATCCACAACTTTTGTAAAGAAATCCATTTTCAAAAGGATTAAAATGCCAAAGAAACCTCTTAACCACAAAAAACTATTGAAGAAGAGACGATTCTTGTATCAAAGCCAAAAAATTTTACTCAAATATAGAACCTTTCTTCATAGGTATCATGATTGTGTTAGAGGTCTTTCTGATGATTATGCTATAGAACCTTTGTACTCACAAGCTTACTTTCAAAGAAGAGCCCTTTCTCAAAGGCATAACCATAGTCAACACATTCGTTTCAATTATATTCCACAATCTGCAATTGAATATTCTACTCGTCCAAATCAAATTTTGCAATAAAGAACTTAGATTACATTAGGCATTCATTACTAAATCCATCCTTTTACAAAGCTATGATCAAAACTTTATAAAGTGAAAAATCATTCTTTTCTCGATCTTTTGCTTAAATTCCCACCAACAGGATTTTCATCCTTTCACTTAGGGAACAACACAAGCTAAAGATTAGAAACCTTTGAAAGTCATAGAATTTTCATTCTATCCCGACTTTTATATCCATCATAAATTGCACTATTTCACTCTTTTGATCAAAAGTGAGTAGAATTTGGAACAAAACTTATGCCTATCTTCACGAGATCTCAAAAACACATGGAAAAAGATGAGGGAGAAACCACTACAAGTAAAATGGGAGACCATACTGAAAAAGAAGAGGATACATTTAATGTTGACGAATTAACAGAAGAAAAGCTTCAAGAAGCAGAACAAGATCCCCAATTCCATACTCTTATGGAAAGGATTTTAGAATGAAACAAAGAAAGATACTCTCTTTCATTAGCTAATCAAGGAGCTGAGTTACCTCACAATTTCGATATAGAAGGGATTAAACAGAATCCTGAAACTCCTCCTAATGACTTTAGTGCCCTTACTCAACAGATAAAAGAATTACAAGGGCAAATAAAAGAGATGCAAGCGGGTACAACAAAGAAGTATGTTTTGGAAGACATATCTCCTTATCCATTTGATAGGAGTCTTCAAATGATCCCATTTCCAAAACATTGTGAAATCCCTAAATATGATAGATACAATGGAAAAACTAATCCCATTGACCATGTGAGGGACTTCTGAAATATGAGTCTAGAATTTGCCTATGATGATACATACTTAATGCGATTATTTCCACGAAGTCTAGGTGTAAAATCCATGGAGTGGCTTTCTAAGATCACTCCACCCATCAAAACTTTTGAGGAGTCGATAAATCAGTTTATATCACAATACTCCTACAATATCCAACATCAGATAGCAATGCTTGACTTTGTAAAGTGAAACAAAAAGTAGGAGAACCCTTCACTACATTCTTGCAAAGATGGAGAAGGTTATTTGCATGATATTCCCATCCTATTCCTGAAAAGGAAAAGATGGATATCTTCATCAATAGCCTAGATCAAGAATTAAGCTATAGGCTTAACCTTCATTGTCCTCATAACTTTGAAAAATTGGTTGAAAATGCAATCACCATTGAAGGGGCCTTGGTTAAATCAGGAGTGATAAAACTTGATAATCCAAGTACATCCAACCAAAACAACAACGATAAAACAAGATTTTGGAATAGAAACAAAAATGTTGTCAATGATGGTATAGTGGATGCAAATAATCTACAAACAAGACCATCTGTCTTCAATTTATCAAGTGCTCCATGAACCAATCAACAAGCAAATACCAATCAACAAGGAAACAACAATCAACAAGGGCAAACCTCCAAGCAAGAGAGCATGACCAATCAAAATACCAATCAAAATCATGGTAATTTCAATAACAATCTTGGCAATACCCAAACATCAAATCCATCCAGACCTTCATTCTTTTCAAATCGACGGAATTTTACTGCTTTGGGTCAATCTCTTGAGTCTACTCTCAAGGAGCTTCTTGATAATAAGGTTATCACCTTACCTCCACAAAGAGATTATGAGCCATGAGTCAAACCACCATCATGGAATGACTCGTATTATTGCAATTATCATCAATGTAAAGGTCATAGGATGAATAATTGTCAAGCTTTGAAAAATCTAGTACAAGATTTAATTGACAATGGTACCATTACAATTGAAGGGCATCATACCAATGATGATCATCAAGCATTCAAAGATCCTTTACCAAACTATCAAAAAGGGGAAACATTGGATACCAAAGCCAAAAGCATACATAATGTTGAAGACAATATAATCCGTCACATCTACACAGATGATCATCAAGTTAATGTTATCAAAATCAAGGGAAAACAAGAATATCAACAAGTTAATGCGACTACGAGAGGACAAGAAAAAGTTGTTTTAAAAGGGAGTTCATCTAAAACAACTATTTCTCCTCTAAGTCAGTATAATTTGGTTGATCAACTGAGAAAAACATCAGCTCAAATCTCCATCCTTGAACTTCTTAAAATATCTCCTATACATAAGAATATTTTAGAAGAAGCTCTTATAAACACAACTGTTGATACTAATCTGGATGTAAACAAATTTCAAGCTATGGTGGGACATTTGTCTTCCCCCACTTGTCTTTCATTTTATGATAAAGATGATGCTTCCATGACACATCCACATAATTCCTCGCTCTATCTTGAAGTCATGATTCATAAACACCGAATTAGACGTGTCTTAATAGATGGAGGAGCCGGTTTGAACATTTGTACCTTAAAGCTAATACATGCCTTGGGAATTTCAGAAAATGAAATTGATCCACAAAGGAAAATAACTATCAAGGCATATGATGATGAAGAAAGAGCTTCTAAAGGATTAATATTGCTGCCTATCAGAGTGGGACCTATTGTGAAGAACACATTTTGTTAGGTTCTAGATCAGGTTCTTTCTTATAACATACTTTTGGGTCATCCATGGATTCATGATATGCAAGCAATACCATCGACGTATCATCAATGCATCAAGTTTCCATATGATGGAAAAGAAATAATTATACAAGCTGATTACAATAGTACCCAAACTTGTTCAAATCTTCGAGTAACTCAAGATGCCTTTGTGCCACACAATAGGTAGGCTCTTGCTATTTCTTCTTCCAATCTACAAGGCCAATTGCAAGAATTGACAAAGAATCTTGACACTAGGCTAAATTTTAAAGACAAAGGGGTAGGTGAATAGTCACTATCTCTTTCTACCTTACCTCCTTCTCCGAGGTCACATGGGTAGCCAACCTTATCAAATCAAATGATTGCAAAAGCCTCTACATCCAAAGCTTATGTGCCAGTCACAAAGTTTGATGGAAAATTTATTAGAGCTAACACCACTGAGGAAGAAGCTGAAGATAGGGACATCCTAAATTTGCTATACAAAGATGAAGATGAATCTCTCTTGCACATTAAGTTACCTACAGAACAATATGGTAATGGATACGCCATCATGCAGAAAATGGGCTATGAAGGAAATGGCCCTATAAGAAAAAGAAGAGAAGGAATCGTGGAACCAATTCAACCTATCTCAATACATCTACGTGATAAAACATGACTTGGATATGGTAAAGATAAAGAAGAATCTACTTCACAGCAAGCACAATTAACTCATGAAGAAGGATCAATGTCAGATAAACCTCATGAATCAGTTTTCCAATTGCAGAATAGTTCAGATACTGATTCTAATGAATATGAATGGGACACCATTTATAATGATGAATTTTGGAGAGACAAACAAGTTGATACCATACACAAATATGCACCTGTTCTTATACAAGGTGAAGGCTCAAGGCCTCCACTTGATTATGTTTTACAAAGCGATCATGACTCAAGTGAGGACGAATCAGATTCTAACGAGATTGACGATCAACAGGAGAATACCATCATAGACCTTGTCTGCCATGAGGATGATAGCTGCATCATGACTTTAACAATTCAAGACCTTACCCAACCTAATGATCCCAAGCCTTTAGTTTATCCAGAACTTATTGATTAGGACATTGACGCACCTATCCATATCCCCACATTCCATGATGATGTGGACATTATAAATTTTCTTTGTTCCTCTAATGAAGAAAACAATTGTTTCATCCAAGAATATCATATTCATGATTTTGGTGAGGGTGTCAAGTCTCTTAGCTGCAAAATAAATGAAATAAAAGATGGATCTATTGGTGAAAACCAAAAAATGGCAATAATAGATCACAACAAGAGAAAAATAAAGAGTGAATCCAACAGTGAAAACCTTTCTGAGGCACTGAAGGATGAGAAACTTGACACTCTTCCCAAGCATTATCATGAAAGATCTTCTATTTTGATCGAACCAACAGAATCAATCAATATAAGTACAGCAAAGCAGCCAAAAATTTTGCAAATTGCAACATCATTAACAGTTGAAGAAGTCCTAAAATTCATGGAATTCTTGAAAGAGAATCAAATTAACTTTGCTTGGTCATATGCTGTTATGCCAGGGTTGGATCCTAATCTGATCATGCATCATTTATCTATCAAACCAGGGACAAAACCTGTGAAGCAAAATCTCAGAAAAATGCATCCACATGTTGCATTATTGGTCAAAGAAGAATTAAAGAAGCTTTTGGATGTTGGATTCATTCAAACTATTGAATATGTAGAATGGATTTCCAATATTGTACCTATTTCAAAGCCAGATGGAAGGATCAGAGTTTGTACAGATTTCAGAGATTTGAATAAGGCTTGTCCTAAAGATGACTTCCCTTTACCCAACATAGATATGATTGTTGATTTAACTGCTAGTCATGCAATGTATTCATTAATGGATGGATTTTTGGGATACAACCAGATAAAAATTGCACTAGAGGATCAAGAAAAAATAGCATTTACATGCCCTTGGGGTACCTATTGCTAGAATGTAATGCCATTTGGGTTAAAGAATGCAGGAGCCACTTATCAAAGAGCAATGACAACAATTTTTCATGATATGATGCACACATTCACGGAAGATTATGTTGATGATTTACTTGCCAAATCTCACACACAAGAAGAACATTTAGATATCTTGTCAAAAATCTTTACCAGAATGGAGAAATTCAATGTTCGTCTAAATCCAAAGAAATGTGTCTTCAGTGTTACATCTGGAAAACTCCTAGGATATATTGTTTCAGAAAAGGGTATAGAAGTTGATCTAGAAAAAGTACAAGCTATAATGGACATGCCACCACCACGAAATATTAGTCAGCTTCGATCATTGCAAGGACAACTACAATCCATCATGCGGTTTATAGCTCAACTAGTAGACAAAAGCTTGCCATTTACACATTTATTGCATAAAAATGTCCCATTCAAATGGGAAGATAAATGTGAAGCAGCATTCAATCAAATCAAGAAATATCTTATGCATCCACTAGTTTTAATTCCACCTATTCCAGGAGAGCCACTCATACTCTATATTTCAGCAACAGAAGTATCCTTGGGAGCATTGCTAGCACAAGAAGATTCTATAGGTAAAGAAAGGGCTATATACTATATCAGCAAAACTCTAACAAAGCATGAATTGAACTACAGTTTCATTGAAAAAGCTTTCCTTGCAGTGGTGTTTTCTTCTCAAAAGTTGCGGCATTATATGTTGGCTCATACAGTTAAGCTGATAACCAAGATTGATCCACTAAAGTACCTACTAAGCAGAGCTACTTTAACAGGAAGACTTGAAAAATGGGTAATGATCTTAAGTGAGTTTGACATTCATTATGTAGATCAGAAAGCTATTAAAGGACAGGTAATTGCAGATTAGTTGGCTGAAGCACCTTTATAAGAAGAAAATCCAATGCACATTGAATTTCTTGATGCAGATGTCTTCACAACAATAATTCAAAAACCATGGACATTGTATTTTGATGGATCTTATACTCAATATGGCTCAGGGGCAGGGATTCTCTTTGTTACACCTGAAGGACATACCATTTCATGATCATATCGGTTGATGTTTCCGTGCACAAATAATATAGTTGAATATGAGGCATTGCTCATAGGATTGAAAATAGGATTGGAATGGCGGATTACAGAGCTGCAAGTCTATGGTGATTCACAACTTTTCATTAATCAAATTAATGATGATTATCAAACTAAAGATGATAAGTTGCTACCATACAAAAACATGGTGGATAATTATAAAAAGTATTTTGTGTCAATCAAGTTTTCACAAATCTCAAGGATTGATAATAAAGTTGTGGATGCAATGGCTACCATTGCTTCCTTATTACAATTATCAGAAGATCAAATCAAGCATGAATTCTTGGTGGAACAATTGTTTTCCCCCGCCTATGATAATCCCGAGACCCAAGTCATATATCATTTAACTGGTTCTGATTCACCATTATATGGAAAGACCTATACCTATTTAAAAGATAACATCTTACCTCTGTATTTATCTCGCAACCAAAAAAGGAACTTCATCCGCCAATCATCTCGTTATACCTTAATTACTGATATCCTTTATCAACGTGGTCTTGATGGTACACTCCTTAGATGTCTTGAACGTGACGAATCTGAAAAAGCCTTACAAGAGGTTCATGGTGGTATTTGTGGAACTCATTCGAGTGGTTTGACCTTAGCCAAGAAACTTGTCAGAATGGGATACTATTGGCCTACAATGGAGAAAGATTCTTTTACTTTTGTCAAGAAGTGTTCTAAATGCCAGATCCACGAAAATCTTATTCATGCACCTGCACAGGAACTGCAACCTTTCACTCCGACATGGCCTTTTTCTCAATGGGGACTAGATCTTGTTGGTAAAATACATCCTTCATCGTCAAATGGCCATAAATTCATCATCACAGCTACGGAGTATTTTACAAAATAGATTGAAGCTATTCCTTTGACAACTGTAACTGGTAAAAAAATATCTTCATTTATCCTAAATTACATTATTTGTCAATATGGAATTCCTAATTCTATTATCACTGATAATGGAAGGCCTTTCAAGAATCAAGATGTTGATGAACTTTGTGAAAGATTTCACATCCAACACAGGTTCTCTACACCTTACTATCCATAGGGTAATGGTCAAGCAGAAGCTTCTAACAAAACAATCTTGAAGATCTTAAAGAAGATAGTAAATGATGTCGGTCGTGATTGGCATGTCCAATTAAATCTAGCTTTGTGGGCATATAGAACCAACATTCGCACACCAACAAGAGCCACACCATATGCCTTGGTCTACGGAGCAGAAGCAATCTTACCACTAGAGGTTGAAATACCTTCGCTTAGGGTCTCACTCAAGGGATTGATAAGTGATGAAGACTATAGAGTTTCTCGCTTGCAAGAGTTAGAATTGCTAGATGAAAGACGTCAACATGCAGCTGATCATTTGAAGGGATATCAACAAGTTATGTGTCGTAGTTATAATCACAGAGTTAAACCATGGACATTTCAAGTGGGTGACTTAGTCTTGAGAGAAAATCCATGTAATCAGCAAGACAGAGAAAAGAAAGGGAAATTTGAACCTAACTGGCTTGGTCCATTTGTCATTATTGCAACATACGTTTCTAGAGCATATCAATTATCCACATTAGAAGGGGACCTATTTGAAGAACCAATCAATAGTATTCATCTGAAGAAGGGTATGTGCAAGATCATCATGCAAAAAACAGGCCCTTAAGTGGCAAAAAATTCATAAAAATCAGTGTTAGGCAACTTGACGTAAATATTTGAATAAGTTAGCTATATTATTTAAAAAATATGTAGGAATAGAATTTGTAGAAAATTGAATGTAGTTTCTAAAATACTAGGTTTATTTAAAAATAAATAAAATCTATTTGGTGAAAATTTGAAATTTCAACGCAGTAGTACTTAAATTTCAGGAAAAAAATAAGAAGTAGGTGTCTATCTGACCACCCTAACCATAATAAAATTATAATTATTTTTTGTAAGATTTTATATATAAGTAGAGCACTCATTTCCAGATGCGATGCACATTTTCTTGTAATTTTTTTCCAAGTAAATAATTAATTATGAATTTTTTATTACAACTTTTAGAAAATATAAAAACTCGTCTGTCTGACCACCTTAACTTGGTCAAAACTTCATGAAATTTAATTTTTCTTTTTTTAATCCTATATTATGTGAAGCATAGAATGTGACGATGTTTTGGATTCAAAAATATGATACTGGTTGAAAGTTATAGATGTTTTCAATCCCCTATTGATCAAGAATTTAGTCGTAATTCTAATGAAAATGAATAATAATTATTTATTAAATTCAAATTAAATCATAATTTCTATTTTTGGAAAGTGAGAATCTCCTCTAAAACCCTTTTTGTTTCATTAATTTTGGGTGAAAAAAGTCATCGACCACATACCCTACAAATACCCATAATATTGCCACTTTTTGCACCATGATCCGCACACATACCGAAGTTTTATGTCTAAAAAAAGTCATAAAAATAAAAATAAAATCATTAAAAGTCCTGAAAAAATAAAAATATAAAAATATAAAAAGTCCTAAAAAAAAAAATCCTGAAAAAGTGCAATAAAGACAAGTGGTGAAAACCTGGTAAACAGGCGCTACTTGTGATCAAAATAGGCTCCTCCATTTATTAGTTTATGTCTTGCACTCACTTTTGTCATTATCTGTTCATATCTATCATTTGTATATATCTTTCGTATCCATATCATATGACGGGATCCTTATGTTTCATCATGGCTTGATGAAATTTGTATATATTCATACTCTTTAGGTTATGTTTACACTAAAAAAAAAAATGCAGAAACACAGACTAAACAGAGGGGCAACAAGCTTTTCGAATATCACAAAACAAATAAAAAATATTTTGTCAAAATACAATTCAAATCAATCGTAACATGCCTATTCAAAGCCAATTGCTATCAAGACAACATGATCCAAACAACTATCAAAACGAGAATATCAATGATGATAACCAACTTGGATGATCTTAATCTGAATAAATGTTTGAAATACTTTAAGCAAGATTTGAATAGTTGTTTGATTTTTTTTTTATCATATCTCTGGAGCAATTCAATGATGTACTGAACTAGAAAAGCAAGGAAGGAGTATGATTTTTATTTGTCTGCTATTTGAGAGGAAATCATTAGTACTATGCAAATTAGTCGTGGGACATGCTCTATTACGGATCATTGATGACATTTTGGAATTTGCATAGGAAAAGGTGTAACTCTTGTCTGTTTATGCAAGCAATACTCAGGTCATCTCGGTTCAATTATACCTAGATGCTTGTATTAACTTGCTATATTAAAATCATGAAAGCAATACTCAGGTCATCACTGGTGCTAACATACCCTTTGATGCTTGTATTGACTTTCAACATTTCAATGCTCTATGATGATACAAAAAGAAAAAATAAGCTCTCCAAATGGCAATATTGTATGGATATCCTACATGGTTAGTATAGATTGTATTCATGTTAGAATCTACATTTTGCATTCATGGATTTTCCTAAATAGTTGGAAAAGTATCAAATGGTTAATATCTTTTCGATTACATGACTAAGTATATTTTGGCATTCACAATAAAATCATTTCAAACATCATTTCATATACATATTTGCATTAGAAATCATAAAAATAAAGCATACATCATCAACATTCATAAACATGTCTACATGATATTATCCATCGTATTAAAACAATTATGCATTAATAGATTTTCATTCATCTCATAAATCATGCATACATATACATCATAAGCATAAATATTGAGAAATCATCATTTCATAACACATCATGTATATAATAAATAGATGCATTTATCTCATCACAAATCATCGTTGCATTTCATATATCTCAAAAATGAATGTCAAAATGTACAAAGATGTCAACTAAAAATGATATAATTTCATAAAAAATGAGACCATCTCAGGGTGTATACAAATGTCTCAATAGTGTATCATAAAAATATCATCTAAAATGCACTAGGCAGTGCTATCCTCTAATGGTGCTGGTCTGGGACCTGTACCACCTGCCCCTGATGGACCTGCTCCACCTGTCCCTGGTGGTCCTCCTGGAGGTAATGGCTGTGTAACACCTCTACTTGTAGTCTGAGAGTGACTATGGGTAGATCGTGACCGAGTATAACTCTCCCTCCGCTCAGGTGGGACTGCAACATGATATCTGGTCCTGTAAAACTCGGCCTCCCGGGTGGCTCTAGTAACCTCTCTCATCATATCACCAACTAAGGTGCTAGTTGCTACTCTTTGTAGACTATCTGCCAAAGCAATGGCCTGCTCACCCCGCTATCTGGCCGTATCCCTCTCAGTAGTAACTGTAGTCAACTGTCCTTGCAACTATGTAATCAAGGCCTGTGCCTATGCTAGCTGAGTCTGTAAACTTTGTACTGTACTCTGTAGAGAGGATAGCTGACCTGATACTGCTGGATCTACTGAAGGAGATGGATCTATGTGTCTCATCCATGGTCCACCTCTACCACCTCTGTCACCTCTCCTACCACCTCTCCTGCCACCCCTATCACCACCCCTACCATCACCACCATCATCTCCCTCTGAATCATCATCTCCTCCACTCTCATCATCATCACTGTCCTCTGAATAATCACCCTCTGAAGCCGAATCTCTCTGTCGTCATCTCTGTGCAGCAATAGGAGCAATAGGCTTGTCAGGATCAAACATACATGGTGTCGGATGCTCTAGGATATACTGGCTATACTCTGGTGTTGTCCCTGCATCAAGAACATCCACTCGGTAATCCCACATCACCACTCCTAAACTAATGAACTCTGCCACCGCTATCTCATATGAAATCTGTGGACCCCACACTGCAAGCTCTAGCTGTCGTTGTGCATAAATGGCAAAACCCACAGGCATACCCTGAATCTGACCAAACTATCGATACACTCGTCCAGTAAGAAATCTCTCAATGATCCATGGAGTACGCCCAATCAGATATCTTGATGTACACACATAGGGCATCTCCCTCGCATCCTCTGGCCTTGGCTCACAATCTAAATATGGCCGCCAACATACTATATCTAGACCATCCAAGAGATGCTGCTAATGATCTAGTTTTCCCAGTCTCGGCTGAGCAATAATGTCGGCATATCTCCATCTGTATGATCAACCAACTGGTTGATGTCCTCGAGTCAATGGTCTTAAAACAACAAAGTGCTCCCAAGCCCATATCTGTAATAATGAGCATCCAATAGCAAAACTTTGGCCTCTACCATAAACAATATGATGTAACTTATCGTATAAGTGAGCAAGCATGCATGTCCCCCATGCATACTGTGTCCCCTGCATCACCATACTCTCCAAAACATGACCCCACCCAATCGTGAACCCCTTCGACCTATGGTCGGGACATAACACACCTCTAATGAATCCTGCAAGTACAAATGATAAAGGTGGATATGTATATGTCATCTCACCCCATGGGATAAAATATCCAACAATTTGGTCATCTCTAAAAATCTTCTTCAAAGCATCAGTGCCTCCAGCCTCTCGACTATCAAAGACCAGTATCTCCCCCATCACTGGGATCCTCAGAATATGATAAATGTCCTCAGGGGTCACTGTAATCTCTCCTGTCGGTAAATGAAATGTGTTGGTGTCACTATGCCACCACTTAGCAAGTGCTGTCAATAAAGCTCTGTTGAGGCGAACCTCAGGCATATCAAGCAATGACCTCAATCCACATGCCTCAATCACATCTCGATCTGACTGTGACAACTGTGGAATCAATGTCCATGTACTCGGAAATGTCTCTCGTGACTGCAATACACCCAATCTCTCCTGTTGACACATCATCAAAGAAAAATCAATATCAAATCATCATGACTTATAAATCAAACCTATCAATCAAAACTATTTGTTTTTCATTTTCATGGAAAGTAGATAATCAACATCATGTTTGCTTTTAACAACCTTAGAAGCAAACAAATCAATCAAACTATTTATTTTTCATCATCATGGAAAGCAGATAATCAACATCATGTTTGTTTTTAACAACTTTAGAAGTAAACTTATCAGTCCTATTTGTTTTTAACAACTTTAAAAGCAAATCTATCAGTTCTTATTTGTTTTCCAACAACTTTGGGGACAAATTTAACATTCACAACAACAATCAATCAAGGGCGCTACAGAAAACATCATGGGCGCTATAGAAATCCTTAAATGCGCTACAACATCATGGGCGCTACAGAACTAATCAAGGGCGCTACAGAATTCCTCATAGGTGCTACAGGATCAAATGCGCTACAAAAAATGTTAAGAGCGCTACAGAATCTATCATATGCACTACGAAAACAAATGTGCTACAGAAATGGTTAAGAGCGCTATAGAAACTCTCAAGGGCACTAAAACACAATATTTCATAACTCAAACATTGAAAAACATGCAACGAACGGAAAATTTTCAAAAATTAGGAGTTTCACGAGATACATATCGGAGGTCCATAGTGCGCTGGCCGCTGATGTTGTCGGATACGCTCGAAACGGTGCTGGTGAATGGGAAGTGCCATCTTTCTGACTCCAGAGCTTAAAATTTGCAAATTTTACTAGGATAAATGGAAAATGACATAGAAAATGACATTTTAAACCTATATAATGGTAAAATTGGGGCATTTTAGCACATTTTAACAAAGCAGGGGCAAATTTTGACATTAATTTTCATTTTACATTTCTTCAGGTCAATTTCTTCACATCATTATTTTCAAATGATGAATCAACATCTTCAAAATCATAAAAAAATCAAAAATTCCATAAAAATTCAAAAACTCATAAAAATTTAAAATATTATCAATTCATCATTCGCGGGGGCATATACTATCAACATTCGACAATTAACATCCGGGGAAAATTTCAAAATTCTTTGAAGCAATGCGTAAAACACATCACTTTAAAGAGGGGCAAAATGTATACACCTAAAAATGGTCACATCACATTGTTTGGTAATTAATTAAATATTTTTAATATTTAATTAAATCTCTAAATTCCATCTATTTATAAATAAATTTAAATAATTTATTTATATTATTTCATTATTTCATTTTGATTAAATAAATAAGTTTATTTAATCATCTTTTTCGTATTCATTTCTTAATTAATTAAATAAACATTATGGTTTATTTATATTAATTATCACTAAATCTTGGCTTGGATATTTTATTCAAATAAAGATTAAATATTTCATTTCTTTTAATTATATTCTTCTAAATATCATTAAATATTTTAATTATTTAATGTAATTCTTCTAATATCTATTTCTAATTAAATATTTCTAAATATTTAATTAATTCTTCTAAAGTCACATCACAATTAAATATTTCAAAATATTTAATTAAATCTTCCATAGTTTTTAAAATCAAAAATCAAAATTCAATAAATGAAATTAAATAAATTTATTTATTTAATTAATTTGGGGATTATCTT
Organism: Sequoia sempervirens; assembly: GCA_007258455.2. NCBI lineage: Eukaryota > Viridiplantae > Streptophyta > Pinopsida > Cupressales > Cupressaceae > Sequoia > Sequoia sempervirens. The sequence continues at coordinate 327,403,622 of VDFB02193867.1, read as the reverse complement.
CAACACCCGTGAAACAAACTGCCAAAACAGAAAAATTAATTTTCTCTGTTTATGTGCAGGCTTGTTCCCATGGGTTGAAGATAGGCATCCATTATTTTCTCCAACCTCTCAAACTCTTCCATTTTCCTCTCAACCTCTTCATCTCCCACATTTCAATTCTACTAGACAATTTCACAGCCGTTGATCTTTGCCAGCCAGGATTTTGCCTGAGAAAAACTATAAATAAGACTTTCGGGTACTTCAAATCATATAGGAGCTTTCAGTAAGAAAATTATAGCTAATTTGCATTAAGCCTTTTAGCATTCACAGTATTCAAGCATCATAGCATAGGATAGTATAGAATCATGGCATATCTATTTCATATCATAGCGTCTTCCGTTTACAGCCCCTGTGGATATCCGTCAGCATTTTTTACCTTCACTAGCATATAGGATAGAATTTCCTTTGCATACTCATTCTGCAGAAAGCCATTTAGAGAAGCTGAGCTTACACAAATCTGAGAGCAGCAGCTTCGAACAAATCTCTGGAGATAGAGAAAGATGGAACGCTTCTAAAGAAATTTCTGTTTTATTTAAATTACATTTCAGCTTTCTTTAGTTTAAAGTTCTATCAATTGTGTGTTTTTTTTTCAATTTGATTGCATAAATCCAACATACATAGTATGTAATAGGTATTTTGGATGAGGATCATGAACTTTGGACTCCACCCTTAATTTGAAAACATATCTAGCATTAGATGATACTGTGGTATTATCATGCCAATATTTTTCAATCAAAGATTTAATTTCGACATTCAATTTCATATCAAACATCGGGAATTGACCATTGAAACTCCAACATTGATTGATAGGATCATCTTCTATACTTTATCTTCTTTTCACCGCTCTTAGCAATGTTTTAGGATGTATTTTTAAAACTTCACTAATATTGCTTACCATTCTTTTATTCAAAGTTGTTTTATTTACTATAGCAATTGTTATAGCTCTTCTTGTTGCATTCTTATCTTTAGATCTACTATTTTTTCCAATAATATTGAATAGAACTAGCAATAGTAGACATAGCATGTTTTACTAATTGATCTTTTCTTCTTTGTTTAATAAAAATGCCAAACTTTTTCATTGTTTTTCTCATTTTTTGCATTCTCATTAATTGCATCATTAATTGACATTGAACTGAAAGTTTTTTATGATAAAAAAATTGATTGTATAAGATCTATTAGCATATGTTCTTATTTGTCTCCAAGAAATATTACCAGGAAGATTATCCAAAACATTACTTTCAATTTAAAAAAATAATATATTCAAAACTATTTTCATTTTCATCTTCATTTTCATTTTCAAATTCATTTTCATGTTCATTCTCATCTTCATTTTCATTTTCATTTTCATCTTCATCTTCATTTTCATTTCCATCTTCATCTTCATTTTCATTTTCATTTTCAATTTCAATTAAAGGATTTTAATTTTCATTATAAAAAACAAAACAGTTTTCATTTTCATTTTCAACAACAAAATGGATTTCATTTTCATTTTCATTTTCAAAAACAATTTGACTCAAATATTGAACTCTATGAATATTATCAATGCCCACATTGTGATATCCAGCCTCTTCTAAATCTCTAATAAACACCATTTCCATGAGGCTCAAAGGTGGATTTGAAGAAATACCTAGACTTGTGCCTATTGAAACATTCTCCATAGCATTGGAAGGGATATTTGAAGACATACCTAGAGTAGTTTGTATATTCGTATTAGTTTCCACATTCACCTCTTGCAAGTTTGCATCATCTACATCCATGGTCTCCTCAATGATTTTATCTTTGATAATTATGGAATTGGATGCTTCACCATCATTCATTGATCGCATTCTCATTCTTCTTTCTCTTTGTCTTTGTTTCTCCTTCTCTCTCTTTGCTTGAATTTCGTCAGGGGTCAATACCTTCCTATCTTTCCTCTTCTTCCAACATTGTGATCCCATGATTGAAATTTTTTTGGAAGTCATGGTGGGAAAATCACAACTTATGGCATGGAATTCATAGCTAATGTGTGCCATACATCAAAATAAAACAAAACTATCGACCCCAAATTAAATGCAATGAAAATTCATTACCCACAAAATTTTTTTAAAGAAATTTCTCTATCTAACCTTGGGTGTAAAATAATTTGTGGGACATAATACATAGGCTTTCAATTTTACCCCATATATATATATATATATATTTCTACTTTCAATCATATTATTAAGGTAGTAGTTAATGTATCCTCATACCGAGAATCTAATTTTCTCAACCTAAGTCCTTTATCTCAAACTCCCTAGCAAGATGAACTTTCAAATGGAAGATTTTATACATGGTAGGACCTGTAACCAACATATCATCAACATACAAAAGAAAAATAATAAAATTGTCATCATCATACCCTTGAAAGTAGCCACAATGATTAGCCTCACATCTGCTAAAACCCAAACTCATCGTGAAGGAATCAAATTGCTTGTACCAACACCTTGATAGTTGTTTCAAACCATACAATGATTTTATCACCCTACAAACAAGATTCCCCATTTCTCTTTCCTCAAAACATTTGGTTGTTGCATATAAATCTCATATGAGAGATCACCATGAAAGAAGTTTTTTTTACATCTAGTTGTTCAAACTCCAAATCAATACTAGCCACAATAGCTAATATAACTCTAATAGTACTTAACTATACAACAGGTGAAAAAATTTCATTGAAATCAATACCAAACTTTTTGTATACCCCTTGGCCACAAACTGAGCTTTATACTTCTCTAAATTATCATTTATGTCCCTTTTCAATTTGAAGACCCACTTGTTCCTAATATCTTTTCACCCCTTAGTAAATGACACAAGCTCCCATGTCTTGTTCTTTTGAAGAGCTTCCATATCCTCTTCCATGGAAACTCTCCACTTGCTTGCATATCCAATTTTATCAAGCCTCCTTATATAAACTAGGTTCACCAACATCAGTTAGTAATGCATAAGTGGAATTATAGGTAGGAGAGTGTAAGTGATAAGGAGGCTGCAGGAAGCAATCACAAATTCCTGGAGGCTGCAGGAATCAAACACTCTGTTTTGAGATGTTGTAGGAAGCAATCACAGATTCCTACACTAGGCCTTATCATAGACCTTCTTGGTGAAATTACTATTCCACCCTAACCTATAGGAACTCTACCTTGTCTAAGTTCCCCTGGTTCTCCTGCCAACCTAACTATCTTGTCAAGTTTGCAACTACCAAGCCAAATCTTGGTGTTATGACTCCTTTCTTTCTTAGCCTTTTATGCATCCAAAAGACTAATCCTCCCTCAATACATGAATGGATCTTGCAGGGGTGAGGGAATGTTTTCCAAAGCTCCAAAACAACCTCCTAGGGTTCCTAAAACTTCACTTAGACTCCATCTTACCAATGCTTGCATGAAGCCTATTCCATAGGTTTGGCCCTTGAGCCACGATTTGGTCTCTAAACAGGGTTAAATTGCTTTTCCCTCCTAAACCCACCAAAGAAATGTGGTTCTTAGCTTAGGAAATGTGTTTCCCCCATCTACAGCTTCAATATTTCAAGGGTTCTAGTCTTGCTCAGGCCGTATGCTGTCCAAACACCAAATTGGTCAAGCAGCTAGGGTTTCAAAACTGCTCAGAACCAGTTTTAGGACTGGTGACAGATTGTTGGGCTCTCCTCCTTATCACCATACATGGACAAGACCTTCCCCTAAATTCTTCAAAAATAATTTCTCAAAAATATTTTCTCCCCTGCAAGATATCAACACTGTACTGCAGCCTTTCCTAGCTGGGCTCTTCACTGGCTCGCCTAGGGCAAGGCTTTTCTCATAGCTCCTGCAACCAAAAGAAACCTAACTCCTACCATATTTACAAGTATAGAGATGGAGCCTGACCACATTCCCAACAATTCCATACTTCCTGGTATGGAGGGAATGCAGTCTAGAACTCCGTTTTTACACAGTTCCAGTCAAAACAGAAATAAGAAAAAAAAACACAGAATTTACAAGAATGGAAGAAAGCGATGTAATAGCTATCAAATGTGCCAAAAAAAACTTCCAAAGGCCTCTCTAAATGCTAAAAAAACCTATAAAATGCCTCTTTTAATTCATTTAGTTGTTGTCAGGCAAACAAGAACAGAAAAACATAAAATAAGACAAGAACATTGTTTTCTTTAATTTTTGGAGACATGATCTGTACAAAAAACTTCTAACCCCCCAAAAAGGTTGTGGTATGCCTTAAATATGCCTCCAAAACAATTTAGGTTCTTGGGTTGATGCTTAGATGACCTAAAAATGCATTTTTGTAAAATCCACTGTGTTTTCAGACATTTAACAATTTTTGCCAACCTAGCAATATGATGTAAAATTATTTAATACTTGTCACCTTCTATCCCAAAGTTCAAAAACACCCTAAACACCTAAAATAATGGTCAACATGACCTTATGAAAGCACAACAAAATTTAGACTTCCTACAAAACTTCAATTAAGTTGAACTTTGTGAGGTGCTCCTGCACCGTTCTCCCCCTCTCAGCTTAAACAACTAAGGAACTTTAGGAGAGACTAGAGACATATCGATGCCTTTCTTATTAAAATCTACTTCTTCTACCTAGGTAGCATCAGATTCATGCTGATCCTTCCATTTGACAAGATGCTCCATGTACACCTTGTGCCTTGTAGTCTTTTTCACTCTTGACTCCAAGATCTTCTCTGCTTGTAGCTTGTCTTGATGAGGAAGGGTCACATTACTGATGTCCTTGAGAACTTCCTGACTGTTATGATCCTCATCATTGATTGATCCCTTGTACTTGATCAAATCAACAACATTGAAAACTTGAGAGATGCCCAAATCTGATGGTAACTCCACCTTATATGCATTCTTGCCATATTTGGCTAACACCTTGCATGGACCCACTCTTTTCATCTGTAACTTGGTTGCCACTCCTTTTTGCAATCTCCACCTTATATGCATTCTTGCCATATTTGGCTAACACCTTGCATGGACCCACTCTTTTCATCTGTAACTTGGTTTCCACTCCTTTTTGCAATCTGGATTTGTTGAGGTGGACCATAACATAGTCCCCAACTACAAATTGTACATCCTTCCTTGACAAATCAACATTCTCCTTCAACTTTTTAGTTGCTATTGTAACTGTTTGCTTGACCTGCTCATGAATCTCCTTCATGTTCTAAGTGAAGTCTTCTGCATCTCCACTCCTATTCTCCATTGATCCAAGGTCTCTAAGTTCACAAATGCCTCTTGGGTGCATCCCATACACAACCTCAAAAGGACTTTTCCCTGTAGTTCTATTGACATTGTCATTCTAAGCATGCTCAGCTTGGGAAATCACCATATCCCATGTTTGTCCATATTCCTTAGTCAAGCACCTCAGAAGATTACCTAGCACTCTATTAACCACCTCTGTTTGACCATGGGTCTGAGGATGGTAAGCTGATCCAAAAGATAGATTTTTTCCCAATATGCTCCATAGAGTCTTCCAAAAATGACTCATGAACTTCACATCTCTATCAGAAATAATGCTTAGAGGTAATCCATGGATTCTCACAACTTCCTTGAAGAAAAGATGAGCTATGTAACTTGCATCATGAGTAGTTTTGTAGGGAATAAAGTGACTCAGCTTACTAAATCTATCTACCACAACATAAACACTGTCAAGACTAGTTTTGGTCTTAGGAAGACCTACCACGAAATCCATGCTCACACACTCCCATGGTCTATTAGGAATAGGCAGGGTTTGATACAAACTAGCATTGCTAGCTCCCCCCTTAGCTTTCATGCATACAACACATTGTTCCACATATTTTCTGACATCTCTTGCTAACTTAGGCCAGTAATAGAATCTTTGAACTAGCTCTAAAGTTTTATTAATACCAAAATGTCCACTAAGACTGCCATTATGCTTTTCTTGAATCAGATTTTCCCTCATTGATCCTTTTGGGACACATAACAGATTACCCTTAAATAACAGTCCATTTTGCAGCATATACTCAGCATATTGACTATGAAAATGATTCACAAAATTATAACATACCTTGTAGGCTTCTAAGAAGTCTTCATCTTCACCATAGAGATCTTTGAAACTCTCTAATCCAATGCTCTTTAGCTGTATTTCCTACACTGTCAGCATTCTTCTGCTTAATGCATCTACCACCTTATTCATTTGCCCTTTCTTGTGCTTGATAGTGAATGTGAAGGCTTGGATGTATTCCATCCATTTCAAATGTCTATTACTCAGTTTTTCTTGGGTGTTGATGTAACTAAGTGCCTAGTTATCAGTAAAAACCACAAACTCTTTGGGTAACAGATAATGCCTCCACTTCCTTAGGGACTGCACTAAAGCATATAATTCTAGATCATAAGTAGAGTACTTTTGCTTGGCTTCATTGAGATTTTCATTAAATAAGGCTATAGGCCTACCTTCTTGACTAAGTACTCCTCCTACAGCTACTCCACTTGCATCACACTCAACTGTGAACAACTTGTGAAAACTAGGCAATAACAGAATAGGTTGGGTTGCCACTTCTTGTTTCAATTTTTCAAACCCTTTATCAGCCTCTTGAGTCCACTTAAACTTTTTTTTTAGACCACCTTTGATAGTATCTAGGACTGGTGCACATATACCACTAAAATTCCTGATGAATTTTCTATAAAACTGAGCCAAACCATGAAAACTCCTTACCTCTGTTGTTGTGGTTGGTGTAGGCTAGTTTAGGATGGCTTCCACCTTGCTTGGATCCATCTTCAACATTCCTTGGGATACTACAAACCCAAAATACACAAGTCCCTACTTGAAGAACTCACACTTCTCTAGATTAATTACCAACTTCTCTTCTTGCAATCTTTTAAGAACCATCTCCACATGCTTGAGGCGTTCTTCCACTGTCTTACTGAAAATCAGTATGTCATCAAGGTATACTACCACAAAAATCCCTGTGAAATCCTTAAGCACTTCATTCATTAGTCTCATGAACATGCTATGGGCATTTGATAGGCCAAATGGCATCACTTTCCACTCATATAAGCCATCATTCGTCTTAAAATCTATCTTCCACTCATCTCCATCCTTAATCATGATTTGATGGTAACCACTCTCGAGGTCCAACTTGGTGAAATACTGTGCTCCTCCAAGGCAATCCTTTAAATCTTCAATTCTAGGTATTGGGAATCTATACCTAATGGTGATCCTATTAATTTCTCTAGAATCAGTACAAAGTCTCCACTTACCTCCTTTCTTTGTTGCTAATACCAATGGTACTGCACAAGGGCTGATGCTTTTTTGAATCAAACCTTGATCCAATAACTCTTGCACTTGCCTAGTCACCTCTAGGTTCTGCTCTGGTGTAAGCTTGTATGCTGCTTTGTTAGGCAATAAAGCTCCAGGTATGAAGTCAATTTGATGACTTATAGCTCTCCTTGGAGGTAAAGTTGAAGGTTTACCATCACTAACTATTCTCTTGTACTTATCAAGCAACTTTTGGACTGCTTTTGGTAAGACTATCCTTTCAGTCTTTCCTTCCTCTTTGGACTGCATCATGATCACATATCCTTCATTCCTTTGGTGTAGGTCCTTAAGGAACTCCTTACCACTGCTCAACATGATGTTAGGCACCTTTGACTGTCCTTCATCTTCCTCTATCAATGACTGCAGTTTGAAGGTTCTTCCATCCTTCTTAAATGAGATGGTGTTCTCTTTCCCATCATAAATGGCACTTCTGTCATATTGCCATGGTCTACCCAGTAGTAGATGGCATGCATCCATGGGTAATACATCACAAACCAGCTTGTCTTTATAGCCTCCAATTGAAAATTCCACTGTTACTTGCTCATTAACTAAAACACTCTGCCCTTTGTTTAGCCATGTGACCTTGTAGGGGTTATTATGAGGTACCTTCTCCAATTTTAGCTTAATTACTGCCTCCTCTGAGATTATATTGTCTGTTGAACCAGAATCCACAATGACTTTGCATACTTTCCCAAGTATCTTGCACCTTACTCTAAAAAGAGCTCTTCTTTGCTTAGGTTCCTCTTTAACTGGTTGCCTGATCAGAACTCTATTAAACATTGGATTTTCTCCTACCTCAGATTCTATGTGACTGATTTCAGATGCCTTAGGACTCATAGTGTCCTCTTGTGCATAGGCCACTCTCTTTTCATTGCTAGAAGATGATGCTTTCTCCGGACATCTATAAGTAGAGTGACCTAGTTGGTTACAATGATAACACTTCATGTTTGCAAAATAAGAGTTGCTCCTACCTGCTCCTCTTCCTCTATTTGAACCTCCTTGAGGTCCTCTTCCTCTATTAAATCCTCCTCTTGAAGATGTTTCACCTCCATGCTCAGTGAGCTTAGATTCTCCTTGGTTCCTTTGATCATTTCCTCTACCTTGGTAACCACCACGTTGTCCTCTTTGATCTCTACCTTTACCTCTGCCTTTAGAAGACTGATCATGCTTTCTTTTGTTCCTTTCCTCAATCTTTATGGCCAACTGATAACATTGGTGGACTGTCTTGGGACTTAGTAAAACCATCTCTTCTTGAATGTTCCACTTCAAACCATTAAGGTACCTAGCCACTTTTAGGCTCTCATCCTCTGTCACATTTGATCTCAAACAAAGCTTCTGAAACTCTTCAGTATAGGTGTTGACATCTTGGTCTTTCTGCCTTAGACTTTTCCTCTTCTTGTGAAGTTGGATCTCATAATCATCTAGCATATAAGCTTCTTTTACCTTAGCAACCATTCCTTTCCAAGTTGATATGGGTTGTTTGCCTTCTTTCTCCCTTTTACTTTGAATAAACTCCCACCATGTCAAGGCTGATCCTCTCAATCTTGACTTAGCAACCTTCACCTTCTGAGCTTCAGTAACTCCATCACACTCAAAATGATTCTCCACGCCTTCTATCCATTCCATGACCAAATCAGGTTCCATTTTCCCACTAAATAATGGTACAACCTCAAGTCCTTTTCCACTCAAGGCTTTCAATGCCTTCAAGAAAGGATCCTCCTCCAAAACAGGGTCAGGTTCAGGGACCTTGTCTTCCTATAAAACCTCTTCTTCCTTTGGTACTGTTCCTTCCAACCTTGCATTGTTCAATGCTTTCTCAAGTTGCTCTATTCTTTCTTTTAAGGACTTGTTGTCCTCTTCTTGTTCTTCAACCCTCTTGGCTAACTATGCATTTGTCACCATGGCAGGAGTTTCACTTGACTCAACCTCTGACATATATTACTCTTTCCCAAATCTTTAACTTGCTTTGATACCAATCTAATAGGGAGGCTACAGGAAGCAATCATATATTCCTGGAGGTTGCATGAATCAAACAATCTGTTTTGAGATGCTGCAAGAAGCAATCACAGATTCCTGTGCTAGGCCTTGTCATAGACCTCCTTGGTAAAATTGCTATTCCACCCTAACCTATAGGAAATCTACCTTGTCTAAGTTCCCCTGGTTCTCCTGCCAACCTCACTATCTTGTCAAGTTTGTAACTACCAAGCCAAATCTTGGTGCTATGACTCCTTTCTTTCTTAGCCTTTTATGCATCCAAAAGACTAATCCTCCCTCAATACATGAATGGATCTTGCAGGGGTGAGGGAATGTTTTCCAAAGCTTCAAAAAAACCTCCTAGGGTTCCTAAAACTTCACTTAGACTCCATCTTACCAATGCTTGCATGAAGCCTAATCCATAGGTTTGGCCCTTGAGCCACGATTTGGTCTCTGAATAGGGTTAAATTGCTTTTCCCTCCTAAACCCACCAAAGAAACATGGTTCTTGGCTTAGGAAATATGTCTCCCCTATCTATAGCTTCAATATTTCCAGGGTTCTAGTCTTGCTCAGGCCGTATACTGTCCAAACACCAAATTGGTCAAGCAGCTAGGGTTTCAAAACTGCTCAGAACCAGTTTTAGGACTGGTGAAAAGTTCTCCTCCAAAACGGATTGTTGGGATCTCCTCCTTATCACCATATGTGGCCAAGAACCTCCCCTAAATTCTCCAAAAATTAATTTCTCAAAAATATTTTCTCCCCTGCAAGATATCAATGCTATACTGCATCCTTTCCTAGTCGGGCTCTTCATTGGCTCACCTAGGGCAAGGCTTTTCTCATAGCTCCTGCAACCAAAAGAAACCTAAATCCTACCATATTTACAAGTATAGATATGAAGCCTTACCATGTTCCCAACAATTCCATACTTCCTAGTACGGAGGGAATGCAGTCTAGAACTCCATTTTTACACAGTTCCAATCAAAACATAAATAAGAAAAAAAACACAGAATTTACAAGAATGGATGAAAGCGATGGAATAGCTATCAAATTTCCAAAAAAAAACTTCTAGAGGCCTCTCTAAATGCTAAAAAAACCTATAAAATTCCTCTTTTAATTCATTTAGCTGCTGTCACACAAACAAGAACAGAAAAATAGAAAATAAGACAAGAACACTATTTTCTTTAATTTATGGAGACACAGTCCATACAAAAAACTTATAACCCCCTAAAAATGTCGTGTTATACCTTAAATATGTCTCCACAACAATTTAGGTTCTTGGGTCAAGGCTTAGATGACCCAAAAATGCATATTTGTAAAACCCGCTGTGTTTTCAGACATTTAACAATTTTTGCCAACCTAGCAATATGATGTTGTAAAATTATTTAAAACTTGTCACCTTCTATCCAAAAGTTCAAAATCACCCTAAGCACCTAAAATAATGGTCAACATGACCTTATGAAAGCACAACAAAATTTAGATTTCCTACAAAACTTCAATTAAGCTGAACTTTGCTAGGTGCTCCTGCACTAGTAAGGAAGCTAAGGTAGCAAAACAACTTCCTCCACTAATATTGAGAGGAGAATAATACAAAACTTTTATAGATCTTTAACAGTTACAAAAACTTAAACATAAATAAACATAAATATCATGCACACCATGATACAGTGATTTACGTGGGGAAAACCCTTTCAAAGAAAAACCCCACACTCCAAAAGCTGCTCAAGATATTATTTAGAAATCATAAAGATTACAATATAATTGTAGAGCAATCTTCTCATAGGAGTATCACCACTTAGAGATCCAAAGGAAACTCAACTACTATCATACTCTCATAATACATCACCATCTCTCTCTATCACAGTCATAATACAATGCCCTCATAAAATAGAGTTACATTCTAGGGAAGGACAAGCCAAAAAAAATCCACCATTAGATCTAAAACCTAATAATTAATGGTTTAGATTTACAATTTATCATTTATCTAATGTATGTCGTCTATTTTAGTAGTTTCTTGCAAAAGTTAACAAAAAATTGTTTACACACATCCCACTCCTCCCTTTGATGCCATGGTATATTACACCTATCATTGTAACTAGGAAATATATATATATATATATACATATAATTATTTACATGCATCCCACTCCTCCCCTTGATGCCATTGTATATTACACCTAACGGTGTAACTAGGAAATATATATATCTTATCAATAATAACCTTTATATAATTGCAAGGTTGAGACACAATTTCCCAATAGAGTACCTTTCAGGTGCTTTGGATACTCTAGTGGATCTCTTTATAAGGGGTAATATTATCACCCTACGACTCATTTTCAATTGTTTCCCATCTTTCTGATTTTCATTTGGTACCTATAGATTATCATCACAACTTGTCCCTCAACTAAAATAACTTCTATATTTTGTTGTTATTTATCTCTCTGCATTGATTTTTCATTAAAATAAACATCTCAGCTATATATAACCTTCTAGGAAGCAATATCCCATAATATGTACCCCTTTACAGTTTTAACTTATTAGCTTGTCTCAATGTGAACATATGAGCATAATTTCAACCTATGTATGTAGAATTAGAAGCAATTAAGCTATGTAACAATAATAAACACAACTAATAAGATAATGTGAATAAAGGACTAAAATGGGTATTGTGTGTGTGAATATGTGGAAGCAACAAATAAGTTAAACAACACACCAATGAAACATTATATCAAAGAATCTAATTTAAAATTAAGCAAACTTCAAACTAAGCAGATTCTTCAAAACCATTCCATTGTCCTCTATCTCCAAGGATTCGTTTTAAGCTGCTTGCTCTCAAATTGTATAATCAAAAGCCCAATAGAATGAAAACCTAGAGAATGAGATGATATGCAAAATGCATTCTTATGCTAAATGATATGAGATAATTAAGCTATGATATGATGCTAAGATAATGAAACTAAGAATAGATTATGCAAGCTACTCTACCATGATTATTTATGCTGAGATGATGAAATCTAATATGTTGTGCTATGATTATGAAATGTAGGATATTAAAATGCTAAAATTCTTGATTATTCAACTACAATGCTTATGCTATGCAAACAGTTCCAAGATTTTCAAAGAGCCAAGAGGTCTTATTTATAGATTTTTGGAGGAAAAATCTTAGTTGGCAAATATCAATGGTTGATATTGAGTTTGGTAAGATGAATGATGAGATATGGAGAAGTTGGAGAGAAAGGTGGAAGCTAGAGAAAAAGAAGGAAGATGTTTCCTTCCCATAAAACCTTTCAATCAAAAATAGAGGAAACTTGTCATTTTTCAAGTTTAGTTATGAGTTAGTTTAGGTGGCTGAGGATAATTTAACAATTAAATAATAAAATTATTTAATTTCATGTGACATGTGGATTTGGAAGCTTCGAACTAAATATTGAAAAATATTTAATTATGTGTGGAATATGGATAAGAAGTTTCTAATTAAATATTTGAAGTATTTAATTATAAGTGAGATGGTTTTTTAGAAGATTTAAAGATGATTTTATGATTTTGGAAGAAGAATATTTCTTTATTCAAAATAAAGCAATGTGATAATTAAATTAAATAAATTGTGAAACTTATTTAATTAATTAAGAAGAAATGGAAAAGTGATAATAATTATTTATTTAATTAGAATAGAAGAATTAGAAAATGAACAATATAAATAAATAATTAAATTTATTTATATGTAGATTGAATTAGAGATTTAATTAAATAACTTGTATTTAATTAATTACCAGACTTATTATAATGTGACCATTTTTAGGTGTATACAGGTATCATAATCAACACCAAAAACAAACAAATGAGGTTGAATCTCCATTAATGAATATTATTTTAACTTGATGCACTTTTCCTTTTGATTAATAATCTCCCGTTCATTTGCATTTCTTCAAGTTGATATTGAAAGGAAGCAAGTTGTGTGGAGATACTCCCTAAAATATTCTTACTAGAAAGTATTATGTAAATAAATGATCTTTAGAATTATAATATAATGAGAAACACTTATAAAAAAAGTATAAATAATATACCATAACATGAAAGTTTACATGGGGGAAACCCTCATGGAAGAAGAAAGCCACAATCAAGTAGTAGAGTCGCTTGTATTATTAAGAAAGAACCACAATTACAATATAATCAATTTTATGTCACTTTAGGAGTATTGTCAACATACAATTATGGAGTGATTTTAGTAACATAATGAAACTTGAAATTTTAATCATATAAACTTCATCTTCTTGCACCAATAAATAGGAAATGTATAAATTAGAATCCATGAACAGTTTAGGAAAAATATTTGCAAAACCACAAGAGATATATAGCACCCAAATGTATGAGTCCAAATTTCAATGCCCCTATTTGATCTTGGTTCTCTTGGCTATTATTAGCATATTCCTTACAACATGCCATGTGTCATAAGATATTATATTTGACCACCTAGTGCTTACAATAAATTCCTTACAACATGTCATATGTTATAAACTATGACATGTATAATAACAAGAAACTTTATAAATGATAGACTAGACAACCAATATAAGGTTATCACTCGCATTCAAGTTACACAAGGAAGAAAAATTTCCAATTTGAGGTAGAATATCTCCTACAAGTTCCACTCTAGCTATATTTAGAGATAACAAGTTTTTTAGGGAGGCCATACCTAGAAGTAAAGGAGTAGGAATGAAATTACCATGCTCAAATCCAAATAAATGAGATGAATTTGTTGTGACAATCATGATAAGGTTGAATCAATTTCTACATCTATACATTGAATTTTAATATCAAAGTTACTAATATCCAACTTAGTAAGATGTTCACTTGATTTTATTTAATCACAGGGGACACCTCTCAAAACATAAGAATAATCTCTCATCCATCACTTTAGCATTCTATCTCTATCAGTCAAAATTGGCACTAAAATTTAGAAGTGCTCTCAATTATATATGAAAAAATAAAAATAAAATTATAGAAAAAATCACAATAAAAGAAACAAAAAGATGTGCATATTTATTAAAATATTTATTTTTTACTTTTACATAATTTCATCCAATATATAAAACTACTTTCAATATACTTATACGTATCTATACATAAAAGTTAAGGAAGAAAATTACGATATTATATTAAACTAGTAGAGATATATTAAACCCATATATCTAAAAAATGTTGAGCGATATCAAATTAGAGCTATTTTATTTTACTTTAGAACTATTTTATTTATTACATATATGGAGACAAATTGTATGTCTTATTTATTTTGGAAATATTATGTTTATTATTATATATCAATATTTTAACATGTAAATGATTGTCAAATTTAAGATAAAAATTAAAAAATCGTTAACACACTCACCCCCTTACATTTCAACCCATGTTATCATTATAGAATATCTTTGAACATTAAAAATAATAAACATTTTATAATATTAATTTTTTTCCATGGACTGAATGTTTTACCTGAATTTATTTTCTTACTCTACCTATTGTCTTTATAAAAAAAGTCTATAGGCTTAGTACATATCACCATGCTTTCTATTATCATGTATTTCATTTATAACAACAATACTATGTGTGTATAGGAATTGCTAAGCGCAGACATGGAATAGAAGAGGCAGTGCCGCTTGGAATAATCATGCCGTGTCTTGAGCATAACAAGTCCTTCAGAAATTTATATGTATGACCATTGACCAAGATTCCTTAATCAGCGGATTAATTTGGCACGGCAAGTGCGGAGATCTGTGAATCATTTCCATGCCGCCCTTGACAGCTAAATATCATTTGACTAACAACTATACTAGTTTTTATATATTATTTTGGTGTGAATGTAAAAAAGAAGAAGTTAGACTATTTAAATTGATGGCATTTTTTCTAAATAAATTTGAAATTAAGTATTGTGTCCTCTTGTTGCAAATGTTATGAATTTCATTGTCCCTTTTTTTCAAAATATAATAAACATCCTTAGGTCTAGGTATTGTGTTTAGTAATTCTTGGATAATGGTTTTGGGAATCAATGGAAATGGATTCATTGGTTGTATTTCTTGTGATCTGGTTTGCATTTGTACAACTGTTGGATACTATTGTAGGCTTTAGACAAAAGTTAGTAGATAATGGGAGAGATCTAATTCTCCTCTCAAGTTTTGAGCTTAGGGTGCAAGGTTGGACTTGTCGCATAACCCTCTACCATATTTAGGCATTTTTGGATTGATTTCTCTTTAAGATATGTTTTGTTGATATCATTTTGCATATAAACATTAGGACACTATTGGTTCTTCAACCTACTTTCAATATTTTCTAAGAGTTGCAAGTTCCTATAATCAAGACTATTGGGAGGTTGACCAATGAACAAGGGAATAAGGTATTGTTTCCTACACTTTAGTATTTGAAAGACCAAGGGGAGTAGCTCTATAGAAGCACACTAGATTTCTATATGATTACACTTTTTTGTTAAAGTGCTCAAAAGATATGATATTCATACTAATTAGGCAAGGATCCTCAATATTTTTCAAGTTCTATTGATATTATTTGTGCCCTTAGTGCTAAGGTAAGAAAAGAATAAAGTTGCGAAAATTTAATTACCCAAGCATTGATTTATCATTCATTGTGTGTGAGTGGGTTGGAAGAAACCTATAATATTGATTGGTGCCTATCTTAAGTTAAAAGAGTCATCAAGTATGTTTATCAATTTGTCTTGATAAGAGCTCCTAGTGTTTCAAAATATATAACACTACCCTAGTGTGACTATTATTGCCTTACAATACATGAACCCACTAATGTAGTCCAAATGTTTCTTAGATAGATTTTTCACTTTCCTAATACTATTGATCTCACTCATTTCTTAGAAATAATTAGCACCTTCCTTGAAGTTGTACTTCTCTTCAAGAATGAACAATACAAAAAGGGGGAAAACAATTCATACCATATCAATCATTCATAATTTCAATCAAAATTTTATATCACAACAAATTGGACAAACAATATTTCAAATCAACTATTTTTTGCATAGACTAACTCTAGTATATAGTACCCAAATTGTCCCCTCCTTTTCAACCATTTAATAATAAAAAATTCATTCATTTTATATAAAAATTACAAAGATGATATTCTCATATTTTCAACAAGCATCAATTAGAAACATTAAGATGAACTGCTAAAAAACTGCTCTGATAGACATATGGAATTATTTGAGGTAAACCCTAATTCTACTTTGGCCATTATAATTTTATATTGTAACAAATATAATTTTTTCTTTGCACACTAGAAACCAACAACACTTATCATGTAAGCCAAGAAAATTACAAGGAAGTATATTAAAACATTAGCTACAAGGACACTTGAAATTCATTAAGAATTGAAAATTCAATCGCGACATTAATGGTTGTGTGATTCATCTTAGATTATTTTCAACTATTGGAACTATAAGAAAAAAATTAAGACTTTAATTCATATACATTTTTGGGCAAGAAAAATATAATTGAGTAGTTATATGATCAAATCAAGTCAATAATTACACTCTATGACAAACAAGGGAGTTGGTGGGAATAACTATGAAAGATGTGAGATTTTTCAAAGTTTTAAGGATTTCTAGTTTAAGCATACCTCATAACTTATGCCTTGTCAATGATTGTAGTTTTTGAGAACTACATACCTAGTACCACATGATAGTTGAATAATTATTGAACATTAGGTTTCAAAGGTACTTGAGAAATGTTATTCAAACATAGAAAAGAGTATAAGTATCACCCCAAATATATATATATATATACATACACATAAGGATAATGGTAGATTTTGGGAGTGGCCTAAAAGATGCACCCAAGTAGAGGTAAGGTTGAAAGTTTGACTTTGATAAAGTACATGTCATATATATATGTGTACATGTGTGTGTTGTTAGCATTTGTTGCCATTCATGTAAACACTTGGTGAATTATTTGTGGCTTTGATTCTTGTCACCATTTAGTGAGTTGGTTGGCATTGGTTATCAATACTTGGTAAGATAGTTGCATATGTTTGAGGTTGTTGCGATGTCAACACTTGGTCGTTGTTTGGCATTGGTTTTCATTATTGACAACATTAATTTTGGGTTGTCATGGATTATGGTGATGGGTTGTTGATGTTCATGGTTGGATTTCATGCCTTGTCAAATGTTAATAAAAGAAGCATTGAGTATGATCATTATCAACAGATTTGATATCAAGATGAAATGTTAAGATGAGGATTAGAAGCAATAAGATGAGGATTAGAAGTATTGCTAAAGGTGGAGGGATGTTGTTGATGGGCTATAGCATGTTGTATGACCTCTCCTATTGTTCTTGAAGAAGTATGTGTTGCTGCAAGTTGGTTCTAGCCTGCACAAGTTGATGAAAATTTTATGATTCAAAATGTTTCTATGAAGACTATTCGGGAAAATGCCCTACATTCCTTTGCTGATGAAGATGTGATCTTGTAGTTTGGTTTTTAGTGTTTATTCTTTGTGGACATTGCACTCTCATTTTTTCAGGTCACTTATGTTGTTGAGGAGGTTTTTGTGAATTATAGAAGATTGGCAGTATTCTTGGTTATCTAGATTGGTTTAGAAAATACTTTGTATTTCTCTGCATTGATTTATTTTCTCTTACATCTTGTTGAATGTTCTCTCAATGTTTGTGCAATGCCTTAGTTTCAATTTCATGTGTTGAAGTGATCCACAAGTTCTTTTGTTAATGTTATATCTTAGGTTTGTGCATTCTATGCTCTTGAGATAGAGTATTTTGGTTTTTTTTGTCTACTATGGCATTTGATGGCATGATAGTATGAAATAATTATCTAGAAGTGTTTTTGGATATTCATGAAACATGATCTCTTTGTGATCCACCCATTTGTGGCTAATCTCTTTAGTGTTGCATTGTGTCTTGAGTTGGTTCTTTGGTTTATTTGTGGATATCTAGTTGATAGGTATTGTTATGTTGGTTGTGCTATGTGCTTGAGGGTTTGCACCAACATATGAAGTTGTGCTAAGATGGATTTAGGTCTTGACTTATCTTGTTGGGGACCACACTGAGCTAATCCAATTAGAAGTAATTTTTTGGGCCGAATAGTTATGTGCTTCATATTTCATCTACACATTTTAATTTTGTCGACTTGGGTTGATGTGTAGCAACATGTTAGTTGTTTAGGATCAAATTGGGAGATGTAATAAGATACTTTTTCGTCCCCTCTATCTCTTGGATAGGATCGCGCTATGTTCTTGTGGTCAACCTATTTAAATTATTGATTGTACTCTTTCTTGGCTGACCTAATTGATGGTTTGAGGTCTTGTGGTGGATATAAATGAAAGATCGGTTCAAATGCAAGAGGTGTGAAGGAATAGTGTAAGGATGTGTAAAATGTATTGAAGATCTCATAGAAAAAGTGTGAAAGAGTGGAAAATATACCATATGTGTTTTAATGCCTTTGTCAATAGAGTGTATTGTTGACATATTTCATAATTTCTAAATCTTCATGTATCATGCTCTGAGATAGTGAATCTCATTAGGTCCTTGTATCTTTCATTGGAGTTGTGCACTTGAGTGCTACAAGTCCCTTGTATCTTTCCCTAAGGTTTTGTTGCATAGTCTACAAGTCCTTCGTAGTGATACTAATTATAATTTTTGTAAGTAGTGAGATTCTATATTGTGAGTTAACTCTCACCTTGGTTTTTCCATCATTTGGTTTTCCATGTGAATCTAGTGTTTTATGATGGATGTGCATGTTTCTTGTTGCTTTTCATTATTGATCTACTTAAGGTTTGAATTACTATACCTTTCATTATTGGGGGTAGTTGAACTTGTGAAGAGATTAAATTTCTATATCTTTCATTACTATTGATTTGTTTAAGATTTTTTTGTTTGGTTAATAAGTTTGATTTGTGGTGAAGAGTTTAAGTTCTAAAGGAGTTTAAGTTTTGTAGAGATTGATTCACCCCTCTCTCAATCTCTAGGTGTGTTCAATAATTGGTATTAGATCCAAGTTCCTCTAAAGAAGATTAATTTCTTGAGGTAAAGGTCTAGGATGACACATGATGGAGCTTACAAGGGTCCTAAGTTTGATGGGACTAATTACACCTTCTGGAAATTGAGAATGGAAGGCCATCTACACTTTCTTCTAAAGTTTGGTGTTTGGTAATAAATCAAGGATTGCTATGTTGCTCCTCCTACTCCTACAATAGATCCAACTAAAATCATATGTATGAGAATAATGCTAAGGCTAAGAATACTATCTTGTGCAATTTGGTTAATTCAAAACTTTTGAAGGTGATGAATTGTAGTTTTGCTAAGGATGTTTGGGGAAAGCCTAGTAGCATCTATGAAGGAGATACTAAAGTGAAGCAAGCCAAGATAAACAATTTTAAGAGATGATTTGAGACTCTAAGGATGACAGAGGATGAAGACATTGCAAGTTATATGCTTTGGGTGCATGAAGTTTTTTCTAGTATCAATGATATTAGTGGTGTAGTAAAAGATGATGAGATTGTGAAGAAGGTTTTGAGGTCTCTCCCTAAATCTCATATTCGTAAGGTAATTAGGGATACAATTAATAAATTAAATAATATTAATTTATTTAGTTAATTTAGAAGAATTAAGTTAATTAGGGACACAATTAAATAGATTAGGAAGATTAATAGTAAGGTGAATTGATTAAATAATATTAAATTATTTAATTATCAGTAGAATTATGAAATTAGTGATAATAATCAAATAATTGAACATTATTTAATCATTTGATTAGGATGATAATTAGTTATAAAATATTGCCTGCAGACTAGGACAATTTTAGGTATCTATAATGGGTACCTTAGGTGACCTTGTAGCCAAGACACATACTTACATCTTTGTTTGTCTTATCATCTCTATAAGTTGTACTAAAGGGGGTGATAGTATAAAATTTTTAGTACTTTCAATATCTTGACATAAGTATGATATTGTGCATGTTTCTTAAGTTACTTAGGTAGGATAGAATAATAAGCTACACTTTCATGGGATTCTTGCTTTTTGTTTCATCCTCATAGGTTTAGAAATTTGAAAAACCTATCCCTTGATTTTTGGTGTTATGTCTTATGCTCATATTCATCAAATTTAAAAAATATAAGGATATATATTTTTAGCTACTTTTCCTTCTTGTTTGATATCAAAGAAAGTATTGTGACCTCTTGAATTTCTATTTGAAACTAAATATATTTTGGTAAATTAATGTTAAATTATCTCCATTCATAGGTTTATACAATTGTATTCATTACACTAAATTTTGAATTACAAATCTACTTTTAAATTCTAACATAAAGTTATACCTCTAAAGCTCCTATTTTTTAAATTATAAAAAAATTTAATAAATGAATAAAAAAGATAAAATATATTTAAGATGCCTTATGAAGATGTAACGCTATTAAAATATTTTTACAATGAAAACAAAATATATCCTCAATATTTAATAAAATTGATTATTAACATATCTAAACACTAAATATTTACTACAATTAAAATAAAATATTAAATTCAATAACCAAAAATAAACTTTGATTAATAAAACAAAACTTATTTACTATTTTAATGAGAATAAACTATACAATTAGTTAAATATTCACCATTTAAAAGTTATGTATTTACATAAGATACCCCAAAATATAGGCTCACAATACTCTCTACTCTCATGTCAAGTTCAGTTATAGCAACAATACTCCGTGTGTTTTATGAAAAGCAAAATACATCGGAATAGCTAAACAACATATAAATGTGTCGAAAAGGGGGTTGTCAGATGGTGTAGTCATGTCTTGTCTTGACTCCAAAGTCGCTTTTAAGCGTGTCCACTAAATTTGAGCATAACGTCCACCACCCGGCCCGATATTGACTAGAAAGTTAAAAAAAAATTAATGTTGTCGACTACAATTCATAGCTAATTATGTGTTCTCTTGACTTTCAGCATAACGTCGAACACCCGCCCCGACATTGAGTGGGCGGGGCAAGCGCAAATTAAGGCGTGGAATTCATAGTTAATGTGTGCCATACGTCAAAATAGAACGAAACTATCGACCCCAGATTAAACGCAACGAAAATTCGTTACCCACAGAAGTTTTTCAAAGAAAAATCTCTATCTAACCTTGGGTGTAAAATACTTTGTGGGACATAATGCATATATATATATATATATAAAGTTCTACTTTCAGTCATATGATTAAGGAAGTAGTTGATTGTAATTTTGAATAATTTCAGTCATATGATATGATATGGGAAGAAGAATTTGTTAATGTGATTGAGAAGGCACTTCCAAATGAGGCGTATGGATCTAAATGAAAATTGTGAGCTCGTCAAATAGTTTGTGCAAGAGGGAGATAAAGTGGACACGTTTCCACCACTTTGTGAAGTCCAAGGTGATAAAACAACTATTGAAATTATAAGTTGATTCCAAGGGAAAGTCTCATGAGTTGGATTCAGTCCTAAAGAAATGGTAAAGGTTGGAGAAAATTTGGTGGATTTAATGATAGATGAAAATCATAGCATTAGAATCAGTTTGCACAAAATAAAGGGGTCCTCCATAGAGTTAGAATAGTGTATTTTGTCATCTTGAGAGTCTTCAAATAAAATAGAAAATAGGGAAAAGGTATTATCTACTGATATAGTTCATCATATGGCAAAGGAGTGAAAAGTAAAATTTTCACAAGAATTTGATCATCATAAAGATAATCAATGTAAGTAATATTGTAACATTTCACATGTATTGTGGTATTTTCCTTCTTGTTAGAGAGAGAAAAGCAAGAGACCACAAATGTGAGTAGAAATTGATGTGATATACAATCATAAGAAAGAGATTATTTTGGAGGTCTATAATGACGTCCATAAACTATGAGAAATAACATATAACTTCTATATCATTTTTTTGAAATGATCTAAAATAGTGGGCATACTAGGATTAGATGATTTTTTATGTTACACCCCATTTCCATAACTCTCCAGATTATGTCATTTCATTATGCATTTTAATTTTGGACTTGAAAAAATAATTGTGATCAAGTCAAATCTACTAGTTAATAATTATATTAGGTAGGTATATATGTTATGAAATGATGAAATTGTGCATTTAATAACCATGTCAAATGAAAATATAATATCATGTTCTAAATTTTAAATGAATTATGTGGATATAATTGTGCATATTTTAATGTCAGACTAAATACTCTCTATCGAGTTAATGAGGTGGATGTAGAGTAGTGTTTTTCACTCTAGAACAAGTGGGAAACTATCATTTGAGAGATGGGAGAAAGTCTAAACGAAAATCCATGTTCGTCAAAGATCAAAGAACTCTCACACACTAATGCAATTTTAGTTTCCCTTGATTACATTATGGTTTCATTTATTAATCTTTGAGAAATGTGTTTCTATTGGTTTCATGCATTTACATTTTGTGACTATACGAATTTAGGTGTTTTGTATATTTTTATCAAATTATCTTCAAGTGGAAAATTTTGTTTTAGTATGATGTCCTTCTACAATAAATTTTAGTATCTTGAATTATTCATTACTCGATTAACAATATCATTTTATCAAAAGAGAGTGTTTAAACATTTAAGAATAAGAGAATGATTTTTTTTTATATTCAGCATATGTATGTATATATCTATATATGTATGTATGTATGTATGTATGTATGTATGTATGTATGTATGTATGTATGTATGTATGTATGTATGTATGTATGTATGTATGTATGCATGTATGTATGCATGTATGTATGTATTTATGCATATATGTATGTATGTATGTGTGTATATATGTATATAAGTTGCAGTATATATACCCACAACATGCAATTATTATGTATCCATATCTATACATATACACATGTAAGCATGTATATATACATATAATATATGTATCTTTATATATATATATGTATGTTCATACAAAAATATATTTTAAATTATAGATATGTTACATATATATACCAAAGATGCATATCTATAAAAATCTATATATGTTTATGTATATAAATATATATGATAATCAATTTATTGATATTTAAATTCAACATTGTGCTCAACTATGGTTTGAGTTATAGCTCAAACATGTGGTAGTTAATAGTAAGTACCAATAATTAATTTAAGGTACTCGGTTGAAGTTAACTTGATAGTAAGTGAAGAGAATTAGACTTGGCTGCTCATGTGTGGGAATTTATTGCTCATAGAGTGACAACAAATGAAGGTAGAGGAAGTGGAAATGGAAAAACATGTAGAGAATTGTGGAGAATATGATGGAAACCAAGGAAGGATTAATAAGAAAATGGACAAGGAAAGAGGCATGACATAGGAAAAAGGAAGAAGGATATGATAGTGTGGATCCTACATTTTGGAAGCCTATAAATTTTGAGTATGCAAACCCTATTTTTTTCCTTGGAGGAAATGAGTAATGATTTTATATGAATATTTTCATAAATTTTTCTATATGTAATGTTATATAAAATGTTATTCTTATATAAAACTCTATAAATCATGTTTAAAAGAATAGCTTAAATAGTTTCCACTTTGTGAACAAAAATCTATTGTTCTTCCTGTGATATTAAGGAATTTGTGTTGTATTTAAGGGACCAAAATGTATAGTTGATAATCTTTTTTACTTTTTATGTGGAATAGGGTTTTAGTAGATAAACCCATACATAAAAAAATGGGGTAATTCCCTACTCAAACTAGAAACCCTACATTGTTTAGCATAGGGATAGCTAGTCATAACATTATAGATTCTAGTTGTGAGTTGAAACAACCATTATGGGTTATTTTTGTTCTATCATGCAGTTTATGGTAGGTAGTCCTTAAGAGTTGTGTAGATCTACAAGATTAGAGTTGGCTCTTTATCTATTGCTAGGCTACATAGAGATGAAAACCTAGAAATCAATTGCTCATTGTTAAGTAATAGGTGTTTATATCTCTAATAATTATGACTTAAATTTATGTTTATAAAGGTAAAATTTCATAATTATTAGTAGTTGGAACTTGTCAGTGTGATGATACATCTAAAACCTTATTTCTAAGGCTATAAATTTATTTCAAGATTCAATGCTAAATATTATTCCTTTGTAATAAAATTTTATTTCAAAAAAAAGTTTATTTTATAATCATTGAAGAATAGAGATACATATTTGAAGTTTCGACCATTTAATCTCTATGAAAAAAAGATACATATGTAAAGGTGTTGATATTTTTATCCCTATGAATACATAAATACATACACACACACACACACATGAATCATCGACCTTTTAAATAATTGTGTAAATAGAGATATTGATGTATAAGATTATCTACCTCTATCCATGACTATACATTTTTTTAAAATTATTTCCTATCTCTATGTAAAGAGAAAGAATAACAATAGAGATAGATGGAATAACTCTCATTCTTTGATGAGAATTGTTTTGGGATTAAGTTTGACCTATCTATGAATTAAATGATAATTTTTTTATGTTCTTTATAGTGTAGTATTTTTCATTTAGGTCAAAAAGAAAAAAACCATTGACTTTGTAAATGGTAGAGAGCTTTGATTATATAGACACAATTATTGTTCTTTTTATTATGATCTTAAAATATTTATGTGTCGATGAGGAATTTAAACCTTGGGTTGTTCGAAGTTTACAATATTGGGAGTATTCATATATGGATATTTTTACTTCCTTATCTTCAAAAGTTGTGATAAAATAAAAGGAGTAGCATCTTCTATGAGCATTTAAACCCAAAAATTTAGGGTTATGTTTATATACTTATAAAAATATGTGACATTTTAGGAAAAGTTTAACATTGAGGTAACAACATAGTAATCTATTTACAAGGAGGAATAATATGTTTCATATACTTATATATTTATACATACATACATGTATATATATGTAATTGTATGTTCATTTTTCCTATGAATATGGAAATTTACCTAAATATATACAAGATAGTGAAAAAAAAAAACTTACCTACTTCTTAGTCAGTCAAGTATGACATAAAAGTTAGTTTTGAAATCATTAAATTTGATAGTACTAAGAACTTCAAAAAAGAACTCAAGCTTCCTTATATTTTTTATAAACCTACAAAAATTGGAAAGTTTCTTATGTGTCAAATGTGCTTGAAAACTATTATTTTGGAATCATTGTTGTTATCTTCTTTTGAGAGGGAGGTGTGTGAATATATCAACTGGACATAGCTTATGTGAGTTTTATATTAACTTTTTTGGCCAAATTGATGTAAAATCACTACTTTCATTATTGGTTAATTGTGTCTAAAGTTGTAAATTAATCATATATATCATGCATATAGATAGAAGGTATCTATAAGTGACAATATAATAGATTATTTACATTAGTACACAACACTAGATCTCAAATGGCTTGATGACCATAGAATCTTCATGGATCTACTACTCTCATGAAGGCTATGGAAAATTCTAGTAAGAAGATGTGTGGGAGACTATCGATCTATGGTTGGAGGAAAATCTCTTTGGTGATGCTCTCCCTTTTGTAGTTGATGCTAAAAACTTGGATTATTAGAGCTATGACACATGATTACTTTTGATATTGTAATATTAGTGACTAATCATCATCCAATTGTGACAACACTTGTAATTGCATTCATGTATTATAAAAATGAATGGATAAATTATAAATAATATTATTATACTATGCCAAGATTGATTATTATCTTATGTTACAATATTATTTGGACATTTGATCAATTATATTGGTCCTCAATACTTAAGATAACATGATCTAGTCATATTTTATTATTGAAATTAATTTGAAAATGGAAATGATACAAAGGAGTTATTTTTTCTAGACCAATACCACTCAACATACTCGTAAACTTATCCATAGTGTCCTCTTCATCCTTTCTGCAACTCCCTTCTATTGTGGAGAACACAAAGTTGTCTTTTGTCTATGAATACAACAGTCTTTATAGAATCTATCAAAATCATTATAGAAAAAATTATCACCATTATAAAGCTTGAAACATTTCATTTTCTTTCTAGTCTCCAACTCAACCATTGCTTTAAATTCTTTAAGTCAACTTGTAGACATGTAAAAATGACCTAACACTTATTGTACATTTTGAATGACATTTTTTTCATCATCAACATCATTATCATTTAATATCACTACATTTCACATCATTTACAACAAAAACCCTAATTTCCTCTATTAATTAAATAATTTTTAATTTATTTAATTAATTCACTATTTTATCATTTTTTGACTAATTAAATAAATTTCATTTATTTAATAAAGTCCTAATCTATATTTATTCCTCATGATTAATGAAATAACATCAATTATTTAATAATGTCACTAATTTACCCTATTCCCCTAAATCAATTATATTATTAATACTTAATAGTTTAATTAAATCACTTTCCCCATTTCTAAATAGAAAAATTAAATTAATTATTTAAACATCATCAATAAGAAAATATAACTCTATTTGTAAAATTCAAACATGACTTGCACGTTCAACTCAAAAAGCTTAATTAATTAATTACCATCCCCCTTTTGTGATTGAAAAAATTATAGTTGCTAATTGTTCACTCTGATTGGCTAACTAATCCATCTATTTCCTAACCGATTCATCTATTCTTCAATCCCACTAACCTCTTAATCTATTTCCTCAATTCCACTAAACACTCAACTTGATTTCATTAATCACACTAATTGTGCAATCTAAATCCATTGATTCTTCCCATCTAATTCCTCTCAATGGTTTTGAACTGTTGATCAAGATTTTCTAGTATGCGATCGTAACCGTTCATCTCAAAACGTAATATCCATTTAACAATCCTCTTCATCCTAAAAAATAATTAGAGAATTGACATCTTTTGTGCAGCAAAGTAATGCTGAATTGATGATTGATTTCTTGAGATCTTTTACGCACATGTTTGATCACAATTCATGCACATTGGAGATTTTGCAAGCGCATAATGGAGGCTTCACATTGATACAACACAATCTAGCATCATTGTGAATACAACTTCGACATGGGATGGTAAAGGTTTTTAGTTTTGAATTCATTATGTTATCTTATCCATTTCATTATTTTAAAAGCTTCATTTCATGAGTGATGGGTATGGAATTGTAATATTTCTTTGAATTAATCTTTTGTTTAATTCATTTATGTTGATTTTTGTATGCTTCTTGATTTCCCCCTTATGACATCTGGAACACTCAGTGGGACCTTCACCCTTAACATTAAAATTTCCTTGAGTTTTCCTAAGAAATTGAAGATTTCATAATGCAATCACATTTTCCAAAAATGTAGTTGAATATTTTCACGCAAAAGTTCCAAAAACTTTTCCGTAGTTGTTTCATGTTTTTACCGCAGTTACTCTAAATATGGCTACTTTTGACATTTAAAATCACTTCTGACAAAAAAAGGTACGTAGTTACATGTTTGGACCACTATTGCTTCCAGAAATAAGTCTATAGTTGCACTAAAAAGGACCACTTTTGACTAAGATGACTGATTTTTCTCTATCTTTTTTTAAAATATGCAAGTAGTTTTTGATTTCTAACGCTAACAGGTGGTTGTTTTGGTGTTTTGGAAATTGCTAACATTGTTTGCATAGCCCTTGTAGAAATATTCCACACTTTACATCAAAAACAACTAACAATTTTATTACAGAGAAGGCGAATGGTCCAAGTCCATTTTTTTAAAAGCTTTCTTAGTTTAGTAAAACATTTTAAATTTGGTTGTAAAATTGAACCCTCAACTTGCACACTTAAATTTGGTGTTTTAAAACTAAACTTTCAAAAGATTTCTTATTTTAGAAAATCTTTCAATTTGGTGTTATAAAACTAAACCCGCAAATTGCACACTTCGAATTTGATGTTTTAAAAATTGATATTTTTAAGCTTTCTTAGTTTAAGAAAGCATTTCGATTTTGTGTTTTTAAAATTGAACCCACAACTTGCACACTTCAAATTGGTGTTTAAAAATAAACTTTTACAAAGCTTTCTTAGTTAAACAAACATTTAATTTGGTGTTTATAAAATGGAATGACCAACACATTTCATTATGTTGATGAACGAACGTTTTCTATTTTGTTGAAAAAAATTAAGACAAGGCCATTAGAAACACCCAATATTGGTGCTTAAAATTGAACAAATCGATTTTTGATTTGTACGGTGCTATATAATTTACTTGAAATCTCAAACACTTTAAATTTGGTGCACATAAAAAATGAACTGCTATACTTTCACACTTTGATTTTTGGGTGATTCCCATCAGGGCTTAAAAAGAATAAACTACAATGAATTATATGTTTTTTCCATGTTTGGAAAACTAAGTTTCTGTGCTCTCCCCTTGCATTTTATGACGATCTTGGGTGAAAAAAAGAATTTTGAGTTTAGCATTTATTTTATTTCAAGCATTACGGCTTTAGAGGGTTTTCCTTTGAGATACATCCTACACTAGAGAACTCAAAGTGAATAAAAGCAGTTTTTCCCTCAAGCTGCTATATAAATCAGGTCATAGCTAAACGCCAAAACTAAATCCGCAATTACTTTGTCATTAGTGTCATTCAAAATGGGGAGATACCTTCAGTTATATAGAGCCCCTAGTAGGATTGGTTAAAGCTTTTAGTAGCTTGTAAGGTGCTAGCCAAGAATTGGATCCCATGAGTAGTGACTAAGAACCATTGTAGTAGAGGCCACCCTTTCTATCCAAAACATTCTTTGAAAGTGGTGCATTGGAATTTACTTCTGAAATTTACTTCCGAGAAGTTACTTATCAAGTCTAATTTATGGTTGAGTTAAAACACTCTCCATAAGTTGCATGTAAAATCATCCCTTCGGAGCATGAGGTAAGCCCACCTAAAAGAATGTGCCTATAGTTAGGTTGTAATTATTGTCTTCGTGAACTTTCCAAAAAAAATTATTGCTTCGAACATCAAACACTTTGCTTGATTTAAAAAGAACACAACAAAACAAAAATTGAACTTAGTTATCAAATTTCAAACCCTTTGGACTTAGTGTGAATACCTTTGAAAAGAGTCCTATATTTGCACTCCTTAAAAGATATGTTAAAAAATATCTCTAAAGGTTTCTAAATATTTAGGCTTACATTTCAAGTCACATTTTATACCAAAGTTAGCATTGGGAACTATAGTTTTAGTATCTTGACTTCCACAAACTTTAAGCTTTTGTGGAAAGAAACATGCTTAAACTATAGACATTTAGAGTCAAATTGTTTTGATTGTTGTGTAGTATTGTATCACTTGCCAAATTCTCAAAATAAATCAGATCAAACAATATATCAGAATTTCAAATAGTTGTCAAAACAAAAACTAGAAAAATAAATTTAACAAAAGCCACTATCATTGATATTTTTCCCACTATCAACCTCAATATTTCCCTAGTTGATCTAAAGTATGTCGCTATTGCTCTCTAGTTTATGACAATTACTATCAAAAACTTTGCTACAATTGACAAATAGAATGCAATTGACTTTAAATTTCTGCTATTGATCTTATCATTGCTGCAATTGACCTACTTTATTAGCTGCAATTGACCTAAATCCTAATGCTTTTTCCAAAATTGTAACTTTTTTGTTCACTATTTCACCAGTCATAAAATTTTCAATAGAGGCCACTTTTGTTGAATCTACCATAGTTTTCATAGAAAAATTTGTTGCTATTAACACAAATAGAACCACTTTTACCAAAATTTACTGCTATTGAGCTCTCTATTACAAGCCACAAACTAAAATAGAGACCGCTATTACTTGAATTTTTTCCATAGTTTTTCTAAAATTGAACACTACTATTGTAAATCAAAGACTAATCCAAGATGGATACATCTTTCACCTTGTGAGAACCAAAAAATGTAAGACCTCCAAATCACTTCATATCTACAATAGTCCATATCCATTTTCAAAATCAAACACCACAACCTAGTTTTAGGATTCAAAATCAAAGCACAACTTGGATTGTTCCTTTACTCAAAATTCTAAGATATCAACATTTTCTCGAACCTCAAGGCTAGTTCAACTAGATATTCAAAACATATCATCTAGAAAAATGAAGTGAAATATTGGTCCAAGTTTTCAACATTTTGAGTCCCAAAAATAGCATCATCTCTAAAGCATCCAAACATCAGGGTGAGTGTAGGATCATGGGGGTCCAAAAAGTGGTTGATGACTTCTTTTTATCCGAATTTGATGAAACAAAAAGGGTTTCTTGAGAAAATTGTCAGCTTTCCAAGAATATAAGATATGGCTTATTTGAAATTAAATAGATATTTATTGATTTTAAATACATATATTTTGACAAAAGTATTGATTGATAGGGTGATTGAAAAACATCTCTAATTCTTAAACAATTTCATATTTTTTGAATCTGAAGGATGCAAAACATTCTATGCTTCCCATACTATAGGATTAAAAAAAGAAAAAATGAATTTCATAATTTTTTGACCAAGTTATGGTGGTTAGAAAAACAAGTTTTAATATTTTTAAAAAGTTTTAATAAAAAAATCATAACTAATTATTTACTTGGAAAATAATTACAAAAAAATGCAACACATTCTGGCATGTGTCCTCTAGTTATATTGAAATTTTAAAATAAATATATTATGTTTTTCTTGTACTTAGGTTGGTCATACATACACCTTCTTTTTATTTTTTCTTGAAAATTTAGTACAACTACATTGAAATTTTAAATTTCCACCCAATAGATTTAATTTTTTCCAAAAAAGGAATAGTATCTTAGAAACTAAATTCAATGTGGTACAAATTTTTTTCTTACATATTTTTCAAATTATGTTAATAGCTTATTCAAATTTTTATGTCAAATTGCCTAAATCTTTTTTTTTATAATTTCATTACCACTTAAGGGCCTAGTTTGGACCCTAATGATCCTGCACTAACCCATCATTCAAACTTTAGGGACTTGAGTATCATGAAAAACCATAGCAAAATATCAACATCTTTTGTCCAATTTTTTTTTAAATCATCATCATTCCTCATCCTTTTTAGAAATATAAAAATGATAAAAAAAATCAAGGAAAAGCTTGCACTTTATGACTATTTGGCATCCTACTGCTCCAGTTCAACAACCAAATCTTATGGCACATATCATACAACCAAATCGCATGCAAATTAAAGGTAGACAATCATACATTATCAGTAGTTTGAAAATTTTCTTGTTTGAGAAAAAGGAAACACCAACTCAATGGAGAAATGCAGCTAATATTTGTAGTGTCAAAAAATGTCGTCTGTGACATTTTCACACTTGTTTGGATCATCCTTGTTGAATTAGCATAATGTTGCCCTGATTTAGTGTTGTAATGTGTTTGAAACATTCACATTAGGTTTTGACCCCTTGTAAACTCAATGAGCTTAATGGTGCCTTATTTTAGGTGTTGTAAAGTGTTGTAACACACTTTCACACTTATCTATGGTTACTATTAAATAATTAGGGTTCTTTATGCCTTAATTAGCCTAATTTTGCATCCCCAAGCCTTAATTAATGCATTTTTCTGAGGATAATCCCAACATAAATCAACATCCAATCATAATTTAGGTAGTTTTAGGTTGTGTGGCCTAGATTTAGTAATCTAGGACTCATATGCCACCTTGGGCATATGAGTCCCACCTAGGTTTTTGGGCCCTAATCTGGATTTTGCATCATTCTTAGAGTTTTGAAAAATGTGTCCCATAGTTAAGCCTAAAGGGACTCATACACTTGTGGCATATGAATCTCATGTGTCCAGAAATCAAATTTAATTTAAATTCTTGGTGGGATTTTATCCTCCTAGATATGATGTCAGCTTGTAGTGTTGTAATTTCACAAAATTTGGCATAAATAAGCAAAAATACAAATTTATTTCACACATTTTCATCCTAACATCCTAAGCTTTCAAATATTTGTGCATGAAAGAAGGTTTATGATCAAAGAAGCATTCAATAGTTTACAAGAGCATTCAAGAGCACTCAAGGGTTGATTATCAAGTATTTTAGAGAATTATTCAAGTATCAAGCATCATGTCAAAGTCTTTATCCATCATATTTTTTTTTGAGCTAACAATTGTGATGTATGGTTTCATGATTCAAACAAGTGTTCAATTCAAGATCTATATCATTCAAGCAAGATTCTTGAGATCTACATCCATTAGAGCCACTTCATACATGTTTCTAGCACTTTATTGCTAGGGTTTGTGAGTGATTTGTAGATCTAGGGTGAAGAGACATTGAAGAGCAATTTTGAAGAAATTTGCCAAGTGTTCAAAGTTGTCAAATTTATCACCTTGCATTGGAGATCATTGAAAGACATCTACAGGTTGCAAATCAGGTATCCAGACTCAAAAATTAGATGGAAAGGATAAAGCAGACATTGAAGAGTAGAATTAGACTTTGAGTTTCCATAAAACCCTAACTAGACTAATATGCCACTTCTGGCATCTGAGTTCCAGTATAGACAAATTTGTAGACTTTAGGAGTTTCAAAATAGCTCTGCCAGATTTTTGTTCCTGCCCAGAAACCCTAATTTGGGTCTAAATCGCCCATCCTAGTGTATGAGTCCCAGTCAACATTAATTTTAGTTTTTTCAACATTTCAAGTCTTCATCCAGTCCTCTATAGGTTTCTAGGTGCACATTTTTATTTTTCACCTTTTGATTATGATTTACATGCTTTTCTAGGTCATTTAGTGAAGTCTTGCATTGCATTTGTTCTTGCATTTCATTAGTCTTTCCAAGCCCTAGCTTGATGGTCAACTCCTCTTTAGTTTTTAATCAGATCCTAGGACAACCTTATTGCAAGATCTCTTTCTCCTTTTCATACCTTAGATTGAGATCTCTAAGGTTTTCGTTGAATGAAAGTGGGAAAAAGTGGTGTTCTATCTCTTAAACATAGAAAAACATACAATTTTTTGTCCTTTCATTTTGGTGAACCTGCATTTAGAACATCATAATTCTGATTTGGATTTCATTATAATCCTCGATCTTGCTTGCATTAACTATGCATTAGTTAATTGGCATTCTAGGGTTTCTAAATCTTGCATTAGTGAAAGTGCATATAGGTTTCATTTTTGCATCTTGCATCATTGAAAATCATTTGAAATTTGCATTTGCATTTATTCTACAGATCATCCAAACTAAAAATCATAAAAATCACTTAAACTTTTTTGAAATTTGTGAAAAAAACCCTCACTAGGACTCATACGCCCCTCTGGGCAATTTAGTCCCAATACAGATTTTTAATTGCATTTTCTAGAATTTAAAACTTTGTTTCTAAGGTTTTGTTCTTTGTTGATAACTTTCTATTTCAGTTTATATACTCTTTTTTTCATTCACTTCATTGAACCTAGTTTAATTGGTCAATCTTGTGCATTATTTTGCATCTAGAACATTTTATTTTAGATTGTTGCATAGTGTGATTACCTTGTTTAGAATCTAAAATTTTAATTACATTTCAACATGGATATGTGCTTTGGTAAGATTTGGATGTCTTTGAAATCATTAATGGATGTGTTAGTTGTGCTTTTGGAAATGATCCTAATTAAATTAAACTTACTCATGCTCACTCAACTCTTAATGCATGTCCTCCTCATGATGTTGACATCATTAGAGAAGATGATGACAACATGAAAAATTTCCTATATGTTTTCCTTAACAAATTTGAAGCTAATGCATCCTTTTATCCATCCATGGAACAACCAAAACCTCCTATAATTCTGCCACTTGAGATGTTTGGTTATTTACACCTTAAAGTTGAAACAAAATTAGAGCGTAAGTTCCCTTACAATAGGTGAACCTAGGTCCTCTAACAAAGAAAACACTCAACCATTCTATGTTAACAAAGTGACAAACTCTCCCATCAACCTAGAAGAGACATATGGAAAAGGATTCACAATCTTGAGTAAACAAGGATGTGATACAACAAGTGAGCATGAAATTCATCAACTCTTAGAGAAAATACCAACTGAAAATACAAAAGGGATAGGATATCATGATCCTCTATCTGATATGAGTATCCTCCCTCTTAAAGAACAACCAATACCTTATAATAATGAGAGGATTATCTTAGTCCCTCCTCCTAATCCATCCTAACACATTAGTGAATCAAGAAAGAACAAAAGACCTTACAAGCTTAAACAATTGTCATTCTTACATACTCAAATAGAAATTGAATGAAAGATGGAATACCTTATACAAATAGGTCGACTTAAACTACCACCTCCTACTAGAAGAAAAATTCCTAATGATAACATGAAGTATTGTGCATATCATCAAAATCTTGGGCATATTACTAATGAGTGTCAATCTTTAATGAGGATGATCCTTCAACAATTTGATCTCATAGAGATCATCCCTTAAAGTTCATGTGCTTTTTTTTTTTTTTTGTCATGTAATAGTTGTAGAATATTTGTATGCTCACTATTGCATGATCTGTCCCACCACCTATCTTGGCTCATTCTTGTCTTGCACTTAGTGGGGGAATGGATTCATTAGCCTTGTCCTAGTTTTGGTACATATTTTTGTCCATTTGTCTAGTTTTCTTTCTTATGTATATGATGAAAACAATTGGGATAAGGATGACCTGCTCATAGGTTGACTCGCATGTGCCTTACTAGTATTTTTGCATTATTTATTTTGAACATTTTTCTTTATGTGATTAAAAGTGCATAATGTGATCCCTTGTATTGTTTTGTTTGATGTATCTCTTTGTGACATTCCTTTAAATTTGTACCTACATTCTTCTCTATGTCATAAATCATTTAAATCTTTTCATTTATCTTTTTCATTTGTATTGTGTTTTCCTTTTGGGGATGACACAAGGCATCAAGAAATTCATGTCTCTTCCATATTGACCTAAAAGTTTTTTCATTTTATCTTTTCATTTGTCTTGTGTTTTCTTTTTGGGGATCGCGCAAGGAATCGAGACATTCATATCTCTTCCTTGTTGACCCAGAAGGTTTTTCTTTGATTTCACTCTCTTTGTGTCATTCTTATAAGTTCTATGAGTATTTGGGGATGATGATAGTTTTGAGCTCTCTAAAAACATTGTAGCAAAGAATATACTAACCCCAAATCTGTGGATCCCTCATGTGTTTGGAGTTTCATTTTGGGAGAAACCTCTTCTTTTCTTTCATGACATAGCTTTATTTGGAAACATATGACTTGTCATAGGGCTTTCCAAGTTAGCTCTCATGTCCTCTTTATTGTTAGCATTTATCATTTGCTACAAGTTTAAATTAATTTCTCACAACATGGTGTTTAACAATTTCTTTAAAGTGGTGGCATACATTGACATTATTCTTTTTCATTTCATGTTTCATGATGTAGTCTTCTTACTTCATGCAATCCTTCTTTCACTTTGTGGTGATATAATTTGGTGTGATGTCCCTCAAAAGCATGATCTCTCTTAGCATATTATATTCCTCTTAGTGGCTTGATGTGATATATGTTGCATCCCCTAAGTTGTGAATCTTCTATTCTTTGATTGGTCCTCTATTGGATACATTAGGCACAATGTTCCCTAAGTTAAAGACCTTACATGAACTAAGAAAGACTCCTTTGAATGTTCACTATTATTTCATTTGCAATTTCAGTTATATTATAGCCACCTTGCATAACACACTTTGCATGCTTGTGGATCCATCTTGTTTGTTCATTAGTTCAAAACATATGAATCTTTTCTTGCCTTAGGAAGCTCGAAGTTCATTGTTGCGTGGTGCCTTGTCAAAGTTATCAGGAGGTATAACTTTGGTATGGTTTAACGAGAAGTCGATCTGAGGCATGGATTTCCCATAGCCACTCGTACATGTGTGTGAGAACATATTGGCCAAGTGTGTATGTGTCTCACCTCTTTGGATACTCACCCAACAGCTAGCCTAGAGTTTTGTTACCTCAGATTGAGCATGCATTTTTCAAACAAACAACTGAGATCTAATCCACAACATGCAGGACAAACGGTCAAAGCTTGATCCACCCCCTTTTAGTTTTTCCTTTTCTTTCTTCTCTATGTCTTTAGTAGTGTATGCATGTGCCTTGTTGTTGCTCTTATATCATTTTCAGGTGTGTTCTTTTGTGCTTATGTTGGTTTGTCATAGGATCTTGATCCTAGGGGCTTGATCATCCCTCTTGATCATTTTCATCCTATTTTTCTGAGAGTAGTGCATTTGAATCCCACTTGATGTAAATTTGTCTACTTTAGTGTGAGTTTGAAGCAATTTCATCCTCTCACAAAAGTGGGGGCTAAATATAGTGTCAAAAAATATTGTCTATGAAATTTTCACACTTTTGGGGTCCTCCTTGTTGAATTGAGCATAATGTTGCCCTGATTTAGTGTTGTAATGTGTTTGACACATTCACATTAGGTCTTGGGCCCTTTTAAAGTAAATGAACTTAATGGTTCCTTATTTTAGATGTTGTAAAGTGTTGTACCACACTTTCACACTTTTCTAGGGTTTTTATTAAATAATTGGGATTCTTTATGGCTTAATTGGCCTAATTTTGCATCCACAAGCCTTAATTAATGCATATTTACAAGGATAATCCTAAAATAAATCAACATCCAATCATAATTCAAGTGTTTTTAGGTTATGTGGCCCACATTTAGTGATCTGGGACTCATATGCCACCTTGGGCATATGAGTCCCACCTAAGTTTTTGGGCCCCAATCTGGATTTTGCATCATTCTAAGTAGTTTTGAAAAATGTGTCCCATAGTTAAGCCTAATGGCACTCATATATCAGTTGTGGCATATGAGTCCCATGTGGCCCAAAAACAAATTTAATTCAAATTCTTGGTGGTATTTTATCCTCCTAGATCTAATATTGGCTTATAGTATTGTAATTTCAGGAAATTTGGCATAAACAAGTATAAATAGAAATTATTTCACTCATTTTCATCCTAGCATCCTAAGCTTTGAAGTATTCATGCATGATAGAAAATTTGTGGTCAAGGAAGAATTCAAGAGTTTACAACATTCAAGGGCTAATTATCAAGTGTTTTAGAGCATTATTCAAGTATCAAGCATCATGTCAAAGTCTTCATGCATCATGTTTGTTTTTGAGCTAACAATTGTGATGTAGGGTTTCATGATTCAAGCAAGTGCTCAATTCAAGATCTATATCATTCAATTAAGAATCAAGATCTACATCCATTAGAGCCACTTCACACATGTTTGTAGCACTTTATTTCTATGGTTTGTGTGTGATTTGTAGATCTAGGGTGGAGACACATTGAAGAGAAAGTTTGGAGAAAGTTGTCAAGTGTTCAAAGTTGTCAAAGTTGTTACCTTGCATTGGAGATCATTCAAAGACATCTATAGGTTGCAAATCAGGGATTCAGACTCATAAATCAAGTGGAAATGATAGAGCATATATTGAAGAGCAGAATTAGACTTTGGGTTTCTAGAAAACCTTAACTAGACTGATATGCCACTTCTGGCGTATGAGTCCTAGTATAGCCAAATTTGCAGATTTTAGGAGTTTCAATCATATCTCTACCAGATTTTTGTTCCTACCCAAAAACCCTAATTTGGGACTAAATCACCCAGCTTGGCGTATTAGTCCTAGTCAACATTAATTTCATTATTTTCAGCATTTAAAGTCTTCATCCATACCTCTACAAGTTTCCAGGTGCACACTTCTGATTTCTCACATTTTTGTTCTAATTTACATGCTTTTCTAGGTCATTTAGTTAAGTCTTGCATTGCATTAGGTTTAAGCATTAGGTCTTGCATTTCATTAGTCATTCCAATCCCTAGGTTTGTGGTGAACCCCTCTTTAGTTTCTAATTAGATCCTAGGACAACCCTATTGCAAGATCTCTTTCTACTTTACATACCTTAGATGAGTGGGAAAAGAGTGGTGTTCTATCTCCTAAGCATAGAAAACATACAAATTTTCATCATTTCAATATCTTAGACAAAGAAGAATAAAAACTTGATCTTGCGATCAGAATTCCAGTATTACCACCTCCTACATGGAAATAGATAATCGTAGCTTACACCACACCATCCTTTTAAAAATAGAAAATCCAAAAAAAACACTATTTCATTCCATAAGATAGAAATCTCCAACTTTCAAAAAAGTCTTGGCACTTGTTTATGACAGTGACGTGATCTCAACACAAAAAAATGTAAACCTTATTTGTCTACTTCAGTGTGAGTTTGAGCAGAGGGCTCATCCTCTCACTTTAGGGTTAAATGAAGTGTCAAAA
Organism: Sequoia sempervirens; assembly: GCA_007258455.2. Lineage (NCBI taxonomy): Eukaryota > Viridiplantae > Streptophyta > Pinopsida > Cupressales > Cupressaceae > Sequoia > Sequoia sempervirens. The sequence goes on along the minus strand of VDFB02193867.1, from coordinate 327,365,108 downwards.
AATGTACACCTTTACATTTTCACACTATGTTTGGGACCCTTAATTAATTAGACTTAATTAAGCCTTTGATTTGTTGGAAAATGTGCCTCAGCTTGTTGGCTTTAACCTCTATTAAAGATTTGGTAGTTTTCCCTTTGTGTTCATGCTCTTACCGCCATACCACGAGAACTTTCAAGTAGAGGTGCAATAGCACAATGTACCGCTTTATTGCGGGGGTCTCTTGGATGACTAGTGATAGTGTGAGGTACCGCTATACCACAGGAGTCTCTCGAATGGCTAGCGGTAGTGTGGTATATACCACCAGACTGCATGTGTCCTCAAGCTAAGATGTGGTAGCACAGGTACTACCATACCTCAAGGACCCATTGGCTATCTAGCGGTGGTGTGGTGGATATTGCTATACCATGGGTGTCTCTACACTAGGCTACAGTGGCATGATTTCTACCATACCACAAGAGCTCGCTGGATGGCTAACGGTGGCGCGGTTACCACCATACCGTAGGAGTTCACCAAATGTGCAGTAGTAGTGCAGTGTATACCACCGTACCGCAGGAGCTTCTCACTTGTCTCGCGGTAGCATGGGATACTGCCATACCTTTGGGGTCATCTGGATGGCTAGCGATGGTGCAGTAGAAAGACCACAAGGAATGGTAGACAATTTGGTAAGATAGTCAAAGCGATGGATGAGCGATCTATCAACATGTGGCACAATTTCATTTTTTGATTTTACATCACTATTGTAAATCAACAATCATTGGATGAAAGCTTTATTTTATGTTAGCAATTAAATGCATATTTTGACTCGAGGATTGACAAAGTACAAATTTAGCAATATTCTCTGTAACCAAAATTTAATGCTGGGTGGATTGATCCGTGCTACATGGCGGGGTGTGTAACCAGAGATGGAGGAAAATTTTTAGTGAAGGAACGAAAATTAAATGAAACCCTAATGGTTGTCAGTTGGGAGAGTGAGAGTAATTCATTGTATGTTGAACAAGCATTGTAACAATGAGTATGTGTAACGAACTAAGATTCTGTGATTGGAGGTTGACCAAGGGGATGTTTATGCTAATGTGAGTTAACATCTAAGAGTAAATTTTGTAACTCTATATGTAATCAATTTAGTGTAATACAAAGTGATTTTACTTTGTGTGGTGGGTTTTTCTCCCGTAATGGTTTTCCCACGTATATCTAGTATTATCTCTGCATGTGTGATCTATTTTTGTCTCTCCTTTTGTTCTGTGAATGTGCATCTCAAATGCATGTAAATTGTTAAATGAGGTTTTTTGCACTTCTCTCCTAAGGATTTTTCATTAGGAAAGTGTTTTCCGCACTGTTGCTTTCCTTACATGATTTTCCCAATTATGCATTTAAAATTCTAATTAATCATGTTTTCTAAAAGGGAAACTAATATTAAACAATTGTAAACAAATTTAATTAATTTTCCTTAGAAATAGAGTGTACTAGATTTAGGTCCTAGGACCCATTCACCCAACGGTGAATGAGTCCTCCTTAAGTTGTGGATCTCAAATTTTAATATGTTTTTGGTGGCACTTTTATGATTCAAATTAAAATTGCAATTTTTTTCCTTTCATATTTGATCAAGTCGAGAAATTAGAAATTTATAGGTATAAATACAAGGTTTTTTATCAATTCAATATCGAAAATAAAGCTAGAACAAACAAGAGAGAAAAAATATTAAAAATATTATTGTCCAACGCATTCAAGAGTAGATTTATTAGTCGTCTACATCAGCATTCAAGATGTCAAGCATCATGTCAAAGTTATTTCAATCTACGCATGTTTTTGGAGCTAACATTGTGATGTAGGTTTTAAAAATTCAAGCATCAAGATCAATATCCAATCAAGACATTTCATGCAAAATAAAGACCTTGGAGAGATGTGTTAGACTCCAATCCTCTAAGGATCTCCATTAAAGGGTTTGGTGAGTTGTAATATAGTATTTTTCATTTGTTATTTTTTCCATTCATGTTTCATTTCATTTCAAGGTTTAATTACCAAAATAGGGTTTGAGCAAGGCAAACCCCCATTCAACAAAAACAAACAATCTTTCTCTCTCTTTGTATGTGTAGATTTGCATGTGAAGAGGGATTGAGGATTGATCAAAAGTATAATTTTGCAAAGTTATCAAAGTTGTCAAGACATAGAATCTTACTTGCAAAATTTAATTATGACTTTTTGATAGTGAGATCTAGAGAAATCAAGAGTGCAGATCTAGGAGTAGAGGACTGTGAAATCATATTTTGAATCCCTATAGCAAGACCCATTCTCCCTAGGATGAATTTATCCCAAGAGGACACTCAACAATAAATTTTGGTGACTGGTACACATCAACTTACAATTCTCATATCTACCAAAAGTATTTTGTTTCTGATTGTTTTATGCTTTGAATCGATGATTAAAGTTTCACATTTCATAATCGCGTTCATTTACATTTTTTTAGTTTTTCTCCCCAAACTACTATTCAAGAAGATTTTATCCCACCTTGTCATAAGGAAATTTCCAACATCTCTAATAGGGTTGAAAGTTAATTCTACCTCTGGGAATTTCATTTCCTAATGAAATAAGGAAGATAGGTGCATAACATATTTCATCACCCCATTTTGAGAAGCCCCTATTTTTCATCATCTCAACATTCTAAAACTCGCTAAATATATCGTCACTTCTTCTGCCAAAGGTGATTCCATCAACATAGAAAACAATAATTAGTAGTTGATCACCTTCTTTAGTATTATGTATAAATTACCATCCACACTCCCTCTATGGAAATCTTGCTATTCTAGATGCCCTAAAACACCATGCTCGAAGATCTTTTTTGAGTCCATAAAGAGTCTTCTTCAGTCTTTACACATAATATGGATTATTTGAGCATTGAAATCCTTATTGTTGCTCAATATGGACTTCTTCTAATTGTGCATTCAATAATTTTGACTTCACACCCATATGATAAAATTTGAAGTAAATGAATGTTGAAAGATACTAAAACATTATGATTGCTTTCAATATTTCTACCGGAGAAAATGTCTCCTCAAAATCAATTCCTTCAACCTAAGAATATCCTTTACACACAAGTCTGGTCTTTTTCTTCATCACTTTTCCCTTTTCATTTAATTTTTTTTATAAGACTCATTTGGTACAGATAATGTTCTTGGCTTTAGGTTTTAGAAGCAACTCCCAAGTTTCATTTTTCTTTATATCAAATAAATCTTCTACCAAAGAACCTATCCATCCTTTCTCTTTTCTTTCCTCTATATAAGATCTTTGTTCAATATTTGAGAATAGAAAAAAATGTACTTTCTCATTTGGCTTCTTGATTCTTCTTCGAGTCTTAACCCCATTATCTGTATCACCTAAAATATGATCTTTAGAATTAACTTTTTGAATATACCTTAACAAAGTATTTTTAATAGTATTCTTAGAATAAAATTTTGAATCTTCAAAACTATTATGGATAGGTTCTTCAACATCTTCAACTTCTAAAAGATCAATAGAATATTGTTTAAACAACTCTTACATTGGAACTTTTGACAATTGTCTTTAGGATTTTGTTGTAAGATCTATATGCTATGATTGTCATAGATTAACCAAGAAAGATACCTTCATCAAATCTAGAGTCAAACTTACCTAGGTGTTTTTCATCCCTTTTGATATAGCACTTTCTTCCAAATATCTTGAGATGTCTAACTAAAGCCAGTATTCCTCTCCATAATTTATATGGTGCTTTATAAGTCCTTGGTCTACTTTGAGCTCTATTTAAAATAATATTGTGGTTTGAACTACTTCTTTCCAATATGTATTTGGTAAACTTGCTTGAATTAACATTGTTCTAGCTATCTCTTATACAATCTAGTTCTTTCTTTCAATAACTCTATTATGTTGTGTAGTCCTAGGAGTAGAAAATTACCTTTGGATCCCATGCTCTCTATAGAATTCAACATACTAATAAAAATTGAATTCTCCACATTTGTGTAATCTCAATACCTTGATTGTTCTTTCGATTTCATTATCAACCAATACCTTGAATTCTTTAAACTTCTTGAATGCTTCTAATTTTTTTTAGAAAGGTAATCCAAGTCATTCTAGAATAATCATCAATAAGCATCATAAAATACCTATCACCTTGTAGAATATTTTTCCTTATTGGTCTACATAGATTTGTATGGATCAAATCTAATGGATTTGTTGTTGAATATTCATTAGTAGGAAATCTAGACTTTGTCTATTTTCCCTCTTGATATGGTTTGCAACTAGTAAATTGAGGTTTCTTAATTTTTGGCATGTCTCTAACCATTCATTTTGAGTTGTTCCTCATAATGTAATCAAAATTGATGTGTCCCTATCTTATGTGCTAGATCCAACTCTCTTCTCTCTATATAGAAAAATAATTTTTTCCATTGAGATCACTGAGATGGTATATATCACTATCAGCCCTACTTCCTTCCATAATTAACTATTTTGTACCAAATTTTCAAATCTAATAACCTTTCACACTAAATGAGAGCTTGTAGCCTTTATCACACATCTTACTTACACTCAAAAGATTATGTTTTAATCCTTTAAGATACAAAATATCATGAGTTTTTATCCTACCACAATCAAGACTCAAGGTACCCTTACCAATAATCTTGGTAATAGAATTTTTTCTAGGAGTTATTGATCCTCCATTGAATTTCTTGAAATTTATGAACTTAATTTTGTCTTTTGTTATGTGACTTGAACATCTATTGTCAATGATCCATAGATTCTTCTCTTTTTGAGCATTTTGTGTAGTCTTAGCTATCATGGATTTTCCTTATCTTTCTCTTTTGGTTTCATCTTAAAAAATTTATCTAATTCATGATTTTGATGTTTTGACCCTTTTTTTTTCTAGTAGAGGAAGGCTCACAAAACGGTATGTGCAGGATCATCATGGAAAAAACAAGCCCTTAAGTGGCGATGAAAATTCTAAAAAATCAAAGTTAGGCAACTTGATGTAAAAATTTGAATAAGTTATCTATATTATTTCAAAAATATGTAAGAATAGAATCTTTAGCAAATTGAATGTAGTTTCTAAACTACTAGGTTTGTTTTTTTTTTAAAAATCTATTTGGTGAAAATTTGAAATTTCAATGCAGTAGTACTTAATTTCAAGGAAAAAATAAGAAGTAGGTGTCTGTCTGACCACCCTAACCACAATAAAATGATAAAAAAATTTATAAGATTTTATATATAAGTAGAGGACTCATTTCCCGATCTGATGCATTTTTTTTTGTAATTTTTTTCTAAGTAAATAATTAATTATGATTTTTTATTACAACTTTTAAAAATATAAAACTCATATGTCTGACCACCTTAACTTGGTCAAAACTTCATGAAATTCATTTTTTTAATCCTATAATTATGCTGAAGCATAGAATATGATGTATATTTCAGATTCATAAAATGTGATACCATTTGAAAGTTAATCTATAGATGTTTTTCAATCAATCTATCAATCAGAAATTTAGTCATAATTCAAATAGAAAATGAATAAGGGTATGTGTTGGATCATCATGGAAAAGGGCCCTAAAAGTGGCAAAAATTCAAAAATCGAGAGTTAGACAACTTAGTAAAATTTGAATAAGTTATCTATATTATTTCAAAATATGTAAGAATAGAATCTATATAAAATTGAATGTAATTTCTAAACTACTAGGTTTATTTTAATATATATATATGTATTTGGTGAGAATTTGAAATTTCAATGCAATAGCACATAAATTTCAAAAAATAAGAAGTAGGTGTCGATCTTGACCACCCTAACCACAATAAAATGATAATATTTTTTTATAAGATTTTAGATATAAGTAGATGACTCATGTCCCAATGTGATGCATATTTTTTTGCAATTTTTCCAAGTAAATAATTAATTATGAATTTTTATTACAACTTTTAAAATATAAAAAATTCATATGTCTAACCACCTTAACTTGGTCTAAACTTCATGAAATTCATTTTTTTTTAATCCTATAGTATGTGAAGCATAGAATGTGAGCATGTTTGATTCAAAAAATGTGATAATTTGAAAGCTATAGATGTTTTTCAATCAACCTATCAATTGGACTTAGTTTGTAATTCAAATAGAAATGAATAATAATTATTTATTAAATTCAAATTAAATCATAATTTATATTGGTGGAAATTTGAGAATCTCCTTTAAAACCCTTTTACGTTCATCAATTTTGGGTTAAAAAATTAAATTGACCACATACCCTACACATACCCATCATATAAGCCACTTTTGTCCCATCATGATCCACATACCCATAATAATTATTTATTAAATTCAAAGTAAAGCATAATTTATATATTGGTGGAAAGCTGAGAATCTCCTTTAAAAACCCTTTTCGTTTCATTAATTTTGGGTTAAAAAAATTCATCAGCCACATACCCTACACATACCCATCATATCGCCACTTTTTGGCCCATCATGATCATGCACATACCCAAAATTGCTTCTATAGTTTCTAGCAATATGTCCAAAATGGTTGCATTTGTGGAAAATAATATTGAAATCATCAAAAGTTGCAAATTCATTACTGCTAGCAAAGTTATTTCTTCTTACTAGAGCCCTTCTATAATCCATAAACTTATGACCAAAATTATTACAATTAAAATAGTAACCAAAAAAGGAATGAATGAACCTAGTATTGTATCCTTGTCCTCTTGAAGTTTGTCTTCTGGATATTTTTTTCTTCCTTTGCATTTGGATGAAACCATTATTATTCTAATTTATATCATTGATTATTGCACTATATTGAGACTTTGAACTTTCAGAACCAATCTCTTCCAGATTCTCCTTAAAAGGCTTCACAATCTACTCTATCACTTTCTTTGTTTGTTCATCAATAAAACCAATATTGGTTTCGATATGTCATCTCCGACTATCAATTGTATGATCCTAAATCTCATTTCTTTTCCCAAAATTCATCTTTAGTTGATTTACCTTTTCAAACTCTTTCCTTAGTGACACAGTTTATGCTTCAAGTTTTTCATAGTCCTCGTCTCTTGTAAACAATCTTTCAGTCAAAAATTCTTCAATCCTCTATGCTTCTTTTGATTTAATCTTCAAGTCAATGATCATCTTCTTAATCTTCTCAATAGTTTTAGATAAATTTTCTTTGGTCATTACTTCCTCATCAATTCTTTTCATTAGTCCCTTAATCTTTTTGCTAGCGTATATCAACTCTTCCACAAGATATTCTTCATCATTTCTTAATTTCATCTCAGCAACATCTTCAGTAGTCTCCATATCCATGAATATAACCTTCTCTCTTTCATCTCTGACGATTTCTTTATCTTCTTCATTAGTTGAGTGGCCTTCTTTATTAATTTATAAACTCTTTTGTTTCCTTTGAACGTTATTCCCTTTCAGAGATGACTTATTTTCATACTTTTTCTCAACATGTTAGAGTCTTTATAGGGAAACTTATCCATAAAATTTCCTACTTCACCTCCATTAAAACGTTTGAAAGGTACCTTACCCTTATACTTTCAAGAACATCTTTGTGAATTTCTGACAAATTTTGCTTCCTTGGGATTAGATCCAGCATTAGAATTTGGTTCAATTTGCTTCTTAGATTCTTTAAAAGATTTAGGGAAGCTAAGGCAGAAGAACAACTTCCTACAATAATATTTAGAGAAGAATAATGCAAAAATTTATAGATCTTTAACAGCTACAGTAACTTAAAAAAATAAACATAAATATCATGCATACCATGACACAATTATTTACGTGGGGAAAACCATTTTGAGAGAAAAACCCCACACTCCAAAAGTTTCCCAATATATTATTCAGAAATCACAAAGATTACAATATACTTGTAGAGCAAGCTTCTCACAAGAGTATCACCACTCAAAGATCAAGAGACAGCATGACTTCTATCAAACTCTCATAATACATCACCATATATATATTGCAGCCATACTAGAACACCCTCATAAAATAGGGTTACATTCTAGGGAAAGACAAGAAAACAAAATATCCACCATTAGATCTAAAACCTAATAATGTATGGTCAAGATTTATATAATATATCATTATTGAATATATTTCATCCATTTAGGAGATTCTTGAAATAGTTAATACACTCACATTTTTCTCCTCAATGCAACCCCATGCTACCATTGTATACACCTATCGGTGTAACTAGGAAATATATATATTCATATATATATCCTATCAACAATAACCTTTATATAATTACAAGGTTGAGACACATTTTCCCAACAAATCTCTCACTTGTTGAACACCTTACAAGAGAAATCAGATGGAGAAAACATTGTCTCTTAATTTCTAGGGGTTGAAAGGCCCATAGTCTCTTAACACCATCTGAACTTCTTTATGCTCACATGCTTAGTTAAAGAATCAACAACATTCGTCAAAGTCTCTACCTTAACTAGCTTCACCCTGCCATCTTCAACCATATCTCTAGAAAAATGATATTGTACATCAATGTTCTTGGTCCTCACATGAAATGTCGAGTTCTTGGCTAGACATATTGCACTATGACTATCACAATAAATTATCACTACACCTTGTTTTATTGCACTATGGATTTTTAACAAGCATGAGTAGCTACAGTATACTTTGCTTCATTAGTGGACAAAATCACAACCTATCGGTTACTCATCCAACTAATTGCACCACCAAATAAAGTAAACACATAATCACTCATGGATTTTCTACTATAAATATCACCTGCCCAGTTTGAACCCACATAACCATGAATATCAAGGGAAATCTCATCTTTAGTCATATTACTATGATAACATAATGAATAATCTAAAGTACCCCACAAATATCTGAAGACTCTTTTAACTACATCCAAATGAACTCCACTAGGATTAGACGTATATCTAAAAAGAACTCCCACTACTTGGGAAATGTCTAGTCTAGTAAAAACTATAAAATACATCAAACTTCCAACTACACTTTGGTAAGGAACTCTGCTTATGTCTTCCATCTTTGATGGGGATGTTAGAAAATTTGAAATAGATAACTTTGTCCCAACTAAAATAGGAACACATAATGGTCGACAATCCTGCATATCAAACCTTTGTAAAATTGAGTTCACATACTTTCTTCGGCCAAGGAATAGATTTTTTTTCTCTCTATCTCTTTTAATTTTCATCCCAAGAATTTGTTTAACTACACCAAGATCTTTCATTACAAATTTAGCAGGAAGTTGAGATTTCAATTTTGAAATCATACCTTTCCCTTTCCCAATAAATAACATATCATCAACATATAATTCAATAAATAGGAAACAATCACCATTAGGTTTATAATAAACACAATGATCTAATTTAGAATGCTCAAATCCTAAACTCAACACATATGTATCAAATTTATGGTACAACATCCTAAGAATCTGTTTTAAGCCATACGAATATTTCTTCAATTTGCAAACCAACATGCTTTTACCTTTCACCACATAGTGCTCTAGCTGTTTCATATAAATATCCTCCTCAAAATCACCATAAATGAAAGTAGTCTTCACATCCATTTGCACAACCTCTAAATCATAAGTAGTAGCAATAAAAAGAAAAAATCTAATGGATGTCATTTTTGCAATAGGAGAAAATATCTCACCATAATCAACACCGCCAACTTGAGAGTAACCCTTTGCAACCAACCTTGCTTTGTACTTCTTAATACCTTCATCTAAACCAATCATTTTATTGAACACCAATTTAAAACCAACAGGTTTTTGTCCTTTTGGCAATGGTTCAAGATCCCATGTATCATTCTTTTTCAAAGATGTCATTTCTTCATCCATAGCAATTTTCCAGGATTTTAAATCATTCATACCTAGTGCCTCTTCTATAGATTTGGGTTCATCCATCTTAGTATTCAAAGAAAAAATACATCTCCAATTGAAACATAGAAAAAGAGCTTCACCATCAATACGGTATCAAAGATGAACCTAATTTTCATTGTGTGTGTGTTTCATTCAATTATGAAGGCTAGAATGCTTAAATAACGATCATAAACTAACCATAATTATTATAGCAATGAAAGGGGGAGTTTTGAGAGCTTGAAGCAACGTGTACATTGTCAAAAACTTGTTTTTAGGCCATAGAGGACTCATTCGCCTTTAGTGGTGAATGGTCCTTGTGAGGGTTTTGAAAATTCACTTTTGGGTTTTATTCCTTGGTTTATACTCCCAAGTCCTTGATTTTCACTGCTTCAAGCCCTACTAGGACTCATTCACCCTTACTGGTGATTGGGTCATTTTAGGGTTTTAGAAAATTGACTTTTGGGTCCTGTACTTCAATGTATGCACTCTCAATTCTAAGGTTTTCAGCTCCCAAAAGTCAGAGATTAATTTTGTAGAACTCTTTCCATGATCTTGCAATAAAGGTGGCAGCTTTGCAACTTGACAACTCTGACAATTTTTCTCCAAATCTTGCTCTTCAACCTAAATTCTGAAAATGCACATTCAAGGGAAGAAAAACTTGTTGATTTTTAGTGAATAGGAGTTTTCCTCAATCAAACTCCTTTTAGGTAATTAAACCAAATGATGAAATAATGAAATTGAAGCATGAACATGAAATAATGAAGTTTTGATACCTTAGATGTTGTTTTGGAAGATAAATTTGCAATCTAACATGTAGTGGCCATGAATAATGTAGATCTTGATCTCAAATAGGATGTATAACAATGCTTTAAAGATGGATCTTCAATGCTGCATCAACTATCTTAACTCAACAACATGCATGGATGCACTAAAACCTTGACATGATGAAAATGACTATGAATTTCTACAGTAATCTCTTGATAATATACCTTGAAATTCCTTTTAAAATGATCTATAATTCTCTTGTGAATGTACTCTTGACTACTCATGAAAATCTAGGATCACTTATATGAAACTATGTGAATTAACCCTTTATTTATATTAATTCAGAAATTAACCTCGATATTCAAACAATTCAAGCTTTCACCAAATCTATAGATAAACATTATTAAATTTTTCGTGAGAATAAAATTCAAAATGGGGGGTCCTCATTAAGGGAGGGCCCATTTTCCACGTAGGGAGAATGGGTGTTGGCACTATTTTCCAGGACCTCACCTTTTGGGGATGAAAGATCATTAAAAACCCATTTAGAATCAACTAATAAAGGGGGTTCCTATTATAGGAGGGCCCATTCACCACTGAGGGCAAATGGGTCCTTGCATTATTTTCTAGGACCTCAATTTTCCAAAATAAATTTTATAATGCAATTTGAATTGTGGATGTTGGGATAGATCTTTGGGAAGTGTCATAAATAATGTTTAATTTGAATTAAAGTGGTTAATTAAGTATAATTAACCATAATTAACTAAGGGGACCCTAGATAAATGTGAAAGTGTTCAACACTTTACAACACCTAAATAGGGTACACATAAGGTACATTTCATTAAAAGGGGCCCATGAGGCTTAATTCATTAAATAAACCCTAGAAAAGTGTGAAAGTGTGTTACAACACTTTACAAAACTCTTCACAAAGGAAAATTTAAGGTACATTTTAATTAATAAGGACCCTAGAATGATGTGAATTTGGACAACACATTACAAAATTATTCCAAGATACAATTAATTCAAATTTATATCAATTATCCAACTTAAGTGTGAAAAAGGATTACTTTTTTTGACACTACATTTTTCCCCTACTTTAGTGAGAGTATGACCCCATGTCAAACTCACACTAAAGTAGACATTCAAGATACTTAAGTATGGAGTAATAACAAAGGTACATAATCATACCCAATCAAAGGCCAAAAAAAAAATGAAAAACAAAAGGATCAAGCACAAAACTCCCAACACGATGTCACACAGGGCTGTTTGTCCAAGAAAAAGGATCAAGGTTTGATGGTTCAACGTCATGTGGAACACATCTAGGTTGTTTTTCCATAGCATATTTTTCTCACTCTGGGGTAGTGGAACCTTAGTTTTTCCATTAGGTGAGTTGCCCAAGAATATGTATCACTCACTCTAGGGTAGTGGAACCTTAGTCTGTCCACTAGGTGAGTTATCCCAATGAGGTGGAAAATGAGAGAATCATATTTTCCTCCCATACCATACTGAAGTTATCCTTCTGAAAACTTCGATATAGCACCACAATGTAATGATTATTGTAAATGCTTTTGAATGTCATGTAAAATTTTGTTAAAATGGATTTTTCTTTGTTTGTGTTGTCTTCTTCATAGGGAATATTGTGCCTAATGTCTCCAAGAGAGGACAAGTCAAATAAATATTGCACTCTTGGAGGAAATCAAGCCCAATGACACCACCAAGAAAAGGTCGCATCACAAGAATAAATAAAATCGCACAGTGAAACATGAGTGGCAATGTATGCCCCCACTTTAAAGTGGTTTCTAACACCATTATTGTTAGCAGGTGCCTTAAAGTAAAAGAAGACATGATATCTTATTTGGAAAGTCATATGTTTCCAATAAGCTACATCATAAAAAAGGGAGGGGTTGACCCCAAAACTTAGTAAATCATATGTGAGCCAAATTAAAGCCTGTCGGTCACATCCCAAGATTGCTCTCATATAAAAATGGAAGGATGCCAACTAGCCAAAAGAGGTGATGAACACATGACATACGAGGACAAAGATAAATATTGGCATAAAGCATCCACCTTTGGCGCAAAGTGTCCCACTTTAGTGTAAATTTCCCTACTAGCTAAACCCCTACCCCCACTGAGTGAAAGAAAAGAGTGAGCCATGAAAATTAGTATCAACTAGAGGAACTAGGTGTTGCAACACAAGGAAGAGCACCACACTCCTTAAGATGTTGGATTTTGTGACTCAAAGCCTTACATTCGTTAGTATAATGACCATGAACTCTATGGTATGCACAAAATGAATTCTTCTTGTAGTAAAACTTCTTTCACATTCTTGGAGGGAGAGATATCAAATGATCTTGGAGGAGTCTCGACAAGATACTCTCTTGATCAAAAGTAGAAGATGTTCCTTTATTTTGTGACAAAGATATCACTTGCTTAGTACAAGGTGTCATACTTACACAAGACTCTTTATATTGTGATATTTTGTACTCTCCTTGAAAGGAGGGTGTAAAATCTAATGCACTCCAATCATTAGTGTTTTGCATGATGGCATTGATGTTAAGTGAAGACTTCTCTATTTCTTTCATTTCTTTTGAAGGACAATAATTAAGACCACTAGTGTCTATTAGCTTAGGATGCACTAATGTTAATGTTGGTTTAGGAGAATCGTTTATAAGAGTGTTGATATTGAGTGAAGGCTTGTTTGTTGGTTTGATTTCTATCAAAGGACAAGAACCAAAACCATTAGTTGTTCCTTGTGTGTTAGGCTCTATAGGAACATGGATAACTTCTTCTCTAGCACCACATCCTTTTCCACTATACCCAAGTTGTTTCATAAACTCATAACCTCTTCCATAAAGATTTTGCATTTTTTTTGGAATTGGTGGTTGTTCATAATTAGCTTCATCAAATTTTTTTGCGTAATTTGTTTGATCTTCTAAATTATTTGAGGTGGATTCCTTCAAATTTTTTGTTGAAATTACCACTTTTTCTTTTCCCTTTTCAAAATATTTTTTTATGATCTTGTATTTTCCTATGAATGTTGGTGTGAAATCTAAGTAACCCCAATCGTCTTCTAATAACTTAGTGACTTCGTCAATTTTCTTCTCATGTTCTTCTTCCTTTGTGATTTTCTCTTTTTTAGTTGGATACAATGTTTCCAAAGGGTCTCTTCCTTCTTTCTCAATGACCAAAAAACTTTCAGGTTAGGGATCGGCCCTGAGTGTGTAGAATTTATTGTTATAGACATACTTCATGACACAATGAAAAGTAGAAGGCACACCATTCATTTCATGAATCCAAGGTCTCCCTTAAAGGAGATTGTAAGAAAGATCATCAAGCATAATGTGAACTAGGGTTTCTAATGTTACTTCTCCAACGCTTATAGGTAATGTGATGACTCTGAGTGGTTGTTTTCCTATGTTGTCAAATCCATGAATATATAAAGAATCGGGTTTAATATCATTTTTACTCATTTAGAGTCTTTTCAAAAGGCTCACACCACACACATTTAGAGCCAAACCATTGGCAACAAGGGTTCATTTTATTGCCATTTTTCCAATGTAGACAATTATGTTGAAAGCTTCATATTTCTTTTTGATTTCTAAGGAAGGTAACTCACACTGGTGAAAAACTATGTCCAAGTTCATCTCATTCATTTCCCAAATTAATGTTGCTACATCGTTTGAACTAGTGTTAGAAGGAACCAAAACTTGTTGCAAGGCCTCTTGGATTATGCTATGATAACTATGTGATACTTGAAGTAGTTCCCATTCATAAATCTTAGCAAGAGTATTCTTAAGGTGTTCAACAAGATTTTATTCCTTTCCATTGTTTGCAGTCAAATGAGAAGCACTAATCAAGATAGGATTAGGCAACGAGAGAGATGTTTTAATTGTTTTTCTTGGTTGCAGATTATTTCTAGTGTTATATGTATGAGCAATGGTGCTATAATTCAGTTGCTACAAAACATTATTCTTAGGTTGTTCGAGGATAAGGATAGGTTTTTTTTGAGCTTGTGGTTCTTGTGAGGGTGGATAAATAATTAGAGGATTCTTAGGATGTCCCACTAGGTATTTAGGAGGTCCAATAATCAAGGGGGATCTAACAAACACTTGTGCATTCATAACCTCAATGGTTTCAATTTGATGTCTATCTAATCAAGGGGAATCTAGTGTCGTCTTTTCACCATCACCTAAGGAAGCCAAATTACTATTGTTTTCATTTTATCACATCATGATATCCTCCCTAGGAGGAGTGTTTTTATGAGAACTACAAACTAGATGTTCATGAAACTCAATGGTTGATTCTTCTAAAATGACTTCATTGCGATTAAAGGCATCATCAATGGTTGGATTGTCTTGTTTATCAGTAATGTTAAATTACTTAGAGGAAGAGAGGAAACTAATATTCCCATGAATCTCATCAATTAGATTTTATAACATCAAAGTATCTTCTTCAAAACTAGGAGAGATAATAGGAGAACAACAAATGTGATTTTCATCATTGTCCACAATTTCATTTATTTGTTCGATAATGTCTTCCAAAATAGGATAGGTAGGGGAAAGATCATAAAGAGTGTTGTTATAGACCTTAAATATTTGAACATAGATAATACCAACATATCCTCATCATTTAAAATCTCATCCTCTTTCACTAAAACATTCTCACAAGAAAGAGGGGAATGGAAATTAGGTAAGGTGATGTTTACAAATGTGTTTATGATCTCATTCTCTTGTACTATAATATCTTCCCAAAGGGGATGAGGAGAAGGAAAAACAAGATCTTCATGATTCTCAATGATTGTTTCTTCTTTTTCCAAGATACCTTCATCACTAAAAGGAGAGGTGTCGGGAGAAGAACAACTATGATCATCATGAATCTCCATACTTGTATCTTCTTCTATCACATCATTCCTAGAAGTAGGAGAGATAAGAGGGCGTCTAGGTTTAAGGAAGTTGTTAGTATTTTCACTTTCTTGCACTAAGAGACTCTCATAACTAAGAAATGTATTCAATGAATGACTAACATGCTTATTGAATAACTTTTTCTTTACAAAATTGGAAAAGATAGATAATAAAATTGGTGAAAATTAATCTATGACATGTGGTGAAGTCAAATGCAATTCTAAAATTTCATACAATGCAATAAACTAAAAATGAAATGTTGTAAATGCAAATTTGAATTTTGACAATGCATTGAAATGAATCAATTTAAGCTAAATGCTATGAATTTGATGGAACAACAATTCAAAGAATTGCAACAAGAAAGTAACAACAACAAAAAGAAGCCCAAAACTAAGATTTCAAATTCCAAAAAATGTAGATCAGGATCTAACAAGGACTCATTCACCAGTAAGGGTGAATGGGACATGGTTATGTATTTTGGAAATGTTTATGTTAATTTATGAGTGATTTTAATGCTTTTCAAATGCTAGAAGGTACAGGCTCAACCTGATCAGGGACTCATTCACCAATAAAGGTGAACAGGTCCTAGATCAGGGTTTTAAAGAGGGGAAAGTTGTAATTTTTAAGTTATTTTGTGTGCTTTTTGTGCCCAATTTCAAACTATAACTCTTACGAGATAATTTTTCCATAATTTTATGACCTAATGCAATTGAAATGAAGGGTAAATGATTATCTATATGACACCTTTTAAAATTCAATTTTGACTCAATTTTTTAATATGAATGAAGAAAAGTGCACTAATATGCAAACACTATGCAAAATCAATGCAATTTTTTGAATTTTTTATATTTAAACAATGCAAGAATGCAAATTTAAAACCCTATATGCGATGTGAACTAATGCATAATGAAGAAACCCCAAATGAAATGCAAATATAATGCAAACTAGGATCTAGGGTTTTGATGCACTTTAAATTAGAAATTAAGATGTTCAAACGGATCGGGTTCACCAAAATGAAACATAGAAAAAGAAGTTCACCATCAAAAGGGTATCAATGATGAACCTAATTTTCATTGTGTGTGTGTGTTTCATTCAATTATGAAGGTTCAAATGCTTAAATAATGATTATAAATTAACCCTCACTTTTATAGCAATGAAAGGGGGAGTTTTGAGAGCTTGAAATAATTTTTACCTTGGAAAAAACTTGTTGTTTATAGGCCACAAAGGACTCATTCACATTTAGTGGCGAATAGGTCCTTTTGAGGGTTCCAAAAAATCACTTCTAAGTTTTATTCATTTTAATATGTACTCCCAGATCCTTGGTTTTCACTGCTTCAATCCCTACTTCATGACTCATTCGCCTTTTGTGGCAAATGGGTCCTTTTAGGGTTTCAAAAAATTGAGTCTTGGTTCTTTTACTTCAATGTGTGCACTCTCAATTCCTAGGTTTTCAGCTCCCAAAACTCAAAGATTAATTTTGTAGAATGCTTTATGTGATCTTGCAATAAAGGTGGCAACTTTGCAACTTGACAACTCTGACAATTTTGCTCTAAATCTTGCTCTTCAACCTAAATCCTGCAAATGTACATTCAAGGGAAGAAAAACTTGTTGATTGTTAGTTAATAGGGGTTTTCCTTAGTCAAACCCCTTTCAAGTAATTAAACCAAATGATGAAATAATGAAATTGAAGCATGAACATGAAATAATGGAGTGTTGATACCTTGGATGTTGTCTTGGAAGATAAATGTTCAATCTAACATGTAGTGGCCATGAAGAATGTAAATATTCATCTCAAATAGGATGTATAACAATGCTTGAAAGATGGGTCTTCAATGCTACATCAACTATCTTAGCTTTTAAACAACATGCATGAATGCACTAAAACCTTGACATGATGAAAATGACTTTGAATTTTTGTTATAAATTCTTGATAATCTACGTTGAAATTCCTTTGAAAATTCTCTATAATGCTCTTGTGAATGTACTTTTGAGTGCTCATGAAAATCTAGGATCACTTAGATGAAACTATGTGATTTAACCCCTTATTTATACTAATTCAAGAAATCATCCCTAAAATTCAAACAATTCAATTTGACACCAGATCTAGAGATAAACATTATTAAATTCCCACCAAAATGAAATTCAAAAAGGGGGTCCTAATTAAGGGAGGACCCATTCGCCACCCAAGGCAAATGGGTCTTAGCACTGTTTTCCAGGACCTCACCTTTGGGGGATGAAAGATCATTAAAAAACCATTTAGAATCAACTAATAGAGGGGGTTCATATTAAGGGGGGACCCATTCGCCACCTAGGGCAAGTGGGTCCTAGCACCATTTTCCATGACCTCTATTTTCCCAATTAAATTTTATGTAATTTAAATTGGGGTGTCGAGATAGATCTTCGAGAAGTGTCTTAAATAAGGTTTAAATTTAAATTAAAGGGGTTAATTAACCCCAATTGACCACAATGAACTAAGGGGAACCTAGATAAATGTGAAAGTGTGTTACAACACTTTACAATGTACCTAAATAGGGTACATGTCAGGTACATTTCATTAAAAAGGGCCCATGAGGCTTAATTCATTAAATAAACCCTAGAAAAGTTTGAAATTGTTTTACAACACTTCACAACACTTTTGCAAAGGGAATTTTAAGGTAAATTCTAATTAAATTAGGACCCTAGAAGGATGTGAATGTGTATAACACATTAGAACACTATTCCAAGGTAAAATTAATACAAATTTATATCAATTATTCAAATTAAGTGTAAAAAAGGATTACTTGTTTCCACACTACACCAATCATCAAGTGAATACGTTTCAGGTGGTTGTTTATGCCAAGTGTAGACCTTCAAACAAGATGAGTTGGAGCTTCTTCCTCCTCTTTTGAAGATCTAGAGCTATATGACTATCCTCAACTTCTTGTCTATCCTTGGGCCTCGATTAAACTTTCTCAGGTGTAGAAGGAAATTGAATCACATCTTCTTGTTTGCTTTATTCTTGCTACAATGCAACAAAAGAAGGATTAGTTTATCTAAACATAACACTTCTACTATGTATTACCTTCTATGCAACAGGATCCCAAAGCTTGTATCCTTTCAAACCATAACTATATCTCATGAAGATACATTTCACATCCTTGTTCCCAAACTTTGTTCACTTCTCCTTTGGCACATGTGCATATGCCTTACAATCAAAAACTCCAAGATTTATAAATGAAGGCTTGCGACTTGACCATGCCTCTATAGGTGTCTTATCAACAAGATCTAATGTAGGAGACCTACTAATCAGATAATAGGAAGTGGCAATAAATTCATTCCAAAACCTTTGTTCTAGGCTAGCACCACTCAACATACTCCTAGCCTTCTCCATCAGTGTCCTTTTCATTCTTTCTACAACTCCATTTTGTTGTGGAGAATATAGAATTTTATTTTGTCTATGAATATCACAATATTTACAAAATCTATCAAAATTATCAAAGAAAAATCACCACCATTATCAGTCCTCAAAATTTTATTTTATTTTTTAGTCTATTCTTTAAACTCTTTAAATCAACTAAAAACTTTACATTTACTCTTTAGAAAATATACCCATTTCCTTATACTATAATCATAAATAAATGAAACATAATATGTGGATTTACCGATTGAAGGAACATCTACAGGAACAAACACATCAAAATGAATAATATCCAATATGCCATAAGATTTATGAGAACTCAAGTAAAATTGAATATAGTTTTGTTTTCCATAAATGTAATGCTCACAGAAATTGAATTCAAGATTACAATAAGACAAACCTTCAACAAGGTTTTTAATTTTCAAGGTCCTTAGACCCTTTCTCTAATGTGTCCAAGTCTTTGGTGCCATAACATAGTTTCCTCTATAGGAAACCTTGTTTCTAAAGAAAGAGAACCTTTGGGTACCCAAAAGCCATGACCATCTGCTAAAGGTGAAACCCTCACTTCTTCCACAAACTTGCTTTTCACAGAAGTACTATTGCACTCAATAGTGCATGCATTTAGCTTATACAATGTGCCTTATCTAACACCTCTAACAATCGGGATAGCACCACTAACCATCTTGCATCTGGCATCAGAAAATGCTACTTACACACCTACATCTATTAGTTTGCTCACAAATAACAAATTTTGTGCTAATATAGGGATATGCAACACACTATTAATCCTTTTTATTCTACCATCAGGAAACTTGATTTTAACTTTACCATGACCAACAATGTCTAAATGAGAATCATTACCCAAGTACACCTTACCTCCATCAAATTCTTCATATTCACAAAACCAACCTCTATTAAAGGTCATATGGAAATATGCACCTGATTCAATTAAATATGCATCATTAACTGCACAAGTGGCCATAGCTACAATGAATGTGTCGCCATCTTCCTTCTTGGACTCAAAATTAGAATCAAATTTCTTCTTTTTCTTCTTTTTTTCTTCTTTGCATTTTGGTGTAGGAGCACCTGGGAAAATACTAGGTTCCCTTGAAGTTTTGCTTGAAGTTTTTTTTGTTTGTCTTGGTATTTGGTCATGTTGACCATTTTACCATTTTTGATTTAGCATTTGGTGAAGTGGGAATAAACATGATCTTTTCTCATAAATGGGTTGGAAGGTGGTAAGCATGGATGGGTTTTTAAAGTCCTAATGTGTCTAGATTGGCAACCTTGTCAAAGGTTAGAAAAACACAGTGTGTTTTCAAACACTCAACTTTTGGTCATTCTTGAGCTCGAAACAGAAAACCTAATTGTTTCCTAGCATTGTAAAAGGAATCTCTCAACCTTTGAAGAAGGTTGGATGCTATGGAGTATTGAAGTTTAGTGAGAAAAATTAGAAAACACTGAATTTAGTGTGCATTTTTCTGTGTTTACCTTTCTTTTTACTGCGACAGCAACAAATGGATTGAGAAAAAAGAAATCTCCTAGTTAGAGTAGGATGTAGTTAAGTTATTTGTTTTTTCTTTGTTCCTATAGTTTGTTGTTTCAGTTGCTTTCAAGAGTTAGAGTAATTTCTATGTTTTCTTTGAGTTTGCTGCCCTAACTGGTAATTTGTGTGAGAATGGAGTTTTAGCTTGCTTCCACACCGTACCAAGAAGTATGGATTTTCTAGAAGTAAGGCTAAGCTCCTTAACTATACATATTTTAGGATTAGGAGTTTGTAGTGGGCAAGGAAGCATGCTAAAAATCTTTCCCTAGGTGAGTTGGTTAATACCCGGTTAGGGAAAGACAGTAAAATGTCAGTTCTAACGTGGCAGGGGTGAAGAATCTTTGTTAAAGCAACATGTGCAGTGGTTGTAGGAACCTTTTTAAAGGTTTTCTTAAAGGTAGAGTCCTTGACTACTCAACTGGAGTTTGGAAAGAGCAAAACAGACCAAGAAATGGTCTTAAAACCCTAGTTTCTTGAAAGGTCTGAATTCTGCCTGTGTACGGACAGAAAGGGACCCAAACCTTAAAAATATTTTAGTGTTTGGAATTTGAACTAGGGTGTCAGAAGGGAGTGTGGCCTAACCAGTTGAAGGAGAGGAGTTCTAACCAATTCTCTTGTGTGAGGAGGCCTAAAAGGGCTCAAGGCTTGTAGCCCTGCCCAAACCCTAAAACAGGTATCTTGTGAAAACGATGGAGAGTTGGAGTTTGGTGATTGTTCAAGCACCTATTGAAGATGATTTTGGAAGCCTTGGAAGGTATCACACACCCCTATAACAAGGTTAGGAAGCCTTTGAGAATGGTTAGCCTTTAAGTGTATTAAGGGCTAGATGGTGAATGTGAGGAAAAGCACCAAGAATTGCTTGGTTAAAGCATTGTCAGTGATAGCAGGGTTGGCCAATAAGACTAGGGGTTCTATTACCAGGGATAGGACTTATAGTTCAGGGTGAAAAAGATCCCTTAGGAGTTCTCAAGGCAAGGACTCAGAGCATTGAGCTAGTGATTGACTCAATCTAGCCCTGTCCCTATCAGATTGGTATCAGAGCTTAGCTAAAGATTTGGGAAAGTAGCTTATATGTCAGAAGTTGAGTCAAGTGAAACTCCTGCCATGGTGACAAATGCACAGTTAGCCAAGAGGGTTGAAGAACAGGAAGAGGACAACAAATCCTTAAAAGAAAGAATAGAGCAACTGGAGAAAGCATTGAACAATGCAAGGTTGGAAGGAACGGTGCCAAAGGAAGAAGAGGTTGCAGAGGAAGACAAGATCCCTGAACCTAACCCTGTTCTGGAGGAGGAACCTTTCTTAAAGGAATTGAAAGCCTTGAGTGGAAAAGGACTTGAAGGCATACCACTATTCAATGGAAAGATGGATCCTGATTTGGTCATGGATTGGATAGATGGCATGGAGAATCACTTTGAGTGTGATGGAGTCATGGAAGCACAGAAAGTGAAGGTTGCTAAATCAAGGTTGAGAGGATCAACTTTGACATGGTGGAAGTTTGTTCAGACTGAAGGGAGAAAGAAGGCAAACTGCCCATATCAACTTGGAAAGGAATGGTTGCTAAGGTAAAGGAAGCCTATATGCCAGATGATTATGAGATCCAACTTCACAAGAAGAGGCAAAGTCTAAGGTAGAAGGACCAAGATGTCAACACCTATACTGAAGAGTTTCAGAAGCTTTGTTTGAGATCAAATGTGACAGAGGATGAGAGCCTAAAAGTGGCTAGGTATCTTAATGGCTTAAAATGGAATATCCAAGAAGAGATGGCTCTTTTGAGTCCTAAAACAGTCCACCAATGTTATCAGCTGGCTATGAAGATTGAGGAAAGGAACAAAAGAAAGCATGATCAGTCCTCTAAGGGTATAGGAAGAGGCAGAGATCAAAGAGGACAGCATGGTGGTTACCAAGGAAGAGGTAATGATCAAAGGAACCAAGGAGAATATAAGCCTACTGAGCATGGAGGTGAAACATCTTCAAGAGGAGGATTTAACAGAGGAAGAGGACCTCAAGGAGGTTCAAATAGAGGAAGAGGAGCAAGTAGGAGTAATTCTTACTTTGCAAACATGAAATGTTATCATTGTAGCCAGCAAGGTCACCCTGCTTATAGGTGCCTGGAGAAAGCATCCTCTTCTAGCAATGAGAAAAGAGTGGCTTATGCACAAGAGGACACCATGAGTCCTAAGGCAATTGAGATCAGTCATATAGAATCTAAAATTGGAGAGAGTCTAATGTTTAACAGAGTGTTGATCAGACAACCAGTCAAGGAGGAACCTAAGTAAAGAAGAGCTCTTTTTAGAGTAAGGTGCCAAATACTTGGTAAAGTATGCAAGGTCATTGTAGATTTTAGTTCTACAGATAATATAATCTCATAGGAGGTAGTAACTAAGCTGAAATTGTAGAAGGTACCTCATACCAACCCCTACAAGGTCACATGGTTGAATAAAGGGTAGAGTGTTTTGGTTAATGAGCAAGTAACAATGAAATTTTCAATTGGAGGGTATAAGGATAAGCTAGTTTGTGATGTGTTACCCATGGATGCATGCCATCTACTACTTGGTAGGCCATGGCAATATGATAGAGGTGCTATATATCATGGGAAGAACACCATTGAATTCAAGAAGGATGGAAGAACTTTCAAGTTGCAGTCATTATTAGAAGAAGATGAGGGACATTCAAAGGTACCTAACGTCATGTTGAGCAGTGGTAAGGGGTTCCTTAAGGACCTAAACCAAGGGAATGAAGGATATGTGATCCTAATGCAGTCAAAAGATGAGGGAAAGGCTGAGAAGACAGTCATACCTGAAATAGTTCAAAGGTTGCTAGAAAAGTACAAGGAAATTGTCAGTGATGGTACACCTGCAACCCTACCTCCAAGGAGAGCTATAAGACATCAAATTGCTTTCATACCTAGAACTTCCTTACCTAACAAAGCATCATACAAACTCACACCAGTTTAGAATCTTGAAGTGGCTGGACAAGTGAAGGAGTTGTTGGATCAAGGCTTGATTCAAAAGAGTATTAGTCCATGTGCAATCCCAGTGGTTTTGGAAACAAAAAAAGGTGGTAAGTGGATATTATGTACTAATTCTAGAGAAATTAATAGAATCAACATTAGGTATAGATTCCCAATACCTAGAATTGAAGATTTAATGGATTTCCTTGGAGGTGCACAATACTTCACCAAGTTGGATCTTAAGAGCAGGTATCATCAAATCAGAATCAAGGAGGGTGATGAATGGAAGATAGCTTTTAAGACAAATGATGGCTTGTATGAGTGGAAAGTGATGCCATTTGGCCTCTCAAATTGCCCTAGCATGTTCATGAGACTAATGAATGAGGTGCTCAAGGATTTCACAGGGATCTTTGTAGTAGTCTATCTTGATGGCATATTGATTTTCAGTAAGACAGCAAAAGAACATTTGAAGCATGTGGAGATGGTACTTAAAAGGCTGCAAGAAGAACAATTGGCAATTAACCTTGAGAAGTGTGAGTTATTCAAGAAAGAACTTGTGTATTTAGGCTTTGTAGTATCCAAAGGAACCCTGAAGATGGATCCAAGCAAGGTGGAAGCCATCCTAAACTAGCCTACACCAACCATAGCAACAGAGGTAAGGAGCTTTCATGGTTTAGCTCAGTTTTATAGGAAATTCATCAGGAATTTTAGTGGTATATGTGCACCAGTTCTAGATACTATCAAGGGTGGTCTAAAAACAAAGTTTAAGTGGACTCAAGAAGCTGATACAGGGTTTGAAAAACTGAAACAAGAAGTGGCAACTCAACCCATTTTGTTATTGCCTAGTTTTGATAAGTTGTTTACAGTTGAGTGTGATGCAAGTGGAGTAGTAGTAGGAGTACTTAGTCAAGAAGGTAGGCCTATAGCCTTCTTTAGTGAAAAGCTCAATGAGGCCAAGCAAAGTACTCTACCTATGATCTTGAGTTATATGCTTTAGTGTAGTCCCTTAGGAAGTGGAGGCATTATTTGTTGCCCAAAGGGTTTGTGGTTTTCACTGATAACCAGGCACTCAGTTACATTAACACCCAAGAGAAGCTGAGTAATAGACATTTGAAATGGATGGAATACATCCAATCTTTCACGTTTACCATCAAGCACAAGAAAGGGAAAATGAACAAGGTGGCAGATGCATTAAGTAGGACAATGTTGATAGTCCAAGAGATACAGCTAAAAAGCATTGGACTAGAGAGTTTCAAAGACCTCTATGGTGAGGATGAAGACTTCTCAGAAGCCTACAAGGTATGCTCTAATTTTGAGAATCATTTTCATAGTCAATATGTTGAATATACACTACAAAATGGACTGTTATTTAAGGGTAATCTGTTATGTGTTCCAAGAGGGTCAATGAGGGAAATTTTGATTCAAGAAAACATAATGGTAGTCTTAGTGGGCATTTTGGTATCAATAAGACTTTAGAACTAGTGCAAAGGTTTTATTATTTGCCTAAATTAGCAAGAGATGTCAGAAGATATGTGGAGCAGTGTGTAGTTTGCATGAAAGCCAAAGGGGGAGCTAGCAATGTTGGTTTGTATCAGCCCCTACCCATTCCTAATAGACCATGGGAGTGTGTGAGCATGGATTTTTTGGTAGGTCTTCCTAAGACCAAGACTGGTTTTGACAGTGTGTATGTAGTAGTGGATAGATTTAGCAAGATGAGTCACTTCATTCCTTGCAAAACTACACATGATGCTAGCTACATTGCCCATCTTTTCTT
Organism: Sequoia sempervirens; assembly: GCA_007258455.2. Classification (NCBI taxonomy): domain Eukaryota; kingdom Viridiplantae; phylum Streptophyta; class Pinopsida; order Cupressales; family Cupressaceae; genus Sequoia; species Sequoia sempervirens. The sequence goes on along the minus strand of VDFB02193867.1, from coordinate 327,339,936 downwards.
CAAGGAAGTTGTAAGAATCCATGGATTTCCATTGAGCATTGTATCAGACAAGGATGTGAAATTCATGAGCCATTTTTGGAAGACTTTATGGAGTAGATTGGGTACAAATTTGTCATTTGGATCAGCTTACCATCCTCAGACCGATGGTCAAACAAAGGTGGTTAACAGAGTATTAGGAAACCTTTTAAGATGTTTAACCAAGGAGTATGGACAAACATGGGACGTGGTGATTTCTCAAGTTGAATATGCATACAATGACAGTGTCAATAGAACTACAGGGAAAAGTCCATTTGAAGTGGTGTATGGGATGCACACAAGAGGTATTTGTGAACTCAGAGACCTTGGATCAATGGAGAATAGGAGTGGACATGCAGAAAACTTCACTCAGACCATGAAGGAGATTCAGGAGTAGGTTAAGAAGACAATCACAGCAGCAACACAAAAATTGAAAGATAAAGTTGATGTGTCAAGGAGAGATGTGCAATTCCAAGTAGGGGACTATGTCATGGTCCATCTCAACAAATCTAGATTATAGAAGGGAATGGAAACCAAGTTACAAATGAAAAGAGTGGGTCCATGCAAGGTGTTAGCCAAGTATGGGGAGAATGCATACAAGGTAGAATTATCATCAGATTTGGGCATATCTCCAGTATTTAATGTTGTTGATTTGATCAGGTATAAGGGGATAGTCAGTGATGAAGTTTAGAACAATTAGGAGATCTTTAAGGATATCAGTAATATACCCCTTCCTAATCAAGAGAAACCTCAGGCAGAGAAGATCTTGGAGTCCATGGTGCAGAAGGCTACAAGACACAAGGTGTACATGGAGCACCTTGTCAAGTGGAGGAACAAACATGAATCTAAGGCTACCTGGGTTGTGGAAGCTGACTCTAAGAAGCTAGGAATTGATCTATCCCTGATATCACCTCAAATTCCTTGATCTTTGTGCAGAGAGGGGGAGAATGGTGTAGGAGCACCTGGGAAAATACTAGGTTCCCTTGAAGTTTTGCTTCAAGTTTTTTTTGTTTGTCTTGGTATTTGGTCATGTTGACCATTTGAAAATGTTTGATTTATCATTTGGTGAAGTGGGAATAAACTTGATCTTTTCTCATAAATGGGTTAGAAGGTGGTAAGCATGGATGGGTTTTTAAAGTCCTAATGTGTATAGATTGCCAACCTTGTCAAAGGTTAGAAAAACATAGTGTGTTTTCAAACACTCAACTTTTGGTCGTTCTTGAGCTCGAAACAAAAAACCTAACTGTTTCCTAGCATTGTAAAAGGAAGCTCTCAACCTTTGAAGAAGGTTGGATGCTATGGAGTATTGAAGTTTAGTGAGAAAAATCAGAAAACAATGAATTTAGTGTGCATTTTTCTATGTTTACCTTTCTTTTTACTGTGACAGCAACAAATGGATTGAGAAAAAAGAAATCTCCTGGTTAGAGTAGGATGTATTTAAGATATTTGTGTTTTATTTGGTCCAATAGTTTATTGTTTCAGTTGCTTTCAAGAGTTAGAGTAATTTATGTGTTTTCTTTGAGTTTGTTGCCCTGACTGGTAATTTGTGTGAGAATGGAGTTTTAGCCTGCTTCCACGCCATACCAAGAAGTATGGATTTCTGGAAGTAAGGAAAAGCTCCTTAACTATACATATTGTAGGAGTATGAGTTTTTAGTGGGCAAGGAAGCATGCTAAAAATATTTCCCTAGGTGAGTTGTTTAATACCTGGTTAGGGAAAGACAGTAAAATGTCAGTTCTAACATGGCAGGGGTGAAGAATCTTTGTTAAAGCAACATGTGCAGTGGTTTTAGGAACCTTTTTAAAGGTTTTCATGAAGGTAGAGTCCTTGACTACTCAACTGGAGTTTGGAAAGAGCAAAATAGACCAAGAAATGGTCTTAAAACCCTAGTTTCTTGAAAGGTCTGAGTTCTGCCTGTGTACAGACAGAAAGGGACCCAAACCTTAAAAATATTCTATTGTTTGGAATTTGAAATAGGGTTTCAGAAGGGAGTGTGGCATAACCATTTGAAGGAGAGGAGTTCTAACCAATTCTCTTGTGTGAGGAGGCCTAAAAGGGCTCAAGGCTTGTAGCCCTGCCCAAACCCTAAAATAGGGATCTTGTGAAAACGATGGAGAGTTGGAGTTTGGTGATTGTTCAAGCACCTGTAGAAGATGATTTTGGAAGCCTTGGAAGGTATCACACACCCCTGTAACAAGGTTAGGAAGCCTTTGAGAATAGTTAGCCTTTAAGTGTATTAAAGGCTAGATGGTGAATGTGAGGAAAAGCACCAAGAATTGCTTGGTTAAAGCATTGTCAATGATAGCAGGGTTGGCTAGTAAGACTAGGGGTTCTATTACTAGGAATAGGACTTATAGGTTAGGGTGAAAAAGATCCCTTAGGATTTCTCAAGGCAAGGACTTAGAGCGTTGAGCCAGTGATTGACTCAATCCAGCCCTGTCCCTATCACATTCCTTACAAACATGTATAGGCTTACCGCAGTTCCAGCAAATAACTTTGGACTTTCCATGAGATTTAGATCCTCCCTTGGACTTGGATTTTTCATGCTTCTCATTCTTCTTTCCTTTTTCCTTGGGTCTTCCACAAACATTTAGGGCCTCCTTCATAGTGATGGATAAATTCCTTCTCATTTCTTTAGAAAGAAAAGAACCCTCCACATCTTCAATCTTCAAACTAAAAAAAGTGCTCCCAATAGCCATAAAAGGAGAATCCCACAAATTAGGAAAATAACAAAGCAATATCTGGCATTTCTCATCATCATCCATTTTGACACCAACTAATGTCAATTGAGATGGCAGCAAATTGAATGCTTCTAGGTGGTCTGTAATTCTTCCACCCTCTTCCATTCTCAAGGAATGCAATTTATTCCTCAAGAAAATATTGTTTGACTAAAGATTTGGCCTAATACATCTCACCAAGATTCTTCCATACTTTTTTTGTAGAGGTATCTTCATGGACATTAATTAAAAGAGAGTATGCCAAGCACAATCTAATTAGAACCTTGGCTTTATAGTCCATAACATCATATTGATAAACTTGATTAGGATCTACAAGACTTGAAACATTCTCATCAACAACATCCCACAAATATCGATCTATAAAAAGATCCTCCATCTTTAGCTTCCACATCTCAAAATTATTTCTAGAAAATATCTCCAGCTCTATTCTCCCTAATGAACTTGCCATCTAAAAATTCTTGCAACAAGATCACAAAGCTTCTTTTCACAAGCTCCCACTCAAATCTGGATTAGTTCAAAAACCCAACAACCCACAACTGAAACCAAATGTGATCAAGTTTTGATACCACTTGTAAGGAAGCTAAGGTGGAAGAACAACTTCCTACACTAATATGGAGAGGAGAATAATGCAAAAATTTATAGATCTTTAACAATTACAAAAACTTAAATATAATAAACATAAATATCATGCATACCATGACACAGTGATTTACGTGGGGAAAACCCTTTCAGGAGAAAAAACCCATACTTCAAAAGCCACCCAATATATTATTTAGAAATCACAAAGATTATAATATACTTGTAGAGCAAGCTTCTCACAGGAGTATCACCACTCAGAGGTCAAGAGACAACACAACCACTATAAGACTCTCAAAATGCATCACCATATCTCTACTGCAGGCCAACAAAATATCCACCATTAGATCTAAAACCTAATAATGTATGGTCCAAATTTAAAATATATTATTATTTAATATATGATGGTCATTTAGGAGTTTCCTGAAAAAGTTAACACGCTCACATTTTTCTCCTCAACACCACCCCATGCTACCATTGTATACACCTATCGATGTAACGAGGAAATATATATATCCATATATATCCTATCAACAATAACCTTTATATAATTACAAGGTTGAGACACATTTTCCCAACAAAATACATTTGTTTCCTTATAGATTTTTCACTATCAATCCTTATTTCATAGAAATTCAATATTCCATGTAATTCATCCATTTTTAAAGAATTCGTATCTTTTTCCTCTTGAACAACTAAAACTTTAGTATCAAACTTTCTAGGAATACATCTAAGTACGTCTTTCACAACCATACCTTCTTTCAATTCCTCACCAAGACCTCTAATAGAGTTGACAATCTCATCAACTTGGAGAAGAATGTGTCAATATTTTATTTTTACTTTATTTTGATATTTTCAAACTAACTTCAATGATTTTGGATCTTTTCTTCTTTGACCTCATCATCACCTTCATAGATGTTGTGCAATTCATCCCATACTTTTCTTCATTGTCCTACAATGCAAGATCATCACAAACTCATGGTTAGATAATCCATATAAAATCTAGCATTCCTTTCCATAGAATTATTTTCATAAGCCTTCTTTTCACCCTCATCTTTTTGAGCATTTTTAGGAATTTCATATTTGTCTGCAACAAATTTCCAAACATCAAAACCTAGTGCCATAAACTATGCTTCCATCCTTACATTCCAAAATACATAATTGGATCCATCAAAGAGTGGGCCTTATTTGCAAACAATCCCTCTTGATCCACTAAGTTTTTCATCCTAAATCTACCTCAAGCTATTAAGATTCTTCAAAGGAACTCAAATTTGATACCAATTGAAGGGCACACAATATACTAAGATAGGGGTGAATAAGTATATCAAATCTATTTAAAACTCTTTACTTCAACATATATATATATCCAATCATGAAACTTGAATCAAAATGGCTACTGATGATCAAGAAACCACATTAGCACACATTCACACATGAGAACACCAAATATACATGGAAACCCATGATGAGAAAAACCATGGTGAGAATAGCTACTTGAAACTACTATCCAAATACAACATCACAAAGAGAAAATATAATAACGAAATTTAAAATCTGAAGTAGGACCCAACCTATTGTAGACACTAATCCCCAAATGTATTTGTATGCACCAACCTACTAGAGATGCTAATCCTTAATATTTATAAATATAAGCATCAGCCCAGTAACTAAGACACCAATCCTACGAGATTACAAAAATAGAGATTATAGATATTCATTGATGATTCCATAGCTTACAGAAGATTAGATATTTCTCCAAACACTCTCATATACTTCTTGTGGTCTTCTAATTATATCACACAGTGATTGAGAGATGGAAATCCCATTACAAATCCTAAATTATACTTGCTCGGACTAGATTCACATCCACACACACTCTCATATATTCACTTACCACCTTTTCTTCTATTATCATGTGAGGTGAGATTATTATTACATACAATACACTATAATAACACCAATTCATGTCAGTCAGGGATTCACAATTAAGCAAAATGACATAAGGTGGACCTAAATTAAAATTATATGAAACATGTAGTGAGTCAGTCATAAATATAATTTGTTACTACTAAAAGAACATAATTTCATGCGGTTCCACATGAAACTTAACATTTACCTATTTCATAATCCCATTCCATCTCTAGATAATGCATGCTACTAGTTGAAATTGACACACAATTTTGAAACCTCCACTAGTTGATTAACTAGCACAATGACCCTTCGGCCACTTCAATCTTTTTACATGTCCATCATAAGTTCCAGAAACTCTAGAATCTGATAGAACATGTGTAGGCATACTCCCCTTTTAAATTGTAGAGCCAAACTTGTCTTTAATAATAAATACTAAACATAAATGTATTTCCAAAGAAATATTTTTTCCCTAAGTAACTAACATAAAACATTCTAGATCATAATTCCATATTACCTTTATTAATACAAGAATAGATGGATACATTATATTGTAATCATACTATAAGTACTAAGCACTTAGATTCTTTGTTCTCAAAATGCACAAGTATAATGATAATTCAAGTACTATTGCATTCACTGTTCAACTACCAATAGTCCTTCTAAGACTTTATTCTTGTAATGCCTTATAAACTATAGAAGGAAAGACAAATGATAGTGAAATACTTCAAAGTTTTTGAAAGTAATACATAAGAAAGATGATTAGGATTTGGGAAATTTTCACTCCAAATTTTACGAAGGCATCTTCCTTGGTTCTTGGCAATCTTGCATCAACCAAAAATATTTTCTTTCATTTTTTGTTCTTGCTTAGTTCATGTTGGTTGATTCATCATATTTTCTCACCAAACCTCACAGATCTATGTTTACATCATGGACATGTTCGTTTACCTTATTCCATGATTTGAGCACGATTGGATCTTTTTTCGGCAAGTTATCGCTTATGAATTAAGTGGCAATTTCTTGAACTGGCACCGAAATAATTTTCAAACCTATCGACTAATTCGATCGCTTGTGGATCTTTCCCATAACTTGTGGATCTTAACGGTGTGATTAAAATTATTCCATCAAGTTTCCCCAACCTTTATTATAGGTCTACACTTTATCCTATGCGTTCATCGAGGAGTAATTCAAATTCGAGGCCGACCTACTCATGCACACATTACATTTTCCTTCATGCAAGATTGTGATGATCTTTGGTCAACGTGAAAGATTCTAGATTTGCAAATATGATATAAAGCTTGTAATAGATCATTAGACAAGTAGTGAATAAGAATTTGATTAATCAGAATGATATAGATCTGATATGTAATATTTCATCTTGCATTAAGCAGCATACTGGAATATTGTATATGAACATGTTATAGTAGGCCTGTGAGCCAAATTTGTAAGCCTAGATGTTGCCAACCGATTCTAACTAAGATTTGTGTTAATGAGAATATTTGAATCTGCATTTGCCTCCATATTTTGTTTTGCTTCTATTGTGTGACTCTTGCTACATGGTCTAGATTGTTCTCCTTTGAGGACCCTCCTACCATGGCTGCACTAGATTAGTATCAAAGCCAAGTTCATTCCTTGAGAGATCGCCAGAATTCACGGAGTCCTGTTGAAGGTTTGTTGTAGGGTGGTGAATTGAGGGTCTAACCTATAGCTATAGAGGACTTGTGTAAAGATGGAAAGAAGATGAAATGGTAGAGGAAATGCAGACCTAGCTATGATGGAGATGTTGAGAGGAATTGTTTCCAGAATAGATGCAATTGAAATGGCCCACAGGAGAGGTCGACCAGTTGATGATGTGAGTGATGAAGAGGTAGAAGTACAGGAAGAAAGGGGAAGAGAAGAGAAACCTGGCCTTGATCAGGGAGAAGATAGGTTCATAAGAGCCCTAACTAGAGTGAATACAAAACCACATTTCAATCCACCAGAATATAGAGGTAAGTTGGATTCAGAGGAAATGCTAGATTGGATAATAGAGATGGAAAAGTATTTCAATTTTGAAGGTACCACTGAAGAAAAGAAGGTGAAATTTTCTTGTACAAAGTTTAAAGGACATGCATACCTTTGGTGGGAACATTTGCAAACAGATAGGGAAAGAAGAGGAAAGGAGAAGATAAGATCATGGGATTGGATGGTGAACAAGTTGAAGAAAAATTTTATGCCTATAGACTATCAGATTAGTTTGTTTTGAAATTTTCAAAATCTAAAGTAGAAGGAGTCAAGTGTAATAAAGTATATTGAGGAGTTCTATAAGTTGAACATCAGATCCAGACATTTGGAGAATGAGATTAAGCAAGTAGCCAGATATGTGAATAGTTTGAGGTCATCTATACAGGATGTGATTAGTTTGATTAAGTTGTAGAGTGTGGAGGAGGCATATCAATGTGCCTTAAAAGCATAACAGAAGCTGAATAAAAGACATGAGAAGAGATAGAGAGGAAGAGGTGGAAGATTTTAGAGAGGAAGAACTTTTACCAAAGGAGGAAGAGGATATTTTCCAGATCAGAACAAGGATAAAGAAGTTGGTAAGAAAGAGAATTCATACCATAGAGATGATGGAAACTCTTAACGAAGAGGAGGATATGGTGGTTACCAGAATGAAGGTTATAGAAGAGATGATAGAGGATAGGAGAAAAGAACATTCAAGGGAACTTGTTATAAGTGTGGTGGAGAGGGACATATAGTATTTGAATGTAATCAAGGAGAGACAATTAGCAAGACAAAGAACAATAGAAGAACAACCTTAGTTGAGGAGGATCATGCTAGATCATCTAACAAACTAGAATAAGGATAAGTGTTGGTGAATAGAAGAGTATTATGTCAAAGTGAGTTGGAGAATGAACCATTGCAGAGAAAGAATTTTTTATGAACCAAATGTAAGGTAGGTGGTAAATGTTGCAAGTTGATTTTGGATAGTGGAAGCTCTGAGAACCTAGTTTCTAAAGAAATGGTGACTAAATTGAAGTTGGAAATATTGAAACACCTAAAGCTCTATCAAATAGAATGGATTCAAGATGAGCATAACATACTGGTAAATGAACAATGTTAGGTGAAATTGAAGATAGGAAATTATCATGATGAAGTTTTGTGTGATATCACGCCTATGGATGTATGCCATGTTTTTTTGGGAAGACCTTGGCAATATGATAGACAAGCTATTCATGATGGAAACAAGAACACATATACCATTGTTGCTAATGGGATGAAGAAGACTTTATCGTCATTGGAATATTTTCCTAGGGTTGAGGTTTGTACGAGTGCTAGAGTTTGTTTGGTTGATGGAAGGAGATTTCTGGATGGTTTAAGACATGAGTACATGTGTTATTCCTTGGTTCCTAAGAAGGCTAAAGACTTGAAGCCTGTAGAAGAACAACTGGATTAGATAAAGGAGTTGTTGATAGAATATGGGGAGATAATTTTAGATAATGTGCCTGATGGATTGCCACCTATGAGGAGTATTAGTCATTGCATGGATCTAATTCCTAGAGCTAGTTTGACTAACAAAGGAACAAACTAGATGACACTGACAAAGAATGAATAGTTGAATAGACAAGTGCAAGAGTTATTGAGGAAGGGTTTGATTAGAGAAAGCTTAATCCCATGTATAGTCCCTATTGTGCTAATACCTAAGAAAGATGGATAATGGAGGATGTGTATAGACTCTAAAACCATAAACAAGATCATGGTGAAGTATAGATTTCCTTCACCCTGGATGGATGACATTATGGATTGTTTGAGTGGAGCTAATTACTTTACAAAGATATATTTGAAGAGTGGATATCATCATATCAAAATCAGAGAGGGAGATGAGTGGAAGAAAACATTCAAAATAAATGAAGGATCTTATGAGTAGTTGGTGATGCATTTTGGACTAACAAATGCATTGAGTACTTTCATGAGGCTAATGAATTAGGTATTGAAGAAATTCTTGGGTAGGTTTGTGATTGTATATTTGGATGACATCTTGATTTTCAATAAGACTAGAGAAGAACATTTGTTTCATATAAGACAAGTTTTGTAGAGGTTGGGAGAAGAGAAGTTGTTGATAAACATTAAGAAGTGTAGTTTCATGAAGGAAGAGTTGGTATATCTAGGATTTGTGATATCTGTGGATGGATTGAAGATGGATCCTGAGAAGGTAAGAGAAATTTTTGAGTGGCCTCCACCTGAAAGCATTGGAGAGGTAAGATTATTTCATGGATTGGCTAGTTTCTACTGGAAGTTCATTAGAAATTTCAGTTCTATTTGTAGTCCTATGACATAAACGATGAGAGAAGATAATAAAGATTTAAGGTGGACATTTGGAGCAGACCAAAGTTTTGAGTTTTTGAAAAAGAAGGTGAGTGAGTAGCCTATGTTGGATTTACCATATTTTAATAAGGTATTTCAGGTAGACTATGATGTAAGTGGAAATGAAATTGGAGTAGTATTGATTCAAGAAGGGAGACCTATAGCTTATTTCAATGAGAAATTGAATGATGCTAGGATAATATATTCAGTGTATGACTAGGAGTTTTATGCCATAGTTAAAGCCTTGAAGAAATGGAGACATTACTTGTTTCCTAAGGAGTTTGTGTTGTATGTACCAATCATCAGGCTTTGCAATATCTGAACATTCAAGGTAAGATGAATCAGAGACACATGAGATGGGTAGAATTCTTATAGAGTTATACTTTTTTTTTGAAGAATAGGAGTGGAAATTCAAATAGAGTTAGAGTTGTTGATGCTTTGAGTAGGAGAAAGAATTTACTGGCAAAGATGAGAGTGGAGGTATTAGGGTTTTGAGGAATTGAAGAGCTTGTATGAGGAAGACCCAGATTTTGTAGAACCTTGGAGAGCTTGTAAGGAACCAGTTTTGGAGGATAGAAGTCAGTGGTTGGATTATTTCATTTAGGAGGACATGTTTTTCAGAGGGAATCAGTTATGTATACCCCATAGTTCAATGAGGGATAACTTGGTGAAAGAAAAACATAGCGAATGATTGTTAGGACACTTTGGAATTGATAAGATAGTAGCATTGGTAAGTGAGAATTATTTTTGGCCACATATTCATAAGGATGTTAGGAAATTTGTGTAGAGTTGTAGATTTTTTCAAGTTGCAAAAGGGAGTAGTCAGAAAGTCGAATTGTATAAGCCTTTGACAGTTCTAGAGAGACCTTGGGAGGATATCAACATGGATTTCATACTAGGTTTACCAAAGACACAAAGAGGTAATGATTCTATATTTGTGGCGGTGGATAGATTTTCTAAAATGGCACATTTCAGACCTTGTAAGAAGACAACAAATGCAGTACATGTAGTAGACTTGTTTTTCAAAGAAGTGGTAAGATTGCATGGATTACCTAAGAGTATTGTTTCAGATCTAGAGATGTAAAGTTTGTTGGTTACATTTGGAGAACACTTTGGAATAAGTTAAAGACATATTTGAAGTTCAGTTCTACTTTTCACCCACAAATGGATGGACAGATAGAGGTAGTAAACAAAAGTTTGGGAAATTTGTTGAGATGTTTGGTTGGAGAGAAGACCGAAAGTTGGGATTTAGTCCTTGCAAAAGTAGAGTTTGCCTACAATAATTTAGTAAATAGGAGTACAAGAAAGACACCTTTGAGATTGTTATTGGAGTTCATCCTAGAGGCATATCAGAGTTGAGATACATCAATATGAAGATAAAAGGAGTGCATACACAAAGGAATTTGTAGAACATATGAAGAAAGTGCATACTCAAGTAAAACAACAGTTGGAAGACATGAACTAGAAGTATAAGGAGAGAGAAGATGAAAAGAGGAGACATAAGGAGTTTGAAGTTGGAGATGAAGTGATGGTGTACTTGAGGAAGGAAATGTTTCTAGTTGGCACATATAATAAGTTGAAGATGAGGAAGTTTGGACCCTGTAAGATTTTGAAGAAATTTGATTCAGGAAATGCCTATGAGGTAGAGTTACCGGATGGCATGGGTATATCGATGCCTATATTCAATATTGCAAATCTACATCAGTACCATGAAGTAGAATTCAATGAAGACAGTAAAGAAAAATTGGAGAATCAGTTTCCTAAACAACAATCATATGAGATAGAAGAAATTTTGGATATCAGAGATGGGAGGAAAACTTGTGGAAGACAGTACAAAGAATATCTTGTGAAGTGGAAAGGAAAACTAATGGAGGATTCTTCTTGGATTTCTCAGGCTGAGGTAGAACATTTTGGTTTTCCTTTGGCCCCAGAAAAATGAGGGGCTCACTTTTCATTAACCCCAGATGTCTGATGCAGGAGCATCCTTGGTTCTTGGCAATCTTGCATCAACCAAAAATATTTTCTTTCAATTTTTGTTCTTGTTTTGTTCTTGCTTAGTTCATGTTGGTGGATTCATCATATTTGCTCACCAGACCTTGTGGATCTATGTTTACATTGTGGACATATTCATTTTCCTTATTCCAAGATTGAGTGCGATTGGATATTTTTTCGGGAAGTTATCACTTCTGGATTAAGTGGCAGTTTCTTGAACCGACACCAGAATAATGTTCAAACCTATTAGCTAATTCGATCACTTGTGGATCTTAATGGTGTGATTCGAATTGTTCCATGGAGTTTCCTCAACCTTTATTATAGTTCCACACTTCATCCTATGCATTCACCAAGGAGTAATTCAAACTTGAGGCTGACCTACTCATACACACATTACATTTTCCTTCATGGGAGATTGTGATGATCTTTGGCCAATGCGGAAGATTATAGATCTACGGATATGATATAAAGCTTGTAATAGATCATTAGAAAAGTAGTGAATAAGAATTCTATTAAGTAGAATGATATAGATCTGATATGTAAGATTTCAGCTTGCATTAAGGAGAATACATGAATATTGTATTTGAGCACATTATAGCAAGCCTGTGAGCTGAATCTGTAAGCCTAGATGTTGTCGGCCGATTGTAACTAAGATTTTTGTTAATGAGAATATTTGAATCTACATTTGCCTCCATATTTTGTGTTGTTTGACTCTTGCTACACAGGCTGGATTTTTCTCCTTTGAGGACCCTCCTACCATGATTGCACCAATTATACTTTGACAAGCAAGGTTTATAAATGTTATAATAAGAGGCTGTGAAAAATTGTAAAAAGTTCTAATATAAGAGTGGATGAAGAAAGACATCAAAAGGAGAAAGTTCAAGAAAATCATCACATAGAAGACTCAAGTTGCAAGGAAGAAGAAGAATAAGTTGGAAATGAAGAATTAGGACAAAGAGATGCAAGAAATCATCTAGATTTTTTTAGAAGCATCATTCAAAAATATAACTCTTGGTGATAAAGATACTAGGATATAGATTACAGAAAGATTATAAAATACATCATAACATGTAAATTTCTCCTTGCTATATAAATAGATCCTAATAATTTTGTAGAAGCAAGTAAAGGAAAACCTTGGATTAGTGCTATGGAATAATAGTTGAACCAAATTGAAAAGAATGAGATGTTAGAACTTTTCTAAATACTGAAGAAGAAAAAATGTGATTGGCACCAAGTGGGTTTTCAAGAACAAGGTCAATGAATATGGAAAAGTGGTGAGAAGTATGTCAAGGTTAGTTTGTAATAGGTATGCTTAATTTGAAGGTATTGATTTTGAGGAATTTTTTTCTCTTTTTGCTTTACTAGAAGCTATGAGATTTTTTTTGGCATTTTATTGCTTTAAGAACATTAAATTGTATCAAATGGATTTCAAGTCATCCTTTCTCAATGAAAATTTAGATGAGTTAGTATATATTGAACAACTAGAAGGTTTCCTCTTATTAAAAGATAAGGATTATGTTTGCAAGCTAAAGAAATAACTTTATGAACTTAAACAAGCTCCTAGAGCCTAGTACTCATGACTTGAAAAGTATCTAAAACAAGGTTTCAAAAGGGGAAACATTGATAGCATATTTTAAGATCTAGAGTAAACGTAACGATCAGTTGAGTATTGTAATTTATGTGGATGATATAATTTTTTGAGGTAGTAATGAAAAATGTGTGAAGAGTTTTCTATGGAAATGAAAATGGATCTTTAGATGTCCATGCTTGGTGAGTTATCATTCTTGATTAGCTTACAAATTTCTCAATCTAAAAATGTTATCTTTATGGGTATGTGCAGGATCATGATGGGCCAAAAAGTGGCGATATGATGGGTATGTGTAGGGTATGTGGCTGATGACTTTTTTTTACCCAAAATTGATGAAACAAAAAGGGTTTTTAAAGGAGATTCTCAACTTTCTAGCAATATAAATTATTCTTTACTTTCAATTTAATAAACAATTATTATTCATTTTCTATTTGAATTACGACTAAAGTCCTAATTGATAGGTTCTATAGGATTAAAAAAAACAAATTTGAATTTCATAAATTTTTGAACAAGTTAAGATGGTCAGACATACGAGTTTTTATATTTTTTAAAATTTGTAATAAAAAAATTCATAATTAATTATTTACTTGGAAAAAAATTACAAAAAAATATGCATCACATCGAGATATGAGTCATCTACTTATATCTAAAATATTATAAAAAAATATTATCATTTTATATTGGTTAGGGTGGTCAGACAGACACCTACTTCTTATTTTTTCCCTAAAAATTAAGTTTACTGCATTGAAATTTCAAATTTTCACCAAATAAATTTTTATTTTTTTAAAATAAACCTAGTAGTTTATAAACTACATTCAATTTTCTATAGACTCTATTCTTACATTTTTTGAAATAATATAGATAACTTATTCAAATTTTTACATCAAGTTGCCTAACTCTGATTTTTCTAAATTTTTTGCCACTTAAGGGCCTATTTTTTCCATGATGATCCTAAACATACCCTTATCTCACAAACCAATTATATCAAGGAAATGTTGAAGATGTTTAGGATGGAAGATTGGAAACCAATGACTACAACCATGGTCACAGGCAACAAATTAGTAAAGATGATTATATAAGAAAAATTATAGTGTAGAATAAACAAAGAAAAATAGTAAGCACAAATCTAACAAAAAATTTATATGGAAAGCTTGGTAAAATTGTGCCAGGGAAAAATAATGGGTAAAAATAATTTGTATTTTTATTTCTCAAAAAAATTACAATTAAAAAACATTCAAAAGTTATAAAAAACACGACTTTGAAAGAGTACAAGAATTTTGAGTTGCAAAGTCCTTTTCAATTTTTTTCCAAAAATAGAAATTTTGACTCATGCAAATACATGTCGAAGATGTATCAAAATTACCTTAAATAGGGATTTCCACGTAAAAAAATAACTTCACTAGAAACATCTTCGATGTGAATGCCATTTAGTGTATAGGGGCTAAGATAACCCCCTAGGACCCCGCATCATTTCAAACTTCAATTGAATAGAAGGCCTTTGGCCACACCAAGCACATACTTGAAGCACTAGCTAGATATCAATGTCAACTAGTCATCACTATTGGAATGGGTGATCGTACAATAGTGTGCTACAATTTTTAGCCAAATTTGACATTGAACTTATTTTTTTAAACTAAATCTTCACTTTCAAACACCTATAGCTGCTAAACCATGAGGAATTTGAAGATGATGCAAACTAGTGATTTATGATATTTTGTTTGTAGATTCTAAACATACATTTTAAATTTTTTTTGGAATCAAATTGTATTTCTTTTTCCATCTCCTTTGATAACTAGTTTTTAATAGTAAAACATCATTTTTAAAGAGTGATGTTTACTATATAACACAATTTTTTTTCTATGAAGGATAAAATTCTAAATTTTTTTAAATTTAGATTTGTAACTACAAAATATAGCTCCTTCATTAGGTTTCATAGTGTTTTATTAAATATTTTTTTCTTAATTAAGTTTTGAAGTCAAACTAATTACAATTTAGACATAGGTTTACTGTATAACACAAACTTTTTTGTATGTATCAAAATTCTTTCTTTTTTCGATCAAAGACATCAATACCAAGAGAATAGATATTTTTCAAAAAAGATTGGGTAATCTACTATATTTCCACATGTGCAGAATATGGAGATTGATTGTAGTGCCCCTCAATTGGTGTGGTTTTTTTTTTTTTGTTAATAGTGGCTCATTTGTGACATCAAGTTTTGAATGGTATGTGGATTAAATTTATTTGTTTGATTAGTGTTTTGAATATTTACTTGTCTTAGTAAAGATGTATTTGGTTAATGGTATAGTGATAAATTAAATAAAGGTTTTAATATCTTTGGGATGTAGACCAAGTAAAATATTTTAAGGATTTTTCCTGATTTAACAAGAGATATAAAAATAAAAATAAAAAAAAATCTGACTTTTGTGCAAATGTAATTTTAAAAAAAAAGTAAATTATTAGGATTAAATAAATAAGTAATTATAATGGCATGGTAATAAATAAAGTACTAGGAAATCGATTTCATAGTTATGTTATAACGGTAGTAGGTGCGAAAGAAAATCTCTCTCTCCAATGCATGTTGACAATGGAAAGTGAGGAATTATTTGGAGGGAATCCTACTGGATTGTAATAAATTTATAAGGAATCCCATGCACATCATTAACGAGAATAATGGAGAAAATGGAGCTATTTTTGGAGGAAGAGCTAAATATACGGGAAGAAGAAGCTGGACTTCAGGGAGTTAATAGTCCAAGGATGGGCATTTTAGAGAGGGGATGTCACTCTGGAGAGGATGTCTACCATCCTGCACACCATTCCAAGACTTCATCCTGGGACGTTGTAGGAGGTAAAAGGAGAGGGGATCAATTTCAAATAAATGGAAGAGCGAGGGACTTCAGGTATGCTCTGAATAAGATTTGTTTCAAATTTATTCGTGTCTTCTCATGATGCATTCCTCTTACTGCAATGCTTGTATTTTCCTTTGTAAGGCGATAATATGAAATAGTCATACTCTATGTTCCATATCATTGTGCAAATTATATATTAACCGGATATTCATTCATATTTCCCACCATTATTAGCATCATTTTTATCTTAGTCTATATTCATACGAGTCCCCAAGATAGCCATCGCACTCAATGATCACCTAAATATGTACTACATTAAGGGTTACTGATGTGTGAAGTAGTGCGTAGCCTCCAACCTGCATGACTGAGGGCTTTTGGTCACAAACAAAGCTGCAATAATAGTTGTTTTCTAGAGTGATCTTCGTCCCAGCAGCAACACTCAAACATAGAAGGGTGCAGACATTTAATAAGTTCCTTGTCTCCTTCCACAATCTGTCACAATCGTAACACTGGAACATAAAATGTTTTGGACATTTAAGTAACCTTCTTGATTTCGTTGGCGATCTGTGACGGATGCAGTACTTGAAAATAGAATGTTGAAGAGGTTAAAATAATCGCTCAGTTTTCATTGTCAACTTGTCTCAACCGCATTACTTGAACATAATAGGAAATTTTAAAGGTTTAAATAACCTGCTTGATTCTTCAAACAATCTATCGCAGTTGTAGCACTTGAAAATAAAATATTGTCAATTACTAACATAATAAAGAGCTTTCCATTGATCGTGGTGAAGATTAATTTCCAAACTTCAAACTTGAGCGCGTCTCTGGAAACCCACCACCAAATAGAAATGCGTTAAGTTCAAAAAAAAGAAAAGTTACACATTATTTCTCCTACTCATAAGCCACATTCTTTGCACCTCACCTTTCTCCTTCCCTTCAGTCTTGTGGTTAACATTTGGGATTTGATAGTAATGCAAGTAGATGGCAATAATTCCAAATTCCAATATTCACCTTCTTATATACTTGGCAACCTACTACAGCTACAACTTTTAGACTTGCAAAGGTGTAGTAAATTAAATAGCCTTTCTAATTTCATTAGCAACCTGTTACAGCTGCAACACTTGAACTTAAGAGGGTGCGGAATTTAAATAAACTCCTCAATCCATTGGCAATCTATCATAGCCACCGCACATGAACATAACAGGAAGTTTAAAGGATTAAATAATCTCTCTTATTTCATTGTCAAAATGTCTCAGCTACGACACTTGAACATAATAGAAAGTTTAAAGGTTTAAATAATCTCTCTGATTTTATTGTCAACCTGTTTCATCTTTTTGTACATATCTAGAAATCAGTATGTTCTTTGGATAGTAATCTTTTCCTTGAAAAGTTTGTTTTAAACCCTTCATGATTTTGTTAGAAGCGCATGCTTGTTACCAAGCTCTCATTTTCATTCTTATAATAGTTGGGAAGTATGAACATAGGGCAGGCAAGATTTAACATTCAGGTCAAAAATAATAGCGATGAGGTCATATAGGAAATTATTTAGTAAAATTTATTAGGTATAAGTGTCAAAGATGAAATTTAATATAAGAATGTGGATCCAAAATTAGAAGAATTTATTAATAAGTAAATTAGAATTACTCTCCTTTGATAAACCATGGACTCTTCCATAGTTGCTACATTAACATAAGTTATTCTCCTTTGTGGTGTACGTTTGGCATTTGGTATTCTATCTTCATATGAATAGGTATGTAAATGTACCCTCATTATGGAGATAAAATATTGAAGGTATTTAGTGAAATATTTGTATAGTGAAGTTATGGCTCTTGTAGGATGATATTTTAAATCACTTAACTACATTAGTTATATTTTAGAATGAATAAACATATATATTATTATAATTTGTAATGCCTTTTAGTAGGAAGGACATTTGGTTGAACTCGTTACTTTGGATCAGTTTCTCTTAGAATAATGAAAAACCAATATGAATAAATGAAGACATATTTTCTAGAATATTGAGTTCATAATACTCCCTTATAATGGAATTGTAGAATTAAGGGAACCGATATCTTATACAATGATTAAGTTTTGTGAGTTAGGGTGTAGTTAAACTAATGAAAGAATGAAACATATTATCCTTAAAAGAGGGCTTGGTTCTTAATTAGTTAACAGTCAAATTGATATTGACGTTGATTTCATAATATAATGGCTACTCAGTTGGTTGTAGTAAATATTTACATTTAAGGGTTGACCTCGATGATGCATTTCTTTTTGTTTTAATATGTCATCCTCTTGGGTTGTTATGATTTGAGAAGTCCTTTATATGAATTCGTGATGGGGTATATTGGATTCTAGTGCGATGCTTGATTATAATGTTTGTGTTTCTTCATTGAATTTGATTTTCTTTCTCTTTTGAGTTTATACTTCATTGATGAACCTTGATACTTGCTTCTGCGGGAACCCTCAATGAGGACTTGAGGTTATTTGGTCAATAGGTTTTCAGAGGCTGGAAAAATCTTGTTTCATATTGATTCTTTGTTGATTTGGTTCTTGCCAAGATTATGATTATAATTGTGATTTTAAATTTATGAATGGGTTGTACCTAGTTTTATGGGCGACTATGTTATGGCTATAGGCAAGATGGTAAATTCCTTGTGTGTATCCCAGTTTTGCGATGTTGAACTTTTCCTATTTTGGTGCAACCCCTTGATGCCTTGGATTTTGGTGTTGGATTTTATGTTTTGGGTTCTAGAGAGAGTGGCTCTACGTGGGGGCCGGCACACAAAGGGGTTGTTAGGATAACCCACGTAGAGTTAGATTAATCAGTGATAACCTAAGTAATTAATTAGGGGGTGGGTAGTAAAATATTAATCAAGATTATTATGGATGCCTCATCTACTTGTTAGAGCTATCATAGGCTAAAGGTGGGATGAGAAGGCCATGGTTGGCATGATCATTGCCTCATCTTCACGAGAGGTCAACGGTTCTGCATGAGTCACACTATGGAGCGGCGCCTTGAGATAGGCTGTCTGGATAACCATAGGTGGAGGTGGCACCTGGTGGTAGGTTTTCAGGAAAATCCATGTATAGATGGAGGTGGCACCTTGAGTCAGGATGTCTGGATAATCCATGTAAGGCCATGCAATGACACTCTCCTCTAGCATTCCCTTTTGAGCTGTTTTGTTGAAATCCTCTGGAAGCGGTCTTTTGATTTTATGACTTGGTATTTATGGATGTAATGTTTTCTGGTCATGGTTTATTGATGTTGTGACTATCCTTGGGTTTCATGTTGCTCTTGTATGATGTTGAGTCTTGTGGTTCTCTGTTTGAATGTTCTTGGTTGAGGTCTCTTCCTTGTCAGCTCCTAGCATGAGGGGTGGGTCTTCAGACCCACATGGTCGGGTGGAATGTGTTGAGCACCCCATTGGGTCCCCATTCAAGGATCAAGAGGTGCAAATTGGTGTTAGTTGCAGTGACTCTAGAGTTGTATCTATCTTTGAGCTAGTAAT
The DNA here is from genome assembly GCA_007258455.2 of Sequoia sempervirens. Lineage (NCBI taxonomy): Eukaryota > Viridiplantae > Streptophyta > Pinopsida > Cupressales > Cupressaceae > Sequoia > Sequoia sempervirens. The sequence goes on along the minus strand of VDFB02193867.1, from coordinate 327,320,417 downwards.
GATACTTTGTATTCATCTGTTTAGTTGTATCATGTTATCTTGTTCTTGTTGGGGAACACTGTTGTATCATTATTACTCTTGAACATTGTAATGCGATGTAATGTAGAATTTCATCTTGATATTAAACCTTATGTGGATATTGGTCCATGGCAGTTGCTATTCGTTATGTTGTATTTATGTACACAGATGGTTTCTTATCAATGATTTATCATGTATGTGTTACATTTGTTAATGTTTACTTTGTCATGGATTATATCTTTGGCTTTCATTCTTTATTGCTGTAGTATGGAATTAAGTTTGTAATGTCTCCTCGTGTACCCCATGGGATGTAAGTGTAAGTGAATTTTTTTAATTAAGTTATATGACTTTTGATTTAATGTGCATCACATGTATGTTTGTAATACTTTTTAAAAAATTGTACAATAATTATTGTGTTGATGTCTTTTGGGGTTCGCACGATGGGGCGTTACATTGATTTTCTATGAAAAACCTCCATTCACAAGAATTAAAAAATAAATATAATAATCAAATTAAATATATTTAAAATTATACTTTTTGGGGAGCTTAATAAGGAATACATACTTACAAAACATTCATTTTTTAAATGAATTCATATAATCCCCCAAAAGGTAAATCAAAAGTGGTTTTTTATCAGCATTTTGATAGGTGTAGAGGAGACACCATTATAGGTATGGTTTAAAACAAGTGGATTTCTATCAAGGGTTTCATCTAAGGGGATTTGATCAAATCCTGTTTAATTAAAATGTTTAAAATGTAACCTTTTTAAGGCTTAAATCATTATATTGTCAAAAAATATGTGATTTTAGAAAAAAATAGGATGTCCCAAAAAGTGTAACTCATTATTGTGGCAACACCCAAATAAGAATACAATTGACTTCTTATTCCAATATATGAATCCCCAAAAGAAAGTCAAACTCTATACATATCAATGGTTGGGAGCCTAGATTTTAGTGCAAGATCATGGGGGTCCAAAATAGGCCCTTAAGTGGCAATGGAAATTCAGAAAAAGAGAGTTAGGCAACTTGACATTAAAATTTGAATAGGTTGTTAACATAATTTGAAAAATTTGTAAAAACATAACTTGTAGAAAATTGAATGTAGTTTTTAAGATAATAGTCACTTTTTGTATAAAAAAAAAAGGTGAAAATTTGAAATTTCAATGCAGTAGTACTAAATTTTCAAGAAAAATTAAAAAGTAGGTGTATGTTTGACCAACCTAAGTACAAGATTTTTTTTTGGAAACTTTCAATATAAGTAGATGACACATGCCCAGATGTGCCACATTTTTTTTGTATTTTTTGTGAAAGTAAATAATTAGTTATGATTTTTGTATTAGAGCTTTTTAAAAATATTAAAACTTGTTTGTTTGACCATCATAACTTGGTAAAAAATTTATGAAATTCACTTATATTTATTTTTATCCTATAATATGGGAAGCATAGAATATGGTGCATCTTTCAAATTCAAAAAATGTAAAATCATTTGAGAATTATAGATGTTCTTCAATCAGCATAATAGTGAGGACTTTTAGCCATTATTCATGTAGAAAATCAATAATAGTTATCTATTAAATTCAAAATAAGGCATATCTTATATTGGTGGAAAGATGACAATTTTAATTCAAAACCCTTTTCACTTCATCAAATTTGGATCAAAAATTCATCAACCATTCTTTTGTCATATCACCACTTTTTGGACCCCCATGATCTTGCACTCAACCCTACTATATGTGATAAAATCAAGGCCAAAAATTATGCAAGAAGTTGTTTTTGTGATGAATAAAGGTAAAGCTCTAGGTCTAGATGGATTTCTTGTTATTTTTTTAGTAATTTGGGGATAACTTAGAAGTTTGGATTTTTTAGAGATTTCTCGGGAATCTCTTCACAATAAGAAAATGCTTCGAGCCTTGAATTCTACTTTCCTAGTTCTCATTCCTAAAAAGGAAGGTGTTGATCAACTTGAATTATTTAGACATATTACTCTTTGTAATGTGGTGTACAAGATTATTACTAAATTGATTGTAGAGAGGCTCAAAGATTTTATTGCTTCTATGATCTCTGAGAAGCAAGGGGGTTTTGTGGCTGGTAGACAAATCCTAGATGGGGTGGTGCTTTCCTTTGAAGTCATTCACTCTATGGAAACTTCTAAAGAGAAATCTATTTTCATCAAGTTGGACATGGCCAAAGCTTATAATAGAGTTAAGTGGTGTGTTTTGCAGAGAATTCTCTTAGGCTTTTGTTTTAGTCCAGATTGGGTCAGTTGGACAATGAGTTGTGTTACCTCTTCCTCTTTTTTGTTATTATGAATGGGGAACCTTTTAAGATTTTTGGGGCTTCCAAGGGGATTCATAAAGGATATTCTCTCTCCCCTTATCTATTTATCATTATACTAGATGAGGGTTTGGGTAGATTTCTTAAGTATCGGGTTTCCTAGGGTGTGATTCAAGGTTGGTGTTGGAGCAATGGGCTACCACAATTTCCTCATCTTCATTTTTTTGATGACACGACTCTTATGGGGAGGGCTCACCTTTAGGAGGTTGTTTCTTTTAGGTGGGATTTGGATATTTACCTTGCTAGTTCAAGTCAGAAAGTCAATGAGCACAAGTCATCTATCTACTTTTTAATACTCCTCAATCTATTCAACGATTGATTGTAAATATTTTGAGGTTTCAAATTGGGTCTCTTTGCTTTGTCTATCTGGGTATTCCTCTTGCTATTGGTAGGAAACCCAGGTCTTCCTGGAAGAATTTTCTTGATAAGCTAAATAGTAAGGTCACTTGTTGGACTCATCATTGGTTATCTACTACCACAAGAGTGACTCTTTTGAAGTCTGTTATCTAGGCTCTCCCTATTTATAGGTGTTTTGTTCAGGATGCTCCTTTGTATTTCCTTAGGGAATTTGATGCTCTCTCACAACAATTTCTTTGGAGTGATAACTTGTAGATGGCTAAGCTCAATCTTGTTAATTTGGAAACTATGTGCAAGCCACAGAAAGAGGGGGGCCTCAACTTACGATCTGCTATTTTGAATAGGCAAGCTCTTGTAGCCAAGTTATATTAGCATTAGTGTACTAGTCAGCATCAGCTTTGGACCTGTATTCTTGCCCATAAGTGTCTTAAGGATGTTAACACTTTTGATGTTCTTTGCTTCCCTTTAGAAGGAAGGAGATCAATGATTTGGAATACTTTGATAACAGGGGCTCAGTTGGTTAAAAAGGGGTTATTTCAGATCTATCATATGGGTTCTCAAGCTCTTTTTTGGTGAGATTATTGGGATGGTCATCCTCCTATCCTTTCTACTTATCCTCACCTCCAACCTCTTTTTGAATATTTTACTGATACGGGTTGGAATACAATTGAGCTTTATAATACTATTCATAATTTTGAGTTGGCTACTAGTCTTAGATGGAAGCACTCGTTTGATTAGCCACTAGGAGGATCAAAGGAGGAAAGGAAAGAGTTGGCTCAGATTCTTGCCTCACGCGAATGCAACACCTTGGTGGGGCATGATGTCTTAGCTTGGATTGATAGTGATTTTTTTAGTAAGTAATTTGTTTTATTAGGTTATGGAGAATTGGTTAGGCAAATGTTTGAGGACATTGAGGTTCCTTGGTGGAAACATGTGTGGAACAAATTTTCTTGGCCCAAGTGCAATTTTTTTATGTGGTTGGTAGTCTGAAATTGGTGTTTTACTTGGGATAACTTATGCAAGCATGGGTTCTAGGGTCCCTCAATGTGTGTTTTGTGTTGTAATAGTGAGGAGAGTGTCTCTCATCTCTTCTTCCAATGTCCCTTCTCTAGGGAGATATGGCACTTCTGGTGGGGTTTGTGGAACCAGGCTTGCTGGCATGTCTCCTCTTTGGTTGAGTTCCTTGCTCTGTGGGGCAAGGCCCCTATTAATACTTATTTTCTTCAAGTTACTTGGGCTCTTGGAATGAATTTTATTATCTAACATATTTGGTTGGAGAGAATCACTAGATTTTTCAAGATGTGAAGCTGGTTGTCTAACATTTATGGTGGAAAATTCTTCATTCTTTGGGAGAAATTGTTTCAACTAAGTGTGACCTGGCTGAGGGTGTGGATCTGGGAGATTTTGCTTGTTGCATTCATCTCAATCTTCCTCTTTAGAGTGGTGTTGTGAAAGGGTGTTGGCTAGATCATGAGAAATAGATGTAGACATCCTCTTCAGTAGATAAATAGGGAGGTGTGTTGGTATCATCCTCCATAAGGTCTATTGAAAATTAACATGGATGGTTCTTCTTGGGGAAATCTTGGTCATGCTAGTATTGGGGGTGTTGGGTAGAATATTTTTGAGGTTGTTCAGTTTATCATTTCTATTTATAAGGTTCTACATACTAACAATGTGATGGAGGCTCTTGTCATTTTATATGTTGTGGAGCGCAATTGCGCTCTTGGGTGAAGGATCATTTGTGAATATGATTCTCAGGTGGTGGTGACTTTGTTGAAGAGGCAACAATTAGAAGATGCCATTTTGCATTTATCTTTAATTATTAAATAGATTCTTTATCTATGTGCTTCCTTGGAATCAGTTACCTTTTGTCACATTCCTAGAGAATCAAACACATTTGCAGATTGTTTGGCCAAATGGGCCTCCGATCATCTACAGAATTGGAACATTGTGGATAGGGTTCAATTACCCCTAGATTTGTCTCAAAAGTTGGACCACTTAGTGGAGATTGATAGGGGTGTGTAATTCCCTTGCTTTGTACTTATTTTTTTTAGTTTGAATAAATTTTTACCCCTCTTTTAGTGTAATTAAATAGTAAAAATATATTAATTAACATTAAAGAATTGATTGAATAAATTAATTAAATAAATACCATTTAATTAATATTAGATATGAATTTATATATTAGATTTTCTATGATGACAATTAAAATATTAGAATGCTTTCTATGATTCTATAAAGATAAAATATGATAAAATAAACTATATTATAATCAAATGATGGACTACAATGATATTGAATTCACTATCCATGAGATCAAGAGACCGATATGTATAAGATATACCACCAATATATGTGAATGTATAACTAATGTATGATTACTAAGATGTAGTCAGACATGTACACATTTCCACTAAAATAAAAATATACAAGTCAAATGATGCAAGTGCAAATTACCAAAGTGCATACCTACCTAAGTATGCTTATTCTAGCTTAGGTGCAAACAATGTAACAAAAAATTTAATTAAATGTAAAAATAAAACAAGGTACCAACATTTCATTCAACTCAAAATCTAAATTTTTTATCTTTCTCTACTTTTTATTTTATTATCTTTTATCTTCCTTTTTCCAATATTTTTCTTCTAACATGGTTATTCCATTTTTCACTTCTTGAAAAAACTCCATCTATGCATACATGGGCATAGCCACATATCTCCTTTGAACTATTCAAGAATATAATTATAAATTATCTACTCCCATAATATTTGGATAGTTTGGCAACAAAATGATGTAGAGGAATCTTTGTTCCTACATATTAAACTCCAAAATAAATTCCTTAATATTACAACCCATACTCAAATTAGAAGCTATAAAATAAAACACACATTTTTAAATAGGTAAATATCATTTACACATAAAATCAATTCAATGTTACTCATATAATTATACTATAAAAAATGAGGGAACCTTTCATGTAGTTTAATCCATCTCTAGCAAAAGAAACCAACTTTCTCTATTAATAAATCAACCCAAGTGGTTAGGAACAGCATATATATATATATATATATATATATATATATATATATATATATATATATAAACCAAAAGAACACTTAACAAATATCTTTATAAATAAAAAATAAAATTATATATTTTTAACTCTATTCAAATCTCACCAAAATGCATTTTTATTGAGAGCGGAAAGGTACCACTATGTAAAACATTCCTATAATCGATCTATATAGCTAAAAATAACTATTAACTACATTGTCTTTGTTTATTCCTTAAATAAAATAAATAGTGTTGATAATAAAAAAGACAATATCCTAAAGTATCTAAGATGAAAATATAGATATTAGGAAGTGGGATATAATGAATTAAAGGTACTCCACATACCCCAAAATATGAAGATTCATAATAATATTAAGATATTGTAAAGTGTAAGGCTAATACGATTACAAGAATTTCCAAATTTTCTAGGGGTTCCAATCCTATGGTCATAAAGTCTAACACTAAATCAGGTGTTGTAAGCATTACTTCTCAAATTCCCATCTTGAAGTATAAAATTATATCACTAAAAATTTAACATAATGTACATATTATTGATTATCTAACAAAAAAACACACATTTTGATAGCAAGAAGAAACTACCTATTCAACAAGTGAAGGTAAGCCATTGAAGATATAATAGATGAAATATGTGGTTCAAAATCCTAAGGCTCTCTCAATTAGAATTTTTTTTACTGATGAAATTCACTATTTGTGAAGTATGTAATGCAATTAATATTCTATACATTAAAAGACATGTTGTTGAAAGGACATATTCTTAAAACAAATACATGAGTATTAATTTGATCAAACACTAAAAGGATTCAATAAATAGGCAATGATTGAAGCATATCATTACTTTCCACTTAAAGACTTGGAGTCATCCACTCTCATTGACTTAAAAGTAAATGCCCGTAAAGAATAAAATAAAAATTAAACTATAGATTTAGTTCGGAGATAAGGTAAATAAGAAAAGTATAGGATAACTAATATCAGTATGTATCACATATTTGCATCCATAATCATTTCATACATGAGTAGTGAAGAGATTTAATTGTGTAAAATTAATAGAAATTTAATAGCCATACCATGCTTTATTGTAGAATGTACATAAAGAAAAGGAAAAGAAAATTAAAAACATGAAATCTCCTCAATCCGTAATATACTATTGACAATATTTCTAGATTTGACACTGCATTTTTAAAAAATTAGAAATAAAGCTAATTCATAATTTGATTATGTTTACTAGTCATTTATTATCATAGAACTCTAGATGTCTTCCATTTTTAATATACCATGATAAATTAGGTGGAAGTTGAATACACAAAAAAAATATGTGAAAAAAGTAAATAAGGTGCAAAAAATGTAGAATATTAGTAGTTCTCACATCAATATTCACCGATGCACAAACCACTCAACTTCATAAGCTTGTTAAGAAACATATTCAACTACCATAACTAATATGAGATAAATAGCATGTGATTTTCTATTCTAGAATGTATAATCCCGAAAAAAACATAAAAATAAACATGAACTACATTTCAACCTAGATCATCATAAACTATTGAAATGAGTTAAGACAAAAATGACTTTCATGACATTCCAATAGCTTGTGGATATAATAGGTCAATGAGGCAATCAACACAAGCATGCAAATAATACATAGGAATATATTGCACTGTTACAAAGAGTAGAGAAGGCCATTCTAAATGGGGATTGACAGTTGTTAGGTCTAACTTTGCAAGCATGTAGCAATCATATGGAATATTGTAGGGCTTCAATGGTTTTAGAAATTTAAACAAGTATCTTATCTACCCACAGCTAAATTTTGGAGGCATGACTCATTACCCAACTTGCTTCATCAACATGTCTAGTGAGAAGTGTCCAAAAATTGAATTTTTAAAGATTCAACCAAAGCTTAATCATAGTATCCCTAATAGTCGATAAAAAATATCACTTGTTTTTAGAACAATTTATCATATTTATTTAATAAATAGGTTGTGTTCAACCTAAATAATCTCAATACCTTTTAGTAACCATAAATCTTTGTCATCTCTAAAATTTATATCCAACAAAAATGGACCAATAGTTGAACATAAAAATACTATTTTTTGTTATAAAAAAAAAACATTATTATTTAAAATGTAACTTATATTCAACTTTAAATGATCAAAAAAAAAATTGACAATCCTTCATATTCTATGAGAAAATGCACGATATTTATTTTGATCACATTTTATATTTGTGATAGGATAAACTATTAATATGAAATACTCAAATACATATATACAATATTACTTTAGTAGTTTTTCACTATGACAACATACCTTGTTTACATGAGCACCTTATTTTATAAATAACATACTTATAATGTGTAGTTATGATGCAGGAGCATCCAAGGGGTCAGGCAATCCTACACAACCAAAAAGAGAATTTTTACATTTTGATTTTCAAGGTTTACTAATTCATTTTGTAGGAGAATAAATTGCAATATTAAGACCAAAATATTGTAATAAATAATTGGTCTTGTTTTCAAATTGTAAATTTTGAAGTGGGAGATAGTGTAGGAGGAAGTTTTAAAATTTTTAAATTCAAATTATGGAATATGCTATTCTTGGCATGCATTTTTTGGGGAGTTATTATTTATGAAAACACATTAATTAACTCCAAGAATGTAGAAATGAGAACCAAGGTGTCCACGAAGTGGAGTTGACTGATTTTTCCAATTTGAGCCCCTATTTGTGAGGATATTTTTTAGCAATTTTTAAAAATGGAGTTTGATAATGATTTTGGAGCATTAAATGTATTTTCTAAAGGGGTTTTAATGCCTTTTTCATGTTTGGGTTGTGGCGTTTTGAAGGAGGCCAAAATTGGGGGTTAAGGAAGCTTGGATGAAGGGTTTTCACAGAGAAATTGAAGGAGAAATCTTCAGATTCTTGGGAAGAATGAAGAGTTGGGCATAGTTCTTTTTTGAAGGTTGAAATAACTCATTTTGTTGCAGGTGTAAGGAGTGATTTACAGCAGCATATTTGTTGGAAATGTATATTCCAAATTCTACAGGGAGTTTTTGTTGAATGTTGCAGGTTACAGAGCTAGAGATGTTGAGAAAGGATGCATGATTTGAGCAAAGAATTTCCGAAGCATGATTCTTAGGTGATCTTGCTGTTTTAGACCAGTTTATTTTCAGTTTTTATGGATATTTATCAGCCATAGAGGCTGCAATAATTGTATTTTCAGATTTTGGAAGTATTTATGTTTCTTGCTGGTGATTTGAATGAACAAATAAGAAATTTATATTGCAGATTTTAAATCTGTTCTGGGTAATTAGTTTGTGCATTTGATTTGTTTTAAGTGAGGGGGTTTCGTATGTTAAATCCCTATTGCATTAAGTTATGATATTTTATTTCAAACAAAAAAAAAAAAATTATTTCAATTGTTAATGAATTTATTTATGGTTTTTGATATAAAATTCATAGGTTCTCATGTGTTCAAGTATGAGTCCATCTTGATAAACATTTGGTTATCTTTTTTTAACATGTGAATAAATTATTAACAATATATAATATAAATATGTTACAAGATTAATTATTATAGTCACAAATACTATAACACTGAACCCCACACAATTACTAGTCCCTCTGCCATTAAAAAAACACCAGCCAAAATATTTTTGAATTCTTTTTTCCAATAAATATGTACAATAAAAAATGTGAAAACTACTGAATTGTACATGAAAAACACAAATGAAAAACAAAATTTTTAAAGAAAACTAATTTAAACCACCTCGATAATGTTCCCAACCGAGATTAAGAATAATCTCAAGATGATTTCCATGGTATTTACGGGTAATCCAAGAAACATAGAACAAGCCATTGATGTGGCTCAACTACAAAATGGTTACAGTTGCCACCTGTATAGTATACAGCCAGGGGAAAGAAATCAAATGTATTCATATAAGACATGCAAGAATCCCATGCAAGGGATTAAACCAACATCTTATTGCTAAAAAACAATCAAAAACTAAAATATTTTTGAGATATTAGATGGATATCTATCCCAAAAAATATGCTATAAATATCACAACAAGATGGTTAGTGATGGGGTGGATGGGCATGGACACACACAGAAATTAAAACACAAACTTATAAAGACACAAATTTGGAAACTCCTCAACAAATGTTGCTGCACGTTTCTATTGCTTACTTGAATTGTTTACAACCACCTCTTTTTATAGAGGGCTCAGGAGTTTACAAAGATTTCTAGAAGTTGTTTTTTACATTTCTTTCTAGACTCTTCTATCATGGACAGCCATCTTTCAAGACTCTTCTTACATTGAATTCTCTAGACTTTGCATTTAATGAGATATGTTTTTGCAGGTTGTAGAAATTAATTCCAACATTTCTCCCCCTTAATTTCTATCACACACTAATTACTCTGAATAATCATGCCATAATCTAGTACAGATGGGTCCCGGCCTAAAGCCTTGTTAGGTACCCATTTACAATCACTAATTGTATCAATGAAACATTATTCTTTGCAAATTATTTTACTTTGTCTCTAATGAATTCTGCAGGCTTCCTCAAATTCTTTTCTTCCATAGCTTCAAACTACTCTCAATTCTAATGTCATTCTCTTGTTGAATGTTGCAACATTCTCCAATTCCTTTTTTGTTCATTTTCCATTGACTGATGTCTTCTTTTATCTCTTTCTGATGTCCATAACCAAGTCTGCTAACTTTGAAAATCCTTTCCCTTGCTTGATATCTTCATGCCTAACTATGCCTTTGTCTTTTTCCAACTGTTGTGCCAGTCTCTCAAACCTTTGCATTTTCAAAACTTCAACCTTGAACTTCTTGCAAACTTACCATCTATAGATGTCTTGCCAAAAGTATTTGTTATGCCTTCAAACTTGCCATGATTGTCATCATCTTCTACATGTGAACTTTTATACTTGAACCAATTTTTAAGCATACCTGTAATTTTCTACCAACTCAATCCATAAACCCATCCACAATCCATTTTCATATAACTTGCCATAGAATCCTTCTTGCACACTCTGTTCCAACATGTCTTTTCAGAATGACTCTTCAAACCAGAAATACTACAAGGATTTTAATCCCAACATCTATCCTTTGTATGCCCTTTCCTATTACAATGACAACATTGTACACATTCCATTTCTTTAACAAATTTGGTTACACCTGTATTATTTCCTTTACCTGTCACATATCCAAGACCTTCATGCTTTGGCCTCATTATTGGCTTAATGGGCTCTCTTATCCCTTGATCATACCTTCCTAAACCTTTACCTTTGTATCCCATTCTTTCCATGATCTTTAAACCAACATTGTTATCATTGCCTTTATGTCTAACAACATTATCATTTTGACAATTTTTATCAAAATTCTCTTCAGCAAAAACACACTTATCAAACGAAATATTCAAGTCATCTGTACTACATGCAACATCATGAACTAATTTTGACTTCAAACATTCATTCAATTTTATAATCTCCTTCATTTGCAAACTATTTGCTTCTTCTAATTTCTTTAATTTCTCTTCTAAATCATCAACCAATTTTACTCTTTGTTTCAATTCCTCATTCCTTGTATTAATCTCATTCAACAATTTTAGTTTTTCTTCAAGCTCTTTATTTTTCTCTTTAAGTTTGCATGATTCCTTCAGCTGCAAATTATGTATTTGTTCCACAAACTTTAACCTATCCTCTAGCTCTTCAATTACCTCTTTACAATCACTAATTACATTTAAAAGGCTACATTTTTCTGCTCCCATTTCTTTCCTTAATTCTGCCAATTCTTTTTCTAAAAGATCAATTTCACATTTTAAACTTGTATTTTCTTTCTTCACTTTTATTAATTCTTCTTCTAAATCCTTTGTTTTTTCTTTCTTTACTCTATCAGTTTTTCCCATTGAATCAAACAAATAATCTTACCTTATTCTTCTCTTAGAAATTTCACGTGTGACCTCTTCCTTGATATCTACTCACAGTGCTAATCAACAGCTGTTGCTGTGTCCTTTCAGGCTCCCCCTTAAACTACAATTTGCAAACTTCACAGTCCTCTATTATCATCCAGCTTTGATTTGTCTATAGATAAAAAAACACTCAGCATTTGACAACAACTATCTTTCAGCTCCTCCTTGTTCTGTGATCTATTTTTAAGTCTTCATCCAGTGATTAACAAGGAAGTACATAGCGCCTCTGCAACGTTTGACTTTTGTTTGCTTGCGGCAGCTTCTTTTAACTGGAAAAAATGTGATAATCAGTCTATTTTCTTTTTGACTGGGCAATTCAACACCAAGGGTAGCTTTAGAATCTTCAAGCAGCGGCTACTATTTACTCTACATCAATCTACAACTTATCTCCTTCAACAGCAATTCCTCAAATAGCACATCAACAACTTCTTCCTTCTAACAACGATCTCAGATCTCTTATACTTCTGATGGCTTATTTAGCAATTCCAACAGTAGGTGACTTCAGACATTCACAGACTGTGATTCTTCCTTGTCACGTATCTTCCAACGATCTCTATCTTCAGCTTTTCGGACAGCGACCAAACATGATCCTTATAGTAGTGTTCCCAAATAGAAATTCTTGGCATACTCAGCGCAGACTTCATCACAGCGTTCATAGGCTTCATCAAGCAACTCAAACACAAAACCCACAATCAATCTGCTATCACCATCGGCTCTGATACCACTCTGATGGGGTGGATGGGCATGGACACAAACAGAAATTAAAACACAAACTTATAAAGACACAAATTCAGAAACTCCTCAACATGTGCTGCTGCACGTTTCTATTGCTTACTTGAATCGTTTACAACCACCTCTTTTTATAGAGGGCTCGGGAGTTTACAGAGATTTCTAGAAGTTGTTTTTTACATTTCTTTCTAGACTCTTCTATCACCGACAGCCATCTTTCAAGACTCTTCTTACATCGAATTCTCTAGACTTTGCATTTAATGAGATATGTTTTTGCAGGTGGTAGAAATTAATTCCAACAGTTAGGAGCATCTATGACATTCTTGAAACATTGAAATATATGGAAAATTCCATGTTTAGTGTTGCTGAAATTAGCTTGTTTTTATTTGGTTGTTTACTGGTGATTCTAGTCATCAAACTTACAATAGCGATATGGTGGAAGCCTCTGCAAATAGCAAAGCATTTTCAATCTCAAGGCATTATAGGCCCTCCTTACAAGCTACTCTTTGGAAATTCTCTTGAATTAAACAAGTTAATGTATGAGGCCACATCCAAGCCTATGAAACTCTCCCATGACATTGTGGCAAGAGTGCAGTCTTACTACCCTTACTGGTCCAAAATATATGGTAATTTTTATTCAATATGGTATGTTTATTCTGTAAGCTACTGATGCTAATATATGTAAATACATTCTTTGCCATCAAACTACCAGGGTCCACTTTCCTAATGTGGATGGGGTCAATACCAACACTAGTAGCTGGTAGCTCTGAATTGGAGGAGGAGGAGCTAGGTGATAAGAATGGGTACTATGGAAAGCAAAAATGGGATCCCATATTCAACGAGTTGTTTGGAGAAGGCCTGTTGGTGCTCAATGGTGATAAGTGGGCGCATCACCGGCGGATAATAAATCCATCCTTTCATACCGATAAGCTCAAGGTTAGGTGCGATTCATATTTTCGTCTGGAAGATAAACTTTTGCCAGTAGGGTATTCTTTTTATTCTCAAAGTTGCAATCTGCATTAACAGTTAAATTATTTTATATTTGATTGTTTGATGAGAAAATTTTGAAAAGCTGAAAAAAAATTGTATATTAATGTTGTAGATCTCATCACGAGATTAAAAGGTAATACTTTATCTTTCTATATTATGTTTATGTATTACTGACTATGACCTGCATTATTGATGTAAAATCTTCTATATAATCTGTTCCAAGAATTTTGTGAAAACCTTACATTCTTAAGAACTTATCATAAAAGATTGGACTAGGATATGATTTGTTACATGATGGAGAGCACTGTCAATATGCTGGAGAAATGGGAGAAGATTGTCAAAAATGGTGAGAAAGAAGTGGATGTGGCTCAGGAATTTAAGGCTCTAACGGCAGACATTATTGCTCGGACAGCATATTTTTGACCTGCTGGCTCAGCATTCATCCTTGGTCTGCCAGGATTACGTAAAATTAATGGTCCCTTGCTATAGGTACGGTCCACTGGTATCCAAACTAAATACGAAATTCATAAAGGTAGGGGTGGTACTTTTTCCAAGTGATTTGCAAGTGCATTAGTAATCACTAGTAGTTTCTTAAATATTATGTTATGTTTCTTGTTGTTGGGTTTTCAGATTTCTGCCTTTCAAAAGAAATAGAGAGCGTTGGAGACTCAACAAAGAAATTAAGAGTGCACTGAAAGAGCTTATTACAAAGCGTGAAAAAGCTGGTACAAACACCATCCAAGGCTATGGCAATGATCTGCTTGGCTCCATGATGAACACAATCCAAGAGATGAGAAGCTCGGAAAGCAATCAGGGCCTCACAACAGAGGAAATCATAGCTGAATGCAAAACATTTTTCATCGCTGGGCAAGAGACTACAAGTAATTACTTAACATATGCTATTGTTCTCTTGGCCATGCATACTGACTGGCAAGAACAAGCACGCTCAGAAATACAAGTAGTCTGTGAAAATCGCCATCCAAAATTTGAGACAGTAAACAAACTAAAAACTGTAAGAATTGAAGAAGGATTTCATAACTTAAAATTCGATACTTCACTCTTAGTATTTTTCTAATTGAATTTTTTGTGTTGTAGAATACAGTTAGGAATGATTCTGAACGAGGTGATCCGGCTCTACCCACCAGCTGTTACCTTTTTTAGAGAAATCCATAAGGATACAACACTAAGAGGAACCGCAATCCCTGAAGGCACGCAGGTCGTGTTCCCTACGCTTTCAATGAATCACGACACATCTCTGTGGGAGCAGGATGCAAATGAATTTAACCCTGAGCGGTTTAGTGGGGGAATAAGTAAGGCTGCTAAGGATGACTCTACTGCATTTATTCCTTTTGGATACGGGTTGCGGTCTTGTGTGGGCCAAAATTATGCTATGCTTGAGACCAAGCTTGCCCTTGCCATGATTTTACAACGCTTTTCGTTTGTTCTTTCTCCTGGTTATGTCCATGCGCCCACATCACTTGTTACAATCTTTCCTCAGCATGGAGCTCCAATCATTCTTCGTAACCTGCATTGAGATGAGAACACGATTTGAAAGTACATTTTTGGTACAAAATATATTGCTAGCATAAAAATGTAATGCTAATAGCATGCCTATAATGCAAATCGTTAAAGATATACAGTAGATCATGGCATTTGATCAGAGGCGGACTAGAATATCAGCCCTACCAAGGTTTTTAAATAAAAAATCATTCTGACTTATGCTTTTTGAATTTTTAATATTTTTCTTATAATTTTACGGTTTTTATTGGAAGAGTCTAAATGTTTTTTTAATTTGTTTCTTCTAATGGTTTTAATTATTTTTTTAAAAAATGATTTATTATTAATTATAAAATAGTATTACATGTATTTATAAAGAAAGGTGGATGGAATTTATTCATGTACCTAAATTCATATAACAAAAAATTTAGATCAAAACAAACAAATAAGCCACTACACAACAAGAATAAGAGTAGGAGGAACAACAAGATCTTAATCGTTGTTGGTAAATGATGCATGTTGTCTCACCACCATCTAATTCACTGATGCATGTTGCCTCACTCCCATGAGCAGTTTGCATTAAATCCAGTTTTAGATTACTATTCTTAGGTGCTAGTTCACAATAAGTTATTTTGTTATGCAAAATCTTATAATAGTTTTTTAACCATTGCATGGAACAAAAAATAAATTATTACAAACTTTTACTAATAGATGCCATGAACTATTGTTTTTTAGAGGTTGTGGATTGTATTAATAATCAACCTTTATTTTGTTTGTGTAAGTCTAAAAAAAATACTATGTAACAATATTTTCAGAATTAATATTGAATTTTCATTCTAAGGTGTTCACTATCAAAATAAGTGTATGATTATATCTTTCATGACTATTAAGTGTATTGTTTAGATTTGTAAGTATTTTTTCCCTTGTTATCATCTTTTTCTTTTGTTTTAAAGAATAGGGTTTATTTTCAAAATCTAGTCATATGGTTTAGAATACATCAATGGGGTCTAAAGTCTCACCAAGGGGATCTCAACCATCATTACAATTATTAGCTTTTTTCCTTCATTACAGAGCTAAGTTTCATAAGTTTAGAGCAAGTGGAAGGCGAGGGAATTTTTCATAAGTAGGTGAATCAATAAACCTATAGCTAGTAGCCTAAGGAGATGCAAAGTGATTGATGAAAGGATGATACCACCATTGTTGAGATTAGTCCATGTCTCTTCTCACATGAGGCTACAAATAATGGGAATGAGAACTCTATTCTCCATGAGTAGATTGACTAAATACTTGATGATATCCACATGGTAGAGGACAACCTTCACTAGAGGTCAGAGTTGGAAGAGCTTTGGGAACAATATATGGGGCATTACCCTGGTGGTCAAAAAGCACTTGAAAATGTGTCACCTCTAGTGAAACGATGTTGACTTTCACCTAGATCTAAAAAATTGCATTAGAAAAAATCATTTACTTAGGGTAAAGTGAGATTAGTGTCAGTTAAATTTTAAAAAGATAAAGAAATTTTTTAATCCTTTCATATTATTAAAATAATTGCACCCTAAAAGCATATCAAATATTGGTATACTTATAATGGATTCTAGGTCAATACCTTAGTTAAACCATGTGCCATGAGAATGGTGCAAGCTAGAAAGGTTTGAACAAATAATGAATCTAAGTCCACAATGCCTAAGCTCTATGAGAAAACCAAAAAGGGTGCAAGAGACTCCAAATGTCCAAAAAGCCATGGGTGCCTTTAGGTACGTAAATCAAAGGTTCATATGGATGGTTAAAGGATAATTCACAAAGTAGATAAGCTCTCATACACTCTAGGCTTAACTTAAATCCTAGAGGGAAAATAAATAGGATTGAAGGTGCTAAATTGTATAAAAATAAATTATTTTTTAGTCATTTTTGGGGCATGTTTAATCCCAATGGTTTTGTTTGGGTTAAAATCTAACCGATTGCACATATGACCTCTCATATTGCTAATAATTGCATCCTTACAAGAAGTGTAAGATGAAAGAAAATATACATGCTTCACAAGATATTCTATTGACAAGACTCTCAAATAGTATTTTTACCATTTCAACTACTAAATCATGAATTCCACAAACATTTAACTAATTGTAAACCACTAGGGGAGAAGTCCCAATTACCACCACCCATTGAATAACCACCACCTCCATGCTCACTCCACCTCCCAAAAAAAAAATCACTTTGATCCATTAAAAAATTTTATTTTGTCAAATAAAAAATTGAAACAACACCAATGGCTGCTCATAACACAATGTGTAACTCACCAATCATAATAGATAGCTAAACATGCATTTTCATTTATAAAAAAATTTGATTTGCACATAAAAATTTTCATTTACAATTTAATTTAAAACTTTTACTATTACAAATATCCCCACTTGCAAATGTTTATCCCTCATTACATATTATCTTAACAACTACACATGCACACTTAATGGTGCTTTACATGACATAATCACAATTTCCTATTAAATCTATGGGATTTGAAATGTATAGTCTTCCACACACTCCTTGGCATATACATGTATTTACTTCATTTCCTATAGGTACCTACATAATTAAATACAAGTGTAAGGCTCTCCAAATAAACATCAAATCCAAATATAATACAAAATTCAGTCCTATCATCTTTAAAAACCTACATAATCGGCAGCTTCAAATTCAAATGCTCAAAAAAAATCAAATTTGAAACACAACAACCAAATTGAATGCATTTGATTTTAGATTTGAATTCCTAAATAAGAGGAGGAAAGTATCCAGTGGCATTCGCAATTGCATCCTATGAAGAATTATTCTTTACAAAATTCAAAGCATCGATAGGCATCCTCTTCACATTCCTCCAATATCTCAAGTTTCAGGTTGGTACTTTATACATTCTACTTATATTTATTTTCATGAACTGTGCATTTAACATTTATATTTATTTATCTATTTTTGGTCATATCTCAAGGTATATATATATATATATATATATATATATATATATATATATATATATATATATATATATATATATATATATATATATATTTGTGCATCTATATATGTATGTATATATATATGCATTTAATATATGTGTATTATGCATTTAAAAACATATACACAAATATATATACATATGCATACATACATATACATACATATAAATACATATATACATGAATACATATACATATATACATACACAAAAACACATATATATGCATATATTTCTATTTTCGTTTATCTCTATTTAAATACATATCGTTTGGCTGTCCAATACAACAAAATAGCATTTGTTTACTGTAAAATGTGTTACTATTTTCTACTTTCCATTGCACATACAATAGGCCATGATACATATATTTTTCATTTTATATTTTGTGTCTCTTGTTCATTCAAAAAATCAATATATATATGTGTATCCTTTGTCTATCCTTTCAAAATACAAACAATGATACTGGTTAATCATTTTCTTCTGCATCTTATTGAATTTGTAAATGAATGTGTACAATGTTATATATATATATATATATATATATATATATATATATATATATATATATATATATATATATATAACATAACTTATTGAATTTGTAAATGAATGTGTATAATGTTATATAACACAACTTATTGAATTTGCAAATGAATGTGTACAATGTTATATATATAACATTGAAAACATTCATTAACAAATTCAATAAGTTGTGTGTTTGAATTTGTAAATGAATGTGTACAATGTTATATATAAATACACACATTCATTAATAAATTTTGTGTCTCTTGTCTCTTATTCATCGAGTAGATCGATATATATGTGTGTATCCTTTTCCTACCCTTTCAAAATGCAAATAATGGCACTATTTAATCATTTTTTTCCGCATCTTTCATGACTCATGAAGGGTTTATTCACTGATTGAAAAATTATTACTGCTTGTTTATGAAATAAATCATTCTTCTTCAATGCCTTTTCACCATGTGTTGTTTGATTTTGTCGGGTCATGGTGTTGGTCTTTTTCCCACGGGTTTTTTTGGGTTTAAATGATTATTTCCTCTCCCCATTTTTGTACATGCTCACCACCTGGTAAAGTCAATTGTCTCATGATTTTGTCTTCAAAAATGATGAGGAATTTCGTGGGTTTGACCACATGTTTGCAAAATAAGATTTTTTGGTTTGCATCGACCTTTTTATAAATAACCCATGTCACTATGGGCATAAATCAGCAAGCCCATTTAAAATATGCCATATTTGTGAAAACCATTGCTTGGTTTCTTCCAAATTCATGTGCTTAAGGAATTAATCTCACGAAACCCTTGCTTGGAATATTCATCATCTATCTAAAAATGCACTTTTGTATTCCTGTGAGTGAGGAATTATTATTATGAAACCATTGGTTACTTTCTTGTGCACTTTTCTGAAAACCCAAGTCTATAATTGATCTACCTCTATTAAAATTAATTCCTATTGCTGTTGAATACAACACAACTTCTTTCATTTACATTTAAAAAACTTTGTACATATATATTGATATATATACATACATATATCTATGTACATATATATATATGTATAGATATATGTATACATGTCATTGTGTAATTATATATATGCATAGATACATGTATACATATATCAATACAAATACATATACATACATCTATATGTATGTATATATATGTAAACCCAAATAAAATGATGGAAAAGAATGGGATACCCAATAAAAAAACATTAGTCATATGCAATAATCGGAACCAAAAGGAAGTTTAATTGGGGTGTAATGGTTTTGGTGCCCGCTGCTAAAGTTTGGCGATTAATGTGTAAGTGTGATTTGTAATGGGTGCCAAAATAATTTTAAAAGGTGCTAACATGAATTAGACCCATTGACTTTTGAGTGGATTTGAATGATAAAATAGTTAGAATTGCATGTTAATAGTGACACAATTAGCACCCTTTTATGTTTTGCAATGTATATCAGTGATTTTCTATGTAATTATATGTATACATACATAAACATATATGTGTATATGTGTGTGCGTGTGTGTGTATACATATAATTACAAAGATAAATGTATAATTATATGATTTTTTGTACATACATATCATGGCACTTCTATAAATTTGTGTACATACATATCATTTTTTGACACTTTATGGCTTACAATGTACAGGATCACTAATAATCATGGCACTAGGGTAGAAGAGGAAAAGAGCAAGTGGGAGGTGCTTAATTAGAGCACCTCATGCAATGACGTTCAATGTTTCAGATGTTGTTGATGAAGAGCCAACAGTCAACATCAACGAGGATGTTATTTCCAAAAATGCAGAACAAACAAATAAAAATAATGGTTTTGAACCTACTGATCATAATATTGAGGTAGAAATGGAATCTCCACCTGTTGACCATGCAACAAACTGATCTGTAAACTAGGACATTAAAGTTTTCCAAAACTTAATCCAATTACAGATTTAATTCCTGATCCAATAGTAATGCATGATTATGTATCTTAACCGTTGAAATTATGAAACTGAGTAATTTCCTTTCAAACACTTTAAATCAATTATCTGTAATAACATTCATGAGAGAACATAACACCAAAATAAATGAGAGAACAAGAAAGAGATGGAAGAGAGACACAAACAACTTGATAACAAAGTTCGCTCAATTTGAGCTACGTCTCCGGGTCCGCTTCTCAACGTTGGACTGCTTTATTGATATCACCAAGCTTCAATAGCCTTCTTACAATATCCAAGCTTTAATCACTCACAATCTCTCTTTGCAATTTTACAATTTTTGGTGTAATCAACACCTTGTAATTTCTCTCCCAAAAATTCCTCCAAAGAGTATAAAATTTTCTCTCAAAAAACACATCTGAATTATTTCTCCACAAAATGCATAAAGGCCCTATCACATCACCTCCTTTTATACATAAATTTTGCATATGGGGTTAAAAACCACCATAATAAATAAAATAACAATTTAACCCCCTTCCTTTGGCTTTTATAATTATAAGCCTTACAAAAAAACACTAACCCGTTTATATAAAAACAATAACTTCCCCATTAAAAATAAAAACATTAAACAACCCCTTAATAAAACATTTGGAATTTGTTTTCTAATCCCTTGTCTTATTATATTCACGGGCTATTTGAGTTTATTCAATTATTAAAGGGGTTAATATTTGTTTTTTTTAATGAGATTTTGTTTTAATCCCACCAAATCCTCTTGGGATCCCACAAAATCCGATGGATTTTTTGTGAGATAAAATAAGCCTCCACACTTTATTTTCAAAAATAAAGAATGGAATTTTTTTGTGAGATTTTTCCACATCACCTGAAATTCCATGTCACCATCTAGTCAACTGCCATGTCACATGTTGACATCATGTTGATGTCACCAGCTGTACCACCAAGTCAACTAAACTTTGACTACCGATATCTTGAGCATACGATGTCAAATTTTGATGAAAGGAACATTTCCAAAATCATCTCGATGAGCCCTTCAACTTGATGCTACTTCTGTCAATTTTTGAGATGATCATTTTTTTGCCTTCTAGATGCCCTTGATTATAGTTTGACCAAAAGTTTGACTAGCCATAACCTGAGCAAACAGACTCCTTTTCACTCTGTTCAAGTTGCGTTGGAATTAGGACATCGAGATATTTCTAATGGTGCTATAATTTGAAGTATCAGAGGCACTTTAATTTTCAATGAAAAATATCCCTCGGATCAGGCCTCCCCACTGGAGAACTTTTGGACCTCCAAAAGTGGCATTTATTCAAACATCAAGTGAGGACTTGGCCTCCCCACTTGTCTTGTATCATTTGTACATCTGAATACCTAGCTCACAAACACAATGAAGACTGCAACAATATTGTTGAACATAAATATCACTTTATCACTTCCATGAGCATCTACATCAACTGTTGTAGCCACTAACCAACAAATATTGACTAGCATCAAGCTGAAAAATAATGCAAAGATGAAAGAGAATAAATCAACAACATATCGATCCTTCACAACAGAAACATTTTTACCCAAGGGTTCATCAATGCTTTCAATCACCATTCCCTCATGCTGTACTGTTGGTGCATCCTGTGACATCTGACCCTGGTTAGCTACTCCAAGTTCCTATCTAGAACCACCTGTACTGATAGACATAAGAGTTAGATCTTTACTTGCATTAATCACCCTCTTTAATTGCCATGTGTTTGTAAAAGAACGATCAGTCTTTATCCTATGAGAATGTACAATATACTGAATGCCATCTTTAAACAAATGATAATGATTCTTTTCCCTATAGAAAATAGCTTTTCGATCATATAAATAAGGGCTACCCAAAACTATCCCACAGATATCTAGTGGAACCACATCAAACTGTACTTCATCCACAAACTTACTAGTGATTGTGAATCTCAAAGTGCATTGTCTTGTTACTTGCAACTTATCATTCTCATAAATCCAGCCTAGTGGATAAGGTTTCTTAAGCAGTGCAGTTTTCAATCCCAAGTTCCTTACAACATCTTTAGAAATTAAGTTAACTTGAGAACCACCATCTATGAGTGCATCAATTTTAATTTTCTTAGCAACAACCCTTAAATGAAAAAGCTTATTCCTTTTCTTATCTTCAAAGACATCATTTACTTTAGAAGTAGAAGCACAACTATCAAAGGAAGCACTGGAAATAGGAGCTTTACCTTTCAAACCCATAGTTGTTATCTTAGCTTCATCATCAGAACCGGAACCAAGATCCATAACAACATTTGTGGCTTTCTCCTTACCCTTCTATTTCTGATTCTATCTCTGAGCCCACTTAGGCTTCAATTCGGGATGCAACTTCCAACAATGATCTTCATCATGACCTTTCCTGTCACAATGAGAACAAGAAAGCTTGTCATCCTTCTTGACAATAGCCGTCTTCTTTCCTTTCCCTATCTCTGCATTCTTAGAAGATTTCTTTATAGAGTTATCATTATCAACGAAAGAACCCTTTCCTCTTGACTCTAGATGTGTAGCTTGAATAGACACTTCATCCAAATTACAAGGGTTCAAAACCAAAATGGAATGTCTAGGATATGAATGAAGACCTCCTATGTACTTTAACAAAGTATCCTGGGTGTACAAAGGTACATTTAATGCAATATGTTATCAGAGCCTTGTTTGGCTAGTTTTGCAGGAGTGATTGCGAGTCATTTTTCATTTGGTGGACATTTGGAGTTTGGAGCAAAGATGGCATCAGAGAAGGGTGACTCTTCAAGGCTAACATTTACCCCATCCATGGTGGATGATTTCATGTCAATGAAAGGCATGGTTGAAGAACTCTATCGAGACCATCGAGAGAAGGCTGATAGGATGTAAGAGTTGGAAGAATCCAATCGATGCCTACAGACAGAGAATGCAGAACTTCAGTGATTGTTGAAGGAATCCAACATGGAGAAGGAAATATTGCAAGTGTTGTTACAGGGAGTCTTAGAGGAGCAGAACAAGAGAAGTTCTCATGTATCAGGGAGTGCACACATATGTGGTTTCTATCCGCATTTCGAGGATACATCATCCTCATACTCCCCGCTCACCCCACCAAATAGTATAGGAGCTTCTTCAGTGAAGAGGCTCGTGGCTAGATTTACTTATGGCCATGATTGGGCTAACTCTCCTGGTGTAGTAGAGTGTGCTTACTGTCGACAGATGGAGTACCTTCAGACTCTAAATCTGCTTGATGGTGACAATAATTATCTTGAAGCCTCTTCTTCCATCAAACAAAAGAAGTCAGCAGATGATGAGCAAGACTCTTTTGCACACTTCAAGAAGCACACAAGAGGCATAGGATCGAAGCTACTCAGGAAGATGGGCTTTAGAGGGAAAGGCTTTGGTATTTCTAAGCAAGGCATCACCAATCTAATCAAGGTGAAGAAGCGACCACGATACCAAGGATTGGGATTTAGAGGAGGAGATGGACAATCCTCTAGAGCTCATAACTTCTGCAACCACTGTGGCATCAGTGGACATTGGGAGGTAAAGTGTTGGAAGCTACATCCAGAGCTTCATCGTCGATCGAGGTCTACTAAGAGACCCAACCACCAAAAATTTGAGGAGATGAAAGTGGAGTTGGCAGTAGCTACCACTTCTGAGGCAATCCTAGGAGAAATTCAACCATAGCCTAAGCAACCTATGAAAGAGAGTTCCTTTGAACAGCTTCATAGGAGTTGGGAACAACGCTCATCGAACTAGTATATCAACTTGTGTGTGTTTATTGCATCTTTTGTAGTGTGATGAATATGTTGATAAGCTAGTATTGTTTTGTGAGCATTGAAACTCTGAATCAAATTGTTTGTAACAATTTTTATGAAGTCGTATTTCTCTAGAGATTGAGATTATGTAAGGCTCTTGAAGCCACATCTCTTGTAATCTAGAAAGGAGAATACTTTGTAACTTCTTATTGCAGGGTTTTTAAGGACTTGTACCTATAGTTTTCAAGTGCGAAGCTTTAGTTGAAGAGCACTTCCCAGCTTAAGAGTTGCTGAGAATGGTCAATAGTGACCTTGCATATTCTCAGTTTGAAGACTCAGTTGAGGCCATTTTGAGGATATGTCTGAACTCAATTGAAGTTCTTGAAGGATGTTATCGATGACCTCATTGCTTCAAATGAATGTGACCCGAGTCGTATGGTGGAGTCTTGAATCAACTATTCTGAAGTGCAAAGGTGAAGGAATATTTTAGGCTGAGGCGCAGATACCATGCTTGAGCAGTTGGAGGAGCAACAGAAGCATGCCAGAAAGAATGGCAAGAGATGCAGAATGTGAACTACCCCGTGAGAAGCACTGAGAGACAAGTTTACCATACTCAATTTTTCTTCTTTCTTTGGGTATGTTAAGTTCCATTTTAAATTGCATTGTGATGAGTTGTGGATTCCATGTTGCTGAAATGTAAGAACCCTACAGAGGGCAGATGTGGCGATAAGGACAACTCTTGTTGATAGTACATTGTTGAAGTGTAAGACCTTAATAGGCAGATGTGGCAGTGTCTATGTTCTTCTAATTCAGATCATGGCCAATGGCAAGATGCAGAATGGAAGATGTTTTTGAAGGAACTATAAACTTTTGGAGGACCAAAAGTTCTTTAGTGGGAAGGTTTGATCCAGGTGGATCTTCAGAACTTGAAAATTGAAGTGTTCCCATTTCTCCCAGAAGCAATTCCATGGCATAGAGCTCAAAATACTGAATTCGGTGCAACTTGAACAGGTGAAAAAGAAGTCCATTTGCTCAAGTTACGTGCAGTCAAAGTTGGGTCAACCCTTGGACTAGGAGGCCGTCAGAAGGTGAAAAGTTGATGGAATTAGAATCATCCCAAAGCAATGTCACTTTAAAGGGCTTGATGAAACGAACCCAGCGATGTTCGTTTCATCAAAATTCGAGTCCGTATGTGTGAGATATCGCCGGTCAAACTTTGGTCAAAGGTCGGTCAACTCAGCTTCCAAGGATGAGAAAAAAGGCTGAAATTTGACATCATCAAAAATGATTAAATTCAGCATCATTGTGGAGGTCTCCTCATCACGATTCCAACGGCGTTCGTTTCACTCAAATTGGAGCTCGTATGCACGAGATATAGCCGGTCAAAGTCTTAGTTGACCAAGGTACCATGTGGTACAGTTGCTGATGTCGTCATGCTGACTTGACGGATAGGTCATCATACGGATGTCGAGTTGGACCAATTAGAAGCTAACATGTGTCAGTCCGTACGATGGCGTTGGCAGTACGGTTGATGAGGTGGCAGGTGACATGGACGGGACCCACGAATCTATTCTGACACATGGCATTCTTCTGTTTGCTGGCAATGTGGATGGCTTTGTCGAATTTCTTTGTGACATGTGGCAACTCTAAAGCAAGACACATGGCCTTGGCTTTTTCCTTCGTCGATTTTGAATTTGTTTTGTTAGTTAAAAACAAAATAGTTAGGGGGCTAAACCCCACACCTCCACAGGGCAAGCCAATGCCCAGGCCGTTGCACCACGCGCTAAGGTTTTACCATATTTGGAGTGGATATTGCTTTTCATGATTGGAATTTCAGAAACGGTGAGAATAAAACAAACAGGGTTGGTGGGGGTTGAACCCTCAACCACCCGCCGACCAAAACTCTTACTTGTCGTGGCTTAATATATATGGGAGATGGGTTTTTAATAACCCATGGAAAGCTCGAGCTATCAAACAAATAACCTATAAGTGGTTATTAGCTAGGTTTTAAATTAAAATACAAACAATACCCCCAACAATAAATTAGGCTGAGTAAATATAAGAACAAAGGGCTTAAGAACAATTTTAAATGTTTTTATTAGGGGGTGTTATTATTTTTATGTAAAAATGGGGAAATTGGTTTTTATTTTTCCATAAAGGGGAAAAAGGCCAAATCAGGTGGTTTTAATCAAATAGGCCCAACTTCAAGTATAAAAGGGAGACTAGGAGAGTCTTCCTCACTCATCCAACTCAATTCAACTCAATCATCACATTTGGAGTTGATCACTCTCCATCTAATTCTCTTAGTCTTTGAGAGGATTTTTGTGAGAATTTCTAGAAGGAATTAGGAGTATTTGAGTTGTGATGGAATGATGTTCTAATCTTGTAGTAGATCCTTTAGGTAGAGTCAGTTTCCTTACTCTTTGTTAATCATCCCTAGCCTAGAGAGCTTTTTGAGAGGGGTGTGAGTGAGAGACTTTTGTTTGACTCTGTGGATGAGCTACAAATATTGTAAAGTAGTGTTTGCAAGAGGCTCCAATGGAGATTATACTGCCATTTCAAAACATTTCAATAGATTGGTCACTCAATTGAGCTCGACCCGGAGACGTAGTCCACTTGGACGAACTCCATAATCAAATCGATGTCTTCTTTTCTCTCTTGGTTCTATGTTTTGAATTCTCTCTATTCAATGTTCCTGCTACTCCATTCATTAGAAAGATCTTGATGTCCTGATTCCAGCGCAACTTGAACGGAGTGAAAAGGAGCTTGTTTGCTCAAGTTACGGCCAGTCAAAATTTTGGTCATTCTGTAATCAGGGGCATCCAGAAGGCAAAAAACTAATCATCTCAAAAATTGACAGAAGTGGCATCAAGTTGAAGGGCTCGTCGAGATGATTCCGGCAACATTCCTTTCATCAAAATATGACATTATATGCTTGAGATATTAGTAGTCAAAGTTTAGTTGACTTGGTGGTACGACTGGTGACATCAGCATGATGTCAACATGTGACATGGCAGTTGACTAGATGGTGACATTGAATTTCAGGTGATGTGGAAAAATCTCACAAAAAATTCATGTACCATTCTTTATTTTTGAAAATAAAGTGTGGAGGCTTATTTTATCTCACAAAAAATCCATCTGATTTTGTGGGATCCCAAGAGGATTTGGTGGGATCGGATTTTGTGGGATTAGTGGATTTGGTGGGATGAAAACAAAATCTCATAAAATAAAACAAAACAAATATTAACCCCTTTAATAAATGAATAAACTCAAATAGCCCGTGAATATAATAAGACAAGGGATTAAAAAACAAATTCCAAATGTTTTATTAAGGGGTTGTTTAATGTTTTTATTTTTAATGGGGAAGTTATTGTTTTTATATAAACGGGTTAGTGTTTTTTTGTAAGGCTTATAATTATAAAAGCCAAAGGAGGGGGGTTAAATTGTTATTTTATTTATTATGGTGGTTTTTAACCCCATATGCAAAATTTATGTATAAAAGGAGGTGATGTGATAGGGCCTTTATGCATTTTGTGGAGAAATAATTCGGATGTGTTTTTTGAGAGAAAATGTTATACTCTTTGGAGGAATTTTTGGGAGAGAAATTACAAGGTGTTGATAACACCAAAAATTGTAAAATTGCAGAGAGAGATTGTGAGTGATTAAAGCTTGGATATTGTAAGAAGGTTATTGAAGCTTGGTGATATCAATAAAGCGGTCCAACGTTGAGAAGCGGACCTGGAGACGTAGCTCAAATTGAGCGAACTCCGTTATCAAGTTGTTTGTGTCTCTCTTCCATCTCTTTCTTGTTCTCTCATTTATTTTGGTGTTACATGTTCTCTCATGAATGTTATTATAGATAATTGATTTAAAGTGTTTGAAAGGATTACTCAGTTTCATAATTTCAACGGTTAAGATACATAATCATGCATTACTATTGGATTGGGAATTAAATCTGTAATTGGATTAAGTTTTGGAAAACTTTAATGTCCTAGTTTACAGATCAAGTGGTATCAGAGCTTTTGGTGACTATTATTGCAGTTGGTTTTGAATGCTAACAAGATCCAAGATTCAGAAGGGCAAAGGAAAGCTTGAGGAATATAATCCTGAGATCGGGAAACGAAGAACTTTTCTAAAGATGTTTGTGTCTGGAATGGAGGTACCTGAGGAACTCAGTGAGTAGGAGTTTCGAAGAGCTTTTTGGCATATGAGAGCTGCATTGGATATGCTACTGAAAGAAAGGGAAGAATGCATGAAACGTGAAGAAGAACATGGGGACAGTAAAAGAAAGAAGAAGCAATCAGGAGGTGGTGATGAACCCCCAAAATCTCCTCCATCTACTCCTCCTTCTTCTCCTCATTCTCCTTCTTCTTCTACACATTCTCTTTCTGGTAATCATTTTAAGGGTTTACTTAAGCCTTAGATTAAATTGGATGTAAAATTTGACTTACCAAAGTATTGTGGTGAACTAAATGCAGAGAAATTGGATAACTGGCTTAAGCAGATTGAAGTGTATTGCAGGGTTCAACAGATCTTGGATGATTCTTCCAAAATCCAGCTAGCTACTCTTAGAATGGGAGGCACTACATTGGTTTGGTGGGAGAGTAAGATTCAAGATGATCTTGCTACACACGGTAAAATCATTTCATCTTGGTATGAGTTTACTTCTTCTTTAAAGAAACAATTTTATCCTTTGGGTTATATGCAACAAGCAATAATTTGGCACTTATGTCTATACCACAAGAAGTTTCATTGCCTGAGGTTGTTCCAGTTATGAAAGACAAGCATGATGTTGGTACATTCTTTTTCTCATCTGTAAATTTAGTTTTGTTATTCAGCCTTCTACTTCTTAGCAGTGTATGGTTGGTAGTAGAAAAACTGAATGTGGATGTGTATATGGATAATGTACTTAACAATATCAGTGCAGTTTTGATTGTTATTGTGATGAGTTAGATTGTTTGCACTTTTTCTCTCCTTCTCTCTCATGTTCTGATTTTCACCTTAAGTTTTAAGACTTTAATGCATAAGTTTCAATAATGTATGCATGAATTGTGTTTCCATTAAGTTGTTATAATTAAGCATTCAGATTCGCAATTAGTCTAGATCCTATACAGATCACAAACCTAGATCTATGCAGGGAAATTTGGACTATACATCACATGGAAAAAGCCAATGTAGATGTTGAGGACAATTGAATGTCAATCAGAGGCTCAATGATCAAATGGGGAATCCTGCCTAGCAGCTTGAGGGTGTGGCTCAATAGTGTGACATCCATAAAAGGAAGGGGCCACGAATAGTCCTATCTGATGAAGAAGAAGCTAAAATTGTGCAGTGGTGTAAAGACATGGCTAATATTGGCCATGGCTTTCAAGTCTCACAACTTAAGTCAATGATGGCCCAAATGGTTGGAGTGAGGCCTAACCCATTCACAAATGGGATACCAAGTAGGTCATGGTGGGTTGGCTTTCGTCAAAGGAATTCTGATCTAACAATTCTAACACTCGAAGGAGTGGAGAAAGATTGAGCTATAATGCTATGCCCCAAAATAGTTTCTTCATTCTATGACAACTTGGAGGAGTTGAACAAAAAACACAATTATGGGCCCAATAAAATATGGAACTACAATGAAATAGGTGTGCAGGCTGGCAAAAATTATGTAATGAGAGTTATTGCAAAAATAGGGACCAAATGTGTTCCACAATTAATTTCTAAAAGCAGAGAATGGATCATTGTTCTAGCTTGTGTTAGTGCAACAGGTCAAGTTATACATGGTTACTATTTGTTAAAGTCCAAAAGGAACATTAGAAACTATATTGTTAACTGTGAGCCAAGGGCATGCATGGCAATGCAAGAGCATGCTTGGATGACCAAAGAATTATTTGTGGAATGGTTAAAACACTTTACAAGAAATATCCCAAGAGATGTGTCACCAACAAATAGATAGCTTCTCATCTTTGATGGTCATGGCAGCCATGTGACATTCAAAACAATAAAAGAAGCAAAGACTATGGTAATATATTTGCTCACACTTCCAACACATTGCAGCCAAAAATTGCATCCCCTTGATGTTAGTGTGTTCTCACCATTCAAAAACTACTTCAAACAAAACAGGAGTATATGGCTCTTTACAAATCCTCAACTAATATGGCTAAAAATGATGAAGTGGATGGAGTCAAAGGTAAGGACTCAAGCGACGAAGAAGCTGACTATGTGACATGCACACAAGTTAATGACCAGCAACCAGTAGGCAGGAAAAGAATTTTTTTGCAGCTCCCAACGCAAAGGGTGCACCAATAATCTAATAGAGGTCACAATGGGGTGCTACACCTAAGTAGGCAATCTCAAATTTTGACATTGGATGGTTTTTTCAATTTTCTAAATGAACAAGAGGTATAGAAATGAAGAAACCAAGAATTCCAACAAAGGAAGAAGGCAGAAAATGGTTGAAAAGAAGGCAGAAAGAGAAGCAATCCTCACACAAAGGGAGGCAAAGAGATTGGAGCATGCTGTGAAAAAACAAAAAATTACAGAGAAGTTGAAGCAGCGACATCAAAAGGAGTTTGAAAGGGAGTAAGAAAATAATGCTTGACAGTTGAAGGAAAACCAAAAGCAAGCAAAAAGAGTAGAAAGAAACAGAAGTAAGAGTACTCCTACAACTCCTCTTCCAAGTCAACATCCAATTTTAAGGGACATGATTAACATTTTATCTCCAGCCTTTGCTGCTCTTACCAGCCTACAAAATGGGTCTTATGAAGGCTTCTATCAATAGTTACAACTCAGTCTAGAGGAAAATTAGGCATTGCTTTCTTTTATAGCAAGTGCCATACAGAACAATTTGCATTCCTTAACATCTTCTCCAGTTGATGTGGAGTCAATTGACCCCCAAGGACACACCACTTCTTAATCAGATCTATGGATGTCTAATTAGGATATTTTGTTGTGAAATTTTTGACCTCAAAGTGTGCTAGTGTGTTTTTCATAAAACTGAATGCTAGTCTATTGTAGTGGACAACCAAAAGATACTACTCTATTGTATTGGATAGCCAAAGGATACTAGTGTCTATTTTTGTAAAACTAAATGGTAGTTTGTTGTGAACTTATCTACTTCGATGTGTGCCAATGTGTTTTGTGTAAAACTGAAGACTCCTTGTCTTCTTTCCAACTTTGTCTTAATCGTGTTTATGTTGTAATAAATTTGATTTTAGCCTAGGCATGTTTTGGGAGTTGTCCAACTAAATGATCTATGCTTTTTGTGATTCAAAATCAATTTTTTGTTGGTTGTATTCATCTAGCTAACATTGTTGATAATTTAAATCTACATTAAGAAATGTATGTAATTGAAATTCAAAAAATTATATATATTTATACATACACACACACACACAACTATGTATATGCATACATATATATATGTGTGTGTGTGTGTGTGTGTGTGTAACATATCCATATATTGTAAGTGTAAGTATAAGTGTAAATCAATATAATTGTAAATTGTAACTGCAAGTTTACAATGAATAAGAAAAATGAACATCATAAATGAACACAATGTCTACTGGGTCATAGCCAAAGTAAAGTCTTGAAAGACTTTACCTGAATTGTCATCTTGCAATTTAACATGCTCTTTACAACCTCCTTAGTTGTGTATACATACATACATACATATATGTATGTATGTATGTATGTATGTATACACAACTAAGCATATGCATGCATATATCTACACATCTATATGGGCTGATGCAAGAAGTTGGGTCCACAAAAAGCTCAAAAAGTGGAAGTGTTTTTGTTGTTTTTCAAAATTTATCACACTTGGACTGAAAATTTGAGGCACTTACACAATGAATCTTTAAAAAATTTAGTAATATGAAATTTTGCGTTTTGAATCTAGTTTCCAAATATGTAATTTATTCAAATACCCAAATTATAGAAATTAAATTTTGATAAGAATGTATAAAAACCACTTTTTCAAAGTCCCTATTTTTTTACCATACCATGCATGTGTATTGACACCACTTTTTGACCCAAATAAAAGTATTTTGCTAATTCATTTAGGGGAAAGAGAGCTAACAACATGAAGATTTATGAGGAATTTTTTTAGTGATTTTTTTAAAAATGTTTTTTTAATTGAATTTTTATTGGCCTTAATTTTTGTTTTTAAAAATCAATGTGTACAGACAGCATATTTGGACCTAAATTAAAAACATTTTCAACATTTTTTTCATTGTGTAGAGGATTTTCTGAAGATTTATGCCATATAATTTTTTACAAGAAACTTAACCAAAAAAATTTATTAAAAAACAAAAAAAAAAACTTGACATTTCAAGTTTAAGGACTAGTTTGATTAGAAATTAATTAAAAAATAACAGATATAATCCAATATTAATAAAAAATATATATATTTGGAAACTAGACATTGTGTTCTCTAATGGGTTTTAATTTTATAGATTGATTAATAAAAAAAGTCCATTAGCCATATTGTCAAACTTAGTTTTTCTCTCAAAATTTCTCTGACCTTGTACTTATAAGTCTAAGACTAGTTGTTGGGTTACCATGCCTTTTCTAAGCCTAAATTGAAATGAAAAACATCTCTTGTGAATTTCAAAATTTTTGGAACAAGTACACTTCAAAATGGATACCTATTTTAAAAAATGAATGGGTATTTGTTTTAAAGCTAAAAAATGACACTTCCCCTAAATGTGGACCCAACTTCTCGCTCAAACCCATATGCAGTATATCCATAAATTAGTCTATTTTAAATTATAAATTTTTCAACACCTACACTTGGAAATCAATCTAATTGTAAATTGTAAATGTAAGTTTACAATGAATAAGAAAAGTGAACAATATAAATGAACACAATGTCTATCGGGTCACAGCCAAAGTAAAGTCTTGAAAGACTTTATTTGAATTGTCATCTCACAATTTGAAACGCTCTTTACAACCTCCTTAGTTGTGTATAAACACACACACACACACACACATATATATATATATATGTATGCATGTATACACAACTAAGTATATGCATAAATATATCTATACATTTATATGCAGCATATCCATAAATTAATCTATTTGAAATTATAAATTTTTCAACACCTACACTTGGAAATCAATCTAATTGTAAATTGTAAATGTAAGTTTACAATGAATAAGAAAAATGAACATTATAAATGAACACAATGTCTACCGGGTCACAGCCAAAGTAAAGTCTTGAAAGACTTTACCTGAAATTTCATCTTACAATTTGACATGCTCTTTACAACCTCCTTGCCATTTGACATGCCTGCCACAACAAACAAATATAATAGAACAAACAAAAATGGACAATAGTTATTGAAATAAATAAAAAGACATACTAGTTAGTGAACAATAAAGAATAATAATTGAAACTTAGAGCCATATGAACAAAAAATTCTTAATTATTTGGTGTGTTAACAAACACATTTACCGAACTACCCACCATGAACATTGCTATACCACCTCTCCTTGTTCTCTCGTGCCTGCAAGAAAATGTTTACAACCACGGGTAGTAATAACCAAGGCTAGTAACATACAAATATCATACGACATTTGAAATAATGCATGTACAACATCACATAATTAATCAATTTCAACATATTAAAAGTTCCATATGGAAAACAAAAATATATGTAGAAACATATAAATGTTAATAGAATTTTATACCAAGAATAATTCTACTTATATTCATTGTTTCTCATCACCCTTGGATATATGAGGAATGTTCAAAGGATGCCATTCAATGATCTATAGTATGGAGAGGATATTACCAGACAAGAATAATTGTGAATGCCACCGGTTACTGTCCCTCTTATTTGGAAATTTGAATCTGACAATTGAATGCATTCAATTTAATTATTGTGTTTCAAATTTGAATTTTTTAGAGAATTTGAATTTGTAGCTGCTAGTTACATAGATTTTTAGAGATGATATGACTAAATTTTGCATTATATTTAGATTCAATGTTTATTTGGGGAGCCTTATATATCTATGGTTTTTTGCATGTTTGTATGCATGCATACAGTCATAGAAACATAATCATACATACAAACATTCATAGAAATATAAGCATACATGCATTTATTCATATAAACATATACATTGCAGAAAATCACTTATATACATTGCAAAACAAAAAAACACCGAAATATGTCACTATTAGCATTTAATTAAAACTATTTTATCATTCAAATCTGCTCAAAATTCAATGGGTCTAATTCACATTAGCACCTTATAAAATTATTTTGGTGCCCATTAAAAATCACTCCTACACATTAACCACCAAACATTAGCACTGGACACCAAACACATTACACCCCAATTAAACTTCATTTTGGTTCTGATTAATGCAATGACTAATTTATTTTTTTTGGTATCCCATTCTTTTCCATCATTTTACTGTGTGCTCTTTCTGGAAGGTTCTCACGACAATGGAAGGTATATAGATACATACATACATACATACATATATAACACGTGTCTATACATACATATATAATTTAATTGCATCATAATAAGAATTAGGAGTATCATTGTTTCCATTTTGAATGGAGAATGATATTTTTTGTTACCTCACACCGTGGACACACAAATTATTGAATTTGTAAATGAATGTGTACAATGTGGGAAAAAAACCAGCACCATGACCCGACAAAATCAAACTGCAGATGACAAAATCATTGAAGAGTCATGATTTTTTTCATAAACAAGCAGTAATAATTTTTCAATCTGCGAATAAACCCTTAATGGGTCCTAAAAGATGCAAAAGAAAATGATTAACTTATACCATTGTTTGTATTTTCAAAGGATAGGCAAAGGATACACACATATATCGATTTTTTGAATGAACAAGAGATAAGAGACACATAATTTGTAAATGAGTGTGCACAATGTTATGTATATATATGTATAACATTGTACACATTCTTTTGCAAATTCAATAAGCTATGTTATATATATCATTGTACACATTCATTTACAAATTCAGCAAGTTGTGTTATATATATATATATATATATATATATATATATATATAACATTGTACACATTCATTAAGTTGTGTTATATATATATATATATATAATATAACTAACATTTTACAAATTCAATAATATGCTGAAAAAAAAGATTAACCAATACCATCGTTTGCATTTTGAAAGGATAGGCAAAGGATACACACATATATATTGATTTGTTGAATGAACTTGAGACAAGAGACACTTAATTTGTTAAATGAATGTTTAAGAGAGAAAAAATTAACGAGTATATATAGATCAAAAAGGAATTCATATGATAGTAATTAATTCAATTATGTGAAGAGCACATTAGGAAACCAAATTATGATATATATATATGTGTGTGTGTGTGTGTGTGTATCTATATATATATATACATACATACATACATATATATGTATATATGTATGTATGTATCTATGTATACATACATACATATGTATGTATGTATGTATACATACATACATGCATATATACATATGTATATATATACATATATATATACATACTATACATATATATATATATACATACATATGTATGTATGTATATATACATACATACATACATATGTATATATGTATGTATGTATATATACATACATACATACATACATACATACATATGTACATAAATACATACATATATACATATGTATATATGTATGTATGTATATATACATACATACATATATACACATGTATGTATATATATATGGATATATACATATATATACATATGTATATATGTATTTATAATATATATATACATACATATGTATATATGTATGTATGTATATATACATATATTGTATATATATATATATACATATGTATATATGTATGTATATATATATAAAACATTGTACACACTCATTTACAAATTCAATAAGTTGTGTGTTTAATAATTAAAGAACTACAAATTGCATACAATAATGCGATTTTCCATTTACAAAGGTATAATTCTGCACTTCTCAATCAACAATTGGGGACCCAATGGGGTGCATAGCACATTCCACCTAACCACATGGACCTGAAGGCCCATCCCCTATGCTAGGAGATGACAAGGACCTCAATGAAGACCATCAATGAAACAAGGATACAAGACTTCACGACATGAGCAACAATAACATAAGGTAACCTCCAACAGGAGAAATAACCAACGCAAGACAACATAACAAAGCATCAACAAACACATGACAATAATCGCTTCCAGAGGCTCGAGAACAACAAGAGGGGAAATAAAGCATACAAGGTTGTTTAAGGGTGGAGTGTCATCGCATAGGTAGACATGGGTTACCCTAGCATAACTAGACTAGTTTGATTAGAAATTAACTAAAAAATAACAAATATAATCCAATATTAATAAAAATATATATATTTGGAAACTAGACATTGTGTTCTCTAATGGGTTTTAATTTTATAGATTGATTCATAAAAAAATTCCATTAGCCATATTGCCAAAGTTAGTTTTTTCTCTCAAAATTTCCCTAACCTTGTACTTATAGGTCTAAGACTAGTTCTTGGGTTACCATGCCTTTTCTAAGCCTAAATTGAAATGAAAAACATCTCTTGTGAATTTCAAACTTTTTGGAACAAGTACACTTCAAAATGGGTACCTATTTTAAAAAATGAATGGGTATTTGTTTTAAAGCTAAAAAATGACACTTCCTCTAAATGTGAACCCAACTTCTTGCTCAAACCCATATGCAGTATATCCATAAATTAGTCTATTTGAAATTATAAATTTTTCAACACCTACACTTGGAAATCAATCTAATTGTAAATTGTAAATGTTAGTTTACAATGAATGAGAAAAATGAACAATATAAATGAACACAATGTTTATCGGGTCATAGCCTAAGTAAAGTCTTGAAAGACTTTATTTGAATTGTCATCTCACAATTTGAAATGATCTTTACAACCTCCTTAGTTGTGTATAAACACACACACACACACACACACACACACACACACACACACACACACACACACACACACACACACACACACACACATATATATGTATGCATGTATGTATGTATGTATACACAACTAAGTATATGCATAAATATATCTATACATTTATATGTAGCATATCCATAAATTAATCTATTTGATATTATAAATATTTCAACATCTACACTTGGAAATCAATCTAATTGTAAATGGTAAATGTAAGTTTACAATGAATAAGAAAAATGAACATTATAAATGAACACAATGTCTATCGGGTCACAGCCAAAGTAAATTATTGAAAGACTTTACCTAAAATTTCATCTTACAATTTGACATGCTCTTTACAACCTCCTTGCCATTTGACATGCCTGCCACAACAAACAAATATAATAGAACAAACAAAAATGGACAATAGTTATTGAAATAAATAAAAAGACATACTAGTTAGTGAACAATAAAGAACAATAATTGAAACCTAGAGCCATATGAACAAAAAATCCTTAATTATTTGGTGTGTTAACAAACACATTTACTGAACTATCGACCATGAACATTTCTATACCACCTCTCCTTGTTCTCACGTACCTGCAAGAAAATGTTTACAACCATGGGTAGTAACAACCGAGGCTAGTAACATACAAACATCATACGACCTTTGAAATAATGCATGTACAACATCACATAATTAATCAATTTCAACATATTAAAAGTTCCATATGGAAAACAAAAATATATGTAGAAACATATAAATGTTAAAAGAATTTTATACCAAGAATAATTCAACTTATATTCATTGTTTCTCATCACCCTTGGATATATGAGGAATGTTCAAAGAATGCCATTCAATGCTCTATAGTATGGAGAGGATATTACCAGATGAGAATAATTGTGAATGCCACCGGTTACTGTCCCTCTTATTTGGAAATTTGAATCTAATAATTGAATGCATTTAATTTGATTATTGTGTTTCAAATTTGAATTTGTTAGAGAATTTGAATTTGTAGCTACTAGTTACATAGGTTTTTAGAGATGATATGACTAAATTCTGCATTATATTTGGATTCAATGTTTATTTGGGGAGCCTTATATATCTATGACTTTTTGCATGTTTGTATGCATGCATACAGTCATAGAAACACAATCATACATGCAAAAATTCATGGAAATATAAGCATACATGCATTTATTCATATAAACATATACATACATATACATTGCAAAAAATCACTTATATACATTGCAAAACAAAAAAACACCTAAATGTGTCACTATTAGCATTTAATTAAAACTATTTTATCATTCAAATATACTCAAAATTCAATGGGTCTAATTCACATTAGCACCTTATAAAATTATTTTGGTGCCCATTAAAAATCACTCCTACACATTAAGCACCAAACATTAGCACTGGACACCAAACACATTACACCCCAATTAAACTTCATTTTGGTTCTGATTAATGCGATGACTAATTTATTTTTTTTGGTATCCCATTCTTTTCCATCATTTTACTGTGTGCTCTTTCTGGAAGGTTCTCGCAACGATGCAAGGTATATACATACATACATACATACA
Organism: Sequoia sempervirens; assembly: GCA_007258455.2. Lineage (NCBI taxonomy): Eukaryota > Viridiplantae > Streptophyta > Pinopsida > Cupressales > Cupressaceae > Sequoia > Sequoia sempervirens. The sequence continues at coordinate 327,281,643 of VDFB02193867.1, read as the reverse complement.
TACATACATATATAACACGTGTCTATACATACATATATAATTTAATTGCATCATAATAAGAATTAGGAATATCATTGTTCCCATTTTGAAAGGAGAATGATATTTGTTGTTACCGCACACCATGGACACACAAATTATTGACTTTGTAAATGAATGTGTACAATGTGGGAAAAAAGCCAGCACCATGACCCGACAAAATCAAACTGCACATGACAAAAGGCATTAAAGAGTAGTGATTTTTTTCATAAAATAGTAGTAATAATTTTTCAATCCGCGAATAAACCCTTAATGGGTCCTGAAAGATGCAAAAGAAAATGATTAACTAATACCATTGTTTGTATTTTCAAAGGATAGGCAAAGGATACACACATATATCGATTTGTTGAATGAGCAAGAGACAACAAACACATAATATGTAAATGAGTGTGCACAATGTTATATATATATATATATAGCATTGTACACATTCATTTACAAATTCAAACGCATGGCTTATTGAATTTTCAAATGAATGTGTACAATGTTATATATATGTATAACATTGTACACATTCTTTTGCAAATTCAATAAGCTATGTTATATATATCATTATACACATTCATTTGCAAATTTAGTAAGTTGTGTTATATACATATATATATATATATATATATATATATATATATATATATATATATATATATATATATATATATATATATATATATATATATATAATATAACTAACATTTTACAAACTCAATAAAATGCAGAAAAAAATGATTAACCAGTACCATCGTTTGTATTTTGAAAGGAGAGGCAAAGGATACACACATATATATCGATTTGTTGAATGAACTTGAGACAAGAGACACTGAATTTGTTAAATGAATGTTTAAGAGAGAAAAAAGTAAGGAGTATATACAGATCAAAAAGGAATTCATATGACATTAATTAAATCAATTATGTGAAGAGCACATTAGGAAACCAAACTATGATATATATATATATATATGTGTGTGTGTGTGTGTGTGTGTGTGTGTGTGTGTGTGCGCGTGCGTATGTATATATGTATATATATATACATACATATGTATATATACATATATATATATGTATATATACATATATATATACATACATATGTATATATGTATGTATGTATGTATGTATATATACATACATACATACATACATATGTATATGTATATATGTATACATACATATATACATACATATATATATAAAACATTGTACACACTCATTTTCAAATTCAATAAGTTGTGTGTTTAATAATTAAAGAACTACAAATTGCATACAATAATGCGATTTTCAATTTACAAGGAGGATGTTGAAAGAATTGCTGCAAAACTTAGGAGAATTCGGTCTGAAAGTCTTATAGAAATTTTAGATGTTTGTAAATTACCATTTTCTGTACAAAATGGGCAAGTATTTACTGTGTACAAGCTCAAGATAAAGCTTTTTTCCTTGCATATTATCCACCATTTTCAGGTGTAATGGTTAAGAAGTGTAAGAATGTCTTTCATAGTCATACAAAATATATATAACTAACATTGTACACATTCATTTACAAATTGAATAAGATGTGTTTATATATACATACATATATATATATATATACATACATACATACATATGTGTGTGTGTATACTGTACATATATATATATAGACACATATGTATACAAAATATATATATACATATACAAACATATATATATATACATATATATGTATATATGAGAGTGTATGTGTGTGTGTATATATACACACAAACATACACAGTCATATGTAGATGTACATACATATATAATGAAAATGGAAGCTAAGAGATAACCAAAAACATTAAATAAACACATAGATTTTTCAATTTGTAAATGGGGTTTGTAAGGAAAAACCCGTCACCAAAAAAGACTTTCATTTACTTATGAAGTAAAGTAAAAATATAGTGCATAAATATAAATGTTAAATGCACAACTCATGAAAATAACTATAAGTAGAATGTACAAAGCACATTGTACAATAAATGAAAGAAGTAGTGCTTCATCAACAGTGAAAGGATATTAATTTTAATAGAGGTAGATGGATTATAGACTTGGGTTTTTTGAAATGTGCACAAGAAATTAACCAAGGATTTCATAATAATAATTCCTTACTCATAGAAATACAGAAGTACATTTTTAGATAGATGTTGAATATTCCAGAAAATGGTTTCATGAGATTAATTCCTTAAGCACATGAATTTGGAAAAAACCAAGTAAGGGTTTTCACATATATGGGGTATTTTAAATGGGCTTGTCAATTTATGCCCATAGTGACATGGGTTTTTATAAAAAGGTCGAAGCAGACCAAAAAATATTATTTTGCAAACATGTGGACAAACCCATGAAATTCCTCATCATTTCTGGAGGAAAATTCATGATACAATTGACTTTACTAGGCTGTGAGTGTGCAAAAAAATAGGGAGAGGAAATAATCATTTAAACCCAAAAAAACCTATATTTGGAAAAAACAGAGTAAGGGTTTTCACAAAAATGGCGTATAATAAATGGGATTGTTGATTTATGCCCATATTCACATGGGCTTTTTATAAAAAGGTTGATGGAGACCAAAAAATTATTTTTTGCAGACATGTGGTCAAACCCACAAAATTCCTCATCATTTCTATAGACAAAATCATGAAACAATCGACTTTACCAGGCCACGAGCGCGCTAAAACAAGGAGAGGAAATCATTTAGCCCAAAAAAACCTGTGTAAAACACCAGCACCAAGATCTAACAAAATCAAACAACACATGGAAAAAAGGCATGTAAGATAAATGATTTATTTCATAAACAAGCAATAATAATTTTTCAATCATCGAATAAACCCTTCAAGGGTCATGAAAGATGCAGAAGAAAATGATTAACCCATACCATTGTTTGTATATTCAAAGGAGAATGATGTTTGTTGTTACCTAAATGTGTGTGAACCAGTAGGAGCCATGGAGAGTCATCGCCATTTGCATTTGCTTCCATTGCCAAGAACCTTCCACAGAGAGTGTGCGGAAAAATGAGGGAAAAGAATGGGATACCCAAAAAAATAAAATTAGTCATATGCATTAACCGGACCCCAAATGAAGTTTAATTGGGGTGTAATGTGTTTGGTTTCTGGTGCTAATGTTAGGCAATTAATGTATAGGAGTGATCTTTAATGGGTGCCAAAATGATTTTATAAGGTGCTAATGAGACTTAGATCCATTGAATTTTGAGCGGATTTGAATGATAAAATAGTTTTAATTAAATTTTAATGGTAACACTTTCAAGTGTTTTTTTTTAAATTGGTGGTTATAGGGGGTGGATATTGGGACGTTAAGTGGCAGTGAGAGGATGACACCTCTAAAAGGTGACTTCTTCACCCCGCGTGCATATCCAACCCTCCCACACTCCACCAAATTTTCCACAAGCCAAAACCTTAGTTATAAGCACTTAACTCGTGAGCGAAAAATGCCCATAAAAAAAAAAATTGATTTGGCATACGGTTGTGTGAAGTTAGCCCTGGCAGATACTAGGTCTTCTCCCCTATTCAATTTTTTTTATTTTAAAGATGGTGATTGTATTTGGATTTTTTCAAAACTAGTGTCTATCCAAGTGATTATAGATTCAGGATTTATATTAGTAGACAATAATAAAAACCCAGAAAAGGATGAACTTTAAGCATAAAATAAACCTAAGAAGACATATCAAGTAAAAACCCACATACTTATCTAGTGTTGTATTGCACAAATATATATATAGAATTGATGATCATTACAAGGTTTGTAATGTTTTCGTAATTCCCTACCATGCAACCCCAAAGGAAAATAATACATCTAACATTTATGGCAATTTCTTTTTTTTTAAGTAACTATGCAACATAATATTAACATTCAACACTTGAAATGGAATTATACATGTACAACATATAACAAGTCCCTTGGGGTTACATGACTGTATTACTTTTTGTTCAACATCTATCACCTTACATGAAAGATACCAGTATCCATAAGATAGTAACATGATCATGGACAATACATTTGTCACATGAAGATACATTACTCAAGGATTACAATATTACAATGCTGCTTCCCAACATGTATGGGAAGAGTACAATAACATGGAATAATACATCTGAAATGTATGAATACAAAGCTACAAGGCCGGATCCAACTCTGGTACATCTCAAGAGTAACTACAAAGGTACAATTATGCACTTCTCAATCAATGTTGCACTTCTCAATCAACAATTGGGGACCCAATGGGGTGCATAGCACATTCCACCTAACCATGTGGACTTGAAGGCCCATCCCTTGTGCTAGGAGATGACAAGAAGGACCTCAACGAAGACCATCAATGAAACAAGGATACAAGACTTCACAACATGAGCAACAATAACATAAGGTAACCTCCAACACAAGAAATAACCAATGCAAGACAAAATAACAAAGCATCAACAAACACATGACAACAATCGCTTCCAGAGGCTCGAGAACAACAAGAGGGGAAACAAAGAATACAAGGTTGTTTAAGGGTGGAGTGTCATTGCATAGGTAGACATGGGTTACCTTGGCATAACTGGACTATTTTGATTAGAAATTAATTAAAAAATAACAAATATAATCCAATATTAATAAAAATATATATATTTGGAAACTAGACATTGTGTTCTCTAATGGGTTTTAATTTTATAGATTGATTCATAAAAAAAGTCCATTAGCCATATTGCCAAAGTTAGTTTATTCTTTTGAAATTTCCCTGACCTTGTACTTATAGGTCTAAGACTAGTTCTTGGGTTACCATGCCTTTTCTAAGCCTAAATTGAAATGAAAAACATCTCTTGTGAATTTCAAACTTTTTGGAACAAGTACACTTCAAAATGGGTACCTATTTTGAAAAATGAATGGGTATTTGTTTTAAAGCTAAAAAATGACACTTCCTCTAAATGTGAACCCAACTTCTTGCTCAAACCCATATGCAGTATATCCATAAATTAGTCTATTTGAAATTATAAATTTTTCAACACCTACACTTGGAAATCAATCTAATTGTAAATTGTAAATGTTAGTTTACAATGAATGAGAAAAATGAACAATATAAATGAACACAATGTTTATCGGGTCATAGCCTAAGTAAAGTCTTGAAAGACTTTATTTGAATTGTCATCTCACAATTTGAAATGATCTTTACAACCTCCTTAGTTGTGTATAAACACACACACACACACACACACACACACACACACACACACACACACACACACACACACACACACACACACACACACATATATATGTATGCATGTATGTATGTATGTATACACAACTAAGTATATGCATAAATATATCTATACATTTATATGTAGCATATCCATAAATTAATCTATTTGAAATTATAAAATTTTCAACACCTACACTTGGAAATCAATCTAATTGTAAATTGTAAATGTAAGTTTACAATGAATAAGAAAAATGAACATTATAAATGAACACAATGTCTACCGGGTCATAGCCAAAGTAAAGTCTTGAAAGACTTTACCTAAAATGTCATCTTACAATTTGACATGCTCTTTACAACATATCATATATTAATTTAGTTGAGGGTATTGAGAGTCAATTGTAATTCCAATTCTGTTAAATTTTTTAGAAGATGAAATTATGTTAGAAGTAGAACCAGTGGGCACAACATGATTTAATCACAACTGCATACAATTTATATCTTCTATAACAGAAATGGAAACTTACCATAGCTTGACAGTGGAGGTAGTAGAAAGCTAGGAAAGAGGCTAGAAGTCTGAGGAAAAAGCATAATGTAAGTTAGATATGAGGAATGTGTAACACAAGTTTAAAGATTATGTGAAGAGAGGACAATATATAGGTGCAAAAAGATTTGTAAATAAGTAATGTTTTACCATTGTGAACATAATTGGCAGGGGAGAACTCATGTACAAACAATAGTATTAGTAGAAGATGATGGAAGACCGCTTGTATGTCGATTGAGTAGTTGTTGAAGAAGAACTCTCCACTGAATGTAGTATGCTTGTGTTTATAAACTCTATGTTTATATCCCGGTATTAGCATAGATACAAAAAGGTACTCACAAATGCCTGCATCCAGTGAGGACCCTACTATCTAAAGGAGATCACCCTCAACTGCGTTCATGGCTAAAAGAACTTTGAATGAATTTTTTGATTTGTGTGCGCCTATATGGATTTAGGATAGAGTCTGTAACAACAACAGCTCATATCAGGAATATAAGCTTTTGTATAATATTCTATAACTGGGAAGTCTTTAATTTAGGTGTTCACTAAAGGAGCTCAAATAATCTAAACCAAACAATGGGTATAGATTCATTCCCCCGAGCTTGGAGTGCATGTACACCATCTTGTATTAGTCATGTTTTATTTGACCACTTTAGACAGTTCTTTAATTAATCACACATGTTCTACTTTTTAGTGTCTTTTAAATGTCCATATAAAGGAGATTACAGTTTTTAATATTGAAGTTCATACAACCTTATAAAACTATTATGGTTGTTTTGTTTATTTATTACTATATTAATATGCATATGTGGTATTCTGAACATAATTGTTGTTTTTAGGATCCAAATATGTATCTATGTACATGATCAGATTTTTATAGGCTTTTTGTACGAACTAACCCAACCCTTTAAAAAAATTGTTGAATCCACATATCAAACCCCCATACTGAAAACCAAACTGGCTACTTAGCTTTTATGTACTGTTGATATGTTATCTGCTCCTCAAATGCCTTGCATGGAGATTACCTTGCTATATCATTTTTTGATGCTGATGGATATTAGCTTATTTGAGTAGGCTGATTCTATGGGGACTTTTTTGTTTTTGTTGTAAGCCGGTTAGTATGATGGTCTTGGATGTAGGCTCCCAAATCGTTGATATTTGTAATTCTTTTACTCCTATATATGAAAAAAATAAAGTCATCTGTAGGATATTAACTTTAGCGTATTATTCTTAATTTGTTTTATCAAATTTATGTATACACCGCATTGTAGATGCCCCATACAAGTCATATCATGCGAAAACTTAACATGGTCTATGTTAACAAGAAAAGTGAATCATTAGCTTTGAATTCTTATAAAATAGTCACTGATAATTTATAGAGTAATTAAAATCACCATTGGGAGATAAAGAAAGTACATGAGTCTGACACATTTAGAAGAGTAACTTAAATACCAGCAAAGAGATCAAAATTTCAGTAGTCTTTACCTTTCTGTTCTTCAGAGCCATGTATCGTGCATTTTTGAACCACATATGGACCTGCATAAGACTAGAAATAAGAAGAAATTTTGCATTAGGGAATAAAAAAATTTAATGCTTCTTGGTCAAAGAATGAAGATTGACATTAGAGAAGGCTAACCGAAGCATTGCTAAAATGAAGTACTACTACTATTAGTCAGGCAGCAAGTGGAATCAATCTCAGAAAAACTTGAGGAAGAATATTACCTTTCAAAATGTGAGACCAAGCTGCTGTGAAAGGCTTTCCTTAGAATACTTTGAAGGTAGCTCATTTTCCATAAAAGCTTTGCGAAGCTTCTATAATGTAAATAAATTTGTATTAGTGCTAAGATTATTTGCACAAATATCATTAAATTATAGGCAAACGGATTTATAAAAATAAACACTGAAAACTAGTTTAGAACCTAGTGAGAAAGTTCAACCAAAGCAAACCAATGTCATCGAAAGTTCAACCAAAGTAAATTAATATTATGTGGGTTTTCAAAGAATTCTTTTATTTGAGCTTGTAAAAACGTATGGAAGTAACTATTTGAAGAGGTGAACTTTGGCAAACAGTCATTATTTTTTAATTTTTTCCTACTACAAATTTATGGCTATAAAAAAGGTGAAACTTTACCTCATTAGAAAATTTACTTCCCTAAATTGATTCAGAAAGTCACAAAACACATTTTTACTAATCTAGGATTACAATCTGAAAGATCTCTGTTGTGGGCTTCTAGTTCTATTTCGAGGGGATCCTGGCCCATACCAAATATCAGATATGAATCTGTTGAGCATCACTTTGTCAATTCAATTCAAAAGATTAAGAGTCAATTTCCAACTTCAAAGGTCTGGCTACATATTAAAAATCTCAATGGCAGGGGTTCCATTCATGGTCCGAGGCAATGTCTAAAATTCTTTTCTATTGGCTGGATCTAGAGTTTAAAAATCTTTTTGAAACTTGCTAAACATCCAAAACACCCAAAAACAAGGAAAATGAATAACTTGAATTCTTTCTTGACTCAATGCACATTTTTGCATCCAATTCAAATTAACTTGAATGACTTCATTTAAAAATATTGACAAGCTTGCTAGGTACACCAAGCCTGACTCAAGGTTCAGTTAAGCTAGTTTCGAGAATTTCTTCTACTATTTTAGTTGTGTACTATAGTAGAAAATTAGCAAACGTTGGACAAAAATAATCAATGGTAGGATTTAAGACAAGACAAACTTTGTCTCCTCATTTAAGAAAAGATTAAAAAATTATGATACAATTTATTTAAAATGAGTACAACTAGGTGTGCATATTATGTGCGGGGCATTCAATCTTCTTCATTGTTCCCATTGGTTCTTGTTCTCTTTTTCAAAAAGAAGTACAAGCTCATAATTTCAATCTTCATTGAGTTAGTTTGAACACAAAGTTCAGAACTATCTTTTTGAGTGTTTCCTTTTGTGGAAAGACAATATTAGGGATTGAAAATTTTTGAACTACACAACATTGTTTTATGGTGAGGTAAAATGTGGTTGATTTGATATAAAATTGTTTGTGCTGGTTTGAATTGTTTTGACTCAACTAAGTTGATTCAATGAAGTTGTTGTTTCATATGGACTCAAATAATCCTTGTGGGCTACTCATCTTTTGTTAGTAGGCTTCATCTGCTTGGTTAGGCATTCTTTATTTGATAGAACCTATGTTAGACAAGTGTAATTACGACTTAATCCACTTTTGATTACTAATTAGATTGCACCTGAAAGTTGCACATGCTATGAATTTTTTGAGTTAGATTGTGTAGTTATAATGTTCATTTTCTTATTAGTCTTAGCTTTAATGTATTTTGTAATGGTTTGTGAGTTCTTATTGTTAGGCTACTGGTAAAACTTTACTATTAGTGGTGGTTGGCAAGATCTATGAAAGGGGTCATGGATTTAGTGTTTCTGGTGTACAAATTAGTTGAACATGGCTTGTATTTTATTTTGTTTCCATAATTTGCCAAATTGTCAGAGCCTCCCAACACTCTAAAAAGTGTATTAATTTTGCATTAATCACGAAGTTGCTACTAGATTGACTGAGTACAAGAAGAGGTCAGAGGAAAATTTGAGAAGATGTTGAGCTCAACTATAAAATTGATTAACTTAGGAAAAAAATCTGAAGTGGAAACTAAAGCAATTTTGAAATCTAAACAAAAAGATCAAACTAGTGTACAAATTAGTCCAACATAGCTATCAGTTTTGCATTACTCAGTGAGTTGCTGCTAGATTGACTGAGTAGAGGGATGAGGAAAAACTTGAAAAGGTGTTGAACCCAACCATAAAATTGCTATAACTTATGCAGAAATTCTGAAGTGAAAGCTAAATAAAATTTGAAACCTGAACAAAAATATCAAACAGGTGGAAAGACCTGAAACTAAAATTCAGGCTGAGATTTCAACAAAAATTTCAAAATACTAAATAAAAGATATCAAATCAGCTTAAATAAAACATACCTGCACAACAAGTTGCAACACAAACCTTTGTAAACCCTAAACACAGTAGTGAGCACTGGTAATGTCTATGTCGTAGCAGTTAAAATCATGCCTTGTTTTATATTACTAAAACAAACAAAAGAATACCAAAATTTCATTTGAACAAGTTTAAAATTATGAGCACGTGAATATCCATCCCCTAGAATCATTTCCCTCAGTTTTTAGCTTAATACAAACCCTTCTACTAATCTTTTTGGGACATTCTATAACTTTCAGCAGTTGTAATATAATGAAAGCAGGGCAATTGACTTACATAAAGTTTCTGCAAGAAAAAGAGTCTCTTTCTGTCAAGGATTCCGCTTGGAGGAAACTGTGCAACGCTTGCAGGAAGGAAACTGTGTAGAGTCAAAATAAAAGCCATTTTTAGCAAAAAATCCTTCTCCTTGTCAATTTCACATGTTAACCACCTAAACCATAGGGGTTTTTCCCTGCCTCTTAAGTGCATACACAACATTCATGGCAGTAAGAGTTTTGCGCCTAGCGTGCTCTATATAAGTAACAACGGCCCTTATCACATTCTCCAGATAAATCTTGAGCATGCCCTCATCTCCTCATAAATTAGGCCGCTTATACGCTTCACTCCTCCTCACCTAGCAAGCCTCACCATTTAGGCATTTGAAAAAAATTGCCTGTTCAATGCATTAATTTACTCTATACAAACTTGCAAATATCATTATGCAATTTGCATCAGATACGACCACAAATTGGTCAAAAAATGAATACATTACATGGTAGTTGATTGCCCCTCAGTCAATCTATACCATTCGATGTGAAAAGAGGTTGGAAAAGCTGAGCGTTGGGACGCCTTCAGCATAATTATATTTTTAGGGAAAAGGTATTTTTTATATTGTCTTAATTTGAGACAATATAAAATTAAAAAATAACTTAAATATGTTTAATTTCTATTGTCTTAATTTGAGATAATGTAAAATTAAAAATATAACTTAACTAGCAATTGCACCTTGATGTGCAATGAGTATGCCGAAGAGGTGTGGATGGTAATTTATGAATTTTATTTATTTATTTATTTATAGAGAGGAATGGATGGTAATTTATGAGTATATTGTTGAGTTAAAAATATGAAGCTTTGTTTTCAAAAGTTGAAATTTACAATCTTCCATCTTATTTTATTTACCTAGATTACATTAAAGACAATGATATATATGTGAACAACATAATGTACCAAGTACAACAATCAAGATATTATCCAAGTATTAACAATGTAATATCATATAGATCAATAGATATTTTTCTTGCACATAGAAGATTCTTCCTATTTTGGATATAAATCAGTTGGATCCATAAAGATCAATTGTAGAACTCCACATGTGAACTTAGTATGCTGGCAGAAAATGATCAAAGAACCATTAGTATATCATTCAATAATGTATGAAATATTATCTTATTTTTGAATGAATGTGATAAAATGAAAAGGATAGTCAAAAGTTCAGCAGATATAGGAAATAAGCAGCTTAATTTAAATTTTATAAGACTGAATAAGGACATTCATTGATCTTGGATGTCATAATTTATGTAGCTATCACATTTAGTGAATCAAAAAAATTAGGCTTTTGGTTGTTCAAACCCTATTCACAATGAACCTTTACATATTACAATAGCTTAAAATTTGTTTTTATTTTTCATTATAACTATGAATGGTAACCAATGCAGAGTATACAATATTAGTTAATTTTCTTATGAGGGTGTTGTAGAATGAAGAATATGTGTATTTTAAACCAAAAAGAAAAGAAAGTCCTTTGCAAAAAAATCCCACACCTCTCTTTGAAAGCCATGATGTTCACCAATTACTTCTCATTCATTTCATACAAAAGTTGATGTTGCAAAAAAACAAATAACAAAACCACATAAGAATGTCAAAAAGTGTTTAACCAAAATTGAAAAAATTGAATCTTGGTCTTCAAGATTACAGTTGGTTACTACATAAAGCAGTAGTATTATTAAAGTTGTTGTCAATGTGTTTGGATACTACAGGCATAGTTTATGTTTTTTGAAATAAATTTAAAGTTTAATAGATTTTAAACTAATGAATCATGCACAATAATTTGTGTTGCCAATACCTACAAATTACCTTTTCTTTTGATTCTCTTTTTTGAAGCCTTTGTCATCATTTGTGCAGATAATTTTTCCTATTTTTTTAGTCATTTGTGTAGATTTTTAAAGTTTAAAAGCTTAACAGTTGTTCTATTTTTTTGTTGTTTATATCTACCAATGATATATCAACATAGATATCTAAATAGTACAATAAGGAAAACATCAAATAGATCAATAGATATTGTTTTTGCATAATAAAGATGTTTCATATTCTGAATATAATCCATCTCAATCCACAAAGGCTAATTATACTAGAACTTTAAATCAGAGGTAGCAAGAAACCTTGCAAATAATGAGTGTTCTTTCATGATGACATGAATTCCAAATAATTGGAGTTCCCTTACATAAAATGTTCAATTACTATAAAGGAAAAGTAAAGGTACATTCAAATTTGAAGCCATGTCATAAGGATTTAGGTGCATTCAATTACAATCCTAGAAAAGAAAATCCACATTCAAATTTGAAGGATTGTAGTTACAAATATTGTTATGACAATCTACAAATGAGTATCTAGTTTGTGAAAGGAAATTATCTCGAGAAAATATGGAGTTGGGACTTAATGTCGAAATAAAATATGACATAAATGAGGAACTCCAATGGCATTTAGTGCCAGCAAAATGGTTGATTTGTGAGAGTGTTTGGTCTTATTTTGTTGTTGCTTTTATGTATTTGCATATAACTTGTAGGAAAATTGTTAGAAAGAGAAAAGAAAGATGTTTTTTTGGTCATGTTTTAGAGCAAGTTGATATTAATGTTTCATGTGTAGTGTATGACTACTTTTTTGAAAGAAGGAATTTGGATTAATCATTGGAGACCCTTTGTAACTAAGTATGCAATGGGGGTTTTTTGGTTGGAAGTGGGAAAAATGTAGTTGATAAAATCAAAGTAACTAACCTATAGTTCTTTTTTGTTTTAGTGTTCATTCAAGAGTTTGAATTTGATAATGCCAATAAGCGTTCTTCTTCTTGCTTTCGACGAGCTACCTATGGACTTTGTTGCATGTGTGCATATCATTGAAATGTGAAGGCTAGTTTTAAGCATAGGCTTGCAAGTTCACACACTCTAGAAATAGTTGTTAATGTGAGGTCATACTGATCTACATTGTTGATATTGATTGTTGCCTTTTCAAGTGTTAGGATTTGTGATTTGTGTATTATTAAGGCCCATGCCATTTTGAGTGGGATTTGATGACAAAGACCATGACTAAAAGGGGTAATAAGTACATTTTTTAGATTATTGTAATTTTATTCCAATATTTTATTCCACAAAAACAAAATATTTATTCCACAAAAACTATTAATTAGTAATTTTATTTGTAATATTTTATTATTAATTATGGTAGGCTACGATTGAAAATAAGGTCTTGACGAAGGTTTTAGAGTATGTTTATTAAAATGAAAATTATGGCCAAGATTTTAATAATGAGCACATTTATTTAGTCATTTTTATTTTTCTAATATTAGTCATTTAGTTGTGATTTTACCCAATGACCAAAATAGTCACTTATAAATGACTAGAATTAGTCATTTATTTTTCAAATTCTACTAGTGTTAGTCACATGACTAAAACTTTTAGTCATGTAGTCATTTATTTACCAAATTCCACTAGTGGAAAGAAGTTGTGCTTCATCAACAGTGAAAGGATATTAATTTTAATAGAGGTAGAATGATTATAGACTTGGGTTTTCTGAAATGTGCACAAGAAATTAACCAAGGGTTTCATAATAATAATTTCTTACTCATAGAAATACAGAAGTACATTTTTAGATAGATGTTGAATATTCCAGAAAATGGTTTCATGAGATTAATTCCTTAAGCACATGAATTTGGAAAAAACCAAGTAAGGGTTTTCACAAATATGGTGTATTTTAAATGGGCTTGTCAATTTATGCCCATAGTGACATGGGTTTTTATAAAAAGGTCAAAGCAGACCAAAAAATATTATTTTGCAAACATGTGGACAAACCCCCGAAATTCCTCATCATTTTTGGAGACAAATTCATGATACAATGGACTTTACTAGGTCGTGAGCGTGCACAAAAACAAGGAGAGGAAATAATCATTTAACCCCAAAAAAACCTATATTTGGAAAAAACAAAGTAAGGGTTTTCACAAAAATGGCGTAGAATAAATGGGATTGTTGATTTATGCCCATATTCACATGGGCTTTTTATAAAAAGGTTGATGCAAACCAAAAAATTATTTTTTGCAGACATGTGGTCAAACCCATAAAATTCCTCATCATTTCTGTAGACAAAATCATGAAACAATCGACTTTACCAGGCCATGAGCCCGCTAAAATAGGGAGAGGAAATCATTTAACCCAAAAAAACTCGTGTAAAACACTAGCACCAAGATCTAACAAAATCAAACAGCACATGGAAAAAAGGCATGTAAGATGAATGATTTATTTCATAAACAAGCAGTAATAATTTTTCAATCATCGAATAAACCCTTCACGGGTCATGAAAGATGTAGAAGAAAATGATTAACCAATACCATTGTTTGTTTATTCAAAGGAGAATAATGTATGTTGTTACCTAAATGCGTGTGAACCAGTAAGAGCTGTGGAGATTCATCGCCATTTGCATTTGCTTCCATTGCCAAGAACCTTCCACAGAGAGCGTGCGGTAAAATGAGGGAAAAGAATGGGATACCCAAAAAAATAACATTAGTCATATGCATTAACCAGACCCCAAATGAAGTTTAATTGGGGTGTAATGTGTTTGGTTTCTGGTGCTAATGTTAGGCAATTAATGTGTAGGAGTGATTTTTAATGGGTGCCAAAATGATTTTATAAGGTGCTAATGTGACTTAGATCCTTTGAATTTTGAGCGGATTTGAATGATAAAATAGTTTTAATTAAATTTTAATGGTAACACTTTCAAGTGTTTTTTTTTTAAATTGGTGGTTATAGGGGGTGGATATTGGGACGTTAGGTGGTAGTGAGAGGATGACACCTCTAAAAGGTGACTTCTTCACCCCGCGTGCATATCCAACGCTCCCACACTCCACCAAATTTTCCACAAGCCAAAACCTTAGTTATAAGCACTTAACTCGTGAGCAAAAAATGCCCATAAGAAAAACATTTTGATTTGGCATACGGTTTGAATTATACGGTTGTGTGAAGTTAGCCCTGGCAGATACTAGGTCTTCTCCCCTATTCAATTTTTTTTAATTTAAAGATGGTGATTGTATCTAGATTTTTTTTAAACTAGTGTCTATCCAAGTGATTATAGATTCAGGATTTATATGAGTAGACAATAATAAAAACCCAGAAAAGGATGAACTAAGCATAGAATAAACCTAAGAAGACATATCAAGTAAAAACCCACATACTTATCTAGTGTTATATTGCACAAATATATATATAGAATTGATGATCATTACAAGGTTTGTAATGTTTCGTAATGCCCTACCATGCAACCCCAAAGGAAAATAATACATCTAACATTTATGGCAATTTCTTTTTTTCTAAGTAACTATGCAAAATAATAGTAACATTCAACACTTGAAATGGAATTATACATGTACAACATATAACAAGTCCCTTGGGGTTACATGACTATATTAATTTTTGTTCAACATCTATCACCTTACATGAAAGATACTAGTATCCATAAGATAATAACATGATCATGGACAATACATTTATCACATGAAGATACATTACTCAAGGATTACAATATTACAATGCTGCTTCCCAACATGTATGGGAAGAGTACAATAACCTGGAATAATACATTTGAAATGTATGAATACAAAGCTACAAGGCTGGATCCAACTCTGGTACATCTTAGGAGTAACTACAAAGGTACAATTCTGCACTTCTCAATCAACGCTGCACTTCTCAATCAATAATTAGGGACCCAATGGGGTGCATAGCACATTCCACCTAACCATGTGGACCTGAAGGCCCATCCCTTGTGCTAGGAGATGACAAGAAGGACCTCAACAAAGACCATCAATGAAACAAGGATACAAGACTTCACGAAATGAGCAACAATAACATAAGGTAACCTCCAACATGAGAAATAACCAATGCAAGACAACATAACAAAGCATCAACAAACACATGACAACAATCGCTTCCAGAGGCTCGAGAACAACAAGAGGGGAAACAAAGCATACAAGGTTGTTTAAGGGTGGAGTTTCATCGCATAGGTAGACACGAGTTACCCTAGCATAACCTTCCTAGGATTTCGGCCCTCATCCTTAGTTACCCTGGTAACCTTTACCGGTCTCCAAACCCCCATGCTCGCCATGTGGGATCAACCTACCTTACAAGGTTTCTATGCAGAGGCAAGGCAGTTGATCTTTCCATTCTAGGCCTTCCCACTCATCCCAAGCCTAAACGAGCACTTGGGCCCATGAGTGAGGGTAGATTATCTGAATTAATGTGTGGAAACCACCCAATCCCCCTAGTTAATTAATTAAGTTACCACTTGTTTAAACTCCCAAGGGTTACCCTAGACTAACCACTTTTGGCATCCGACCCCCATAGAGAGCCACTCCCCCAACTAAGAACAATATCTCAAAATCACAAACGGCAAGCCATCTTGCATAAGATACACAATCCAACAAAATAACTGCACCAAGTGAGGCATGCACCATCTCACGCTAGAACTTTAGAGTAATGAAAAACACATTCAAGTGCAAGGTTCAAGCCACATTAACACAAACCATGTGCAAGATCAATCATCATCAAAGTGACAGAATCATAAAACCACCCACTTTCAGATGAAACAACATAAAACACAAATAATTGCATTAGGCCTGATATGGGTTACACAAGGTGATCCTCCTAGGTCGCCAAACCCCCATACCAAATTTTGCAAGAAGAAACCAAATCCACTCTAACCTCTAGAAAACTATTAAATTACTAACACAAAGGTTTCCCATCGAATAAAAGACAATATCTTGATCACGAAGGGACTATATACTAGCAACACACCCTTCACCCATAAGGTAACAAGCGTGGACATGTCCTCAAGGAAATTAACAAATTCATACATTAGAGCAATTTCATAAACTATCGATTTACATGAAAACACCCCTTTCCACTAAGCAATAACCCAAAAGAATTAAACTCAAATAAGCACGATATTCATCAATAAGAGCAACAAACATTACATCCATAGAAGATATTATTTTCACAACTACTAATTCAAGAACATAACTCAATACATCCCAATAATCATCCACAAAGCTAACACATTCAACCAAGCATATCAACCATACATTAATTCCACATATCTCCCCATACTTCACTAATTCATAAGATACCATACACATAGAGAGAATCATACACTAATATAATTGACATACATATATATATTTCTTATATAAAAAGCCTAAGGAATCTTCCAACAAGTGGTAACTAAGTTTCCATTTTCTCTGAACTACTCACTTATCTTAAATTCACCTTTTGAACATTTCTATGAAAATTAAAATACTAGACTTAACTAAATTTGAGGATAATACTCTATAAGGTTAAGCCATTATATCTTTTAAATCCTTATGGACACCTATTTGAAAAATTCAATAAAATGAACCTAAATGCTCAAGTATTTATAAGTAATTCTTTAACTAAACTATCATTTTCCTATCTCAAAGATTTTGCAAGAATACTATTCTCTCTATTTCAAATAAATCAATTCTTCTAATAACTTAATGTTTCTAATTTCATTATTTGCAATAATCATTTAATTTAACATAGGAGAACATTCTTTTCCTAACTATCATATTAGGCTCATAAAGTGAGATTTCTTGGATATATATTAATCCCCTTTATGGCAATATTCATGATCTCGTTATTATACAATGGTTAAATTCTTCAAGTACATACCTACTAAACATATAACACATTTTTAACATCACCATTCCAAAACATAGCAAGGCTCCAACTTAAATGCTATTAGAAGGTAAGTTCCTTGGTTAATATACAAAAATCCATATCCTCTCAAAAGCCATGTTCACTACCCCTTACTATGAACATGTATATTTCCTTTTGCTGCCTATGAATAATAACTATAGGTGTATAAGTATATATATATATGTGTGTGTGAGCATAAAAATATTTAGGAATTACCTAAGGGCACCCAATTTAGGTGATAAACAAATTGTACAGGGAAGAGTACATGTCTTCCAAGCTCCTCGAAAAGAATCGACACCTTACATGGGGTTCAATTTTAAATAGTAAGGAGATTGATGTAAGATAGAGAAATTAAAAAGATTCCTCGAGGTAGTAGGATTGAAAGCCATAAAATGGTACATGCTTCCGGTAGGGACAGATCATAGTGACGAACATAGGAGATGTATGTAAAGTTGGAGAAATCTGCTTAAAAGCTTAAAGTGGCAGGGCATTTTCCAGATTCAAACATTTACTTATTGTTGTGGAAGAGGAAGAAACCCACCATAGTGAGAAGTTGGTAATTGCATTTTCTTGTTAATTCTGCCTCTTTGGAATGACTATTAGAGTGGTTAAGAACCTTCAAGTATGATTCAATAGCCTTAGTGCCACTAAATTTTATGTCCAATCATTGTTGCAAGAGAAATAGTTCTAGAGATGTGAACTAAACAGGGACAATGTTCGCATGAAGATTGTTGTCGATGCTAAACAAAAAAATATGATAATAGGCTTGCACTATAATGAACACGCAGGCTGGTAGGAGAATGGGGCAGTGCATGCGAGGCCTTGATAAGGCTTAGAAAACTAATGAGAAAAAGCCATGGCATGAGTAAAATTGCAATAGTCAATACCGAATGAAGAATGTAGCAAATACCTTGAATGCCAAATTGGTTCTAAAGGGTGAGTCTTCATTCTTGACCAACAAGGGTTACTTTATAGCCAATTTCTCTTAACTTCCTGATTCCTGTAGAAGTGGTATCATAATAACTTCATTTACTTTTATCGCAACATCACTCAAGAAGTATAAATCCATCCCCTTGAGTTTTATTTATGCATTTTATTGTTTGATACAAGACTATTATAAATCCCTTATTTCGTGGGAGTCAATCAAATCGACCACCTGATTTATTCACAGAAGGTACGGGTCATTTAAGATTTAGCCCCTGCAATACTCAATAGAATTTTGTTTTTATTGCTTTGCATATATGGTTGCAAAGGATATGCCTGTCATAGGTTTCCGTGAGCCTAGACATTTGTCTCCGGCTGATACTATCATATGCATGAGATTTAGCTAGTTATAATAATGTTTCAAGGAAGACTTTAAGGTTACCTGAAAAGATGATCACCGAATCTAAGGTGTCAGTCTT
This sequence comes from Sequoia sempervirens, assembly GCA_007258455.2. Classification (NCBI taxonomy): domain Eukaryota; kingdom Viridiplantae; phylum Streptophyta; class Pinopsida; order Cupressales; family Cupressaceae; genus Sequoia; species Sequoia sempervirens. Next base: position 327,262,464 of record VDFB02193867.1, on the reverse strand, counting down.
TCAATCTCAATTAAAGAGAAATGGATAGATGTTCAAAGGTGATAACAACACCAACCATTACCATTCTACATACGGTAATAACCAGATGGACCGAAGGATGCAAGAAATGGGGCACAGGAAAACACTCAGCAAGCGCATCACGTACAAGGAAGCGAGCATTAAGGAAACAATGCAAGAAAATCATGAGATGAAGGTAGAGCCCTCGATGAATTGACCATTCAACAAGGGGCTTGAGTCATGCATGATTGGTAACATAGACGACACTGAACTATTTGTAATTTCCCTCAAGAAAAGAGATTTCATAGATTGCAACGATTTCAAGAAATGCATAAAATTTAGATTTATTGGAAATGCTTTATAAACTTTCACCAAACATTCGATTTAAAAAGACATGAATCTAGGAGCATACCTTTACTTTAACATCAGACAATAATAAAACATTCACTCGAAGCCTTAGTGCATCATCTGTCTCTCCATTCTTTTCCCTCCTCCTCACATCGACATTCTCCTTCTTACTAATTCTCCCTATCCATTGGAAAAGCTACGCAGCATCCCTTTTTGCCCCTTTCCTTTTTGCGAAAAACACCCTCCTTCTCTACTAATTGTGTTCCCCTTTTGAATGCTCGTGGAAGCGTTGACGAGGAGCATGAGTTGAATGCATGCATTCTTCTCCATAAACTCCCTTAGGTTAAATCCAATACTGATGTTTTTGTTCCTCTTTTCCAGGCGTCATGCCTTTTTTTCCAAAAAAATAGCTATGATAGACTTCGTTTCTATCTTCTAAAAATAGGCTATTACAGTTACATGAGGATCTCTACCTTATGCATGCGTTCACTTTGCGTAAACACAATTTCTTCATTATGCTGTCATTAATGAGTGTGACAGTTATCCAAATCCTCTTGCACTTAACATGCACTTTCTTTAATTTATTGAATTTATTTTGAATCAGACAAATCATTATATTCTATTGTGATGCAAATCAAACAAATATTAAATCGAGTAACCAGATATCAAACAAACTCACTCAAGGTCCAGAAAATCCAACTACGGAGGGGCACTACATCCTCCCCCTAGGCTTCGACTTACTCCTAGAAGTCATGAGGCTAAAGAAAATGTATGCAAATGAAAATAGCATCAACTTCAACAATAACATCACAACATAAACAAATAACGAAAGACACCCAGCATACAACTGTCAAAACATGAAAACCATACAAACAGGGTACAAGATGGGGGTACTCATCCTTGTCAAGGATGATGGCAAGGTTGGGGACCCTTCTTATCAATTCTGTATTTCCACACCATACCCATTGGGATTCATGAGGCTCGCCCAATCTAGACAGTGCATGTGGAGTCGAGGCTTGGTACCTACAACCCTAGATAAAAGCAAACGTTGTGTACAATATATATATATATATCAAATCAACCTAGAGTAGAGGGAATCATCATGTCGTATGCCTCTCACGAATGAGTGATATGGCATTGTCCTTCTAACACTCTACAATCAGTGAGACATCATAATCGATCATCAATAACAATTACTAATCAGATGCAACCATAGTATTAAATCCACATGTTAAACATAACCAATTAATTACCTTCATCATCAAGATTCAAAGCCAACTACCTGAAAACCAGAAACTAAGGTGGAAACATAACACATTAGTACTAGTTATTCAAGCTAATTCATTACCAAGGCACACATTTATGGTTAAACGTCATCATTTACACATTAGGTATTCCACTCTATTCATTACTCAACACAAAACCTCACAATATATGTGACACAAGATCATAATCTTATGCCCTTTCAAGACATAAAACATTTTAACACATCAAAAACACTGAATTTCAGGTTTAAACACACACTCACTGCATACACACTCAAATTCACTTCATAGGAAACACACCATAAGACAACACAAGGGTCCCAAAATGCATTCTCGGTAGGTAGAATATTTGTGCATTGCGCACTACACTGAGAGTCCTATCCTTTCCACCAGCTTTCTGCACCTTTGGACCAACACCACCTAGGGACAAACTCAGGTTGCTACATATGGATGACACAAAAGGAAAATACATAACCTCCAAAGTAAGAGCAACTAGGTCAACATAATGGGCTCATAGTGCCCAGTGTATGAACCTCACTCTGATACCATCTGTAATGCCCCACCACGCAACCCCAAAGGAAACTAATAGATCCAACATTTCTGGCATTTTTTTTAAGTAACTAACATGCAACATAGTATTAACATTCAACACTTGAAATGGAATTATACATGTACAACATATAACAAGTCCCTTGGGGTTACATGACTACATTACTTTTCGTTCAACATCTATCACCTTACATGAAAGACACCAGTGTCCATAAGATAATAACATGATCATGGACAATACATTTATCACATGAAGATACATTACTGAAGGTTTACAATATTACAATGTTGCTTCCCAACATGTATGGGAAGAGTACAATAACATGGAATAATACATATGAAATGTATGAATACAAAGCTACAAGGCCAGATCCAACTTTGGTACAACTCAGGAGTCATTGCAAAGATACAATTCTGCACTTCTCAATCAACAATTGGGGACCCAATAGGGTGAATAGCACATTCCACCCGACCACATGGACCCGAAGGCCCACCCCTCGTGCTAGGATATGACAAGAAGGACCTTAACAAAGACCATCAATGAAACAAGGATACAAGTCTTCACGACATGAGCAACAATAACATAAGGTAACCTCCAACATGAGAAATAACCAACACAAGACAACATAACAAAGCATGAAAAAACAAATGACAACATCCACTTCTAGAGGCTTGAGAATAACAAGAGGGGAAACAAAACATAAAAGGTTGTTAAAGAGTGGAGTGTCATTGCATGGGTAGACATAGGTTACCTCTGGCATAACCTTCCTAGGCTGTCGGCCCTCATCCTAAGTTACCTTGGTAACCTCTATTAGTCGTCAGACCCTCATGCTTGCCATGCAGGATCAACCTACCTTACAAGATTTCTATGCAAAGGCAAGGTAGTTGATCTTGCCTACCAAGCCTAAATGAGCACTTGGGCCCATGAGCGAGGCTACATTATCTAAATTAATGTGTGGAAACTACCCATTCCCCCTAGTAAATTAATTAAGTTATCACTTGTTTAAACTCCCAAGGGTTACCCTGGACCAACCACTTTGGCGTCGGACCCCCATAGAGAGCCACTCCCCCAACTAACAACAATATCTCAAAATCACAAATGGCAAGCCATCTTGCACAAGATACCAAATCCAACAAAATAATTGCACCAAGTGAGGAATGCACCACCTCACGCTAGAACTTCAGAGTAACGAAAAACACATTCAAGTGCAAGGCTCAAGCCACATAAACACAAACCACATGCAAGATCAATCATCATCAAAGTGATAGAATAATAAAACCACCTGCTTTCAAGTGAAACAACATAAAATAAAAATAATTACATCATATCCGATATGGGTTACCCAAGGCGATCCTCCTAGGTCATTGAACCCCCATACCAACTCTTGCAAGAAGAAACCATATCTCCTCTAACCTTTGGAAGACTATCAAATTACTAACACAAAGGTTTCCCATCCAAGAAAAGACAATATCTTGATCACGAAGGTCTTAATGTCAACATACAACGTCGAAATTACTTCTAGTGATATTCTTGTCATGAATAAATTAAATGATAGCTTAAATGCTATTTAATTTATATGAGATATTTTTGAAGAGGCACAAATATTTATAAGGTGCAAATTATATGTTATGAAGAGGCACCGTTTAGTTTTTAAAGAAAAGACAAGAGTTCTTATTGGAGGCCGACCCTCTTCCATTAGACGCGATTCTTATTGGAGGCTGACCTTTGAATTAAATGAAAGGATGTGTCTCTCTCTCCCCTCGTGTATATATATTCATTAAGTTCGCTTCATTCATTATCAAGCAAGTTCCAATAATTATTTATGCAAGTGTGAATTCTTCAAAGAGCAGGTTGCGAATTCTTCAAGGGCAGAGTTGGATATTGAGAGGTGCAGATTATTATCTGCTACTGCATCTTGTGTAGGTGCTGAAGGTTGGCCTTGTTATTGGCCTCATTGTAAAGAGAATTGTTGCCTCTATTTATATATATAAGAGAGATCTTTGTTGCTGGGTTTTTCTCCCTCAAGAGGAGGTTTTTCCCAGGGTATCTGTTGTGTTATTGTGTCTGATTTTGAATTAAGTTTTTGTGCATTAATTTGTTCATTAAAATTTACATTTTATCAGAGCGGGTTTGAGAGGATCGTGATCAGATTATTGCTAATCAGCATACCCTATTTGTTCACTTAGTCAAGATGGTGAATGGTTTGAAGATCAAGGATAGACTCGAGGGTGCATCTAACTTCACATCATGGAGGTTTACGATCATGCTTACCTTGTGTGAAAATGACTTGGGTGAGTTCGTGGAGTCTAGCATTCTTGAACCTAAGGAGGAAGAAGAGAAGTTACAATGGGAAAAGAAAGATATTAAAGCAATGAAGATATTGGTTGATTCCGTCAAGGATCATATTGTGCCTATCGTCTCTAAGAATGAAGACATTCATGTTCTCGCCTCCCATGCATCAAAGAAGAAAGGAAAAGATGGAAGAAAAGGATTCTTCAAGATTAATCGGGACAAGGGAAATAATGATGCACCTCCCTTTAAGAAGAAGAGGGATATGTCCAAGATTCAATGTTTTAGGTGTGACAAGTTTGGGCACTTTTCCAAGTATTGTCCATCTAGACCTAAGCAACAGGTCACCGTTGCGGATGTTGATGATGCCTCTCCTCAAAAGAATTCAAGTGAATATTTGTTCTATTCAACATTATCAAGTAATGTACCTTCCGACACCAACACTTGGATAATCGACAGTGGTGCTTCACGACACATCACTGGCTTTAAGGAGCACTTATCAAGTTTGGTGCAAAAAGGAGTCTTTTGAACAAGTCATCATTGGAGATGATGCTAGCTACTCCATGAAAGGAATTGGGACCTCTACACTTCATTTGGATTCTGGCATCTCACTTCAGTTGAGTAATGTTCTTTATGTTCCTGGAATCAAGCGTAATCTTATTTCTATTTTAGCCTTGGAAGATAAAAGATATCAAGTTGCCTTCTCCAAAGGAAAAGTTCTAGTATGGATGGAGAACACTAGCTTCAAGGATGCTCAAGTAATTGGAGTTAGACATGAAAACCTTTACAAGGTCTACACACGTTCTTTACAAGTTTTGGTTCATGACTCTTCAAGTCTTTGCGATCTTTGGCATCGGAGATTGGCTCACTTACACTTCCGAGCCTTACCTATCATGGAGAAGATGGTGACAAGCCTTCCTAAGTTCAACCAGGAGCACGAAGGTACCTACAAGGGCTGCGCATGGGGTAAGAATATAAAAGCCCCTTTTCATAGTAGAGAAAATAGATCTAAGTGTATTTTAGACCTTATTCATTCTGATTTATGTGGACCTATGTATGTTCCTTCTTCGAGTGGTTTCTTGTATTATGTTCTTTTCATTGATGATCACTCTAGGAAGACTTGGATTTATTTTTGGAAATCTAAAGAGTCTAATGAAGTGTTGGATAGGTTTAAAGAGTTTAAAGCCTTGGTAGAAAATCTTTCTAGTAAAAGAATTAAGGTCCTCAGATCTGACAATGGTGGAGAATACACCTCTGGTAGTTTTCAAAAATTTTGTATTGATGCAGGTATTAAGAGGGAGTTTTGTGTTCCCTATAATCCTCAACAAAATGGTGTTGCAGAAAGAAAGAACAGAACGATCGTGGAAGCAGCAAAGGCCATGATCCATGATCAAGATTTGCAAACCTTCCTATGGGCAGAAGCTTCCAGGACAGCTATGTATGTTCAGAATAGAAGTCCTCATAAGATCTTGGAGAATATGACTCCAGAAGAAGCTTTTATAGGGAAGAAGCTTGAAGTCAGTCATTTGAGGATCTTTGGATGTACTGTCTATATTCATGTTCCCAAGGAAAAGAGAACCAAGTTGGAGCCTTCTGGCAAGAAGGGAATATTTGTGGGCTATAGTGAGACATCAAAAGCCTACAGAATCTACATTCTAGGTCAAAAGATGATCGAGATCAGTAGGGATGTCACATTCGAGGAAGATGTTGCATTCAGGAGATCCAGGGGGATTCATATGGAGATTGATAATGAAGAGTCTCCTCAGGATATGGAAGTTGACCATACTCCTGAGATTCAGAGGGAGACTTCAGAAACAAAAGAAGATATTGATCCTGTTGAACCCTTGGAAACTACTGATGGGCCTACTGACATTGTTATTGGGAGAAAGAGACCTCTATGGGCCAAGCGTACTATGCAAGAAGCTAAAAATTTTGCAGCTCCTAGAGGCACATTCAGAGAAAGCAACAGGCCACATAAATTCTCTAGTTATGTTGCCTTGATGAGTTAGATTATAGAATCCGAGCCTACCTGTGTTGAGGAAGCATCTAGTCTTCAAGTTTGGAGAGATGCTATGTTAGAGGAGTATCAGTCAATTCTTAAAAATGATGTTTGGGATATTGTTCCTAGACCCGAGGGCAAGTATGTGGTATCTTCTAAATGGCTATTTAAGATTAAGCATGTTGTAGATGGAAGCATAGAGGAGTACAAGGCAAGATTTGTGGCTCGTGGGTTTTCTCAGAAAGAGGGAGTTGATTATGATGAAACATTTGCTCCTATTGCTCGCTACACTTCAATCAGAACCATCATTGCTATTGTTGCATCTAGAGGATGGAAGATTCACTAGATGGATGTGAAGACAACCTTTCTCAATGGAGTAATTGAGGAGGAGGTTTATATAGAGCAACCTGATGGATTTGAGGTTCATGAGAAGGAGTCACATGTTTGCAAGCTGAAGAAGGCCTTGTATGGTCTTAAGCAGGCTCCTCATGCATGGTACGAAATAATTGATCGGTACCTGTCAAGTTTGGGCTTCTTAAAGAATGATGTTGATTCAAATCTCTACTTCAAGGTAATCAATGGTGATGCATTAATTTTGGTTTTATATGTTAATGATCTAATCCTTACTAGAGAAGATCACCTAATTCTTGAGTGTAAGAAGGAGTTGACTTTAGAATTTGAGATGAAGGACCTTGGGCTCATGCATTACTTCCTTGGATTAGAAGTCTGGCAGAAACTAGATGAGATGATTCTAAGTCAAGGAAATTACACCATTGATATACTTAAGAGATTTGGCATGATGGATTGCAAATCCATGTCTACACCTATGGAGACCAATCTACATAAATTGAAGGAGGCTACAACTAGTTCAAATTTGGTGGATCCTACATTGTACAGACAGCTGATTGGATCCTTGATGTATCTAGTTAACACTAGACCTTATATTTGCTATGCAGTGAGTGCACTTAGCCAGTTTATGTGCGATCCAAGACATATACATCTTGTTGCAGCCAAACATATCCTGAGATACTTGCATGGCACAGTCGGATATCAGTTGAGGTATACTTCAAATGCAGACTTGGAGTTAAATGGGTTCACTGATTCTGATTGGGCAGGTTGTGTCACAGATCGAAAGAGCACCTCTGGTTGTTGCTTTAGTTTGGGTTCTGCTATGATTTCCTAGTGTAGCAGGAAGCAGTCATCTGTAGCATTGAGTACAGCAGAGGTTGAGTACATTGCAGCTTGTATGGAAACTCGAGAATTAGTATGACTTCGTAAGCTCCTTGCAGGATTGTTTGGACAATCAATGGAGCCCACTATCATTCATTGTGATAATCAAAGTTGTGTGAAGCTTTCTGTCAATCTTGTGTTTCATGACAGAACCAAGCATGTTGAGATCAAGTATCACTATATCAGAGATATGGTACTGAGGAAGGCTATACAGTTGAGGTACATCAGCACTGATGAGCAAACGGGAGATATTCTCACCAAGCCTCTCGCTAGGATAAAGTTTGTGTACTTCTAAGATAAGCTTGGTATGGTGGAGAATCCAGCCTTGACTGAGTAAAGAGTCTCAATATCAGTGAGCCTTGTTTAATGAGTTCTTCTCTAAGAGAGAAGTTTGAGGTGAAATCCCTTGTTTAATGCATTTTCCTCTGAGATGGAGGAATTTGTGGTGCAAGCCCTTGTCAATGCATTTTCTTCTAAGACAGAGGAATTTGAGGTGAAAGCCCTTGTTTCCACCCTCTGAGCTGAGTCATGGTGGATGTCATGTGTGAGACTCCATGACATATGTTGTACTTGTGTTTCACCCTTTGAGAGAGTCATGGTGAAAGTCACGTTGAGGTGACAACATCACACAAGTGATGAACACTTGTACACACCATAGTATGGTTGTAGCCATCATGGTTGATATCGTGTTGAGGCGATATCTAATATCACGTTGAGGTGATATTCTTCTTGTTCACTTATGGTTGTAGCCATAATGGTAGACATCATGATGAGGTGATTTGTCTTGAGCAGCTGGAAGTATTCTCTCTAGCTGAGAGGGAGTGTTAATGTCAACATACAGCGTTGAAATTACTTCCAGCGATATTCTTGTCATGAATAAATTAAATGATAGCTTAAATGCTATTTAATTTATATGAGATATTTTTGAAGAGGCACAAATATTTATAAGGTGCAAATTATATGTTATGAAGAGGCACCATTTTGTTTTTAAAGAAAAGACATGAGTTCTTATTGGAGGCCGACCCTCTTCCATTAGACACGATTCTTATTGGAGGCCGACCTTGGAATTAAATGAAAGGATGTGTCTCTCTCTCCCCTCATGTATATATATTCATTAAGTTTGCTCCATTCATTATCAAGCAAGTTCGAATAATTATTTATGCAAGTGCGAATTCTTCAAAGAGCAGGTTGCGAATTCTTCAAGGGCAGAGTTGGTTATTGAGAGGTGCAGATTATTATCTACTACTGCATCTTGTGTAGGTGCTGAAGGTTGGCCTTGTTATTGGCATCATTGTAAAGAGAATTGTTGCCTCTATTTATATATATAAGAGAGATCTTTGTTGCTGGGTTTTTCTCCCTCAAGAGGAGGTTTTTCCCAACGTATCTGTTGTGTTATTGTGTCTGATTTTGAATTAAGTTTCTGTGCATTAATTTGTTCATTAAAATTTACATAAGGTACTATATACCAACACCACACCCTTCACCCATAAGGTAACAAGCGTGGACACTTCCTCAAGGAAATTAACTTCATACATTAGAGAAATTTCATAAACTATTGGTTTACATGAAAACACCCCTTTCCACTAAGCAATAACCCAAAAGAAGTCAACTCAAATAAGTACGATATGCATCAATAAGAGCATCAAACATTACATCCATAGAAGATATTATTTTCGCAACTACTAATTCAAGCATATAACTCAATACACCCCAATAATCATCCACAAAGCTAACACATTCAACCAAGCATATCAACCATACATTAATTCCACATATCTCCCCATACTTTGCTAATTCATAAGATACCATACACATAGAGAGAACCATACACTAATATAATTGACATATATATATATATATATCTTATAGAAAGGGCCTAAGGGATCTTGCAACAAGTGGTAACTAAGTTTCGATTTTCTCTGAATTACTCACTTATCTTAAATTCACCTTCATGTCTATGAAAATTAAAATACTAGACTTAACTAAATTTGAGGATAATACTCTATAAGGTTAAGCCATTGTATCTTTTAAATCCCTATGGATGGACACCTATTGGACAAATTCGATAAAATGAACTTAAATTCTCAAGTCTTTATAACTATTCTTTAACTAAACTATCATTTTCCTATCTCAAAGATTTTGCAAGAATACTATTCTCTCTATTCCAAATAAATCAATTCTTCTAATAACTTAATGTTTCTAATTTCATTATTCGCTATAATCATCTAATTTAACACGGGAGAACATTCTTTTCCTATCTATCATATTAGGCTCATAAAGTGAGACTTCTTAGATATATATTAATCCCCATTACTGCAATATTCATGATCTCATTATTATACAATGGTTCAGTTCTTCAAGTACATACCTACTAAACATTTAACACATTTATAACATGACCATTCCAAAACATAGCAGGGCTTCAACTTAAATTCTATTAAGAGGTAAGTTCCTTGATTAATATACAAAAATCCATATATATATATATATCCTCTCAAAAGCCATGTTCACTATATATTTCCTTTCGCTGCCTATGAATAATAACTATAGGTGTATAAGTATATATATATATATAGAAATATTTAGGAAATACCGAAGGGCACCCAATATAGGTGATAAAAAAATTGTACAGGAATAGTACATGTCTTCCAAGCTCCTTGAAAAGAATCGACACCTTACATGGGGGTCAATTTTAAATAGTAAGGAGATTGATGTAAGATAGAGAAATTAAAAAGATACCTCGAGGTTGTAGGATTCAAGGCTATAAAATGGTACTTACTTCCGGTAGGGACAGATCATAGTCACGAACATAGGAGATATATGTAAAGTTGGAGAAATCTGTTTGAAAGCCAGGAAAGCGGCAGGGCATTTTCAAAATTCAAACATTTACTTATTGTTGTGGAAGAGGAAGAATACCCACCATAGTGAGAAGTTGGTAATTGCATTTTCTTGTTAATTCTGCCTCTTTGGAAGGACTATTAGAGTGGTTAAGAACCTTCAAGTATGCTTGAATAGCCTTAGTGCCACTAAATTTTATGTCCAATCATTGTTGCAAGAGAAATAGTTGTAGAGAAGTGAACTAAACAGGGACAATGTTCTTATGAAGATTGTTGTCGATGCTAAACAAAAAATATCTGATAATAGGCTTGCACTATAATGAGCACGCAGGATGGTAGGAGAATGGGGCAGTGCATGCGAGGCCTTGATAAGGCTTAGAAAACTAACGAGCAAAAGCCATGGCATGAATAAAATTGCCATAGTCAATACCGACGGAAGAATGCAGCAAATACCTCGAATGCCAAATTGGTTCTAAGGGGAGAGTCTTCATTCTTGACCAACAAGGGTTACTTTATAGCCAATTGCTCTTCACTTACTGATTCCTGTAGAAGTGGTATCATAATAACTTTGTTTACCTTTATCACAACGTCACTCAAGAAGTATAAATCCATCCCCTTCAGTTTTATTTATGTATTTTATTGTTTGATACAGGACTATTATCAATCCCTTATTTCATGAGAGTCAATCAAATCGACCTCTCGATTTATTCACAGAAGGTACGGGTCATTTAAGATTTAGCCCTTGCAATACTCAGTAGAATTTAGTTTTTATTGCTTTGCATATATGCAGAGGATATGCGTGTCACGGGTTTCCATGAGCCTAGATATTTATGTCTCTGGCCGATACTATCATATGTATGAGATTTAGCTAGTCATAATAATGTTTCAAGGAAGACTTTACAGGTTACCTGAGAAGATGATCACCGAATCTGAGGTGTCAGTCTTTCAATCTCAATTAAAGGGAAATGGATAGATGTTAAAAGATGATAACACCACCAACCATTACCATTCTTCATACGGTAATATCCGGATTGACCGAAGGATGCAAGAAATGGGGTGCAGGCAAACACTCAGCAAGCACTCAGCATAGACGACACTGAACTATTTGTAATTTCCCTCAAGAAAAGAGATTTTGCAGATTGCAACGATTTCAAGAAATGCATAAAATTTAGATTAATTGGAAATGCTTTATAAACTTTCACCAAACATTCGATTTAAAAAGACATGAATCTAGGAGCATACCTTTACTTTAACGTCGGAGAATAATAAAACATTCACTAGAAGCCTTAGTGCATCATCTGTTTCTTCATTCTTTTCCCTCCTCCTCAAATCGACATTCTCCTTCCTACTGATTCTCCCTGTCCATTTGAAAAGCTACGCGACATCCCCTTTTGCCCCTTGCCTTTTTGCGAAAAACACCCTCCTTCTCTGCTAATTGTGTTCCCCTTATGAATGCTCATGGAAGCATTGACGAGGAGCGTGAGCCAAACGCATGTATCTACTCACTTTGTGCCAACACAAGTTCTTCATTATGCTGTCATTGATGAGTGTGATAGTCATCCAAATCCTCTTGCACGTAACATGCACTTTCTTTAATTTATTTAATTTATTGTGAATTAGGCAAATCAAACAAATCTTAAATCAAGTAACCAGATATCAAACAAACTCACTCAAGGTCCAGAAAAGCCAACTACATAGGGGCACTGAAGTTTTAAAAATTGTTACATTTATCAAGTCAACACATTTATATCAACAAACATGTGATAAGATGAAACCTTAAAAAAATTACATTCCTCTAAAAGTATACAAAATAAATTGGAGACGTTTAGTAACTGTGAATAGGAATCAATCAAATAGAGACGATCAATGGAATTTAATAACAAAATAGGAAGTCATATCAATAAAACCTTATATTTAATGACCAAACTATATCTATTACCAATCTTGAGCATGTACAAAATTCGAATAAAAGAAATAAAATAGCATATCAAATGAAACTAATCTAACCTACTTTAGCTCACCCAATAAATTCCTAGCCTTACTCTATTCTCAAACTATAAGAATTATGCTATTTTTTATGATATGTGGATTGCTCATAAATAGAGAATAACCTTGTTGTGCAAAAGTAAGATGAATTGAGTAGATGTTAGCTACTAAATTAAGAAGGGATTGAATGATCAAAGGATGTTGTATTTATAGGTTCAAGACATGAGATCAATAGTGTGAGATGTGAGTTGAGATCAACAGATGAGGATTGATGAGAGATCAAGAGGATCATGCATGAGATTTCATGGAGATATAAAGTAAAGTGGGGTGAAGTTCACTCAATATTTTTAGAAATGACCACTAAATTTAGCTTGGTCTATAAAGTTAGGGTTTGGAAGAATAAGGATAGGACATGTTATTGAAAGGAAACTTACACCCACATAATAACAATTTACACATAACCCAAATAGAGAAATATATTCAAATAAGTATTCAAAATCCACATGCAAGAGAATAGATAACATACCCATCAAAAGATGACACAAGATATAACCTAGGAAACTATCAAGAGGGAAAAATCTAGCCTCCAAAAACATCCATCACTCATGTATTATTCAACAATAAACATTACAGCACATCTTCAAAGCTCTTCATGAACACCATTCAAGCATCAAGCCCTCAACAAGAACTCCATGTGAACAAGCATGTAACCACACATCCCATGCCATGGTACAACCCTCACAAATGCTAAAACATGAGCTAAATTATCAAACTGCCAACTAGCCAACCTTCAACAACTACCTGTACGGTTACTTTTATAAAAAAAAGCTCTCACAAAACCACCAAATGGTATTGCTTATAACCATGCGACTAAAACCACAGTATTACAAAACCATGTCCCAACATTTAATATTAGGTAGTTTATTAAGTTACTTTACCCAATATTAAATAAATACATTTTGCAATTCAATTTATGTCCCAATGTTACATACAACATAAAGTGGCCCCAAGAATATTAACTCTTAGTGATACACATACTTCTAGGTCCCCTAGGTGTACCACACACATAATAAAAAATTAAACATTATAAACATTTTGCAAGGTGTACAACACCTTATTCTTAATATTCTCTTGCTTGTTGTATATATTGCATAAGGGGGGAACAAGTAACCTCAAAACATGAACAAGGGAACAATCCCTCTAGCCACATATACCATCAAGTAATCAAAGTGCTCAATGTGCTTGACCAATATACCTATAGGAATAATCAATGTGACCACCATCCCAAACATGAATGATTTCATACTCCATCATGCCAATGCACAAAGATAAGAACCCATCCAAAGAGGAGCCACACAACCTATCACAACAAAGCATAAGACCTACCTCAACTAATATCCTAAACATAAACACTCAATCCAAAGGTTTCAATATGCACCTATAGTTGTCAAGATACACTAACCATAGCTGAAATAGCACCCAAAACAAGTGCTAACACATCCAACTATCCCTACCTCCAAGGTATAAAAAACATAGTAAAATCATGCCATCAACATATACACCCATAAATTATAATCACAAGCTCCATGTGCAAACCTGCCAATGAAGAACATACACCTCTAGGAACTCCAACTACATGGGTAATGCAAATCTGAAAATGAGCAAGGCATACCAAGCTTTCCAATAGCATCACATATATAAGGTGTAAACAACATCATGTAGTACCAAGGAACATCCACAATGATATGCAAAACCTTGATGACAATACAAGGTGGCAACCATCTCACATTCACCATACAAAGGGTTTCCAAAAACTAATCTACCCTCAAAACTCAATCAAATGCTTGTTTTCAACTTTTCACCTAGTCACTCTTGTAGGTCTTCGAACCTATTTTCTCCACCTTAACTCTAGAATTCCCTTAACAACCTCTACAAAAAAATCACCATTTTAGGCACCCATTTAAGTCTTCTTCAACATACCTCAAACCCTCATAAGACCCCTTTCAACTACGCTTCTCAAAACAAGAAAATTACGCTATCCACTAGGCCAATTAGGCCAAATTAACAAAGCAACCCTCCTTATTCTTCCTAGCACATGCAAACCACCATTGGGCAGCATTAACTAGTCTTCCAAACCACCAATTCCACTAGTTTTAGGGTGTGATAATCCCTCTAACATAACAAACCCCAAAACCCTCTCTTTCCTTAAGTTAAGCAAGGGTTTATTGAAAATCCATTCTCCAAACCATATGCAAAATTGAAACCATCCTAAACTTTCCTTATTCTACCTATAGAAACTCAGTTCACCCTTAGATTATGCCTCCCCCAAGATTCTCATACACTTCCTTCATAAAACCACTCAACTTCACCCTTTTTCACTCTTTGTTCACTTAGGGCTTCTTGCCCAAACATGAAAATAACCACTCTTGTCTTTTTCAACCTACAAAATACATCAAAGTACACATCTAGCACACTCATTCCACCTTATTCTATCTGGCTCTCAAACAAATTCCTCAATCCACCAACTCTAGCCTTATTCTTAAGGCCTAATTTCAATGTTTTCAACAGGGGTAGCGTTGAGAATCTTTTCAAATGCCTTCACCACAAAAAATAATTATTCCTACAACTAATCCTACCCTAACCATGCCAATTCCATAGAACTACAACATGTACAATAGGTGGAATGGCCTCTTTAACACATTTTAACCCTCAAAACCCTTAAACTCAACTTAAACAAGCAATTTCAGAAAATGAGGCTTAACTCCCTTCAAATTCAATACGAAACCTTCAGACCAAGTGAAAATTACAACTAGTTCATGCCTTCAATGAATTCCACACAGGGTTGCATCGACCTTCAACTGTACGGGTCGTACAGTGGCTAGGAATGAAGAAATTATATAGAAAATGATTGTAAAACAATGATATTTGATTGATTTCCTCTTTCAAATCCTTCAACAACAATCCACATCAAGTTTACAACATATTTATAACTCATCCAAGTCCTTCCAATGCCTAAAACTACCTTAAAACTTCCCATGACTGTTGGGCTTCCCTCTACCTTTCAAATTTGCACTTTTTTACAATGCTAGATATGACAACTTTTAGCAATTTTGCAAAATTTTACGTAATGACCTCACAATGACTCAAAAGACCACAAAACATTACAAAATGGCCCAACATGGCCTTATTTGACCTTTGCATGACTAAAAAAACCTAACTAGACTCATTTCATCAAATGGATCAACAAGGTGCTCTCTACCATTCACCCAACCATGAAATCTTTCCAAGTCCCTTGGAAGTCTTCAACACTTGAATTTGCAATAACTTCTTGATCTTCAACTCTTTTGGGGCTCCTTCTTGCCCTTAAAATTTCTCCATTGACCTTCATCTTCACCTTTAGCTTGGATTTTTCCATGCATAGTAGCCCTTCTTTTGCATTGTCTTTTTGAATCTGCATCTCCATGCTATGATTTGTCTTCATCTGTTGCATCCATCTACTACCACTCTATTCCTCAACTTTACTCATTGTAAAATAGTCCACACCTTGGCTTTCCTCTTTCATCTTAACTCTTGGTCTAACTCCCACCAACATAACCATCAAAACAAGGAAGTAATAGAAGACTTCCTTCACTCTTTTCCTCTTACATCTTCTCTTCACTATCAACTTAAGGTTCTTCATCTTTTGAACCCCTATGCAATCAGACTTTTCAACCTCTATCATGGTAGCATATGACTGCCCCTCAACTAGTTTTTTCACCTAAGGAAAACTCTGTCCTATCCACCACAACATCACTCTTCTCCACTTCAATTGGAGATTCCACAAACACTTTGTCTTTGGCCTTCTCTTGGCCTATCTCTTTCAACTTTCCATCTTCACCTCTTGGGGTGATTGCAACCTTCTTCCTCTTCTCAACCTTTACAATTCCATCCTCTAATCCCTTCCATTCTTCTTGGCTCATTGTATTCTCTTCCTTCTTGTCCTACATTGGACTCTTTACTCTTTCCAACTCTGTATTCTCAAGCTCATTAACTTCTTGTCCCATGAATGGACAATTTACCTTGCCTTCCATCTCCTTCTCTTGACTACCCACATTTTGCATCTAATTTTCCATCCCAAGGACCTCTATCTTATCAAGTTTAGGAACCTTTATGCTACCAAACATTGACTATCCATCATCCTCTTGCTTCTCTTCACCCTCAACCTTCTCAAACTCTTTCTCTTGCCATTTTCTTTGGCTCTCTTCACTTTTTATTCTCAAACTTCTACTTTTCTTATCACTATATTTGCATACATACAAACCTTTTTCCTAGTAACGCTTGACTGCTCCTTATCCTCATTTACCTACAAGGGACACAATACTACCCCCACCATGATCTTTTCACTCTTTTCAAGGCCTTCATGGATTTCCACAATCCTTTAACCTTCTTTATCTTTATCCATTTCCTCTTTCTTCATTCTCTTAGTCGTTAAGACCTCTTTGTTATCAAGTCTTCCATCTTCTTTACCAATAAACAACTGCTGCTCTTTATGATCTTGTCCAATAAATGGACAATACTCTTCCTCCACAGTGACCTCACTAAGCCTTTCTTTCCTTTCCTCTGACTTACCTTCACTTATCTCATATTTTCCTCTTATTAGGGTCTTTGCGCAAGAACCTTTACCTCACAATCTTTTATATCAAATCTACACGCCTCTGACCTGATAGTATTTGACTGTCCTGCACCTTCTTTTGCCTTCACTTGACTAAATCCACTCCCACTCTTGTCTTCATCATGCTTTACAAATGTGTGGGTATGTGTAGGATCATGATGGGCCAAAAAGTGGGGATATGATGGGTATGTGTAGGGTATGTGGCTAACAACTTTTTTTTTACCCAAAATTGATGAAATGAAAAGGGTTTTTAAAGGAAATTCTCAGCTTTCCACCAACATAAATTATTCTTTACTTTGAATTTAATAAATAATTATTATTCATTTTCTATTTGAATTATGACTAAAGTCCTGATTGATAGGCTGATTGAAAAATATCTATACAGTATCATATTTTTTGAATTTGAAACATGTGTTACATTCTATGTTTCATATACTATAGAATAAAAAAAAATGAATTTCATGAAGCTTTGACCAAGTTAAGGTGGTTAGACATATGAGTTTTTTATATTTTTTAAAAGTTGTAATAAAAAATTCATAATTAATTATTTACTTGGAAAAAAATTACAAAAAAAATATGCATCACATCCAGACATGAGTCCTCTACTTATATCTAAAATCTTATAAAAAAATATTATCATTTTATTGTGGTTAGGGTGGTCAAACAGACACTTACTTCTTATTTTTTCCCTAAAATTTAAGTACTACTACATTGAAATTTCAAATTTTCACCAAATAGATTTTTTCTTTTATTAAATAAACCTAGTAGTTTAGAAAATGCATTCAATTTGCTACAAATTCTATTCTTACATATTTTTGAAATAATATAGATAACTTATTCAAATTTTTACATCAAGTTGCATAACTCTAATTTTTCTAAATTTTTTGCCACTTAACCTCAGCCTATTTTTTCCATGATGATCATGTACATACCCTTGTCTTGATTCTTCATAGATATTTTTTCCCTACTATTTTCTCTCTCAAATCTCAACACCAACTCACCATCCTCTTTGCTTTTAACATTGCATCCTTGACTTGATACTTGTTGTCTCAAACCTTTTCTTCTTTGTAGTGGTTGCACTCTCACTTGAATTGCCTTCCTCATGCCTTATAGTCTCTTTTCTTCCCTACATTATTACTCTTTCCATCTCGCTTTTTTCCTAATCCTTTTCCACTAATGGTATCAATGTAAAAGAAACTCCATCCTTTTCAATTTTATAACTATTGTGCCTTCCATCATACAAAGCAAACCTTTCATATAGCCATGGTATCCCAAACATCAAGTGGCATATACTCATAGGTACAACATCACACAAGATTTTATCTTTATAACCACCTATTTGAAACTCAACCCAAGATTGCTCCTTGACCAAAAGAGTATGTTCACCATTCAACCAATAAACATAATAAGGTGTCTCATGAGGAATCCTTGCTAAATGCAACTTATCAACCATTTCCTGAGATACCATATTATCTAGGCTACTAGAATCTACCATTATAATACATACCTTGCCATTACACTTGTAGGTGGTTTTGGAAAATGAATTTCTTTGTGTTGCTTCTTTGATTTTCTTTGTCGTGTTGTCTTGTCTTTACAACTTCCAACTATCCTTTTATGCAAACTTCAACCAATCACCTTCAAAGATCTACTAATTATGCTCCGATACCATTTGATGACAATACAGGGTGGAAACCATCTCACTTTCACCATACAAAGTGTTCCCAACCACTAATCTACCCTCAAAACTCAATCTAGGCTTGTTTTCAACTTTTCACCTAGTCACTCTTGTAGGTCTATAGACCTATTTTCTCCACCTTAACTCTAGATTTCCCTTAACAACCTCTGCAAAAAATCACCATTTTAGGCACCCATTTAAGTCTTCTTCAACATACCTCAAACCCTCATAAGACTCCTTTGGACTAAGCTTCTCAAAAACAAGCAAATTACATTGTCCACTACATGAATTAGGCCAAGTTAACATTGAAGCAACCCTCCTTTATTCTTACTATCACATGAAAACCATCATTGGGAAGCATTAACCAGTCTTCCAAACCACCAATTCCACCATTTTTAGGGTGTGATAATCCATCTAACATAACAAACCCCAAAACCCTATCTTTCCTTAAGTTAAGCAAGGGTTTATTGAAAACCCATTCTCCAAACCATATGCAAAATTGAAACCATCCTAAACTTTCCTTATTCTACCTGTACAAACTCAATTCACCCTCATATTATGCTTCCCCCAAGATTCTCATACAGTTCCTTCATAAAACCACTCAACTTCACCCTTTTTCACTCTTTGTTCACATAGGGCTTCTTTCCCAAACATGCAAATAACCACTCCTTTCTTTTTCAACCCACAAAACACATCAAAATACACCTCCATAGAACTAATTCTACCTGATTCTATCTGGATCTCAAACAAATTCCTCAATCCACCAACTCTAGCCTTATTCTTAAGGCCTAATTTCAATGTTTTCAATAGGGGCAACGTTGATAATATTTTCAAATGCCTTCACCACAAAAAAATACTTATTCCTACAACTAATCCTACCCTAACTAGGCTCATTCCATAGAACTAAAGCATGTACAATAGGTAGAATGTCCTCTTTAACACATTTTAACCCTCAAAACCCTTAAACTCAACTTAAACAAGCAATTTCCAAAAATGAGGCTTAACTCCCTTCAAATTCAATACGAAACCATCAAACCAAGTGAAAATTACAAAAAATTTATGCCTTCAATGAACTCCACATATGGTTGCATCAAACTTCAACTATGCGGGCTGTACAATGGTTGGGAATAAAGAAATTATATAGATATTGGTTGTAAAACAGTGCTATTTGATTGATTTTCTCTTTCAAATCCTTCAACAACCATCCACATGGAGTTTACAACATATTTATAACTCAACCAAATCCTACCAACACCTGAAACTACCTTAAAACTACCCATGACTGTTGGGCTTCCCTCTACCTTTCAAATTTGCACTTTTTACAATACTTGATATGACAACTTTTAGCAATTTTGCAACATTTTACCTAAAGACCTTACAATGACTCAAAAGACTACAAAAAATTACAAAATGGCCCAACATGTCCTTATTTGACCTTATCATGACTAAATAAACCTAACTAGACTCATTTCATGAAATGGAGCAATAAGGTGCTCTGCACCAAACCTATAAGAACAACTCTCACCACAAGTCTCCATAACTCTCTCATGTTCTCCACACCCAAAAAAGGAAGGAGATAAAGGAAACTCCATTTCATCATCCAAGAACATAAGTTAAAACACAAGACCACAAGATAGTGATCATAATAGCTCCAACCAAACCTTAAAACCAATGTAATGTGAAACCAAACGTCTTGGAAGATAACCAAGACCAAAGAGAGAAACATTGCACATCATACACCTATATAAATTCATTATACATACACCTCTAAGTGTCAAATATGTCAAGGATTATCTCCTCCACAACACCCCAATAGAAAATTTGTAACACCCAACCTTTCAATCACCAAGATCAAACATAACAAATGTATTATGTAATCAGCATGGATGTAAACCTTTCAAAAGAATATCAAACTCTATGTCCATTCCCAAAGAAGGAAATTATCCCAATACATCTCCTAAACTCAACATCAATGAATGTACTCACAATGCATAAGGAGATAAACATGTCAACATCCCTCAAATGAGCCCTTTAGAACTAACCAAACATAGCTCAGTATCCATATGCATGAGAAGATAAAGCATAGAAAATAATGTTCCTAAAAGAAATAATGGGTTGTTGCAAGTATGAAGGTGTTATCATTGGTGTCAATTGTGTAGTGGTTGAGAGAGATTTTTTCTTTGATTAGTTGCATTATGTTGTCATTAGTTAAGTTACTCATGTTAACCTTAAGTGTTTCTTTGATAATATTTTGTCTATGGTTGTGGTAGTGATAAAGATGTTGAGGATATTGAGAAAATTGATAAAAAGAGGAAACATGGTGCTACATAGGTTTTCTAGTTTTTTTCTACATTTCTTCTAGGTTGAAAATCTTCTTGTGTGGTTTGGATATGTTGATTAGTGGTGTTCAAAATTTCTATATCCAAAATTTGGGCTTTTGGATTGATGTGTAGAAGTTATGTTCACCAGTGTGTGAACTGGATTTACAGTGTTGGTTACAAAGGTGTATAGGAGAAATTGTTTTGCTACATGTTTCTTTGTAGTTGTGTTTCATGACTTCTAGTTTTGAAGGTGAGTTAATGGTGTTGATAGCTTACCTCATTCAAGTGGGTTTGACGTTTTGTGCTTTGAAAGATTATCTTTGAGAGTTATAGTGTTTGGTTGTGTAGCTTGAGTGTATTGGGCTTGTACATTCTAAAGGTGAGTTATTGTAAATAATTTGTTGGATCTCAAGTGGTTTGTGGATTATTCTATATTTTCTAGAAGCATGGTGTGTACTTCTGAATTCATCCTTGGATTTGAGCAAGAGTGTACTTCAAAGTTTAATGGTGTTTGCACTGGTAATGGTAGACTTGGTGTTTACACTAAATTTGAAGATGTTTAACTATTGATGAAGGTGTAGCATGGCATTTCATTGTTGATTTGGGTCCCATTTAAGTCTTTTATTGGTCCACTTCATTCCTATCCACCGTGGGAATGCTTAGTGCCGACATAATTTTGAATTTATAAAGTGTAAGGTGGGTGTAGCCGATAAGTGAAGATCATGCTTTTTAAGTTGTGGATAGTATAAATGAAAGGTAAGTTGATGTGAGATGAATTCTAGAAGAAAGTTGAGTATTTTGATGTGAAACTAAGTGAAAAGATGCAAAATGCAATACGAGCTATAATGCATGATTATTGAATGCAGTGAAGTGAAAGTATTTTGATCTCTTGAAAGCTATGAGTGTTGTGGGAGCTATTGTGGTGGATTGTCTATTGCATTTAGATCATGTTCTCTATCTAACATTGTATCTTCTTTCTTCTTTCTACTCCAATAGTGAGCCTAGGTTGTGAGCCCTTCTAGACAATGTGTCCCATTTAGTAGTGAGCCCTTTTGTACTAATTTTACAATTACTTATATTACATGAGTTAATCAAGGTCTATGAAGTAAATGGTAAAGAAAGGTTTTTCCTTTTGACTAGTCTTACAAATTTTGAGTTAGTGAAAGTGATGGATCTGGAAATTGATAAAGAATTTTGGGATAAGATAGAAATTATTTATGAAGGATATGATAAGGTTAAACAAGCTAAGATGCAGAACCTAAAGATACAATTTGAGAACTTGTGAATTTCTAAAGATGAAATAATTACAAGTTACATGCAGTGGGTTGATGAACTTATCAGTTCAATGAGAGGTCTTGGTACTGTAAAAATCAAAGAACCCAAAGTGGTAAATAAAATTCTCAGGACTCTTCTTGATTCTTATGGTGCAAAGGTTTCTATTATTCAAGAAGTTGTATTTTTTACACTTACACTAGAGATTAGTTGTATGGCTGACTAACTACATTTGAATTGAGAAAGTTTGGTTCAAATAAAGGTCTGAAATTTGAGACTATTTTCAAGGTTGGAAAATAAAAAAAAAGTGAAAGATTCAGATGAATATGACCTTGATGATGGAGATTACCTTTCAAATATTTCAGTTGTGGAAAAATAGGTCACTATGCTTCAAGATGTCGAAACAAAGTTGTGAACAATAAGAACAAGGAAAACAAAGGAAAGATTATCAAGAAAATCTATTATGTTAGAGAAGATGCTAGTATTTTTGATGATGAATTTGATTATGGTGATGTTGATGATAATGAATATTTTGTCTTTGCTTTATAAGATGAATCTATTTCTGCTAACTTTGAAATTTGTGTGAAGGAAAGTGCTTTGGAGAAAAAGGATAAGGTTGGAGGTACTTTTGTATCTGATCCTTGTGTTAGAGAGGATAAGAACTATTGGGTTATTAATAGTGGTTGCTCAAATCATATGACTAGAGACAAGAGTAAGTTTGTTAAAAAATATGATGGAGGCCTTGTTAAATTTGGAGATGATTCAAGTTTTAATATTTGTGGAATAGGCTCAATCACTTTTGAT
Organism: Sequoia sempervirens; assembly: GCA_007258455.2. Taxonomy (NCBI): domain Eukaryota; kingdom Viridiplantae; phylum Streptophyta; class Pinopsida; order Cupressales; family Cupressaceae; genus Sequoia; species Sequoia sempervirens. The sequence goes on along the minus strand of VDFB02193867.1, from coordinate 327,239,240 downwards.
GAAAAGCATAATACTAAAGATGTTTACTATGTTAAAGGTCTAAGGCATAACCTCTTGAGTGTTTAAAAAATGTATAGCAAAGGGCACAACCTTATGTTCCAGGATGATGGATGTGACATCATAAAAGGGTCTAAAACTATGAGTACTACTAGAAAGAAGACAAATAGAAATATTTATCATCTCAAGGGTGTCGATGGTAACTATTTTATGACTCATATTAATGATAGCTAGTTATGGCATAACTTGGATGTGTTACATCAATTTTGATAACTTGGTTAGAATCAGTTCAGTACAAGCAATGGGGGATCTACCAAAGATTATAAAGCTTATTAATGTTGTTTGTAGATATTGTCAATTTGGAAAACAAATAAGAAGTAGTTTAAAGGGAAAAGAACAATCTTCTATCAAATTGTCAAAATTGGTGCATACAGACCTTTGTTTTCCTACAAGAGTGATAATTATTCAAGGTGATAAGTATTTCATGCTTTTGTTTGATGATTATTATAGAATGACATGGATTACTTTTCTTAGAAAGAAATATGAAGCCTTAAGGGTATGTGCAGGATCATGATGGGCCAAAAAGTGGCGATATGATGGGTATTTGTAGGGTATGTGGCTGATGACTTCTTTTTTACCCAAAATTGATGAAATGAAAAGGATTTTTAAAGGAGATTCTCAGATTTCCACCAATATAAATTATGCTTCATTTTGAATTTAATAATTAATTATTATTCATTTTCTATTTCAATTACGACTAAAGTCCTGATTGATAGGCTGATTGAAAAACATCTATATCTTTCAAACAATATCACATTTTTTGAATCCAAAACATGTGTCACATTCTATGCTTCATATACTATAGGATTAAAAATCAAAAAATTGAATTTCATGAAGTTTTGACCAAGTTAAGGTGGTCAGACATACAAGTTTTTATATATTTAAAAGTTGTAATAGAAAATTCATATTTAATTACTTACTTGGAAAAAAATTACAAAAAAATATGCATCACATCCAGACATGAGTCCTCTACTTATGTCTAAAATATTATAAAAAAATATTATCATTTTATTGTGGTTAGGGTGGTTAGACAGACACCTACTTCTTATTTTTTCTCTGAAATTTAAGTACTATTGCATTGAAATTTCAAATTTTTACTAAATAGATTTTTTTTTTCTAAATAAACCTAGTATTTTAGAAATTGCATTCAATTTGCTACATATTCTATTATTACATATTTTTGAAATAATATAGATAACTTATTCAAATTTTTATGTCATGTTGCATAACTCTAATTTTTTTGAATTTTTTGCCACTTAAGGGCCTATTTTTCCATGATGATCCTGCACATACCCTTAGATAGATTCAAAGCATTTAAAGTTATGGTTGAGAATGAAGTATTTTGAAGATCAAATGTTTGAGGTATGACAGAGGTGGAGAGCTTTCCTCCAATGAATTGAACATGTTTTGTTAGAAGCATGGCATAAAAGGAACTTTTCTTCCCCTATGACTCCTCAAAAAATTGGAGTGGTTGAAAGGAAAAATAAGATTGTTCAAGAATCTACTAGGACTATGATGAAAGAATATAACCTAAAAGAAGTCTACCAGAGAGAATTAATTCATACTATTTTTTACATACTTAACAGAGTTCAATCAAAACTTAACAACACAAAGACTCGCTATGAGTTGTTTTATGGAAGGATTCCTACTATCATGCACTTTAGAGTGTTTGGAAGAAAATGTTAGATCAAAAGAGATGATGAAAACTTTAAAAATTTGATAAAAGGTTTTATTAAGGTATCTTCCTTGGATATTCTACTAAAAGCAAAGCTTACAGATGTTACAAAAAAAGGCTAAGAAGGGTTGTTGAAAGTGTAAGTGTCAAGGTTGATCAAGAATTAAGGAATTCAATGGTGATCTAGATGGATAAGAAATAGATGAACCTCCTTATACAGGATAAGAAGAAGAAAAATATGTGGAAAATGAAGTACAAAATGAAGAGGAAGAAGCTCTGGAAAATACCCCTAAGATTCCTAAGTGTGTGTAGAGAAATCATCCCAAAGAATAGATCATTGGAGACAAAAGAAAAGGTGTGTTGTCAAGAAGAAGAGTTGTTGAAGAAGAGGTAAATCTATGTTTACTTTCTAAAGTTGAACCTAAAACAGTGAGTGAGGTATGCAAAAATGAATATTGGATGAAGGTAGTGGAAGAACTTATGCAAATTGAGAAGAATCGGACTTGGGAACTCATTCCTAGACCTGAAAACAAGAAAATAATTTGTACTAAGTGGGTATTAAAAAACAAGATGAATAAAAATGGAGAAGCGGTAAGAAACAAGGTAAGTATTGTGTGTAAGGGTTACTCACAAGTTTAAGGAATAGACTTTGAGGATAAATTTTCTTTGGTTCCTAGAAGGGAAGCAACTAGGATGTTTTTGGCATTTGTAGCACATAAGGACTTCAAATTTTATCACATGGATGTGAAGTCTGCTTTCTTGAATAGAGAATTGGAAGAAGTTTACATGGAACAACTAGAAGGATTCCAGTTATTAGACAAACCTCCTATGGTTTATAGATTGAAGAAGGAATTGTATGGATTGAAGAAAACTCCTAGAGCTTGGTATGCAAGGTTGGACAAGTATTTAATACAAGAAGGATTCGATAAAGACACCACAAATAGTAACCTTTAATTGAAGGTTGAGAAAGATAAAATCTTGATAGTGGTTGTGTATGTTGATGACATAATTTTTGGAAGAAATGAAGCTATGTGAAAGAAACTTGTAGAATAGATGTAGAAAGAGTTTCAAATGTCTATGTTTGGCGAGATGATTTTCTTCCTTGGGTTACAAATCAATCAAACAGATGAAGGAATATTCATTTCATAATCAAAGTATGTTAAAGACATGTTGAATAAGTTTGGAATAGAAGACTCCAAACTGGTATGTACTCCTATGGTTACTGGTTGCAAACTAAGTAAGGATGATGAATCTCTTAAGGCTTATTAGAGAAATTATAGATCTATGATTGGTGGACTTCTATACCTAACTACTACTAGATTGTATATCATGCATGAAATTTGTTTTGTGGCTGGATTTCAAGAACATCCTAAAGAGACACATATTGTAGCTCTGAAGAGGATATTTAGATATTTGAAGGGCACTCTAGATTATTTCTTGTGGTATCCTAAGGATATTGATTTCACATTGAGTGCTTACACAGATGCAGATTGGGTTGGTTGTGTCAATGATAGGAAAAGTACAAGTAGTGGTGCATTCTTTCTTGGATGTGGTTTGGTATCATGGCTAAGTAAGAAACAAGATTCAGTTTCGTTATCTTTTGCAGAGGCTGAGTACATTACAGTAGTATCTTGCTACACACAAGTTTTGTGGATGAGGTAAATATTGAAGGATATCAAAGTGGTCTATGGTGAGCCTATTTCTATATTTTATGATAATACAAGTGTAATCAATATTTCAAAGAACCTAGTGATGCATTAAAAGACAAAGCATATTTCAATCAGATATCACTTTCTAAGAGAGAACGTTGTGGAGAGTTAAGTGAAGCTTGAATATGTACCTACAAAGGATTAGATTGTTGATATATTTACCACTCTTCCTAAGGATACTTTTGAGTATCTACGGGAGAAGTTGGGGTTATTTCCCCTCCTTTGAAATAGATGCATATGGAGATGCATCATTCCAATGGATCTATGGATTCATTCTCTGTTTGGACTGATGTTGGTGGCTACCTCTCAAGGGGATTAGGTAGTGACATTGTTGCAATATGGAGTGAGTGTTTTCATATTATAGAGGTTGTTGATTTGGTTGGTGAATACTCCTAAGGAGGAGTATTCAAAGTAGTAGCAAGTATCTTGGTTCAATGTGAAAGGGGAATATGAATTATACAAAAAATATATATCTTTTTCCATTGATTTCAAAGGGGGGGAGAGAGTCATGTGAAAATTTCTCTATATAGGGGGAGAGTGAAGCATGTGAAAAGGAAAATTTTGAAAGGGGGGGAGATAGGGAGAAAGAATCTTGTAAGGAGGAGAGAGTGTAGGAATATTGTAGGTTGTTGAATCTAAAAAAAGGGAGAGTTTGTATGTTGTCTTTGTTGGTTTTTCACATCTTGTGTTGCCATCAATAACAAAGGGGGAGATTGTTCTAAGTATGAAGGTGTTGTCATTTATGTCAACAAGCTTTTGTTGTCACTGGTGTCAATTATGTATTGGTTGATAGAGATTATTGCTTTGATTAGTTGAACTATGTTTTCATTAATTAAGTTACTGGTGTTAACCTCTGGTGTTGGTTTGATAATCTTCTGGCTATGGTTGTGGTAGACAGATGTTGACGATATTGAGAAAATTGATAAAAAAGAGGAAACAAGGTGTTGCAGAGGTGTTTTGGTTTTTCTTTACATTTCTTCTAGATTGGATATGTTAATTAGAGGTGTTCAAACTTTCTATATCCAAAATTTGGGCTTCTACATTGATGTGTAGAAGAAGTTATGTTGTTCAGTGAATGAACTAAATTTGTAATGTTGTTTATAGAGGTGTCTAGCAGAAATTCTTTTGCTTCGAGTTTCTTCGTAGTTGTGCTTTAGGACTTGTGGTTCTGAAGGTGATTTTATGGTGTTGATATCTTACCTCATTCAAGTGGGTTTGAGGTTTTATCCTCTAGAAGATGGTTTCTAAGAGTTGGGTATGTGGAGGATCATCATGGAAAAAATAGGCCCTTAAGTGGTAGAAAACTTAGAAAAATCAGAGTTAGGCAACTTGACGTAAAAATTTGAATAAGTTATCTATATTATTTCAAAATTATGTAAGAATAGAATTTGTAGAAAATTGAATGTAGTTTCTAAACTAGTAGGTTTTTTTTTTTTAATCTATTAGGTGAAAATTTGAAATTTCAATGTAGTAGTACTTAAATTTTAGGGAAAAATAAGAAGTAGGTGTCTATCTAACAACCCTAACCACAGTAAAATGATAATATTTTTTATAATATTTTAGATATAAGTAGAGGACTCATGTCTCAATGTGATGCATATTTTTTGTAATTTTTTTCCAAGTAAATAATTAATTATGATTTTTTTATTACAACTTTTAAAAAATATAAAAACTCGTATGTTTGACCACCTTAACTTGGTCAAAACTTCATGAGATTCATTTTTTTTAATCCTATAGTATGTGAAGCATACAATTTGACACATGTTTCCAATTCAAAAAATGCGATACTATTTGAAAGCTATAGATGTTTTTCAATCATCCTATCAATCAAGACTTTAGTCGTAATTCAAATAGAAAATGAATAATAATTATTTATTAAAGTCAAAGTAAATCATAATTTACATTGGTGGAAAGTTGAGAATCTCCTTTAAAAACCCTTTTCGTTTTATCATTTTTGGGTAAAAAAAAGTCATCAACCACATACCCTACACATACCCACCATATGGCCACTTTTTGGCCCATCATGATCTTACACATACCCAATTATAATGTTTGGTAGTGTAGTTTTAGTGTACTGGGCTTGTACATTCTGAAGGTGTGAGTTAGTGCAAATAATTTTAGATCTTAGGTTGTTTGTGGATTATTCTAGATTGTATAGAAGAGTGTTGTGATGCAAAACTAAGTGCAGAGATGTGAAATGCAGTTTGATCTGTAATGCAAGATTGTTGAATGCAATGAGTTGAAGGTATCTTGATCTCTTGAAATCTATGTGTTGTTAGAGCTATTATGGTGGATTTTCTATTGCTTTGAGATCATGTTCTCTATGTAACATTCTATTTTCTATCTTCTTTATATTCTGGTAGTGAGCCTAGGCTGTGAGACCTTCTAGAAAGTGTGTCATATTTGATAGTGAACCTTTTTGTACTAGTCTTGTAATTACTTATATTTTTAGTTAATCCTCATCGTGGTTTTCCCCTCCTCGGGTTTTCCACATAAATATGGTGTTCCCTTTGTTGAATACCACACATACTAAGAGGGGGGTTGAATCAGTATCTTCTTAAATTTATTGAACAAACACCATCCAATTACTCAAATGCATATAACAGTAAAAATGAGAAAGAGCAATACCGATCAAAATAAAAAATGAGAAAGAGCATTAACACATGAACACCTAGTTTTTATGTGAAAAACCCAAAATGGGAAAAACCATGGTGAGGATTAGCTCACAATATAGTATAACTATTTATAGGATATTACAAAGGGTAGCTCACTGCCAAGACTCGCTGTCCAAAATGGTAGGCTCACTACCTAGTACAAAAGAAAAAATGGCTTACAACCAAAAAATGAACTGATTAAGTTACACCTAACAAGTGTTGAATCAGTTCCTTCGATGCTCAATAAATCGACTTTACACACTTCATCATCTTTGCATAATTTTCTTCTTCGTACACTTTGTAAATCATACCATCAATCTAAAAACTATCCAACATATATATCAGATTCATCTGCAAGCATCAATTAGTTCGGCCTAATTAGATGCATCCCTTATTCACCAAAAAGATCAATTGTTGGATTCAAGCTTGAACAAAACCTTTCCAAAAACCATTCAAGCATGTAGCATGCTACAAAATATCAGCATGGACCAAAGATGGGTATGTGCAAGATCATCATGGCAAAAACAAGCCCTTAAGTGGCAAAAAATTCAAAAAAATCGAGTTAGGCAACTTGACGTAAAAAATTGAATAAGTTATCTTTATTATTTCAAAAATATGTAAGAATAGAATATGTAGCAAATTGAATGTAGTTTCTAAACTCCTAGGTCTATTTAAAAAAAAACTTATTTGGTGAAAATTTGAAATTTCAATGCAGTAGTACTTTTTAGAGAAAAAATAAGTAGGTGTTTGTCTGACCACCCAAACCATAACAAAATGATAATCTTTTTTTTTATAATATTTTAGATATAAGTAGAGGAATCATGTCCCAATGTGATGCATATTTTTTTGTAATTCTTTTCCAAGTAAATAATTAATTATGACTTTTTTATTACAACTTTTAAAAAATATAAAAAATTGTATGTCTGACCACCTTAACTTGGTCAAAACTTCATGAAATTCATTTTTGTTTTTTTTAATCCTATAGTATCGAATCATAGAATGTGACGCATGTTTCGGATTCAAATAATATGTTACCATTTGAAAGCTATAGATGTTTTTCAATCAGCCTATCAATCAGGACTTTATTCATAATTCAAATAGAAAATGAATAATAATTATTTATTAAATTCAAAGTAAAGCATAATTTATATTGGTCGAAAGCTGAGAATCTCATTTAAAAACCCTTTTCATTTCATCAATTTTAGGTAAAAAAGAGTCACCAGCCACATACCCATCATATCGCCACTTTTTGGCCCGTCATGATCCTACACATACCTAGATAGGTCACACATACATTCACACCACAAAATTAATCTATTACAATATCAACTATTCATTAGGTTTGTTAGAGATAGACCTAATAACAAAATGCAATCTATAGAATAATGCCAACTTGCCATACGAGGACCTAAGCACACAAGATGTTGAAGATACAAGCTTCCAACATCCATAAGCCATTTCCCAAAACTTCAAGCAATGATAATCATCAGCAGAGGATTGCAGACCAAAATACCAGTTCTAAATACCAGATCAAGTTGCAACCTAAACTTGCAGTTGCAACTCATATAACATGGTGACATCAATGACAATACTAAAGTTGTATAATAAGATCTTCTTCATTCTTCCAACAATCTCCCCCTTTGTCATTGATGGCAACATGTGTGAAAAGAATTTACAAACCTCCTTTGTACAACATATTCTCCCTTTTCTCTTCATGAAACTTTCTCAATAACATTCTCTCCCCCTTTGACATCAAGGACAAAGGGCGGTCCAAAAATATGAAAACTAAAAAAAGGGTATGTGCAGGATAATCATGGAAAAAATAAGCCCTTAAATGGCGATGAAAATTCATAAAAATCAGAGTTAGGCAACACTATGTAAAAATTTGAATAAGTTATATATATTATATCAAAAATATGTAAGAATAGAATCTCTAGAAAATTGAATGTAGTTTCTAAACTACTAGGGTTTTTTTTTTTTAAATCTATTTAGTGAAAATTTGAAATTTCAATGCAGTAATACTTAAATTTTAGGGAAAAAATAAGAAGTAGGTGTCTGTCTGACCACCCTAACCACAATTAAATGATAATATTTTTTATAATATTTTAGATATAAATAGAGGACTCATGTCCCGATGTGATGCATTTTTTTTCCAAGTAAATAATTAATTATGAATTTCTTATTACAACTATTAAAAAATATAAAAACTCATATGTCAGACCACCTTAACTTGGTCAAAAATTCATAAAATTTATTTTTTTTAATCCTATAGTATGCGAAGCATAGAATGTGATGCATGTTATGGATTCAAAAAATGTGATACCATTTGAAAGCTATAGATGTTTTTCAATCAGCCTATCAATCAGGACTTTAGTTGTAATTCAAATAGAAAATGAAAAATAATTATTTATTAAATTCAAAGTAAAGCATAATTTATATTGGTAGAAAGATGAGAATATCCTTTAAAAAAAAAATTATTTCATCAATTTTGGGTAAAAAAAAGGTCAGCAGCCACATACCCATCATATAGCCACTTTTTGGTCCATCATGATCCTACACATACCCAAAAAATATTACCTAGAGGATGGAGAGCCTTGAAGCTCCTTGAGAATACTTTTCCATGTTGTCTTACCATTCTCCCAACTTTTCTTAGCAGAAATCAACATTCTATTTAGAGATTCCAATTCCATCAGACTTTCTTCTGCATCATCCAGAGTACCAAGATTCAAATTGATCTTCTCAAGTTTTTCTTCAGTTTCCAAGGCATTAGCAACTGGAGTGTACTCCATTCTGACAAGGTCACCTAGCTGACTGAATCTTCTGATAATCTCTTCCATCTTCTTTTGTATAAGAAATATTTTTTCTTTGTGAGCAAAGATAGCATTCCAAGTTGACCTGGCTTTATCTTTGGAAGCACTATAAGTACTGGAAACAGCTATCAATTGGGAATCAATGGATTCCATGAGATCTTTGATACTTTGTGTGGCATCCGACCACTTTAAGCAGTAAGAAAATACAACATTTGCTTTAGATTCACAAGCCTGCACAACTTTTGACATCTTTTTTCACATTGGTGTGTGCTAGAGCACACTTATCATGAAGTGCCAAAAGCCTTTTCTCTACTATTTTCTCTTCAACCTCTTTCCTTGTCTTCTCACCCAATTCAAATGCATGTTCCTTAAAGGAGTCCAATAGAAGTTTCAAATTCTCTACCAAAGTGAGGGATGTATCCATTGATGTACTAGGGGTGGCCTCCTACAAAGCTTTGGGAGCATCATCAGTAAGCTTTGTTCCCTTTTGATGTGTTTCCAGAATTTCTCTTCTCCTGGATGAATGCAATGCATCTCCTAACACCAACTTATGAACAAGAGAAATCTTATCCAAGTCCACACTACCTTGAATCATGGGGAGTTGTAGAAGTTCTGAAGGAATCACTGGCTGGAACCTTATTTTCTTGGATAGAAAGCCTTTCAAAACATCATTGTTGGAGGATTCTCTAGGGGACTTTTGAGAATCTAAGACTTTCCTTTGATCTTCTTCATTCTTCCTAGAAGATTCCCCATTTCTTTCTTCTTCCTCTACTTTTTCTTTTTCCTCTACTTTCTCTTCTTCTTCTACTTTCGTTTCTTCTTCTTTTTCAACTTTGTCTCTATTTCCTCCTTCTTTATTCCCTTCACCTTCATCTCTATCATTTTCTTCTTCAACATGATTCAGAGGATCAACATCATGCTTCTCTTGTTCAGCTTCTTCTTCATTATGTCTCTCTATCTCTGGAGGATCATTTGTAGCACCTATTTCTGGAAGGATATTTGTATCATTTATTTCTGAAGGAATGTCTGTATCACCTGTACCCAAAGGAATATCTTCTTTAACCTCTACAGAATCTTCTTCTCCTGATTTAGGTGTAGAACCGGATGGGAGTGCATGAAACATGCCATATTTCTCAGCCATACCCCTGATGGCTTCTGCAGTTTCTTTCCTTATTTTCTTTATTTTATTCTTTTCCTTTTTCTTTCATGAAAACCAGAACTAGGGTTTACATGATTCATGCCACAAATTTCCTCAAGATTGCTCCAAATTTCTCTCCACTTTCTTCAAATGCATAAGTGACCAAAATTACTTACAAATTCACTTTATAAATCAATGAGCTGCCCTAATCTTGTATTAAATGTAGTAGATTTCAAAAATTTGATAAAAACCTTTCTTCATTGCACAGAAAAACCCTAATTTACTTCACAAATGATCATTCCTATAGCTTTTCATCCACTTCCTTTTGCATAACCTTTTTTTATCCATTCTCTACAACATATCTTTGTTCCAAGGCCTGACATGCCAGATATCTAGGGGGATTGAATAATTTTCTTTTAATGCTCCCCCTAAGACCATGTTGGGTCTAATTGTCAAAGGAATTATCTACACTAGATGAGGGCACAAACACATCTGTCCTCAATGGATCTTCTTTCTTCTTCCATATCTTGTTCATTTCTTGTTTAACCTCATTTTGTCAATTTTCTTCACTGGTTCATTCTTCTTTACCAAATCAAATTGTTCTCCCTTTTTACTTTTGAAAACTCTTGAAATGTGTCTAGGTTTGTTGTAGTTGTAGCAAACAACATTTTTCTGACTTGTTTTACCTCCATTAACCCTTGATCTACATTGATTTTATTTGTGTCCAAACTTATTACATGTATAGTAGTAGCAAACAAAATATTGATTCATCCTACTTCCATTAAACTGATTCACCATCTGAGTTCTTCATTCACTAGCTCATTGTCCAATTCTCTTCCATGCAAAACATTGTTTGGAGAAGGATCTAGCATATTGATTCACTCTACTTCTACACTTTATTTCCTTGTGACTAAATTTATTGCATGAAAATAAAACACCATTGAAATAAGGGTACCTTTGAGAATTTGGTTGTTTGATAGGTGGTCTTCTAGCAAATCTTCTTCGATTTATTTTCTACTTTCATTTATCTTGAGTCTTTTGATTATCCATTATGTTTGAGTTTTGCATAGCTTTTGAGCTTTCACCTTCTTCCAGTCCCAAACCACCTTTGTCTTTGGTTGGTTTTTTTCTAACAATCAACTCATCAAGCTTGTTTGAGCTAGATTTGAACTTATCTTCATAGAGTCTTGCTTTCTCCAAATCTGCTTTCAGGTTTACCACTTCTTATTCAAGTCTTGTGCATTCATCGGTCTTGCTTTGCACCACTACATTCAAAAAATATTCAATTCTCTTATTTTCCTCCACTTGCACCTTCAATTTGGTGATCTCCTCATTTTCTTGTTTTAATTGCTCACTTACTTCTCTATGTATTTCTTTGAATTTCCTCAATTACTCTTTCAATTTTTGGATGCATTCATTTGCCTCATCAAGATTTTCTTTCAAATCTCTATTTTCATTTTCATCCTTGTCAAGATCTTCAAGAGCAGCCCGAAGTTCTTCTTTATCATCCATTTGTTCAATCTTCAAGATTTTCCTCAAGTTGTTAGGCTTCTTCGGAGGAACCAAGCTCTTATATCAATTGTTGAATACCCAAAATACTAAGAAGGGGGTGAATCAGTATCTTCTTAGATTTATTGAACAAACATCATCCAATTACTTCTATGCATATATCAGTAAAAATGAGCAAGAGCATTAACAACACATAAAAGTACACAACACATGAACACCAGGATTTTTGCATGGAAAACCCAAAATGGGAAAAACCACAGTGAAGATTAGTTCACAATATAGTATAACCGGTTATAAGATATTACAAAGGGTGGCTCACTGTGAGGACTCACTATCCAAAATGGGAGGCTCACTTCCTACAATAGAAAAAATGGCTTACATCCAAAAAATGAATTGATTAAGTTACACCTAACAAGTGTTGATTTAGTTCCTTTGATCCTCAGTAAATTGACTTTACACACTTCATCATCTTCACATACTTCTCTTCTCTGCACACTTCACAACTCTCACCATCAATCTCAAAACTATCAAATACATATATTTGATTCATCTGCAAGCATCGATTAGGTCGGCCTAATTAGATGCAACCCTTATTCACCAAAAATATCAACTGTCGACTTCAAGCTTGTACAAAAAAATTCCAAAAATAGTTCAAGTGTGTAGCATGATACAACATGTCAGCATAGACCAAAGATAGGTCGCACATACATCCACACCACAAAATTAATCCATTACAATATCAACTATTCATTAGGTTGGCTAGAGATAGACCTAATAACAAAATGCAATCAACAAAATAATGCCAACATTCCCTATGAGCACTTGAGCACACAATATTTTGAACTTACAAGCTTCCAAAATCCATAAACCATTTCCAAAACTACAAGAAATGATAATCAATAATGGAGGATTGCAGACTAAAATACTGGAGGATCATAACTACATATTGGTTCAAATACCGGTTCAGAATACCGGACCAAGCTAGAACTTATACTTGCAATTGTAACTCATATAACATGGTGACATCAATGGGGTATGTTCAAGATCATGATGGGCCAAAAAGTGGTGATATGATGGGTATGTGTAGGGTATGTGGCTGATGACATTTATTTTACCCAAAATTGATGAAACAAAAAAAATTTTAAAGGAGATTCTCAGGTTTCCACCAATATAAATTATGCTTTATTTTGAATTTAATAAATAATTATTATTCATTTTCTATTTGAATTATGACTAAAGTCCTAATTGATAGGCTAATTGAAAAACATTTATAGCTTTCAAACGATATCACATTTTTTGAATCCAAAACATGTGTCACATTCTATTCTTCGCATACTATAGGATTAAAAAAAAAAAATCATGAAGTTTTGACCAAGTTAAGGTGGTTAGATGTACGAAGTTTATATTTTTTTAAGTTGTAATAAAAAATTCATAATTAATTATTTACATGGAAAAAATTAAAAAAATATGCATCACATTGGGACATGAGTCCTCTAATTATATCTAAAATCTTATAAAAAAATATTATCATTTTATTGTGGTTAGGGTGGCCAGACAGACACCTACTTATTTTTTCCCTAAAATTTAAGTACTACTACATTGAAATTTCAAATTTTCACCAAATAGATTTCTATTTTTTTTAAATAAACCTAGTAGTTTAGAAACTAAATTTAATTTGCTACAGATTCTATTCTTACATATTTTTTAAATGATATAGATAACTTATTCAAAATTTTACATTAAGTTGCCTAACTCTAATTTTTCTAAATTTTTCACCACTTAAGGGCCTGTTTTTTCCATGATGATCCTACACATACCCAATGACAACACTAAATCTATATAATAAGATGGTCTTCTTCATTCTTCCAACACCCTTGTGTATGGTGTTGTTTTATTATCCATTATCTACGTTTCATGTTTAAACATTATAAAAAATTAAGGGTTTAATGAATGCATGTGGATCTCATTATTATTGATGGTTTTGATGTTTTAATTAGATACAAATGATTCACCCCTGATGCAACCACAGTCGGAGAGTCCTCAAAGAGAACAATCCAGACCATGCAGCAAGAGTCACACAATGGAAGCAACATAGAAATTGGAAGCAAACACCAATGCAAACATTCTTATTATCAGAGAATTTAATTACAACCAGTCGAGAACATCCAGGCTTACAGATTCAGCTAGCAGGCCTGATTACAACATGCTCAAAATACCATCTTCCTAGATGCTCCTCAATGTGAGTGAAAATTCTACAGAGAAATTCTTTCTTTCTCTAATCTCTAACTCTAATCTTTTCTCTACTACCACTGTTTCCTTAATTCATCAATTACAATGCTTTTATACATTTGCAGATCTAGACACATCCACATCGGCCCCAAAGATCATTACATTTTCCAAGGAAAGAAAATATAATGTACACATGAATAGGTCAGCCTTAAATTCAAATTATTCTCCAACAGGTGCATAAGACGAAGTGTGGACCTATAAGGAAGGTCGGGGACACTTCACGAAACATTTAAAATTACACCATTTAGATCTGCAAGATACGGAAATGATCCACAAGTGATCAAACTAGTCGTTAGATAAGAACATAAATCTGGTACCGATTCAAGAAACTGCCACATAATCTGGAAGTGATAACTTTCCAGAAAGTGCTCAAACTTTGAAATAAGGAAAATGAACATGTCCAAGATGAAAACATAGATCCACAAGGTCTAGCGAGCAAGCATGAAGAACTACCAGATCTACCAACCTAAACAAAATAGAAATTGAAACAAAGACAAACTGGAATGAAAATATTTTTGGGCGATGCAAGATTTCCATGACCCAAGGATTCTCATGTATCAGACACCCCTAGTGAGAAAATATGTTCCATGAGAGGAACTCATGAACATCGAACTAGGTTTAGAATGTAGATCCTATGCTCATTCTTGATCCAAATATCTTCTCTATCTGAACTTCTTTTCCTCCTAACCTCTCACCTTTCCTCTATCAAATCTTGCAACTTATTCTTCTCTTTACCTTCCCTTCTGTAACTCCTACCTACACAAGGTAGTAAGAAATATTTACCACAATTCGCCTTCTTCCTCCCACCTAATCTATCTCTTCTATAAAACTTAACCTTATCTTCCCTTCTATCTACAACCCAAGTCTTTTGTTGCATAATTCTTCCTTTAAATTCTTCTAGTTTCATCTCTCTCTACTTTAGCCACACTGTTCTTCTTCAAATCCATGCCATCCTCCAATACAACCTTTGCATCTCACTTCTCAACTCTGCAACTCTTCACAAGACTCAAGTTCCTCACTTCCTCTTGTTTATTTTTTAAGAAAGCCAAAGTAAACCTCTGTCCATTCCTCTCTACAGTAATTAGATTCCTACTGCAATCATCTATAGCTCCTTTTTCAAACTTCCAAGGTCTACCCAACAAAACATGACAAGTACTCATAGACAAAACATCACACAAAACTTCATCTCTAAAGGGACCAATATTAAAGTTCACCCAACATAGTTCTTTCACCTCCTTTACATGATCATCTTATTATCCTATAAGGACAAGGATGTGGAATCCTCTTCAAACCAAGTTTCTCCACCGTTTCCTCATATACCAATTTATCAGTACTTCCAATATCCATAATAACCTTTTAGCACTTACCTCCAAATTTGCACATAGTCCAAAAAATATTCTTCATCTGTGAAGTGTCAACCTTTCCCCTACTGTGCCTCATCAAGAATCTCCTTAGCATAAGAGATTCTCCCTAATCTAGTTCTATCCCCTCTTTGACCACCTATTCTTCATATGCCACACAAATCTTCTTACCATTTCCTTTACTTGATCCCTCAAGACATTCAAAGGATCAATGTCCAATTTCTCCACACTTAAAACATTTACCCAAGAACTCCCTACTACCATTTCCTCTCCTTTGTACTCTCTGGTCTTATTCTTTACTCCATTTAGGTCTTGATTCTTCTTCACTTATCTACTTCTCCTTGCTACTGCTTATCTACTTCTCTCTCCCTCTGGGATTATTCTGTTGTCTTTTCTTTACTTTTTCTACTACTTTCAAAGCATACTAGTAAGCATCTTCAACTATGGAAATCCTCAACATACTCATCTTATCCTGATTGCTAAATCTAAGGAAATTTATATACCTCACCACCTTCTCCCGAGTCATCTCTCGATGCCCAGATCTGATCATCATCTGGTAAAATTCCTCAGTATATTCCTTAACACACATATCCTTCTACTCTAGGTTCTACAACTTCTTAAACAATTCCAACTCATAGTCTACTAGAATAAACTTAGCCTTTAGTCTTGCAACCATCTGTCTCCATCGGGTGATCGTTGTTTCACCATTCTCCACTCTATCCTTCTGCAAATATTTCCACCATAAAGCAACATGTCCTTTTAATTTAGTTTGTGCCAATCTAACCCTCAACGGGTCTCTAATATCCTCAAGCTCAAAATAGTCTTCCAACTCTCCTATCCAGTCTATCAAGTCTTCTTGATTCAAAGCTCCAGAGATGTTAGAAACCTCCACCCTATGACTTCTACTTGCTTGTGCCACAGCTCTCAAAAGTCTCTCTTCTCCCTCATCTATCAGCCCTTCAACCTCTTCAATCTCCAGTTCTTCTACAGCTTCTTCATATTCATCCTTTGGTTCATTTTTTCTCCTCAAACCACCCAAGAGGTTCCAGATCTCATTCCTCATCTCATTTCTAGAGTCCTCCATCATCTGCTCCATTCTTCTATGGTTCATCCTTCTCAGCAGCATCTCTCCCCTTGCTCGGTGCAACTGACTCAACTCAGCGATCTGACTACAAGGTTTCAATTTCCTCTCTCTCAACAATCTATTGAACACACTTACATCCTACCTCAGATCGGCGTTTGGTTCACCCAAGGAATACCACATGGACAGCAACCCACTCAAGGTTCACAACCAACTCTCATCTCAAGATTCATAGGTTCACAACCTTCTACTCGGATACCATTTGATGTAGCCACAGTCGAAGAGTCCCCAAAGAGAACAGTCTAGACCATGCAGCGAGAGTCACACAATAGAAGTAACACAGAAATTGGAAAGAAACACCAATGCAAACATTCTCATTATCAAACAATTTAATTACAAACAGCCAGAAACATCTGGGCTTACAAATTCAGCTCGCAGGCCTGATTACAACATGCTCCAAATACCATCTTCCTACATACTCCTCAATGTGAGCGAAAATCCTACAGAGAAATTATTTCTCTAATCTCTAACTCTAATCTTTTCTCTACTACCATTGTTTCCTTAATTGATCAATTACAATGCTTTTATACATTCATCTATCTAGACACATCTGCATCGACCCCAAAGATCATTATATTTTCCAAGGAAAGAAAATATAATGTACGCATGAATAGGAAAGCCTTAAATTTGAATTATTCTCCAATAGGTGTATAAGACAAAGTGTGGACCTATAAGGAAGGTCAAGGACACTTCATGAAACATTTACAATCACACCATTCAGATACACAAGATACAAAAATGATCCACAATCGATCAAACTAGTCATTAGATAAGAACATAAATCCGGTGTCGGTTCAAGAACTACCACATAATCCAAAAGTGATAACTTTCCAAAAAATGAACCAATCACGCTCAAACTTCAGAATAAGGTAAATGAACATGTCCAAGATGAAAACATAGATCCACAAGGTCTAGTGAGAAAGCATGAAGAACTACCGGATCTACCAACCTGAACAAAACAAAAACAAAAACAAAGACAAACTAGAATGAAAATATTTTTGGGTGATGCAAGATTGCCACAACCCAAGGATGCTCCTGCATCAACCCCCCTCTCAATTTTCTTGTTCATTCAACATGGTAAATAACTCTCATGTGATAATATATCAAGTAGACAAAGAGTGGGGAATGAGAATGCTCCTCCAAGATACCCAAGTTGTCATGACTCATCCATGAACATTCTCTTCATAGGTCCATGTTGAACTCATGTCCAACCAAGGTATAAGCTTCTTGAACTTCTTATTGAAATCTCATCAAGAGTAACCATCTCAACAACATGTCTCTAACCACAAGATAACTCCAAGCCTCACCTAAGTCTTCATGTATCCATGAGCACTTGTAACCGATCAATACATGCCAACCTCCAAATGCAACATAGCACCATCATGAAGTAATCAATCAAATGATCATGTACTCAATACAAAGAGAACCACACAAGATAAATGTAAAAGTTGCAATCGTGAATCAAGAACATAAACATGACAACATGATCTAGCCATATCCTCTTAGGAGATCACATGCAATAATGCATACATCTTGGTCTCAAGTGAACCCATATCATGCCAAAAATATATAACATCAAGAGTAAACCATGACATAATAACAAACACACTCTAAAGCAAGAATTAACATCTATAATCACATCAAGATAACCACCTCTTGCCAAAGAAAACCAAGATGTCAAAGAACCCTCACTGCATATAAATGGAATCCAAGAATCCATTCATGACAACAAAAAACACTACAAAAGAGCATCCACCATCAAATGGCGAATCCACATCGCTTCCAACAACTCCCACTAAATTGTAATACTGAGCTACACATGCAGTGCAAGGGCACCTAGTAAAACTTTGTAAATATGGTCAATATTTTTGGGTGTTTGAGTCTTGTGTGGTGTAATAAGGTATTTTAAAGACCAATTGACATGTTTTGTTAGGTTTTTTATTCATTAGTTGATCGGGTGTGAAACTTGTCAATTCTTGCAAATGTTGTCATGTGAAAAATTCAAAAAAAGTGCAAGAATGGGAAGATGAAGAGTCAAATGATGAATGGAGGTTAGCAATTAGTTTTTCTCAGTTGGGGAAGGTTTAGGATGCTTTAAAAAGCACTGGTACACGTTCTTGAAGGGTTAGAAGCTATAATTTTCAAATTTGAATATCGAACAATAGACTTTTCCTGTGTTTTTCAAAGTATTTTTCTACTGCAGGCTCTTGTACTGCCTGGTGTGGTCAAAACATGCAATTTTATGGGTTAGGATTGATGTAGAGTTGAATTAGCTTCATTTTTAACTTTTTCTCATAATATTTCATTTAGTTTTAAGGTTTTTATTGCAAATTTTCATATGACAACATTTGCAAGAATTGTCAAGTTTCACACCCTATCACCTAATGACTCAAAAACATGAAAAAACCTGTCAAGTGGTATTTAAAAGACCTTATTACAGCACACAAGACTCAAAAACCCAAAAATCCCACATTTTAACATATCAAGAGTGTAGGTATGATTGTTTTGGAACAAACCCCTTGAAAACTTGCTGTTGCATTTGACAATAGGCTTAAAAGAGCATAAATTCACCATTTTTTGGTCATAAATTGTAGATAATAGTTTCAATCCACAGTATAAAACCTTTTATAGATACCCATTACACCCTTTAGAAACATATCTCAAAAGATCATAAGGCTTCTTTGGAACATATCCATCAAATCTTTGTTGATGTATTTGCACAAAGACCTAATTAAGCTCCTACAACAAGGAAATTGATGGTTATACACACTCTAGACCTCAAATATCCATACCAATAGCTTGGAAACATCAAATTAGGTCTTCACATGCATTTATCATCATCTAAAATGATCCCATAACAATTCTTCAACAAAACCCTACCTCTATGGATCAAAATTACTCAAAACAAGTGCTTTTTCAACCTAGGGCATCATCATATGTACACAAAACCCTCCTCCTTAATCTTGAAAAAAACATAAAATAAAAACCTACACCTAAATATTCCATTCAACCAAGTTATATCATTTTCTACTAGGTGGAATGGCTTACAAGTCTATTTTTTCATTCAAACCCTCTAATTCAGGGTTTCCTTGCTACCTTCAGAAAAAATGCAATATAACCCTTAAAACATAATGAAATATTATGATAAAAATTTCAAAATGAAGCTAATTCAACTCTCTATCAATCCTAACCCATAAACTTGCATGTTTTGACCATACCAGGCTGTACCCTTCACTAACATATACCAATGATTTTTAATCCATTCCAAACCTTCCCTAACTAAAAACAACTAACTCCTAACTTCCCCTCATCATTTGACTCTTCATCTTCCCATTCTTTCACTTTTTTGAATTTTTCACATGACAAAATTTGTAAGAATTGACAAGTTTCACACCCTATCAGCTAATGACTCAAAAACATGACAAAACATGTCAAGTGGTCTTTAAAAGACCTTATTACACCACACAAGACTCAAACACCCAAAAATCCCACATTTGACCATATTTACAAAGTTTGAATAGGTGCCCCTACACCAACATGGCATAATTAAAACCATCTCCTCCAAGAAGATCATCTAGGTCTACACACAAAACTAAAATGCTAGTAACGTCAATTGAAACCAATATCTCTAGCTAAGAAAATACAACTACCAACAAACCATTAGGAATATATCCAACACCTCCAATCCATCATTGTCAAAAGCTCACACTAAAAATTGTAACCAAGCTACCCATGACATCATGATAAACAATATGCTACAAATCCCATAACCCACTATCCAAGTAATATAAACATCATCCATACTCTCAACTCAAAGCACACATACCAATATACAAATAACTACAGATAAGGCCAACTAACAAATTCTACTACAAAAATCAATCAAATATGGTAGATATAGATAGTCCACATCTGAGTCATCCTAGTGAAATCAATAATCTATGCATACCTACCAATCACATAACTCATATATTCAATCATTGAAACATGCAAACTCATCATCACATTAGTAAACTGCAAACTAAGATATCAAAGAGAATAATCCTATAGACCAAATGACTCAAACACCAAATCAACCTTAGATATAATTTTCCAAACATGTCCACACCCAAGCACCATAGTCAAGGAACCAAAAACTCATCTAGGAGATAAGAAACAACCACCTAATACCAAATCAAATCACCACCAAAATATCACAAACCTGATTATGTCATTCAAATGCAAAAGATTACCTACATAATCATCACACCATAACCAAATCCAATGGTGTACCTACACTCAACTATAAACCAAACAAGAATCCAAGCCTCAAAGCATGTCCAACCCTATCCTCAAAACTAAAGACAACTTGTGTAGCTATCACCTTCAAAGTCTTACTCTAAAAACACATGTAAACCTATACCTAGAAGCACCAAACTGATAATAAGTTGTACCATCATGAAAAGCACATGAAAGTATGTACTACCTCAAGGTTTTCCACTTGACTCATTTGGATTCTCACACAATCACACCCTAAATCTCAACCACCCACAAATTTCCAAAAAAGTACACAACTCTCTCTGCTCATAAAACTAAGAATATAAAACCACTATGAACTTGTACACTAAACATGCTCTCCAATGCCTATCAAAATTGAAAAATGAATTTCATACACAAAATTTATGCTAAAAACCATGAAATCAAGAACATCAAGCTTTTAGGCTCCAAAAAATAGTCAAAAAAGAAAAATCGAGAAATCAAACCTATACCACAGTGTAGTGCATGGAGAGATCTTTCTGACAAGTATAAGAAGTAAAAAATAGACCAACTTGGTGAAAGTTATGCATGTTGGAAAATATTTGTTCAATTTAGCTATTAGGTGGAGTACTGGTGACCCTTGGTTGACTACCTAATGGCCTTCCAGTGGTGGTAAAGCCACCCAAGTGGTGCCACCCACAAGCTGAACAAACACACCACTATAAAATTTGGTTTAATTTTATTTCCAGTTGAAAATGTGGTGGATTTTAAATTTATTAAAAAGTGGTTAAAATTTTTATGTTGGTAGCTTTATTTTAAAGGCCCAACACTTGGTGTACTAATAGCCTAAGCCTACTAGCTAACACCAGCCTTTCAGCTAACAATTCCATCAACCTGTTTGATGCAATACAAAGGAAGAAAACTCACTCTTTCAATCTCAACTTAACAAAACTCTAACAAAACTTTCATGTCCTTGCAATTAGGACTAAACATTCTTCACAAAACTCTTGATTTCAAATCACCAAACTGAGAACAAGACTCACAAATCACTTTTTGATTCACTAAACACCACTGACCACATTCAAAAGACTGGCCCAAAAATTTTCTTCAACCCAAACAACTCAACATGAGATCCTTCTTCAAGTAGTCTATCCTAAATCAGCATTTAGGTCCTTTTAAACCACACAAACCACCAACCATACAAACCCAAGACCATTTATCTTTTCTAATGCTACAAACAAGTATAATTAGGTCTTCTCAAACATATCATGCCATTTCCCACCTTTTTTTACATGGCATTTTAACAACCCCTTATGCTAAACTTCCATTTTAGACTCCTAAAAGGTGACTGTCACAAGTCAATCATGCAAGATCAGTGTATAAATATTCACAAAACTTCTAATCCATAAAATATTATCTGGGAAAGGCTTCCATTATACCTTGACAACCCTTCTTAATCATTATACCCAAGTAGAGGACCTTTTACTTTATCAAAACATAAAATCTTCACTATTAACTGCCAATTTCCAGATTTTTACACTAACTACAGTGCTAGAGCATCATCATTTATTAGGCTAATCACTATCTTTTGATCTAAAAACTTGGAATATAAAATATCATAGTGAAATAATCCTCACCACCAAATTCTAGTATTTTCCACCAATTAGATAAGGAGATTCTTAATTTTGTTAACCCACTATTTACCCTAGGAGGCTTTTTGACCCGTCTGCAATAAAAACACAATATCTTTCTCCACATTTGATGAAAATGAATTAAACAAGTTGAAAAATGAATTATACTCATGTATTCCCCATTCATAATAGCCTCCCCTTAAAAATATGATTGCATAGGGCCGAACTGTGCTCTGCAACATCCATTTACCAGTCAAGAACAAAGAAATACAGAGTTTTATTCATGATTTTCCTTTGCAATGTAAAAATTCCCACTTTCCTTGACTTATGTAAGGCTTATTTATACATTTCAAATCAAAAATAACTCCAACCAATTGACCAAAAATAACTTTTCACGTACTTGACTCTTGAACTTCCATACTTTGCCTTTTTGCCATTTTTGAACTTTAGCAATTTTACAAGATTTGCACTTTTTGACACATTAACCCTCCTAGGACTCAAATTACATTGAATATGTTATAATATGACCTTCCAATCTCAAACATATGCTTCTCATATGAAAATGACCCTTCATATTCTTTTACATGTAATTTTGCAACTTTTTGCAAATATGACATAAATGTAATAGATTGACACCAAATAGATAAACTAAGACCATATGACCAAACTAGGACTAAAAACATATTTGAAATGGTCCATTAGACCTTATTGCAACACCAAATTACCTAAATTAATCCAAAAACTCAAGCATGCCTCATGGAGGCATAAAATTGAGGCGGTGCTCCTACACCACTATTAGTATGATAAACCAATGACTGTGGGTATGACAGAAGCCATGGGGGGTCTACAAGCATCCCTTGCCACCAAATCCCCCATTTTTTAGTTTAATCTATTTTGCAAGAAATGTTTTTACCAGTGGGATTTTTTTTTTTTAATTTTTTGCAGATGGAAATTTGCAAGCCATATGGTCATATAGCTCTATTAGGCAATTTTTTTTACTTTCTTCATAGTGAGGAAATAGGTCATATTATATATAATTTTTCATCTCTTGGACAACCCAAATCCAAGGTTGACGTCTATTTTTTCTTAGGAGGTCATCTACAAAAATTCCCCTACAAAACCCTCATTTGAATGCACAACCAAGAAACCCTTTTGACCCAAAATTTCTCATGCCCCAAATCTACAAACAACCCATCATAACAAAAAACCCAAAACCCTTAAATTTGTAATAAACAACTTGCAAAACCCTCATATCTTTCCATTTCTTTCATTCTCTTATGTAAAATCATAGCTTCAAACTCAAACACTATTTTCTCAACCTAGGGTTATCCAATCATAACCGTGGATATAATACCAAATGAAAGGAAACTTGCAATCACATAATGATAATTTCCACATAACCCAAATAGAGAAATCTATGCAAATAAGTATTCAAAATCCACATGCAGGAGAATAGACAATAATAACCGTCAAAATATGACACAAGTTATACCATGGGAAAACCCTCAAGAGGGAAATCCTAGCCTCCAAAAGCATCCATCACTCATGTATTATTGAAAAATAAACATTACAGTTAACATCTTCAGAGCTCTCCATGAACACCATTGAAGCATGAAGCCCTCAAAAATCACTCCATGTCAACAAGCATGTAACCACACATCCCTTGCCATAATACAACGCTCACAAATGCTAACAAGAACTAACCTATAAACTTCCAACTAGCCAACCTTCAACAACTATTCATGTGGTTTATTTTATAGAAACAAGCTCCCACAAAATCACCAAGTGGTATTACCTAAAACAATGTGACTAAAACCATGAGATTACAAAACCATGTCCCCACATTTAATATTGTGTACTTTATAAAATTACATTCCCCAATAGTAAATAAATATATTTTACAACTCACCTTATATCCCAATGTTACATACAACATAAAGTGGCCCCATCAATATTAACTCCTAGTAGTAGTGATGCACATACTTCTAGGTCTCCTAGGTGCACCACACATAATAATAAATTTTATATTATAAACATTATGTAAGGTCTAAAACATATTATTCCTAACAACTATTATTAGGAAATAAATAAAATGATGATTTTATTTATTTTTAGAAGGATGTGAAAACTAAATAAATTAAATAATTTATTTAATTTTGGATGAATAATTATCTAATTAAATAATTAAAATTAATTTAATTATTTGGATGAGAAGATAATGCAAGATTTAATTAAAAAATTAAAAAATATTTAATTATGTGTATAAGAAAAATATTTGAAATTAATTATACAATTAAAGATATTTAATTATATTATATTATGGAAAATTATTTAATTGATGGAGGGAAACGGGTTAGTTTAATGAAGTAATTGGAAATTATTTAATTAATAGTGATGAAAAAGGTGATGAGTGATAATGACTATATATGATGAATTAGAGGAATGCATGATGTGTGTTGATGATGGTAAATGATGGATTAGAAGAATGTGTTAGACATTTGTATATGTCTGCATTTTTCTCTCTTTTACGGAATGTAACATATTACATTATTTAAAAGACATGCTACTAATTTAGAAAAATTAGGTCATACTAATGCTCAACTATTCCCTAGTGGACAAAGTGATGATGATCGAATGGTAGGTTTCCCCCTCGAAAGATTAGCCGAAAAATAATAATTTCTAGATTAAGCTCACAATAGGTAAATGTGATAGGTTTGGTGAATATGGGAATGAAAATTGAGTTCAGGTTGGTGAAGAAACTAGTCAATATAGTTGGTCCATGATGAAAATGGAATGCGGTGGGTAGAATGGGGGGGATCTAGGGTTTAAAAGTTTATAAATAACCCCTTGGGGGTCATTTTCAAGTCACTTGCACACTCCTAGGTTAGATATTTGAGAGCTTTGAGAGATATTTGAGGATAAATCTATTGCATATGTGGTTGGTGTACCACAAACAATTCAACAAGTAGATAAAGTATGATAATACTAATAGTCGGCTAGAGCACCTCAAGTAGTATGTATCAAACCCTTTCATCCTTGGTTGATGTTTATAGTGTAGTAAATGTTGGGCCTAGGGAGTCCATCAACTGTATTGAATTAGCTTGGATTCCTTTGAAACTTGAAACATGATGTGTTTGAAGCCCAACACGACACATTTGAAGGTGTTAGTGTGCATTTGACAAAATACAACACATTTTATTTTTGGTTCACAATTGATTTTTCTATCATGACACCTTTGAAAAATGGCTCGGATTTAATTTGGGTAACACAACTCTTTTGAAAAGAAGCTTGTGAATGATTAGGAAATTTTACATTTTTATTTTCTAGCTTGTATATGTTTGGAAAAAAATTTATCAAATCGCATTTAAAACAAAGAGTTTCACATTTTGGTATTTTTCTTATTTTTTGTAAAGTTGATATTGTGGGTGTTATGTTTGAATATTTCTCTAGACCTTATTATGTCATAGGAGAGACGTCCTACCATCTTGTAGAGGATTTCCTACCTTAGTGAGAAAAATTTTGGGTTCCTGGATATTATAGGGTTATATCACATTACTTTCACGCCCAGGATTAGGGCACATAGGACGTTCATGATCACTCTTGTAGAGAGATGGCATAATTATAGATCCTCATTCAAGTTGTCAACTAGGGAGGATACACTCACCCTTGAGGAAATATGGAGGATCTGAAGGATCCTGATTGTGGGTGATCAATTTTTTTACAATACCATCATTGGTGAGGAGGCCTTACAACAAGTTTTCCATGATGATGATATCAACATAGAGGATGGTGAGATGGGCCTCAGATGGGGAGTATGTATTTTTTATGATCTCCATTTGGTGTTAGGTGGATTGATATGTAGAATTCTTGTGCTTGATTATAGATCACAAGGATTATCTGTTGCATGGGGTCACATCCTTGAGAGGATGCTAACAAATGGACTTGTTTATGTATGGGGTCATGTGTTTTCGCTCACTTGTCTCATGATATGAATTAGGTTGTGTATCATTTTAATATGATCAGTTTACTAGTTGGGGTGACCTTTATTCATGTTTGGGCATGGGAGAATATTGTTGTCACTCATCCATCGAGAGAGGTTAGACAGTGGTTTAGGCACCCTTATATTTATTACTATAAGGCCATTTTGACATAACATTTGTTAGGTAACTTGGATTATTAGAGGATATGCTTGATTATATGGATTCATTTATCTAGAGGTTATTATGTGAGGCCTAGGAAAATGATGATAAGAATATACCTTCCTAAAAATAGACTCAGTCGCTCATTGGTCAAAAAACTCACATTATTGAGTTATATCTTCAAGAAAAGGTCAAGAGACAATTTAGAGAGACTTGAGATGTCCCAAGAGTGTTGGCCATTTTCTCTCACATAGAAAGAGATAGGTAAAAATGGGCTCATAGGTTCCTTAGGTGGTAGTGACAAATTTTTTTAACCTAGTTCATGTTCAATGGGTGTAGACAGAAGTAGTAGAGGATGTAGGGAAGACCCTATATTTTAATTTGTGGTGGGTATTATAGAACCCAATCAAATTTACATGCTTTGATGGTAGATAAATTAGACAACCTAAATGGGAGGTGGAGCTAGCTAGGTTTTTCCAAGTGAGGTGCCAAGTGGAGGTGGAGGATGTGATCAAAGGGAGGTGGGAGGGAGAGGAGATGATGGTTGTCAGGGGGTGATGGAAATGAGAGGAGATGATTAGAGGGGGGGTTTTGGGAAAGGAGGTGAAGATAATGGGGATATGGGGTATTATACCCAATTTTCCATCATCATTTTTCTATATGTGAAGGTGGAAACACTAAAACATGCTTTGATTTATGAAATCCCCTATACAACACAACCTTTTCCTCCCTTTTCATGTGTGTAGGTCAAATTTGAAGGTTTTGTCAATAGGAAGTTATAGGAAACACAATGTAAATCATAACACAACATCTAAGATTTATAGGTCCCAAAAAGGAAACCTTTTTAGTCTAGGGTTCCCACGCCCCTATCTCTATAATTCATGCTCAAATTTTAATGACATGTTCTTCTCTATCATCATTTTCTAGATCTAGGTTTGTTCTATCAATTTCCATTTTCATCTATGTGATAAATTACACTTTTTCAGTTCTAGTGTTTATATCAATTAGGATTTTTTAGACACTTAGAATTTTTCTCCTCTTTACAAATCAAAAGGATCAAACCCTAGGATATTGGCTCTCCATTTTGGCAATAATCCAATCATCAATCTTAGTTGATTTTGTTCCCATATGCAAAGGAAAGTTAAAAGAGTTGATCTCAGTTAGGTCTAGGACCCCTTTTCCTACTCTACATATACAAGGATAAATGAGGTGGAAAATTAATTTAAAAATACATGTTACAATGGTAAGTGACAAGGTGGAAAAATGAAACCATAGGAATTCACCTAATGATTTCACATACTTTTCTAGGCCATGTTGTTATTAAACTTCATGATTGACTAGGATATGAGATTGACTTGCAACTTGAAAGGTGAGTCAATCAATTCTAAGATTTTAATTGGGGTATCTGGGAGTGGATTTTTGAATTAAATACAATGATGTAACTAATTAATAATTAATATGCACTACTCTAATGTAAAAATAATAAATCTAGAAAGTCATAGACAAATTTTATGTTCAACAATAGTTTGAGCAGACTTTTGGGCATCTCTTATATAAATTTGAAGTTGAACTTGCAAGACTAAGTCACCTAGGGAACCTATATCTAAGTAAATAAATTTATAATCTATCTTCATAGCCCTTAGGTGTCTGATCAAAGACTTCTTCCTTTTGGATCCCTCTTTTGGATCTTTATCAATTGCTAAGATAATCGAGTTTCTATATCTTGTCAAGTTGTAGGGTTTGGATGCAACAATGATCAAATGGTCTCCAATATTCACCAATCCTCTTGAAATTTGTAGCCTACACATTCAAAGAGAAAGGAAGGGTTATGCCATGTAGGGTATTTCCTCATTCAAACCTTGTGTTCGTGTTTCCACCTCCACAATGCCAAAATTGATGAAACAAAGCTTATCCCTTTGAGGGATAGAGGCTAAATTATAAATGATTGATGAATCAACAATTGAATGCAAATAACCACTCAATTTTTTTTTGCTTGAAGAACTAAAATCATGCATACCTCCTGATGGAACCCTCAAAAAAAATTTGTTCCATCTCAAGCCCTTGTCACATTTGGATGTATGACTTGTAATGCCCCGCCGTGCAAACCCCAAAGGAACTAATAACAACGAAACAATTTTTTTTTTAAAGAATATAATAAACATACTTAAGTATTCTAACATAACAATGAATTAAGTTACACGACTAATTCCATTGGGGTACACGAGGTCATTACTACACTAACCCATAACAACGAAAATAAGATAAACAACAATTAAACAATTATATAAATCTATTCATTCCCATTTCATCATTTAAAATATCTATTAACCAATAACCATATTTATAACATATGTACATAAGACAATGAAAGATACTATAAAGATATGAGGCATTTATATTACCACAGAAATAACACAACTTAACACAACCATTACCAATGATCGCTCCTGAATAAATACATGGCCTGAATAAACATTACATCCAAATGATAGTAAAATACAACTGTCTGAAAATACATCTCAACAACCACATATACAATTTACAACAAGGTCATCCCAACACGTGTGGGAGACAATACATCAATGAATACATTACATCTGAAGTATAACATACATCAGGTACAAGAATTACTGGATCATCAACATCCTCCAAAACCCTACAATAAAAGATATATCTGCAACAGAAAAGGAAACCCAACGGGGTGTGAAGCACGTTCCACCCAACCACCCCCATGCTGAGAGTAGACAAGGAAGGGTCCCCGACCAAGCATGCCTAACAATAACAAAGACTAACTCCAAATAGACAACTTTAACATCAAGGACCACTTAGAAACTCAACAACGACAAATCCAAAGGCACAACAACAACCCACTTCAGAACATAACAAAAAGTCATAATCACAACATCAATGAAACTCAAGACACCATATCAAAGACTATTTCCAACAATAACCAAAGAGAAATCAATAAATCACTTAACCACTATAGACACAATATCACTTAACAATTACAATCACAAAGTCACTTAACAACTACAAACACAATATCACTTAACACTACAATCACAACATCACTTAACATGAGGTTACAATGCTTCCAGAGAACAAAGATCATGAATATCGCACAATAACTGATTAACTATCGACATAGGAAGAGTGTCATGCATAAATTGCCATGAGTTACCCTGGCTCAACCTTCCTAGGCTACCGGACCCCCATCCTGGGTTACCCTGGCTTGCCTCTACCAGCCGCCGGACCCTCACGCAAAACTATGCGTCCCATCTCCTCTCGAGCCTTATCATTCACTTGCTTCACGAGAGAGACATTCTTTATCTTTATTAGTGTGAAAGATCCCCATTAATTCTTTTAGATTATCACTTAATTAAACTCTAGGTGAGTTACCCTAGTGCCCCTTTGTGTGTCGGACCCCCACAAAGAGCCACTCTCCTATCGACAACACACAAGGTACAACACCACAATAGGTAACTAGACAATCATAACCTCTCCAATCCAAGGAGGAAACAAAACAAAGAAACTCACTCCGTACACTGGAGGAAAACAAATACGAACACACACTCCTTCCAAAGGAGGTACAAGTCTCATTACCCTCTCCTATTTCTCAAGAGGCACAAATCCCCGTTTGTGGAAATCGGGTACAACATAATAGTACAACTCTACACCATTCCCAAGGTGATGCACAAATTGAACCTTTACATAAAACATCCCACTCTATAGAACTTCTCTGGAAGACTTACATAGACCCTTAACCCCATTTGCCCGACACGGAGAATAAAAGAAATATGACAGAAAAGCATTCCAAGCAACTCATTATCTAATGTTAGAGTTTCCTAAACCCAGTCAAATACAGTTTTCAATCTTGCATTTACTCAATCAAATACACCAAATTCATTTCCCAACATTGAAGTATTTATAGCCCCAATCATTTACTCTAAACTTCACAATTAACTTCCCTAATCAAAGCGTTCCAATAAATAAAGTCATCAACTCGAAAGAAATCCAATTTAATTCAACTCACCTAATATATTCCTAATTTGCACAACTATATTAAACATTGCAATTTCTCCTATTCTTATCATATTAAAAAATCATATTTACAACAAAACAACACTATTAACCAAATGTTCATATATATACAAATAATCATTTAATAAAATTAATATAATCCAATTACAAAATTATTTTATAAAACCAATTTAAATTAAATCACAGTCGAATATTATAAACAAAAAAAATTGAATTAAAACTCAATAAATATATATATATATATTAAATAATATATAATATATATATATATATTAATAAAAATCAAATTATAAAATTTATTTTATAAATCAAATTTGAATTAAATTAAATTAAATTTACAAACTCTAAATAAAATTACGAATTTTTTTTTAAAAAAAAAATAGAATGAACTTAATACACAACATTACACACGGGCCCCACGCAGTAGAAGGTACTGCGTACCTCCCAAGGAGGTACTGCGTACCTCCCAAGGGAGGCCGCAGTCCCATGACTGTGCAGTGCCTTGGGGTCGGGGCTGGTACGGCTACCGCCGTCCACTCCCCTTCCCCAAATTTAAAATACTTTCACTTATAAATTTTGTTTTTATAATTTTATTTTTATATATTTTATTCTAATTTCATTTAAATTTTCAATGCACTTTTAATTTTATTTTTCTCATATATATATAATTCGTACTAAAAATGACCTCGAACCTATCAAATTCATAAATATTCTGAACATAAAAATCCGTAAAACATATATATATAATTTATTATTTTCCAGAATGAAATTAACCCAATACCCAGATTTAAAATATATACATATATTTATTTTATTCAATATTCTTAAATACAAATTTTTTTTTTTTTTTATTCTTTTCATATAAAATGAAATCACACAGTGCTCAAGACATATATATACATCTAAATAACACAATTAGAAAATAACATATATATGTATTTTTAATTTTATATAATCTATATATATATATAACCAGAAATTCAGAACAACAATTTAATAATAGATTTTCCAAACTAAGTTTCATTGAAGAAATTTTTTTGAAGGTACTACTATAATTTCCTACAAAGGGTTTGAGGGTTTAGCAAAATCAAGTTTTCTATTCACAGTCGTTTTCAAAAGAAAATAGAGGAATAGTTTTCTCAACTCAACAAATTAGATTATTTTTACACCACAATAAAATAACAGTAAATTTAAAGAATGAAACCTGGAGTCCTTCACCTTGATGAAGAATCCTTTTTGAATCCTCTTCTTGACTTTCTGCCTTCAACTCTTTTCCCGATCTTCGGCCTTCAACATTCTTCTGAATCTCTCTTTCTTTCCAAAACCACAATAATTTTTACCAGAAAACACCAAAACCCAAAAACTATCTTTTCTTTTCCAGATCAAAAACAACCGAGCAAAAACTTCTGTCAGTGAATAATCCTCTCATAAAAATAATAAATCAAAACAAATAATCCATAAAGCTCTTCCGCTTTCTTTTCTCAAAAATCCTCTTTTCCTATTGGTCCTTTTTCCAGCTTTTAAAAGCTCACACTTATCTAAAATTTTTAATTAAAAATTAATTATTTACACAAGATATTTTCCACACAAGATTTTCTAATTTTAATATTAATAAAAAGATAATATTTAATTATTCTCAACAATATTAATTTAATTTAATTTCTTGCACTTTAATTAATTAAATACCTTTTTAATTTACAATATATTTAAATTTAATATTTTTCTAACTCTCAATTAAATCAAATAACAATGCAACATTAATTAATTATTTTATGAAATACAATTAATTAATTAAACACTAACCAAGAATTAAATAAATACTCAACAATCAAACTACATAAAGACAAAGACAAAACTTCAGTCATAACACAACGACTCACAACAAACGACGGACTTGGGACGGGGACACTTCCAAACCTACTCCCTTTTTCAACATTTTACCCATTGGGTTAATTTATTGCTCGCCCTATCCTGCCGAAGCAGGTGGAAATGAGACTTATTCCTACAATCCTGCATCCAAAGAAACGTCAAGTAGCACATGTATATATATAAATAATCAAGCATCCTATCGTGAGAAGGAATTGTAGTGTAGCAGGGCACTCGTGAACGAGTGATGCTACACTGTCCTCTCACCTAATCTATTCTAACAATTACAATATCAATGACGAACTAACATTTCTAACCAAATTGATCATAAGATAACATGATTACTTAACTACTGCATCATAACTAATTATTAAACTATTGCATTATAAAATAATATTGAATTCAAATAACATGATCACCATAGAATCATCATATCAACATATAAAACATTAATGAACAACTATATGAATAAACAATAATCCAATCAACACACAGAGTATCATAAATCATACTAATAATGTCATATCAAATGATCATGTCCACTAAAGGAATAACATCATCAAACTTCAAACCAACCAAATCAAACCATAATAGTATCAATGTATCAAGTTAAAGCATAGAAATTAATAAATCCAAACTGTAAGAGGAGGGGTATTACATGACTGATATTTGAGGGTTTAGGATTCATTCTTTCATAAGCGCTTGTATTGTTCTATTTTGTTGTTGAATCCCTATTTCCCGTTGCCAGTCATTTTAAAACAATTTATGTTATTCATTTTCATTTGGTCGGCAGTCCCTCCAGCCTAGGTCTGAGTCTCAGAATTTTTATAAGGTTAAGTTAAATACTTGTTTAGCCTTTACATCCTTTGCATTATAATGGCTTAGGCATCTTTGAGTCCTTTATATCGTATCATCCTACAGGATGCCCTCCATTAAAACAACTTATGATCACGTTCCTAAAGGATTTCACTTAAGTTCTATTGGCCTTTTGTCTTTATCGCTCATCGCTGATTATTTTTGAAGTGTGTTCTAAATCGGCAATGAACGATGAGGTAGTATCTCTTTGATATTTCTGATCACAAATTGTTGCTGGAGTTTTTAAATTCAATGTGTGATGATAAATGTCCTTTGTATTATTGAGGGATCGCTTATTGCTAATGGCTTTTGAGCCCTCAATATTGTAATAGTGATAAGCAATGCCCTCTAGCCTTATGATCTTATTTGCATTGCCTATCGCGGATATGTTATGAAATGTTATTTTCAATTAGTGATGAGCAATGGATGGGTTTCCTTTGCATTACATACCATAGATTTGTTTTAAGTGCTAAGTTCTATATTAGCAACACGCGATATGTAATGACACTATAATGATCTCTAATCGCTAATTACTTGTAAACCATATGAGGAAAATTAGTGATGAGTGATGGCTTGATATTTTATCGTTTATCGTTGATCCATTCCAAAGCCTTAATTTTGATTGGTGATGAGCGATGGATTTTCCTATTTTAAAATTTTCTTTCGCTAATCTGAGTACATCTTATTTGTGATGTCTTTTGTACCATTGGTTTTCATGCAGGTGTATGTGTCTACATCTCTTGTCATTGATAGAAGCCTATGTATAAGGTTGGATTAGCGAGGAGCAATGGGAATGAACGTGATCAAAGGATAGGCTGCAGATCCAAGGGCTGAGATTTCATCACATAAAACACTTGCATCACTGATGGAGCTAGACCAGGATGAGGTATATCAATGATAAGTGACAACTATTACATGAAGAGGAAACATGGAAAAATCCTGGGGACTTCACATAAAGCAAAGAGGAAGGTGGCAAGATAATTGATAACCATTGATATAGTTTTAAAGCCAAAATATCAACAATCAACATTTAAACCTAAATGGCTAATTTTTAGTTCACTCGCGTGATTTTACTATCAAGCATTAATGGTGGCATGACTCTCTCTTGGCCAGAAAAGAAAGTAGATACCCGGTTGATCGTGCACTTGAACTCATTAGCAAGCAGAAGGGATACTAGGAGCTAGAGAAATTGTGTGGAAAGCTTCATAAACTACAAGTAACAAGTGTGGCATAGCGTTCACCTAGGTAAGCAAACTTGATATCTCCAAATAGCTGAAGTGTTGAGGTGAATACCTTAGAGAGCTGATAGGAAATTGGGGGAATTATCTATTTGTTGATTATTGATAGATTCAATTTGGTGATTAAGTGCTGGATAGATTTTAAGGAAATTGTTTTGTTCAATACTAGTTCTTTGTTCTCCCATGGTAGTAAAGGGTGTCTTTTTTACTATAAGGAATTATAAACCCAAGTTTTATTGCATTGCAAACATGAGTGATTTGGAGCCTAGTGAATCTACTGTTAGATTAGAAAGGAAACTAAAATAGAAGAGGGTTAAATGACTTAAAACTTAGGATGTTTCAACTGAGGTCAATCCTAAGCCACTGACAGTATCCAACCCTTCACCAAGTACTCCTGTAACATCCACTAGGTCCAGAAGTGCAAAGAAAGAAACAAAAAAATTATGCAAGAGGCCTCTAGAGACATAAAAGAAAGAGTATCACGAATTGGTAAACAACACATAGGTCAAGTTTCTATGACCACTAGGTTGATTGATAGTGCTAGTGAAATTGGTGAAAAACCCCAACCTCGGAGTTGATGGAAATTGTTTCGATATGCTTTCAATAGGCAGAATTCTAGCAAGCCTGCATGTTATTTATGGGGGTTGAACCTTGGAAAGTGGTGGTCTTGAATGTGTTTGTAGAAGTTGATTTAATGATGGGACTGTCTAGGCACTATAACCCTACTGACGGGACAATTAGAAGTGAAAATGGTGATGTGATTTTGGAGGTAACAAAGGACAAGATGATAGATGTATTTGGGTTAAACCCCAACTATACTGTAAAGTTTAGGTGTGTTGAGCTGTATGTTGAGTATGAGAAGAGAAAATATGCATACAAAGAAAGACTGCTTGTGTGACATAGAAGGAGCAAGGAGAAATTCACTACTAAGGATGATGATCCTTTCGAGTGTGAAGAATTTGAAGATTACTTCAAGAACACCTATTATTGCTTAAATCAAGTATTGGCTTAGGAATTTGAGGTTAGGATATTGAATGGATGCATGAGGATTTCCTCAACCTAAAAAAGGAGGTGCTCCCTTTATGTTTTCCCCATTACTCTTTGTTAATGCATATGCTCCTATGGAAGGGTGATTATGAATGGAAAAGAAAATTAAATCTAAAAATTATGGATAGTGAAAATAATGTTTTGTCGATACAAATGTGGACATACATTTGGGATCAGAATTTCTCTATTTCCAATTATATCTTGTTTGATAATATTGTAAGATATGGTATTTTAGAAACATTGGGTGTAGCATCTATATTCAAGCTTTCTCTAGAGATCAAAAGTATCATGTGCCCAAAAGATATACCAAGATCAAAAGCCACACATAACTGGGAAGATTGGTTTCTACATTTTGAATATACTTTGATCAGAGCCTATGGAGTTAAAGTGGCACCTCATTGTCTACCCCTATATGTCTCACACAAATTGGCTTTTATGGAGCTCATGTGGAAAATTGATGTCATGGATTATGAGATGTTTAGAAATCCCAGGAAAGGTACTATGGTAAATCCCCAATGTGCTTTTGCTTACTTCACAATCATTGCCCCTGAAGGGTATGAAAATTTTGGCATCATGGTGAATAATCTTAGAATTCCTATTGATGAGACTAGATTTTTTGATCCAGAGGGGTTTGTGGTAGGAAGAAGAAGAAAAAAAATCTTAGGTATCATATGCCATGAATTCTTATACAAAGATGATGTATTAAGAAATCTAATAAGTGATGAGGTTTTCATGACTAGAAAGAAGGAATGGACAACTATAATGAACATTGAGGAAAATATCATGAAAAGGAATGCCTATTACATAAGTCCATACAATGTAATTGTGAACCCCTTGGAAAGAGCCTTCACTATGCTAAGGGATTATCAATCTGGTGAGTTTAAGGCAACGGTAAAGGAGGTTGTTGATCAAGCACAAGTTCTCCTAGAACAACAACAACAACAAGCTATGGATATTCCAGAGTAGCCTATAGATATTCAAGAGGTCAAGGAGGAACAAATGGTAGAACATGTGCTAGGGAATGAGGAGGTGGAGTAGAAATTTCCTCCTCCTCATATTGAAGAGACTCGTAGTTTAGATGTTCCCCCTAACAGAATTTTCAAATGGCAATATGACAAAGAAAGTGATGATGATCCCAGGATTAGGGAGTGTGATGAATTTCTTGTTGATGTAAATTTGTGTAGTCCAATGAATTTCAAGAGTTTATGATTCAACTGTGGAGTAAGGAGATAAAGGAGAGACTTGAATCAGCCTGAGCTAATGTTGAACCTTCTCATTAGGAGGAAGCTGAGAAAGCAGAGGAGGAGAAAATTAGGGCTGAAATTGCAACTATTACTCCCACTGAGGCTAGAAAATTTTTCAAGGATAGTGGAATCATATTATTTCCAGGATGTATTATCACGACTACCATAGCATATGATGCAGTGAGAAGAGACCCTCAAGCTTTAATATCCAGGAAGATCAATTTGAGGATAAAGTTTTTGGTTCTGGATATAGTCTGAATTTGCATACTCTTGCAATTTGGTCTATGGCACCTAATACTAGTAAACATGATGTTGCTAGGCCTATTGAAGAATTTATTGGTTCTTTGGTAGTCAAAAGAGCTACTAACATAACTCATATCTAGGTAGATGAGTTAACTTCTCATGCTACAATGCTTAGTGTGGATACTGCACATATTTCTCTGAAAAAATATGACTCTTTGGTTGAGTACAATAAAGATTTGGATGAGCTAAATAAAATGAGAGCCACTATTCAGGCTACTCAAAAGATAATAACTTGGCCATCATCTTCTTAATTTGATTTGTCTACATAGGATAGGGAAACCTTGGCCTTGAGAATTGATGATTTGAATGGTAAGTTGACTGTTGAGAAAGAAAATGTCATGAAGATGAAACTTAAAATAGTCAAGGTGATGAATAAAAATTTTGAGGACATACTGAAGCATAGGGTGACCAAGTTGGTCCACAAGGCTAATGACATTTGGGCCACTTATAAGAATATTCATGAGGCAAATACAAATTATCTCCAGGTACAAGAGGCTTTCAGGAATGAATGGAATAATCGGATTACTAGGGTGGGTTTTTAGAAATGGAAAAGGAAACAGATATATAAAATAAAATCTAATCTAAGGCAATGCACCGAGACTTAGTGATAGGCACAATAAACCATAGATCTAAGGGCCTGATTGGTATTTGTAATGTTCCAAAAAGGCAGAAACTGAAAATTAAAGTATAGAAAATCCATTCATTGACATAAAATAACATTGCATACATTCCTATTGCCAAGAAGAGTCGTAAGACATGATCTAGATCAAAAAACTTGCATTCAATATATGTAGAAGTTCTCAAATGAAAAATCCAGACAATAGTAGCATAGTTTAAAGTTTAATCAAATAGCATAAAAGAACAGAAAGGCCAAACAATTGGTACAATCTGAAAGTATTTTACAATAAAAACAAAATAGTAATAAAGGCCTGGTGTCTTTTCCTAAAATTAGTGTTCCTTCAAAATCCAGACCCTTCCCTCAAAACAGAGAGAAGTATATATAGATGAAAACTCCCATCGCCTTGGAGAGAAACAACCAAAAAGATTTGAAAATATTTGGAAATGATGCAGAACTGAAGATTCCTTTTGGTTGTTGCAATAGAAATACTTCAAGCCAAAGCATCTAGTTGCTCTGGTCCAAGTGCATCCTCTGAAAATGATGGCAATGGTCCAGCAAAGCCTCGTGTATACAAGTGTTTCCCTTTGAGGTAGGTGGTTAAAACACGTGGCCGAAGTTGCAGCTTGTGGTTCACTTCATCCTCAATGCTGAAGTAGTGTGCGCAGATGAGACACATGGCAGTATTTCGTTGCCTGTGATTGTTATTTCATCCTTTCACTGAAAGCTTGCACAGGGTAGACACATAGCAAAAGTGCATTGCAGGTGTCAATTTTGGGGCCTGCCAAATTTCTTTGGGAATGAGAGCTGTGTGGCACTCAAGCAGGGCCCAATGAGGAAGCAAAAAGGAATTATCAAAATGGCCCACAACTATGACATGTGGAAGCATAACGGGGATTCTCGAAATATGAAGGAAAGGAAACCTCCAGTGAGCATAGAGCAGACACGTGGAGGGGGCAGCAAAGTATGACAAAAAAGGCTAAGTGGCTTATTTGTGATGCACGGGCCGATACTTAGAGAAAAAATATACCTAAAGGGAGCTTGTTGAATATTTATTCACATCTTTTGGAAACTACCAGGGGCATTTCACTTGAAGAACGAAGAACCCAAAATTTCTCTGGTTTACAGACCAGAGCACCATTCACCAGGTGATGGAGTTAGAGTTTGGAAAGAGCCACCTGTAGGGGCAACCAATCATCCTCTAATGGCTTGACTATGTTGCACAAATTCTCCTACACTTCACCTAGGTCGATCATTTCCTTATGAGGTAGGGCATCAGGTAAACTAGCCCCTGCTTCACAATGGAATAGTAGCTGAGCAAGAGGATGAATTAATTCTTCAATGTTCACTGCAATAGGAGGATGGTTGAAAGTCTGGAAAGCATCAGGGTCATTTTCCTTCTCCCCTATTCTTTCCATGATTTTCTCGGTCGTAGCAATAGAGCTACTTTGAAGGAACGGAGATGGAAAACCAATCTCATTTAACCTGAAGAAACTCTCCTGCATGTTTTCCATTGTCTTTTTCAGAGTAGTAGCGACCGCTTTAGTGCATTGGGAGGTAGAGTAGAAATGGATAAACTTATTTGTTGTCTAGGTAGCAGTAGTCAGATCTTCAATTCTTGCCTTGGTGAGGTCTTCATCAAAGAACGAATATAGCTTGGTGAGCAAATCCTTTGTTTCTGTAACCCTTTCCAAGATAAACCATGGGAATTGCTCAATTGTACCATGAGCCTCGTGGCTCAATCTTGATGCTTTGGTGATGAACTGGAGAGTGGTTTGCAGTGCTAGGAAAAAAGTTTTAATATTTTCCCAATGAGAAATATGCAACTGCCTAACCAATGGAATAGGATTCTGCTGCATAGGGGAGGACAAGAGCCAGCTTTTAAGAGAAGCGATCTTTGCATCCGTTGAGTTAATGACCTCATCTAATTCCATAATTTTTCTCTTTTCAGATGCCAGTTGCTCCCCAGAGCTTCTCATTTCTTTATCCCAATTTTCCTCGACTTTGGAGTGGTTTTCGAAATACATATCAAGAGAGGACTTTGTCTCCTAAAGTTATTTTTCTAATTGGGCCTTTTGGCCCTCAAACTCGGCATCTTTCTCTTGCAACTTTTGCTCATATTAATTTTGTTGATGCTCTAAAGCCTGATTCTTTTGTGCCTTGATCATATTCAATGCGATGCCACTCCAATTCCCCATTCTTTAGCTACAAATTTTGTTTCACCTCCAAATTCTTAGTATGCAGCTCATTAACCATAACAGGGTCGATAGTTTGAACTCTCGCAAACTCACCCTAAATTTTTTTCCTTTCATTCTCCACTGCCAGTGTCCTTTCTGTCAAACGTGCAACATTCATTTCCCAGGATTTCTCCTTTTTATCCAAAAAACTAGCATTTTCCTTTACTGATTTAAGCTACTCATCTCTTTTCTTTAGCTGGTGACCAGTTTTAAGGAAGTCGAAGGTGACCACCCATTGTGTTTCCTCCATAAGCTCGACCTTATCCTATGGTTATTCCACCTTCATGTCAAGCCCTACCGCATATGTTTCATAGTCTTCTAGATGCATCTCCCCTTGTGGTTTGGTTACTGTCGAGTACATGGTTGCAAATTTTAGCTCTTGCTAGGTCTCATCATAAAGAGTTTGCATCTTTGGTTCCTCATGCCTACTATCATCATTTTCCTTGTGCTTTTGCATTCTATTTGTTTTTACTTCCTTTGTGGAGTCAATTTGCACCATGAATTGGGCTGGCGACGAGTCTAGCCCACCTATGAAAGGAGCATTAGAAGGTAGGGCACATGGATAGGTAATTTTGATAGGCCCAGGCATTTTCTTCTTCAGAAGAGTGACAGTTTGAGGGGAGAAGGGGGGCACATTCCAAAGCTTGGTTTGAGAACTAGCAGAAGGGCTTGCCACTTGCCACAACTCAATTGGTGAACTGGTGAGAGGACTCTTGGGCTGGAACGGTGAAGGATTTGTCATCGTGGAGTTGACTTGCTATGAGCGAAGAGGATTATTTTTAGTGATAGTGGAATTAGAGGTGCCAGCAGAGGGTACGCCTTCAGAAAGTGAGGTAAGGAAGGCTTGAGTGGCAATGGTTAGCATAAGGGTTCATGGAGGAGTAAAGGCGGGTGGAGTAACCTATGAGAACTAGGAAAAACCTCTAGCATGCGTTGGATCAAAGGTGGGAAATAGAGGGCCAACACTCATGGTAGAGATTATCGCAG
The DNA here is from genome assembly GCA_007258455.2 of Sequoia sempervirens. Classification (NCBI taxonomy): domain Eukaryota; kingdom Viridiplantae; phylum Streptophyta; class Pinopsida; order Cupressales; family Cupressaceae; genus Sequoia; species Sequoia sempervirens. The sequence continues at coordinate 327,198,457 of VDFB02193867.1, read as the reverse complement.
AGACAGTAGATGATACCAAGGATTGAGAAGCAAGAGAAGGAGCAAAATTTACCTATTGACTTGTCTATGGCCACTCCTGACTCATTAGTGACTCTTCCCCTTCTTCGGGCTTCTGGCTAGCTGCAAGCACCTATCTTTAGGTGGGTTCTTGTGAACTCTCTCCAATAATGGCCTCTGTAGACTATTGCTTTGCGGGTGAGGTTTCCCTAACCTCAGAAGTTACTGCCAGCTATTGTTGTGGTACTCTAGCTCCCTTAGAGTCCCAAGTGAGTGTATTTGAATCCCTTGATACACTAAACCACACATTTGTGGCTACATAGAAGGGTTGTTCAGAGGTTTTCTCTAGCAGTGCGGAGGATGTAGAAGTCACCATTTCTTCTTCTTGTTGTTCTTCGAACCCACCTTCCAGGTCATTGCCTTTATTGGTGCTAGATTCAGGGCTGTGATGCTCCTCATCCCACCATTTTTCAAATTCTTTTTCCTCCTTCAAGCTTCCATAAGGGGCATACAATTGCCTTGTTTCTTGGCGATATTTCTAAAAAGCTTCTATCTTCTCATTAGTCCATTCCTCATCCTTCTGCAACTAGTTGTACATGGTGTGTTCCATTTGGAAACTATCCTTAGCCACCACCAAAAAAAAGTAAATACTTGCTCCATGGCTCCCTATTATCCTGTGTGGGAACACGCGCTAGTTTAACAAAAATTTCATCCTTTTCCTCCATAGGTTGTGCCTCTTTTCCGAGTAGGGTTGAGGAGCATGAGTAACCTTCATGTGCGGTTGTGGCAGGTCATTGAAAGGGTTGTACTCCCATTTATCACGTACCAAAACCAACCCTAATGAGTCAATTTATCTTGCAATAGCTGATGTAATTATTTCTTTACTAGAGTCTTTGTTTTGAAATTCTTTGGACAAGTGAAGAATCCTTTCCTCTTGACACTTTGGCTACTGTAGAAGGTATAATCAATGATACATACCTGTCGATAAATTTCAAGCACAAGCATCCTATTTGTGACATAGGCTGGGAGTAGGAAAGGTTGATCAATAAAGCCCCTCATCTGAAGAATTGTGAAATCCACTCTGAAGAACCAGTCACAAGCGGAAGTGAAACTCTACATATATTCAGTATGATCTATGTTGAGCCGGACTATGTCACCTCCTCCTTGTAAATCTTGCAAGACTAGAGTTATAAAATAATCTAAAAATGCATAGTAATCATATGTCATGGAAAGAAAGGGTATCCATGTGGATACTGGCCTCCTCTTCTACTTCTCATCAAAAATTGACAATTCAAAATATCTGCTAAAGAAATCAAGGTTTTGATGCAGGAACATGTGAACTGGGAAGGAGAGAAATCTAAAATTTCCTCCACTAGGTAATTTTCTATTTTTCATATCATTTCCTCCACTAGGAATTCAACGAAATCATATCAGAAGATATTGTGTTATTTGTGGAATTGGAAAGTTGGCCCTAGTTGAAAGGCTTCCACCATCTCATTAGAGTCTTGGTTGCACAAAAACACTAGCATTGACAAGGCATATAAAATGTCTTTGGGAAATGAACCGTGTGGCAACAAGATACTCGCAACTTAGCCCCTGGGATTCCCTTCTTACCAATTTCCTCCATCAGGAAATCTGAGCTCTTTTTCATTTCCTTCCATGTGTTTTCTCCTTTATCAAGAGTGAAGGACTCAATTTGCACCTTTCTGGTATTTGGGTTGGGATACATAGCATGTGCCAAATGGCTTGTGGTCTAATATGAACACTTAAGGTTCAACACTCGATGTAGTAGGTATTCGAGTTATAACACTAAATGGCGGCATCAACTATCTTTGGGCAATAATTCACCTACGGGACCATGTATTGTGGAAGCCTATTGTACCAAACCTTCTTTGTTGTCGATATGGCTCCCTTAGATGACCTCATTATTGCATAGGCTGCTTCTCTTAATGATTTAAGGTTTTTTGCGAGGTGTGGGTCATGAATATTATCCCATTCCTCCTCAACCCTTTTTTGATTTCTATAATCTTTGGGTCTATCTAGCTATATTGTGTTTTCCTTCTTCAGCTTGCCTGGTATACCAAGCGTAGCATATGATAAATCTTCATAGACATACAAAGCTTTTGATGACCATATAGCACTAAGAAAGTGTTGGCCAATCTCCTCCTAAATTTGTTGTGATGAGCTCTCTAATTTTTTTTTCAAATGAAAGCTTCTACAAGTTTTGAATTCTTCATAATTTTTATTCGGCTTTGGATATGCTAGAAACTTCTCTTCACTCATCTTGGCATATTTTAAAAGACATTAATCATTAAAATCTTTGTAGGCGATATTTAGCTATCTTTCCTCAAGGTGGTAGAAGAAAGTGGGCTTTTTGCATTTAATTTGGCATGTATCGCCAACTCCTTGCTTCGTGCGAAAATGAATTACCTTCCATTTTGAAGTGGAAATAATTCATTATTGCGTTTGGAAACCATGTGATATGCTATGATTTCCTTGAAACTTGATCCGGTAATTTTCCTTCTAGCCTTGCATTAGTATGTGCTGGCAATTAATATCCCTGATGGAATGATTAAGCCAAAGAAAATGACCACTACCTAAAAAGATATGAATCCTACCTTGGGTTCTAGGAAGCGCCTATGAGGTGACACAATAGCCTACGGACGGTGTAGCTTACTGCCGATGAGCACCACCATTTTAAAGCTACTTAATTAGCTCTTATTAACTTAGCATGCATTGAGTCATACTTTTATAGATGCAACCGGTCAGGAAATGTGAGAAAACATAGGAATCCCTTTCAAGTTGGCAATTGGTTACCATCACATTTTCTTGAAACAGATTAGCATTCCTTTTCTCATTTTTCCTATAAATAGGCCTCTAAGCAGTGAGGACATCATGCTTAGCGTTTAAGTCATTTTAGCAATAGATTATTGGCATAGTATTTAGCTTCAGTAAGCAAGTTTTCTCATAGGCTAGGTGGTAGGCAAGTTTTAGGAGTAGTTAGAAGGTAGTAGCATTGTGTCAGTACCATGGACACTCCCATTAGGCTAGTTTCTTACAAGTCACAGACAGCTTTCCTTGGAGAGATTTAAACTAGGTGCTTGAAAAGGATGACCAAAAACAAACACTCCTTGGTTTTAATAGCCATGAAATGGGTTTTGGGTAGGGACTACATAGAGTATGAGGACAAATATCATGTAAACACTGACATATGCTCACACTTTGTTGCATCAATGTTGGATATTGGAATCCCTAGGCCTCTAATCCTAAAGTTAGTCAAGGATTTTTTTTCCAAAAAGTACCTAAATGGGACCTAGGTGAAGTCATTGCTCATGTTGCATATGGGGTAGGCCTGCCAATGGCTAGTGACCTCTAGCGTTATATTGAGGAAGAAGCGGTCATCTTGTGGTTGTTGTTTCTTAGTGGATTCCACCTCCAAACACACAACAAGCACCAACAAAGAGTTACCCAGGACTTGCACTTTCTGCTCTGCATCTACAATGTAGTTCCAATCTATAACATTGATTGGTACACTGACTTCAAGAACCTGGTGTTCCCTCCACCAATGGTGGTTGTTCCAAATGATTTTGATTTTGCTGCTAATGTACCTGTTGATGAAGAAGTGGTATACACTACTGTTAATGTGTCGATTGTTGTTTCCCATGCTATTGGATGAAATTCTTCCTTCTCTCCTTTTTTTTTGTTGTTAAGAATACACCACCTATTTCCAATTTTTGAATATATGCCTAAAAAGGCCATGGATATAACATATATGAAAATAATAACACATATAACCATATACTTTTTAATTATGGCTCTCTTAGCCATTTTTTTGCATGTAAAAATGAAGAATATATATATATATATATAATGACATATATCTTTATAAAATCCATGGCTCATTCTTTTTGCATATTTGTTGTATGGGTTCTTTTTCATTAGCATATTTGCTTATTTCCTTTGCATATGGGTGTATTTTCCTGATTATTTTTGTAAAGCAGTTTTACTACTCTACTCTCTATAATGATGGGTTGCTTTCCACCAAAAAATGAATTAATCTCTAAAATGACCGGCCAACACAAAGGGAAAGAAAATAAAAGCATATTAACATATGTACAATAATAAAATTTGCCACTTAATGGAATAGCTTAAGATGAATCCCATTGACCAGAATTCCCAAGGCTTCCTATTCCATGCTTTCTAACTCAAAAGCATTATGCTCTTTGTATTGAATGATTTTAAATGGACCTTCCCATAGGCTATCAAATTTTCCATGTTGACCTAGCTTAGCAGCCCTTTCATTATATTTTAGCACTAAGTCTCCGCACTTTAGGCCTTGGTCGGAAGTTGTCTTGTCAAGCCATCACTTGACCACTTACTGGTGGTTTTTCATGGCTATTAGGGAATTCTTCCTTTTTCTTGTACTTCTAACAGTACAGCAAGCCGAACCTCCATGGCACCATTTTGTTCTATCTCGAGGGATTTCAAAAGTTGAAGTGTTGGAATCTCCATAGCTATAGGCAACAGTGCCTCTTTCCCCTATACCAACTCATAAGGTGAAGTCTTAAGGACTTTCTTAGGAGTTATGATGTCTACGCAAAGTGTCGCTCAGAGGTTTTTGTGCCATTCTTTCTAGTGCTCTGAACCAATTCTTTTAATAAGTATGAATAGGTTCTTGTTCGTTGACTCCTCTAGGTCATTTCCCTACGGGTAATAATTCGATGATGTCTTAAGGAATATACCATTTTTTAATGCAAAGTTACCTTTACACCTAAGAAAGCTCTAGAATTATCAGAAATGATAGTCTTTGGAGGACCGAACCTTGTCACCAGCTCTTTGAGGAAATCCACTATCTCTACCTCTGTTGCATTTTTAAGCGAAACAGCCTTTGTCCATCTTGTGAAGTAATTTGTAGCAGTCATAATCCACTTGTTCCTGGCACTAGAAGTGGGATTAATCATCCCGATGAAGTCCAGGCCCCATTGTACAAATGGTTCATCCACCACTATAGGCTTGAGAGGCATTACAAAATTCTTCCTTTTGCCTGTGAAGAACTGACATTCTTTGAAATATTTTACCAAGGAGTGAGCGTCGTTGAAAAGTGTGAGCCAATAGTAACCTGCGCTTATGATTTTGATGGCAGTGGTCTTAGCGAAGAAGTGTCTACCCACAATATTGTTGTGGAAAGTGTCAAGGATTCTCTTCACTTGCTCTGCAATAATGCATCACAGGAGGAGATCATTGAAATTCCTTTTGAAAAGGACCCCTTCCACTAGCACATATCTGTAATTCTGCTACTAGTAGTATCTCCTCTTTTTGGAGGAAAGACCTACCAGATACTTTCCTGTTTGCATAAACTTGACTCTATCTATTAGCCAGCAACCTTCGGACCCTGGCTCATTTATCAAAACAAGCTCTGGTTGCTCTTCCTCAGTGGTTATCTCTTCATAATGTGCCATGTATTCGCACAACCCTCTTACAGGGACAATTTTAGTGGGTTTGACCTCAATGTCATATTCAAGGATCTTGGTGATCCAATTAGCTCTTTTTTCTATGATTTCTCCCTCCATGATATATTCCCACACACTGGAATGTGCAACATAGACAATCACTTTGTTGTAGGAAATTAGATGGCAGAATTTTTTAAGTCCCTTTACTATTGCAAAGGCTTTCCTTTCGATGAAATTATAATTCGTCTCATATTCCTTCAGGGTCAGGGAGTAAAATTCCACTAGATGTTCTCCTTTTCCTTCATTATCCTTTTGAGTTAAGACAGTGGCAATACTGGACTTGCTATTGAACGCATACATTATAAAATCCTTAGATAAGTTTGGATTAACTAGTACCGGAGCTGCAGAAATAGCATCCTTAACTTTTTCAAAGGCTTCTCTTGCTTCCTTTGTCCACTTAAATGCTTGATCCTTTTTAAGCATTAGGGTGATTGGCTTAATTATTCCTGCGAAGTTGGAAATAAACTTGCTAACAAAATTTACCTTTTCGAGGAAGGACTGAATGCCTTTCTTGTTAACTAGAAGGGGAAGTTCCTTGATGGCTTTCACCTAGTCAAGGTCGATTGAAACTCCTTCTTTGGACATTACGTGTCCTAAAATCTTGCCTTGCAACACTCCGAAAACACATTATTTTGGATTCAAGGAAACCCCAAAATCTAGGAATTTCTAGAAAACCATTTCTAAGTGATCAAAGTGATCATCCTTAGACTTAGAAAACATAGTAAGATCGTCTAAATAAATTAGGATAATCTTATTGATCAACTCACTAAAAGCGATGTACATTGCCCACTGCAATGTTGCCCCTGCATTGGATAAACCAAAAGGCATTTTAGAATATGCAAATGTTCCACACTTTGTAGTGAACGTAGCCTTGTGTTGATCCTCTTCTTTGACTCGTATCTGATTATAACTGAAGAGGCCATCAAGCAGAGAAAACATTTCCAATCCTGCTACTATTTGCAAGATTGTCTCCATAGAAGGCAGCGGATAATGATCCTTTAGGGATGCTCTGTTCAGGTCTTGGAAGTCCACACATAAGCGGATATCTCCATTCTTGTTTCATACTGATACCAGATTGGATACTCATGTGCTATGATTGATTGAGAAGACAATCTATGACTTGATTAGCTTTGTTAGCTCTTGCGCCATTAGTGCTTCAATTTTGGGGTTTATTGGCCTCTACTTTTTTTAGACTAATTTTAAACCTTCTATTAGCTCGATCATGTGCTAGATGATGTTAGGATCATATCCCTTCAGATCATCATAGGACTATGCCACTACTCCATATTTCTCATAGAAATTGATGAGCCTTTCTTTATCATGGTGCAAGTCATCTTTCTCAACTCAAAGGTTTTTGTTGTCTAAGACCCGAAGGTCTATGTAGTTGCTTTTTGTCTACCACAAACTTCCATCCATCATTTCTTGCATCATCACAATCAAAAAGGTTTTCAAGAGTAACCAATCCTTTCAGAAGTTTTTTAGATTTGAACTGCATGATTTTTCCTTCATAAGCCTCTGCAATCTTTGGTTGGATCTAATCGGCGAACTCCCCTGACTGTTGGATGAACAAAGAAATGTGATCATCACTTTCAAACACTTGCCAACTTTGATCATTATTGGGAACTGCTAGTCAGACTATTACTCGTACAGAGTGTTTTTTATGTATAAGGCCAGAAGCAGGATCGAACTGGGATCCGATTTCTGCCATGTGATCTACATCGCCATTTTGGTCTTAGGAAACAGTCTTAATGTTGAAGGCTTCAAAACCCTCAACCAGGTCCCAGACTCGATGCCGATAGGATCTCATGTAGACATTCCTTACTACGGAAAATCCCCAGACTTGGTTGACCACCAATTCAGAATTTTCAAACACCATTAATTGCTTAATGCCCATTCGCTCCACAAGGCTTAAACCTTGAACTAATCCTTCATATTCAACTTCATTGTTTGAACAAGCAAACTGGAAGTAGAAAGACCTTAGTATCTTTTCATTTTGTGGAGATATCAAACATATCCTCGCTCTGGCACCTACCATGCATCTTGCCCCATCAAAGTACAACATCCATAGCTTAGGTGTTTGACCACCTTCAAACTCTTTGGAAACCTTCAGGAGCACTTGGTCTTCATCATAGATTACATAGGTGTCCAATGATGTAGCATGGTAATTTCTGAAAGGGCCATTGTCCATGTGTTCACTTAACAAAGCATCCTCTTGATCATTTTAGTCTTCAGTCACCTTTTCCTCCTCTAGTAATTCAATGCAATACATTTTTTGCTTGGTGATAGAGGTATGCACAACTTGAAAATTGATCATGGCTTCATCTGCTACATGTTCTTTTGCACCGTGCTTGGTTATGTGAATCAAATGTGACCAATCCAAGGATAGGTATCTACCCACCCTTGAAGTAACTTCTCAGGATAGACAGAGGCTGAACATGGGAGGAACATCTATGATCATAGTGTCTTGTGGAACAGTGATACTAGGGAAAGCAAATAGAGTTAAAGGAAGTGCCCTTATCATACCTACAGTTTTAACTTTGTTTTGAGCAAGTTGAATTACTCCCCTTTTCATAGGTTCATAGCTGAGTCCTAAAGCTTTAGCTATTTGTTTAGGCATAACCATGGTGCTAGCACCAGAATTAATCATAGCATTGTGCAATATCTTCTTCCCTATAATGAGAGTTAAGAAGAATGGTTGGGGCTTTGAAGTACCTTTGACTTCAGCAGGGGCTTTTGTTGTGTTGTTCATAAGGACTTTAGTAGGAGATATTTGATCAATAGCCTTTGCATTGGCTAACTACTATGTTGATGTTGCACTAATCTCTTCTTGAAGCGCCTTCTGTAATAGTGTCTTCTACTCTGGGATAGCTAGAATGTCCCATAGAGACACATTAGTGGATGATTTTCTCAATTGTTCCACCATGTTAAAAGGTGGAAAACTTGGAGGTTTCTGCTCCTTTTCTCTCTTTATGATAATTTCCTTTTGTGGTTGATATTGTGACAGCACAGTGGAAGTGCCAGATATCTGATCAAAAGCACCTTTAGGTTGTAGACTGGCTAGTTGCAGAGCAACTGATTCGCTGGTAAATCTCCTTTTTGATTGAGTGTTATATTCGGATTGCACTTGTGGTGTTTTGGATACAGACGTATCATTATTAAACACTATATCTTCTTCTTCCATCCATGAGAAGAATGTGTGATCAGGAGTGATGTTATATTCTTGTTCTAGAGACATCCCTTGCATTATGTGGTAAGAACTGCACTCTCCAATTATGGTGAGACATATACATATAATATGTGGTCTAACGTCACACCTTGGTTGTGCTGCTTCACCACCTTTTGTTGTAAGTTGTCACACGGACAGTTTTGGGGCATATGTGCATCACTACAAGGGAAGCACCACTGATTGATATCATCAATGAGGTTATTCTTTCCTGTGGTCAATTCCCTACTCAAGCTTGGTGAAGTGCTCATCAGTGGAGTAGGCATTGGCACTATTTTTTTGGCTATCGAAGCTAGTGGATTAGTGTGGGAACTGCCTTGGTACTAATTTTGCTTATATGAGGACTATCCGCCTTGATAATTATGATAGGCAGGCTTCAAAGGCATTAATTAGTTCTACTTGAGGGTGGTTATATCATTTTCCATAGTCTGCAACATTTCTTTAAGATCGTTAATTTAATCCTTGGGAGAACCAGATGTAGAGGCAACATTTTACGGAGTTGTTGCATATGTGTATATTGACTGGGGAGATGCAGGTGCACTTGTCAACGTGACTTCCTATGCGGGCATCGATATTTTAGGAAATATCAACATGATGGGCCAAGGAGGCAACTTTTCACAATCTATCAAATGATTCTCGGCTTTGATGTTGGCACTGTAAGCATTTGGTAGAGTAGCTCCTCCCAAAGACTTGATCATCATAGAAATGTCAAGGTTGATGGACTTCAAATAAAATATGAATGCCAACTCAGGGGTCAGGTGTATAGCAACAGGGATCCTCTATGAATTTGTGTGGAATTGAGCATTGAATTCTATCATAGCCTCTTGGGGAGCTCGTTTTATGATAGATAGTTGATGGTACAGAGAGGAACAATCTCCATCATTTGAAAATCTCTCATAAAACGGATCTTTGAGCTCGTTCCAGGTGCAGATAGTGCTAGGTGGCAGTGTTTGGTACCAATCCAGTGCCTTTCCTTTGAAAGATGTGGCAAGGAGCCTTAGAGCTACTTTCTGCATAGTGATCCCGTGCACTAGACACACGTCTGCCACATCTTGCAAATGTTCTGCGGGTGTTCTTGAGCCATCTTCGGTAAACTTGGGTATAGCTTTCATAGTTGAGACCAGAATAGTACCCCAGACAGTAGGTGCTACTAGAGCTACTAGGGGACTTCCAATGTCCCATGCCACATAATTTATGTTGGAGGCTAGCAACATGGTTAGAGGAACAGGTGGCAGGAGCGGAACGGTTACCAACTAACTTGCGGCATGCATTGTTCCTAGTGGAAATACTAGTAAACTAGGGATATTTTTGGTTTGGGATCTATTTACAGGATAATGGCTCATACACCCTTCTAAAGTGCAAATTCATTTAAGCTCTATCCCACCGGGCCTGCTAGAAAAATAACAAACTATTGATGCCAAAAATTGACAAGGTAACAGTGTCTTATGGGAAACTCAGTTTATGGGGGACCTTTTGCGCTAAACTGGGTGACCTCCATATTTTTAAAGAAGTAAGCCTCTTCTATAATGGGTTTTTAGAAAGGGAAAAAGAAACAGATATATAAAATAAAATCTAATCTAAGGTGATGTGTCGAGACTTAATGATAGGCACGATAAATCATAGATCTAAAGGCCCAATTGGTATTTGTAATGTTCCAGAAAGGAAAAAACTTAAAATTAAAGTATAGATAATCCATTCATTGACATAAAATAACATTGCATACATTCCTATTGCCAAGAAGAGTCATAAGACATGATCTAGATCAGAAAACTTGCATTCAATATATATAGAAGTTCTCAAATGAAATATCTAGACAATAGTAGCATAGTTTAAAGTTTAATCAAATAGAATAAAAGAACAAAAAGGCCGAACAATTGGCACAAGGGTATGTGTAGGATCATGATGGACCAAAAAGTGGCAATATGATGGGTATGTGGCTGACAACTTTTTTTTACCCAAAATTGATGAAATGAAAAGGGTTTTTAAAGGAGATTCTAAGCTTTTCACCAATATAAATTATACTTTACTTTGAATTTAATAAGTAATTATTATTCATTTTCTATTCAAATTACAACTAAAGTCCTGATTGAGAGACTAATTGAAAAACATCTATAGCTTTCAAACGGTATCACATTTTTTGAATCCAAAACATATGTCACATTCTATGCTTCACATACTATAGGATTAAAAAAAGAAATATTCAATTTCATGAAGTTTTGACCAAGTTAAGGTGGTCAGACATACGAGTTTTTTATACATTTAAAAGTTGTAATAAAAAATTCATAATTAATTATTTATTAGGAAAAAAATTATAAAAAAATAGGCATCACATCGGGACATGAGTCCTCTACTTATATCTAAAATATTATAAAAAAATATTATCATTTTATTGTGGTTAGGGTGGTCAGATAGACACCTACTTCTTATTTTTTCTTTGAAATTTAAGTACTACTCCATTGAAATTTCAAATTTTCACCAAATAGATTTTTTTTTTTTAAAACAAACATAGTAGTTTAGAAACTACATTCAATTTTTTACAAATTATATTCTTACATATTTTTGAAATAATATAGATAACTTATTCAAATTTTTACGTCAAGTTGCCTAACTCTGATTTTTCTAATTTTTTTGCCACTTAAGGGCCTATTTTTTCCATGATGATCCTGCACATACCCACAATCTGAAATTCTTTTGCAATAAAAACAAAACAGTAATAAAGGCATGGTGTCTTTTCCTAAAATCAATGTTCCTTCAAAATCTAGACACTTCCCTCAAAACAAAGAGAAGTATATATAACTGAAAACTCCCACCACCTCGGAGAGCAGCAACCAAAAATATTTGAAAATCTTTGGAAATGATGTAGAACCAAAGATTCCTTTTAGTCATTGCAACAGAAAGACTTCAAGCCAAAGCATCTGGTCGCTCTAGTCTAGGTGCATCCTCTGCAAATGATGGCAGTGGTCTAGCAGAGCCTCGTGTAGACAAGTGTTATCCTTTGAGGTGGGCGGTTAAAACACATGGATGAAGTTGCAGCTTGTGGTTCACTTCATCCTCAATGCTGAAGTAGTGTGTGCAAACAAGATGCGTTGTAGCATTTTTCTTCCCGTGGTCATTATTTTATCCTTTCATTGAAATTTTTCACATGGCAGACACGTAGTAAAAGTGCATCGCAGACATCGATTGTGGCACCCGCCAAATTTCTTTGGGAATGAGAGCTATGTGGCACTCGAGCGGGGCCCAATGAGGAAGAAAAAAGGAATGATCAAAATGGCCTGCAACTATGACACATGGAAGCATAGTGGGGATTCCCAAAATTTGAAGGAAAGGAAACCTCTAGGGAGCACAAAGTAGACATGTGGAGGGGGCAGCAAACTATGAAAAAAAAGGCCAAGTGGCTTATTTGCGATGTGTGGGTTGATACTTAGAGAAAAAATATACTCGAAGGGAGCTTGTTGAATATTTATTCACAGTTCCCAAAATGCAAGAGGATCCCGAGGCACCTACTAATATTCCTGAAATTTTGCAAATCATTGACTCAATTAATGAGATAACTACCTTCCATTGAAAGTTAGGTTTATAGCTTCAAAGTAAGTTGAAAATATTCAAAGAGATGAAGCAACATGGTATGCCTAAGATATTGAATTCAAAAGGTGAATTGCATCCATTTGACACCTAGAAGAAAAATTTGGGAGGGATGCTTGCAGCAGCTATGATGACCTTGATTGTCACTGACTACATCTTGCTCAATTCAAATATTGATATAATGGTGGAAATTGAAACAAAGATGGACATGTTTGTTAAAGAAACCAAGATTTTAATTGATGCCAGGTATTCTTAGTACATTACTAAGGTGCATGATTTGTTGAATGTAAAATGGCCCATTGAGGAACAATATAACACATGGTTGGAAAAATACACAAAATGAATATTGTAGGGATTAATGAATAAGATGACTAATGGATGGGAGAAGACTAACACATGGCCTAAATATAGTATAGATTAGGCTTTTGATAAAACATGGTAAAATAGTATTCTCTCCTAAATTTGAAATGGATAGCACATGGTGCTAATGTGGATAAGTGAATTTTGACTTTTATCCGCTTTCCTTGTCTTGCTTCATAAGTTTTGTTGTTTTGGTTCTCCCACAATTGGAATCTTTTGGATGCGTGGGGAGTATCTTGAAGCTATTGTAGCAAACCAATGATGCCTTTTTGAGGTGGGACGTATTTTCTACAATGAGTTGAGGTTAAATTTGCCTCACGTTGATTTGCTCCACTTGAAGACTTAAGTGTAACTAAAAATGGAATATTGTTGCAATGTTCCAATGAAATCTTAACACGTGTGCTTCCTATCCAAAGGCTTTTTTTTTCCTTCATCTCTATAAGAAGGAATTCAGGGCCAGAAGTAGGTGTTAGTTGAAAATTTTGAGTTAACACTATGAAATTGTCAAGACAATATGAAGCAAGTTTTAGATTTTTTTTTTCTTAAGTTTCTTTTAGAGTTCATATTTATGCATATATTTTTGATAGCAATATAGCATTTATAATATAGAATAATATTGGTTTCATGGCTATTATCTCTCCTTGTATACTTTCTATAAGTTATGAGTGAAAGTAATCTAGGATTTCTTTCATTTGTCTCTATCATTTGGATGTTTAGTTTCATGATTGCTTATTAAGTCAATAAATTGATGAAATTGCTTAGGTGAGATTAATAACTTATAAAAACTAGGTGCTAGGATTGTTGTAAGTAGTAATATTCATGAACGTCATAGAGAAATGTTGTAATGCAAGGTTTCTTAAGGATATAGGTGTTATTTTTTAAACTGTTATCAAGTCACATAGAATGATATTGACTCTATGCTTGGGATAAAGGAACTAGTTCATGTAGAGTATTTGTGGTTCATTTTTAGTGTTGATTCATTAGCTACTCATCTTTTAAATCATAAACTCTCAAGTGGATACTATTTTTGTTGTTTTGTGTTAAAGTTCCATCTTCTCATGCGCAATATATATGACATTGATTAATAAGCTGCCAACTTATTTGATGCATATTATTGATTGTTATTATGAGAGGTATTTGTTATTGGCAATGTATTTGATTTTAATTGTGTGAAGTGTTTGAGTATATATTGTGGGATCACCCTCCCAGGTTTCACAGAGCCCAAAGAGTAGGAATAGAAGTCTTGCAGCTTTTATTTGTTTGTTGGCCAATCCCTTTAGAAGTAATGATAAGTGGAAATAGAAAATTCCATAGGTATTTTTGAAGATCAGTTTGGTTCTTAAAAAATAATCAACACCTCCTTAAATATTTCTTGCAAATTGGATTGGATTTATTTCAGGACATACAAGTGTTAGTCCTCACAAATAAAATGTATGTATAAACATGAACATGCTCCCATAAAACTTGGCATGATTCTTTGACAATGAAATTCTACAATTCTTCTACTCTTAACTGCTCTTGACATTATAATAATTGCTTGATCACAAATATTTTCAATAATTCCCTATTCCTAAATTCAAATGGTGAAATGATTAGGTATGTATATGCAATTACTCTAATTTCCTACAAATTATATATTGATAGACAATATTTGAAATTTTAAATTCAAATAATAATTTAATTTCAACTCTAACTATTAAAAATTGAAGCCAAAATAGGGCGAAAAAGTCACCTAGGGTTCCATTGTCCTAGCCTTATTTTGCAAGGTGTAAAGTGCCGGGAGAAAAATATTAAATACTTTCCTCATATTTGTACATGTGATGGGCCACATACTACATAATTTAGGGAATTACATGTACAATTAGGTCCAAGCACATAGGAGGGAGAAAAATCTAGTGTGAAAATTTTAAGGGTGACAATATACAACATTACATTTAGTCCCCACTTTTGTGATAGCATGAACTTAGACTCAAAGTCACACTAAATTAGAAATATTTAAAGAAGGGACTGGTTATCAAAATTTTGAAGAGGTAGGATGACAATGAATCTAGGGGGAATGCATAAGCCCCCAGGATTCAAGATCCCATGGAAAACTAACATAAGAACAAGGGGACACACATGTATGAAAAGTAACAAGATAAAAAAAAATACATGACAAAAACATAACATAATGCACAAACATAATGCAACATAATACAAATATAAGAAAACATATACAAACACAACACAAACACTATGTTAGTACTAAAAATTATTCAAGTTGGTAAGGAAAAGAGACCCCAATCTTAAATTTGTGTTAAATACCAAACATCATATCTTGAACGTATTTTAGTCAAAAGGATGCTCTCATAAGAATGTAATATCACTCATGAGCTACATGGATCTACTTACTAGAAAGTTGCATTATTCTAGGTGTCCATGCAATATGATGGGTTCCATAAATCTAGCAAGCTACATTATGCTAGGAAACTCATGAAACACATGGATGCACTGGCAAGTAAGTTGTGTTATGCTAGGTGGCCATGTTAAAGGAGTTCCCAATTTCATGAATCAACAAGATGCATTATGGAAAATCTATGGATTGTCTTACAAAATATCACTTCATGGAGTGCTTAAAATTTAATGTCCAATGGTAAAAACCACAACTCACCTCACAGGGTACATAAATTTTAACATTGAAGGGGATGAACAAAACTCACCTTAGGGGTGTACAAAATTTAATGTCCAAGGGGGTGAACAAAACTCACCTTAGGGGTTGTACAAAATTTAACATCTGAGGGGACAAATAAAACTCACGTTAGAGGGTGCATAAAATTTTTAACATCCAAGGGGATAAAAAAACAAAGCCACACCTTAGGGGTTGTTATAAACAACACCACCACAAAGGGTGTCAAAGGGGCACTGCTCAATACATGAAAGGTCACAAATTAGGGAATATCATACTTGATACTACCACTAAGAGAGGAAAAGTTGTGCAATGAACAAACACTCTTTAAGGAATACTATCCAAAGTATTGCCACCAAAGGGAACATCACATGAAAAGAAAAGTAAAACTTTTAGGTTATATCAAGTCTAATAGTGCCACAAATGAGACACTAACATAAATTGAGGAGGCCACACATTTAAAGACATTCATGGAATATTGTTTTAACAAGGTTACACTTTGTATGAGATGTATGATATCATCACTAAAGAGGGACCATTTCTTTTGACAAAATTGCATGTGGGGGACTATATGCCCCCTTTAAAATGTTAGTGTACTTGTTACACTAACATTTTAAGGAGATACAAAGGGATACCTTGTAGTAAGGAATGAACCTAACAAAATCCTACCTAACCCTTGCCCCCTAAGTGTAGGGAAAAAGATGAGCCAAAATGAACATTAACATTTCTCATTGGAAAAATAAAATATGATTGCATTAGACCTAATTTATACCTCCATGCATGGTAATGAGCATGATGCGATAGTACAATTATGGCATGGCAAGGAGAAAAAATGAATTTATTTTACTCTATTATCCTATCAAATTTATCATTGTAAAGATCTAACTCTTTCAATATATTCTTCAAAACATGACATTCATCAATAATATGTGCAAATGTTTTATGATATGCATTATAGGATGTGTTTCTATTATTCCATTTAGTGTCTCTCATTTCATGTATATGTGGTAATGTAATGTAACCCAATGGTAAAAGTGTTCCCAAGGTATTATTTATTTGAGATAAAGAATGTGGAGCATGTAATATACATTTTCTAATAAGACCATGATCTTGTGTGGCTTGGATGGTGGATAAATTTTTTGATATAACAGTGGAGGACCTTGATAGCCTATACCTTTAGTATCTTCATATGGTATTAGTAGGTGGTTTCAACTCATCATGTTTGTTATCAATTGGTTCTTCCATGTGCCTAGGTTGAGGTATGAATTATAAATCACTTTCCCTATGTGATGTATAAAACATTTCAAGAGGTTGTATGGTAGGTGGTGTTGATAGTTGATATGGGTAATTAGGCCATTTTGTTGAAGGATACAACATGACATTGTTTTCATAGCTAGGCAAGGTATTATTTATGAATTCATTCATGATTTCCTCCTCTTCCCTAAAGATATCTTTGTTAAGGAGAAATTAATTGGGAGATGAAGGAATATGAATTTCATCATCTAAAATAGAGTCATTTCCAAACATATAGCATAAACCATCAACCAAAGATTTCAAGGAAGTCAACATTATACCCAAAAAAATTATCCATTAAGAAAATATGATGTATGCAATGCAGTTCAAAGTACTGTACCACAATGATCTAATATATTGAATGCATATTTGGACAAAGGATCCTGAAAGGGACCTATCACAAAAACCTAAGCAAAAATAGCTTGGACATGGTCACCAAGGGCACCCTCGTCTAGAGAATATTTTTGTGAAATTTAAAATTTGAATGTGTTTAATACTATTTAATGTTTCTTTTATGTGATTGTGTAGGTGTGATAATGAATATTTTCAAAATGTTCAAATAATAAAATGCAATTCCAAATGTTATCTCTAAATCTAGAATTTTGCAATTGACTTTTCCTAATGTGTAAAATCTAAAAAAGATGATTTTTATATCTTTTTGAAACAAAACAATACAATTTTTTTTACCTTTTTTGACTATATGCAAAAGTCAATGAACACTTTCAAATTTGATTTTAGATCTTAAAATGACCTAATGTATATTTTTAAATGTAATTAAGATGTAGTTATGACTTATGATGCCTAAAACTAACCTTATTACAACCCATGATGCAATATGATATCTAATTTTTCAATTTTTTATGCTTTTTTATGATGTAAAAATAAATTCCTATATGAACAATGCAAAATAATGCAATGTTAAAATCTTAGATTTAAGATGATATAGTTCAAATTTCAAAAGGTATATAATGTTAATACATTAATTTCACCAAAATGATAAGGTGGGAAATTAAACCTGAGGAATTCACCTTACAATTTCACACACTTTTCCAATGTCATTTCATCATTAAAGTTTCAGATCAACTAGGATATGAGAATGACTTGCAACCTGAAAGTTGAGTCAATCAATCCTAGGATCTGAATTGGGGGCTTTGGAGTGGATTTGTGAATGAAATTCAATGATGCAACTAACTAACAATGAAAATACACTACTCTGATGTAAGAACTACAAATCTAGAAATTCATAGGAAAATTTGATGTTTAGAATTAGATTGAGTAGACTTTTGTGCACCTATCATATAAATTTGAAGCTAAATTTGTTGGACTAATTCACCCAAGGTTCCTATGTCTAAGTAATTAAATTTCCAATTTGTTTCATAGTCCTTAGGTGTTTGGCATTATTGTTCTTACCACCAAGGTTCAAATCCCATTGGGGTGGTATTGTCGAATGGTTGTATTCTAGTTCATAGCTTCAATTCAAAAGCATTTACCCCTTGAATAAAAAAAAATAGTCCTCAAGTGTTTGATCAAAGGCTTCTTCCTTCTAGATCCCACTGTCAAATCTTTGTCAGTTGTTGAGGTAATTGGGTTTTTACATTTTGTCAAGTTGTAGGTTTTAAATGAAACAATGATCAAATGGTCTCCAATCTTCCTCTAATATTCTTCAAATTTTTAACTAGCACATTCAAAGAGAGAGGAATGGTTGTGCCATATAGGGAATTTCTTCAATCAAACTTTGTGTTGGTGTTTCCACCTCCACAATAGAAAAATTAATGAAAGGGATCTTACCACTTTAAGGGATAGAGGCTAAATGATAAATAAATGATGAATCAATAATTGGATGCAAGTCACCACTCAAATATGATTCCATTTAAAGACTAAAGACATTCACATCTCCTTGAGGATTTCTTGCAAATTGGCTTGGATTGCTTTCAAGACCTACAAGTGTTAGTCATCACAAATAAAATGTACGTACAAACATGAAAAAACTCACATAAAACTTGACATGATGCTTTCACATTGAAATGCTACAATATTTTTTCTCATGATTGCTCTTGACTTGATAATACTTGCTTGATCACCAATGTTTTTAATAATTCCCTATTCATTTTCAAATGGTGAAATGACTAGGTATTTATATGTAGTTAATATAATTTCTTGCAAATTTAATCATGATAACAAACTTTCACATTAAAAATTCAAACAATAAAATGCCAATTCAAACATATATTTAAAATTGGAGCCAAAATAGGGGGACAAAGTTGCCTAAGAAGCCACTATCCTAGCCCTATTTTGCAAAGTCTAAAGTGTTATGAGAAAAATACTAAATTCTTATCTCATATTTGTATATGTGATTTCTTGATAAATAATTAAATAGGCCAAAAAATGCATAATTTAGGGAATTAGATGCATAGTTAGATTCAAGCACATCAGAGGGAGAAAAATATAGTGTGAAATTGTCAAGGGTCATAATTTATGATGCTACATTAAGGTGAAATAAAATTATAATAATAATAGTTCTCACATCATGATTCATCGATGCACAAACCACTCAACTTTATAAGCTTGTATAAAACATATTCAACTAACAAAAACTAATATGAGATAAACTAGTAGTCGTATGCATAGGCATTTGACAATTAGCTGATAGGGGTCTATTGCGAAATTGTACTAGGTGGGGAAGAAGGAGAAATATTTTTTTGGAATGGAATGTGAAATCTAAAAAATCAATAATATTAACAATTTTTTGATTGAGTGGAGAAATGGATAGCGCATTAACAAGTGAACAGGGAGGAACATGAGGTTAGTTCATATCTTATTGGCTATGGGTGCGATGTTACAAAAATTTCCTACAAAGGAAAGAAATTGATTAATGAAAATGTAAAGTAAAACCGTAGGCCATGTTGAATGAATCTAATTAGTTATAATGTATCAAGCAATTAATCATGAATAGCATTTTTTTATTAATATGTAATAATTAATAATTTTAGTTACAATAGCTATTAAGAATTGATTTTACTTAATAATATTACGAATATAGTAAATTAATTCTCAACAAATACAATTTTCTAATATATTTAAAAATGATAATTGAAAAATTAAATCAAATATAAAATTTTAAATAATTATTTTTTCTAAGAACAATCATTTCTTGCCAAAATTTAAGGTATGAGATAATTTTTTCTCTATTTTAGTTTTATATTTATTAGCCCTAGATGCACATGTATATTTTAGTTTTTTTTCTAGATTATTCAATCAATTAATTCATTATTATTTAATTATGTTAATATACATATGCATACAAATACATGACATATTTTTTTAAGAGTTATTAGCCATGCATTTAATTACTAATATTGCATTAAAAATTATTCTTTAAAAAAGCTAGTCGATAACTGTTCGTATCATGTATTTTTGAACAAAGAAATACGTTTAATAATTAATACTTTCTATAATTACTATTTAGTCCATAATTTTGCAAATTAAAGTTTTAGTGTGCATGTGTTTTTTGGGTTAATAGTAGCAAAATAAAATGGAGACAAGTATAAAGGATTGAAAAGTAGCCAATTACAAGGCAATTGAGAATTAAAATATCAATCTTAAATGAATTACTTCATAGTGCAATTGAAGACTCTATGACAACGTCTTTAATCAAAAACAAATAAATAGACCTCATGAAAAGAAGTGTGATGACACAATACACTTTTTTTGCATTGGTAGAATAAATGAATTAAAGATATGCCCTGGTTTGAGGTGACACGAAGAAAGTCTCAAGTGCTTCCCTACCACTTGCTATGACATAAAAAACATGTTATTATAAATTATGTTTTTTGAAGCCAACTGTATGTAATAATTTGTGTACACATGTATCTATGCAAGAAGAAATGCATGGCATGAAAATCCAAAACACAAAACCCATGCTCATTATCCACCCTACCATATTGGCATCATGGAGCCTTAGGGACTCTAGCCAAACCCCCAAGAAAAATAAGTATGAAACATCCACAGGAAATTTTGTGGAGTTACATTATACATCGCAAAATATCAAAGTTGGGAAAAATCTAGTGTTTCCATATATGATTTGTTATCTTGTAGGGTTTTTTTGTTGTGGTGACTTTCTAAAAAACAAACATCATGATTTTGGGATGGTTTCACATGCTTGAACCTAGCACCTAAAAATAGAAGAGAGAGGTATGCCAGTGGATGGGCAAGCAAGATCAAGAAGGAACCATAAATTTTTTGGGTAAAATCAATTATATAGACAATCTCAAAACTAGAAATAATGAATAATATTTATAATCGATTCACTGAATCTATTTATTGATAATGGAATTTTTTTGCACTTACATGTATTGTTGATAGAGTTTAACAATTGGATTGAGTTTTTGGAGAATTAAACAATTTGAAATAGAGAATTTAGAATACACTATTTTTTTGGATGTTTATTGTATCTATGCAACATTATAAAGCAAATCATATAGATCTACAATAGAAGAGGTTAGCATTATGTGTTATAAATAGAAAGAGATAAAATGGAACATTTTGAATACATGGTGAAGTATATAGTAGAGTGTATAATAAATAAAAAGGTGTATCTAACTTCACAAACATATATATCGGTATAAATTTTCTCTTGCAAGTGCTTATATTTGCATAGCATGGCTAAGATGTATATCCAGAAATGTGTATGTGAATCATGTCCACATATATTAACCAATAACCAGAATAGCAAAGAATTTTTTTTGTGGGAAAATAATCATACATTTTGCTTGAAAAAAGATAGTCTAGTCAACCCATTGCATTTCTGCATAACACCTCTTATACAATTTCTCTACATCTCTTCAATATTTATTAACAAAGACCATAGCTCAAACCTTGTATCAATATGTTTCATGATATTCTTCTTCCCCTGATTTTCTTGAAGGTCACTGGAACAAACTACTCAGGTTTGTTTATGTAGGTGTTGGAGCTTGCTAATTACGTGGGATGGCAGTGTATATATATATACATGTATATGTATCTATATTACACACATATATATATACATACATATATATATTTACATATAATGTGAACTACATTTGAAAATGAATGATTCACAACATAGATACATGTACACACACACATATATATATATATTGAAGACAAATGGAGTAATTGTATAAGAGGTAGTAGAATAACACTTATTTTCTACTAAATATTATAGACAATAATTGGCACTAAATATTAAAGACAAATAGGGAAATTGCAAAAATGAACTCTTAGGGAAACATTTAAAAACCATACAAAAATGATAGAGCTTGAGACACTGAAAAGAGGTTTAGAGTAGGAGAATATCATAGGATGCACTATCAAGAGGGCGTTAAAATAGAATTGCAATCTAAGGAACCATATAGTAAAAATGGTCATTGAATTGACAAGCCAACTATTATACAGGGTGGCAACTATTACATAATGAAAAATTTGGTTTGCGGAATTGACAAAAAGAATAACATTAAACATACTAATACAAAACAAGGAATCTATATAGCAGTGGATGTGGTGTACATGGAAGTAGAAGGGGATCTGATTGCTTGCACGAGGGTTATTGCATCCTGGCATTGTTATACGATGGCATAGGAGGAAGTAAATGGAATGTTTGATATTGCAGTGTGGAAAAGTATATTTATTTTGGATGAATTCAACATTGGAGGGTTTTAACACAAATGTGCTCTAAAATATGCAAGAAAATATATTGATTAAATTGCATTGTTGAAAGAGCCATTGTGGTCTTGGTTCAAGACAAGACTCTAGTAAAAAACAACACCTTCAACTTGGCTCTCATTTTGTACATGACTACATTTTTTTCCTTCCTGGTTATTGGTTGTTATATGTTCCCATGTTTCGTAAACATATTTTTTCATATACACCTTAGCCATGGAATGAAAATAAAGTTGTTTTACATGGGTATTTTGCATAGATGATTAATTTTTTGTTCGTGTCTTCTTGTTATATGTTTCTATCTTTGGCATTATATCTATTTTGTAGACTTTAAAGAGATTATCGCTTTGTATGGATGGAGAAATTGTAGTTAAAATGAGAGATTGTTGTATTTCTTTTGGACTTGGTTTATTGTTTTAGTTATCTATGTGCATCTTTATGCACCTTTTTAGTCATTATACAGTCTTTATACTATGTAGAATGAAGCTTTGTAGATGGGTCTCTAGTTCAAATAGATGAGAAAAAATAGAATATCATGAAACATATTGATACAAGATTTGAGCTACGTTCTTTGGTAACAAATATTGAGGACAAGTAGATAAATTGTATAAGAGGTGTTAGAGTGATTAATTTATTGTTCATGTCTTTCACTCTCTGCTTATTATTCCTTGTTATATGTTTGTATCCTTGGCGTTATACCCATTTTGGAGACTTCAAAGAGATTGTGCATGTGTATGGATGGAGAAATTACAGTTAAATCTTCTTTCTTTTGTCAAAAATTATGGTCAGGGTTAGTAATTTTTTTTCCCTTCATTTATTGTTTGTAGTTATCTTTGTGCACCTTTGGCGTTATAGCCATTAACATAGGAGAAATTGTAGATTAACATAGTAGTAATTGCATATATATATATGCAGAGGGTTAGCATGAAAGCATAAACATTTTAGAGACAAAAATAGTTTAGTGGCTATTAAGTGTTATTATAATAGCTCTTTTACAATTTCTCTATTCACTTGGGTTACTACCAAAGAACGTAGCTCAAATTTTCAATTGACAACTCAACTTTTACACAAACTACTTATCTTGTATTAATATGTTTAATGTGGGTTTTTTATCATGTACCATTTACCTGTGATTGTCAAGTGTTTTCCTAATAGTTCATTTATAATTCCTCTATTTTGTCTATAATATTTAGTGCCAAATAATGTAGCTTCAATTTTGAATTAAGAATCCAACTGTTACATAGATTGTGTGTGTTGTATCAATATCCACTTGGCCTTAACAAAGTGCTCATTATTGTAGCTCGCATGTTCTAT
The DNA here is from genome assembly GCA_007258455.2 of Sequoia sempervirens. Lineage (NCBI taxonomy): Eukaryota > Viridiplantae > Streptophyta > Pinopsida > Cupressales > Cupressaceae > Sequoia > Sequoia sempervirens. Next base: position 327,174,813 of record VDFB02193867.1, on the reverse strand, counting down.
TCTCGATGGTCTCAAGGTCTATTTAATGTGGGTTTCCAACCATTTATGCTTTTACTGTGATTGTTAAGTGTCTTTCCACTTATATAAGAGGTATTAGAATGACACTTATTTGGTCCTAAATATTATAGAGAAAATCCACATTAAATAGAATTTTAAAAAAAGAAGCATAGAAGAGGAAAACTATGAGAATGAATAGTTAGTTATGGGGATCTACAAAAAAGAGTACCATGAAGAATAGTTTGTCATGTAGAACTTCAACCAGATGAGGGGAAATAAATATCATAGAACATATTGATAGAACACATATGACATGTTCCATCCAAACAAAATAACCACAACAATTAACATTTTGTTATAAGGAGCTTGAAACAGATAAGGGAGAAAGAGTATCATGAAACATATTGGTACAAGGCAAGTAGTTTATGTAATAATTGCAATATGTATTAGAATAACACTTTAGAATCACATGTAAATGGGATATCAATGGGAACCATTCACCTTTTTTCAATTTTTTGGCTTGTCTATGTTTTTCTAGCTCTCTAAAACCTGTATTTGATGTGGGTTGTTTTATCATCTCTCATTTACCTCTCATTCTCAAGTGTTTTTGTCACAACTATTTTAGAATCTCTGAAATGGCAGATCATCTAAAACATATTTTAAATGGAAGTTTAATATATGGGGAACGGAAGCTATAAACCACAGAGATGAATAGTTTCTTATACAAAGCTTCTACTATAGGAAATACATATAGCACGAAGGATGAACAGAGATAACAACAAATAATAGCCATGGGCCAGGGAGCATATATGGGCCAAAAACAATAGAGAATGGTCAAAAGGTATAGGTCAATCTTATGTTTGATGAAGGATACAACAACTAAACTACAACAATAAATACCTTGTTATAGGCAACTTCAAAAAGATGAGACAAAGAGAATATCATGAAACATATTAATACAAAACAAGCAATCTATGTAATAGTTGGCATTTGGCTATCAGCTATTAGTTTGAAATTTCCAATGAGGTTTCCATAAAAGGAAACTATAGACACATGGACAAATGTAATTTTTACAATAGGCTATATTTATTGTAGTCAAGTGCATGTAATAATTTGTGCATGAATTCATATATATAGCAACAAATATATAGAGGCTATCTAGCCATGGAGGAAGAAAGGGTTGAATGTATAACTCAGGAAAATATAAATATATAAAACAAACCTTTTTTATGCTTACAGCTATGGTCATCATTCAAGTACCAATTATGTGACACATGGGCTTCATATCTCCTTGTCCATCTATCTTTGCATTGAGCACAACATGATATTACTACAAAGAAACATTTTATTTCAATATATGAAAATACATGTCTCTGATTCGGTGCATATGGAATGACAAAAAGGCATTGCAAAATGACTTACTGCAACAACAGAAGCTAAAAAATTATAGATTGTAGGGTAGAGAAGTTGGGAAGCTCTCTAAACCGATATCTAATGGAAGTGGATGGCAGCTTTTCCCACTAGTCTGCTATGAAACCAACACCACGTTACATCATTTGACAATGGAAGCAAAAAAATAGACATTCTTATATTAGAACAATGAATATTACATGTACTCCCTTACATGGCACTATGCAACAATGCCAGGATCTATCAACCATCACGTGAGCAAGATCCTACCATTTTATTTCTGTTGAATGAGGAAACTAGCTCCATGACCGCCAAACCACACGGTCAACAAACTCCATCATCATTGTAGACATGTGCAAGCAACCCATCAGAAATAGCATGGATTTTTATCATATATCGGAAAGAAAAGAAAAAACAATGTAGACAAGACTATATATTTGTGAATGCAACATACAAGAATAGTGAAATAGTGAAATGATGAAAAGAGAATTTTGTAGATCAACATTTGCAGCTATTTGAATCAAATAAAGCCAATAAAAAAGCTAACAAGAAGACATAAGAATTTTTGGAAGCAAAGCATGAAGGACGAATGTGAACACTCAAGGTATATAAGCGGAGAAAATAGAAAACACATGGGATGTACTAAACACATTATTGAATTATAGAACTTTCAGGATCTACTTATTATTGGTTCCAATCTCTATGCATCTCTGGCACTTGAAGTTGTTTGTATCTACATATGTATCAATTTTTAATAGTTGCAATTGTATGTTTAGAGCACTACATGTTCAAATTAGTTGAAAGAGAATTGTAAGTATGTTGATAAGCAATTGACATCATTGAATTTAAAAACACTTGGAAAAACATCATGGACAGGTGGAATATACAGAAGAGTGAATTCTTTTGAATGTCATATTGAAAAAGTATCACACAACAAAATGTTAAAATGATTTAAGTCGGAAGATTAATATTTATGGGTGCATATTTGCACATTGAATTTAACAAAAACTATATTGCTGAAGGTACAAAAGATAGTAAACAAAAAAATATATATCTTTATGTGTAAAGCTAAAGAGAATGCAAAGCATTGAATAAATGGGGGAAATTTAATGTGGTAGTCAAACACAGAGTATAGGTGCAAAATTGAAAACCAAACAGTAAAATACAACACAATATTGTTGAGAAAGTTTCTTGAATAGTTGAATATATACTTTAATAGAATGGAATGATCAAAACATGCCACTAGCCTATACAAGTTTTTCCCTCTACTTATTTTTTCCTAGTATCTTTGTGCATCTTTGGCATTATACCCATTTTTCACAAATTATTACTTGGTATGTTTTTGCAAAAATGAACTTAGAAATCCTTGAAAAGACGATGGTATATAGGCCGGGAAAAATGTTACAATAATTGGTTTGGAGCCTTTTTTATAAGCTGGAGCATGGGTGGGGAGTGGAGGCATTTGGAAAGGGTTGAATTTGTTCCAAATGTGTCTCTTCACTGCCATGTCAAGCAATGTATTTGTTGTTGCTAAGTCTAGAGTATCTCTCAAATGAGAAAGTTGGATCAATGTGGAGTCTTTCAATTGATTTAACATGAGAGATTTCTATAAAATTCAGCCCTTTCCTCTCTTTTCTTCCTATGTTTATCATTTCTCTATCTAATGTTAAGCCTTGTGCTTTATGTATTGTGATTCCTTATGCCATGGTGAGTGGAATTTGTGTTTGACTACCCCAAGTTATAGCTGGGATGGGGATGTCTCTTGGGTTTTTGGATCCCGTGGTGGACCAATGTAATTTTAGAAGTGAACTACAACATAGTCAGGAAGATATGGTAGTTTACAATATGCATTGTACACAATAGTTGTAACAACACCAAGGATCCATTGACTAGGTCGGCTTGAATCCACAAATTTTTAGTTAGCATCACTTGTTCACCAACACAAAGTAGTAGTTCTGTGACAATTTGGTCATCATCTCCATGATCAGATGCATGTTTTTGTGCTACTCAAGCAATGCTAATGGCTATGGAAAACTTTAACTGTTTGATCATTTTTTTGTTGTGGAATACAACTAATTCATTTGTGGCAAACAAATGTGTAGCAACATAAAATTCTTCTCTTTCTATGATTGAGGGCATTTTATTTGTTTGTTTCATAAGCTCTTCCCAGTCATCGTGGAGAGCCTCACCATTTCTTATATGGATAAGGATTTCCTGGAACTTTTGTTGTGAAGGGCTATCTCCTTTTTGGCAGAAAATAGTGTCTAATGTTATCGAGACTGTGAAATATGCCATAAGGCTATAGCCAATGAGTGAGAATCATAAATAGGGGTATCCATGATAGGTGGAAACTAGGCAAGATCACCAAAAAGGATGATAGAAACACCGTTGAATGGTTCCTCTGGTTATTAGGGAATGCTTGGCGCAACCAACTATCTATTTTCACCAACAACTTTGGGCCTAGAAAACTCATTTCATTTATCAAAATGTATTGAATATATTTAAATTGTTCTTGGAATATTGTCAATGGATGGCCTTGCAAAGGATTCATATCCTTTATGGGAATCTAGAGTGTTGTATGGATTATGGAGGCACATATGTTGTATGCAACAACACCTGTAGGAGCCAATGTAAGCAAGGAGCTATTGGATCCAGTAGTAGAGGTGTTTATTTATTATCTAATACAATTTATCAAAAAGTATTTACTAGTGCTAGATGTCCCTTGAATGATCATGTGGAGAGGGGCTTTGGGGGAAGGTTGCATGCAATGGGACTAGATGATTTGAAGAGCCAATTTTTGTTTTGTTGAAAGCTAATGGGCTAATGTATCTATAGGAAAAAATTGTATCGTAGCTTGCTCATGATGTGCCCTAGCTAATGGGATGAACTGCAAATAAATATTATGAATTTTTCCAGACACATGGTTTGTATTCCATAAATGGTTCATATCAAGGTCCCGCCTACCCAACAATTGGAGCTGATTTATACTAAAGTTAATAGTAGCACCAAGCTGAGAGAAAACTTCCCATTCATATTCATCCATAGAAGGTAAATGGTTCCAATCATCAGTATCACTACCATGTTCTTCTTCAATTGTGGATGCAACTAGAAGTCTATTAACATGCCAAGGATGATAACCATTTTTTTTTAAAACTTTCCAATTTTGTATTATCTCTTGTTTGATAAGACCTATATTTGTCTGTATGTTCCAAAAAGGTTTGTATAACATAAGTTTAGTCCAAAAAAATGTTTCAAATATCTTTATATCCTCAATAGGAAAAGTCTTGAACAATGGGTTCACAAGGACAATTGTAGGCTTGTGTCTCGATTTCCATTTGTCCTTTTTGAGTTTCTCTAAATTTGTATATAGTTGGACCGAGTAAATTAGGGATACACCACCTAGCTCTGGAGGCCTTTGCATATACTAGTGAATATAATTTTTTGGTAGGTCTTCATCAACATCATCTTTATTTGTATGGAAACATGCCTTTTTTCCAACATTCAAATGAACATATCGTTGGGTTGAAGTGAGAAGAGGAAATTTCTATAACATATGGCACATCTCCTATGCAGAGATGTCCCGCTCCACAAGAATATTCATCATGAATTTTTGATATGCAAGCAGTGCTCTATCCTCAACTATATTTGTATTTGCAAGTCTTTTCAACATATCAAGATAATTTTTTGATTTCTACTTAGATTTAGCTGCATATTTAGAAATATAATTTAAAACAATTTGCCTAGAAACAACTAGTTGGTAGTCAACACTGACACGCCAAATTGTAATCATGGTTGGGCTATGAATATTTAGGCTATCATCATTTCTTGTTGGCTTGTAGGATTTGTTAGACTCAACATTAGATGTCAATGTAGAGGTAATTTGTTGTTGCCAAGCTGCTTTATACTAACAATGTAATTTCTCTCATTTTCCCCTTAAATAAGTATATTCGGAGCATTTCATGTGATTTTGAACTGTATTTAGAAACTCTTCATAATCTATGATTGGATCACTAGAAATAATTTGGCTCATGGAAAGAAAGCATGGATTTTCTTCAGAACAATGGTATATCCTAAGCAATCTTTGTGCAAGGAAACATGGATTCCAAGCTAAAACATATCTATCAAAAAAGTTCCTTGCCATGGTAACATCATGGTGATTGGACCAATCAAGATTTTCCATGTTGGGAGCTTTTGGAAGCCATAAAAAATAATGCACATGTGTAGAGCCACAATGTTTCCATTCATATCTATACCAATAATCTTTTGCATGCAAAATATTTTCAATCACCTCCTCAAGAAAAATTGAGAATCTATGATGCAGATATAAAGATGTTATATGTGGATTATGAACAACACTGTCTATTAGTTCCTTTGTTGAAGGATCCATTGCTAAATGAGCTATAGAAGAGAAAAAAATTTGGAGATTAGCCCATTTTGTGTCTGCACAGCTCAAAGTGAAGAAAAGGGTAGGTATGCCAAGTTGTTCAATCATTGCAAATAGTTGGGCCCGGTAAGAGTTCCCAAAAGAGCAGGTCTCACACAACGATGCACCAAAATGCATCAACTTCTCATCTATTTGGGCATCAGGAGCAATTTGAAGTTATTCATGCAATACAGAGAATGACGAGGATTTTGTCTTCCATATCTGCCCTAACAAAAATAGAAATAGTTTGTTGGCTGCAATGTCTCATTATCAAGTTGTAGCAGAAATACCTAAATCTGACATGTTTTCTAAATCTACGGTCAAATTATCTCATTAAGTGGAGAGCATATTCATGCAAGTGAATTTTAACATTTCTCAGTTCAAGGGGAAGTGCTACTCTAGTGGGGAACAATGTTGGAAACACCATTGAAAATAAACCTTCATTGTTGTATTCATTAACAGGAGAAGAGCTAATTTCAGGCCAACACAAGATATTCTACTCTCTTTTTTTCAATATGTAACACATGTTTGATTGCTTGGAGCTTCTGTCTACATTTGGCAAGGAAGGAATAAATGATGAAAATTTTGAAGATCCATTTTCATCTTCAATAGAATTTGTTGAGTTGGTTAATGGCATTAGCTCTTCATCGAAAACTTTTTTTATTGTATACAAGAAATTGGAGACATCAACAACAACATCAGGTAACATATTAAGAGCCTCAACATTTTTCATATCCCTCGATATAAATCAATTGTTCTTATAACTGTTACTTTTCTCTCAGCTCAAATATATTTTCTTTATTTACAATAACAAAACGATTAAAAATTATATGAGGTTTAGATAATTTTAAATGTCTTTAATTGGTTTCCATGAGCTTGTTAATTATAAATAGTAGTTAGCGACTAACAAATAGACTTGATCAAAAGCCATGACCCTTGGAACGGTGGTAACCATCAAGCGAAGACACGTCCTTCTGAAGAATTAAAAGCGGATCTAATAACCCAAACCAAGCATCATCAATCAGTGGAAGAAGTAACAAATTAGTGGATCATATACGCCTGGAAGTCTTAGCCATGTGCCAGAAATAGAGGTAAGTATCCTCCCATGAATGTCCAATGATATATGTTAAATAGGCGAGTTCCTACAAGGAAATTTTTGGTAATTATATTTAAATAGATTTGAATCTTTCTCATAGGGTATTGTTAGTCATACAATTTAATATAAGATTAAATATAAAGACTTTATGAAATTTCTAACTGTAGAAATCAACCAAACATATTCAACAAAATTTTAGGGATAGAAATAGAGTACATCTTCATTAAACTAAATCTAGCACAATAACTATTGCATAGCATATCAAACTCATAACTATACCTGTGATAATTTGTATGAGAGGCATATACATATTAGATGTGCAATGTAATAAGCATAATGATAATTCATTAAGTTACTAGATAATCTAAAATATGAAGATTTGTAACTTATCAAACACAATGATATGGTTTACAACCATGAATGTGTCTTTGAGTGGATTTCTATACTACTATGTGAATAGAATATCCTTTGTTAATGCTCGATGAGGATAGGGAGTGTGTGGAAGGGAAAGGCAGGTAAATCGATCCAATGTTGGATGAAGCCCAAGACGAGTAACAAACCTTGAGGGTGTCCAACTCGATATTGTGCACACACCCTTGGCACAATAAATCTACCATCACACAAGGTTAGGGAGAGGAATAAGGTGAAGGACCATTTTGTTTGGGAGTAAGAATTCTTTCATGATCATAATAGTAATACCCTAGATGATAATGTATTAATTTGTCTCATTCTTCAAATATGCAAAATTGAAATAAATTAAACATTGAATTATGTGCTTTATTGTTATCTCATGATATGTATATAGGACTTAAAGAAATTTACATAAACAAATAATGTGTCGGTAAAATATATTATATGTCCTAATTTGGTGCTTTATGTTTATGTTAGGATTAGTAAAATAGGGGACATTATAATCAGTATCATAGCATAATCCTGCCATCCTGTACATAGGTGAATGCAAGCCCACTTAAAAAAGGCATCCATGGTTGAACAATTTTCCAATGAACTAAGGGCTTTCATGGAACAAACCAACCAAACCCTTATGAACCAAAATAAAGGGTTAGAAAAGGAAAACCAAACACTCATCTAGACCTTACAAAGTATGGAAAACTCAATCAGCAACTTGAAAAATAATCCCTCAAATGGAAGATATGTAGGTTCAAACCATTCAAAAGCAAATAATTGGCTATTCACACCTAGAGTTCCCAAACCCCCCTTCATAAAAAAAGAAAACGATCCTACAAAGGAGGAAGAGATGGATCCAACTCCAAACAATACCAAAGAAATTATTAGAGCTTATAGGGATCTTGAACCCAAGCTTAGGGAACTTGTGTCATTTAGGGAATTATGTGAGGCCAAAAGACATGAAACCCCTAGGAAAGGAAAGAAGCCACAAAATAAAGACTTGAAGCATAAGGTGAATAAAGTGACCTTGCCCAACTTTGACGGCTCAAACAAAATTACTACCCATGCTTGGCTAGAAAAACTAAAACACCTATTTTACCCTCATCCCAATGACAGAAGAAGATGCACTTCAATTTGCAATTTTACATTTGGAAGGATTATCCCATGAATGGTGGCACAATGGAATCCTCACCCTAGGCCACCAAAGCATAACTCCCTATGAATAATTCTCACAAAAAATCATAAGGAGCTTTGATAGAAAACATCCCCAAGAATATTTTAAAATGCTCACACAACTAAAACAGCAAGGGACAATAGAAAACTATATAAATGAATTTTAGAAAATTTCAGCTTGAGTTTCAGGAATTGGGGAAGATACACTCACATACCTTTTTGTGGAAGGAATCACAAAATCACTTAGAGGGCTAGTAAGTGCACTTAACCCCTTAAGTCTAGAGGATGCCATAGAAAAATCCTTAAGGATAGAATCTACATCAGCAAGAAATAAAACTCCACGCAACTATAAAAAACACTCTCACAAGAAAGATAAACCACACCACAATTCCCTCTCCAAAAGGGAAAGAGACGAAATAAGAGAAAAGGGTTTGTGCTTCACATAAGGCCCATGGGGCCCCGAGCACACTTGTGAAAAGAAAGAGAAAATCAAAACGAAGAACCTTTGTTGCTATTGCAAAGCAAAATGGTCACCTGAACAAAGATGTGTGTGTCATAGAAAAATGGCCCTTTGTCATTTTCATGGCCTTTTAGGTCTTGTTTCATGTTGTTGAAACTATGTTGCTTTGATTTTATGTTGTATCATGGCTTGAACATACTTATTTAGGTACTAAAACTCAAAGAATGATGTCTTGTGAAGGTGTTGTGAAGTGTTGTGAAGTGTTGTGAGACATTTCCACATTCTTCTAGACTCTATTTAATACAATTCACATAAAAATCACCTTTTTACACATCATCATGTCCTATATTGAAGTGTTGTGAAGTCTTGTAACAATCCTTCATGCTTTTCTAGGAACCATCTCCTTATTTACACCCTTCTCATGCTTTATTTTGTCTATTTATGCCCTCATATGCTTAATTAAGTGTATTTTTGCATATTATCCTGAAGAGTAACATTAAATACAACATTATTTCTGACACATTTTTTAGGTCCTAGGTGGGACCCATTCACCATGGGTGGCGAATGAGTCCCCCTTGGCCCCAAATTCAAAATATTTCAAATTTCCTTTTGGGATTTTATTAAAAGTCACTTGATGTCAGCCTGTGATGAGGTATGAATGGATACTAAGGCACAAGAATTGTATAAATACATGTTTTTCATCTCCTTTTAACCCCCCCCCCAATTCATCAAATTCACTTATCCACATATACATTCAAGCATTCAAGCATCTTACATCATCTCTAAAAGCAACTATTGAAGTACTTTGGAGCAACCATTGACATTACTTCATACTTACAAGATCAAGCATTTGGTGAGTTAATAGCATTTGCATGTTGTTATTTTACATTTCCTTTTCATTTCATTTATTTCTATTGGGTTCAATTACCAAAGTAGGGTTTGACCAAGGCAAACTCCTATTTGCTAACCCTCCAACATTTTTCCCCTTTGCATGTGTCTTTGTAGCCTTTGTTTTGCAGATTTGACAGGTTTAAAGGTGTTGAAAAGTGGAGATCAAGTCAAATATGTTCTTCAAATCAACATATCATTATTTCAAGCTTGTTGAGTTTTTTTTGTCTATTTCCTGTAGAACTGACTTCGACAACCCAACATTCAGACATTCCCAAATCTATTGTTGCAGAGTTGCTGCCTAATTTTCTAGAAATATAGGAGTGGACTAATTCACCACCCTTGGGGAATGAGTCCCACCTAAGACCTAAAAATTTGTATTTTGTTAGATCTCGAATCCCAACTATCAGAAATCAATTCCTGACACTTTTTCATCAGTAGGAGGACTAATTCGCCACCCTGGGTGAATGAGTCCCACTATGAAAAACTAGTAAAATTCATCAGCATTCTAGACATTCCATACAACTCATATTTCATCTAGGTGCACTCTGATTTCATCCATCTCTTATTTTTGCATAATTTCTTCATTTTCATAGTTATTTGCATATCACATTGTGTTTTCAAACATAGCTTAAATTGCACTTTTGCATTCATTCTAGTTCATCTTAATCAGTCAATTACATTTAGTTAAGTTCATTTACGTCATATAATATAGCATACATCTAATTTGAGTGTTACATAAGCATTTTGGGACCTAGATCTCTCTCCTTTTAGGTGAAAAACCCTAGAAGTGCAAGAGCAAGCATCTTTAGGCTCCCAAAATCTATGTCACATTTTGGTGAACCCAACTTTTGAACATTTTAAAACTTCTTATTGCATTCAGATCTTGCATCCTAGTTTTCATTTGCATTAGCATTCAATTAGGGAACTGATTTTTTATTGCATTCTAGGACCATTCATTTTGCATTAGTGAAACATTCATTTAGTGTTCATTTTTGTATTCAATTTCATTGAAAAAAGTAAAAATCTTCATTTTGCATCTGTTATTGCATTCTGTAGAAGGTTTAAATCATACTTAAAATTTTGAAAAACACAAAAAAATTGCATCCTGGGACTCATTCACCACCTAGGGCGAATCAGTCCCTCTGCATTTCTAAAACAACATTTCTGTAATTTCTTTGGCATTTTTTTGCATTACACTTCTCTATTCCTGCATTCTATTTTCAGTTAAAGATTCTCTAGCTTTCCTCATTTTTGCATCTTAGTTTATTAGCATCATGGAATTTTCTTTCAATAAATTTTTGAATTCCCTAAAATCATTGGTAGACATGTCCAACTGTACCTTTTGTTGTGACCTTAATGACCTTGAACAACCTCATGCTCCTTTAACTCCTCATGGTTGTCATCCTCATGATGTAGATATCATTGGAGAAGATAATGTTAGAATGAATAAGTTCTACGATGATTCCCTTGACAACCTACAAGCAAATGCAACCTTTTATCCCTCTATGAGATCACATGAATTTCCTCCTGTTACACCACCTGATAACTTTGCATATTTACATCCTGAAATCAACATAGGACCTAAGGTTCCTCCCTCAAGTGGACCTAGTTCCTCCCAACCATTCTATGAACACAAAGTCACAAACATTCCTATCAATCTTGAAGAAACATATGGTAGAGGATTCACTATATTAAGTAAACAAGGTTGTGACATAAAACATGAACATGATATTCATCAACTTCTTGAACAACAACCAATTGAAGCACATAAAATAGGAATAGGATATCAAGATCCTTCTCATCTTGATAGACATCCTCTTCAACCTAGGAGAATTCGGGATGCTAGTACAGTGGTCTTGAATCCTCCTCCTAACTTGAACATTCTCCTTCCCTGTGAACAACCATTCTCTCCTTCTAATGACAAGGATGTTAGGATCCCTATGGGTCCCCTTCCTCCTTCTGTTCATGAAAAAGGAGAACCTAGTAAACACAAACGACCATACAAATTAAAGAAGATAAAGTTTCCTACACATCCTCCACCTAAATGTGAAAGGAGACTTCAACTGCTTTTAAATAAATTTCTTATACTTTTACCACCTTCAAATAGGTTGGTCATTCATTCTGATGATTCTCATATACCATATTGCAAATATCAACGTATCCTTGGACATTGAATAGAAGAATGTCGGACATTGAAAGACATACTGAATAAGTATCACTTCACTGATACCAATTGTTTCCTTGTCATACCTTAACCCAATCCACATCCCTGTGTCATGCTATAGTTGTAGGGTTTCTTATTCTCACTATTGCATGATCCTTTCACATCACCCATCTCGGCTCATTCTTGCCTTTACACTTTATGGGGGGAAAGACCTTGTTAGCCTTGTCCTTATAATGCATTTATTCTTGTATCTTAACCATGTTATTCCCTTTTCCATGTAACGCCTGTCATGCAAACCCTAGAGAACAAACATTGCAACCAATTTTTTATTTTTTTTAATAACATAAAGTAAACATGCAACTAAATAGTAATTACATTTACATTGCACATAACAACTTAACATTACATTCTCTAGGGCACACAAGGTCACATCACAACACAACTATTAACAAAAGTAAAAGATAATATTAAACAAATTATCAAATAATATTACAATAACCATTAATAAAAGTACATCCATGATCCCAGAGTGAAAGTATCACTACATCACATATTACAATCATAAAGAATCTCTGACAATAATGTTTACAAAGGATCCTAATTATTACATCATCGCTTTAACGTTACATTACGTGTTCTCAATAATGAGTTACAATACATTTCCCATACATGTGGGATGATACAAAGTACAATAATGAATGAAGTGCAAAGTGATCCACTGGTACAAATTCCAACTGAAGAACGATGAGGAGATGATCATTGATGGGGAACCCAACGGGTGCGGAGCACGTTCCACCCAACCATGTGAGTTATAAATAGCTCACCCCCCATGCTCAGAGATGACAAGGAAGAGATCATGACCATGAATGCCAAATGACTCCAATAGAACAATAAAGTACAAAACTCAACTACAACATCAAGGATTACAATAACATAACCAACAACATTCACGAGTCAACATAATAACTTAAAGTCATAAATCTCATCACATTAAAACAAGGCAATAACCATTAACCAGGTAACAAAATAATATTCATAAAACATTTACAAATTAAATTGAAACAATGAACAGAATACAATTCCAAAAGAACTGATACAACATTCAAAATACAATCCCAGAGGCAATAAGAAAACAAGGCAAATGGGTGTCTAGTGGAGAGTTTCATCGCATAGCTTTCATGGGTTATCCTGGCCCTTCCTCCTAACTAAGGCACCGGTGCCCATCTATGGATATCCTGGCCCTTCCTCCTACATGAGGCACCAGCACCATAGGGTAGCTCATGTGTATCCGATAACCTCTCATGAGGACAAGGTTACGACTTTGCCGACCACAACCTTCTCGGTCTATCATTAGTCTATGATAGCCCTAATGCATAGACAAGGTATCCAATATTTATTATCTTGTGTTTTTTACTACCCATCCCCCCTAAGTTCTATTTTTAGGCTATCACTTGTTATACTACTCTTACGTGGGTTATCCTGTGCTCTTCCTCCTTTCAAGGCGTCGGCCCCCATGAAGAGCCACTCTCCCTAAGACCCCTAACATAAATCAAAACAAGTCAAGGGTTGTACCATCAAGTATAAGGCATATAACACAAAACAAGACATGCGAGGTAAACCCATCTCGCGATAACTCGTAATCACAATGACCACAATCTCGTACAACCCTTCCAAATAATAATGCTTAAAATCATGTAACATTCTGATCACAATAGTACAAGAATAAACATCCAAGGATATAAAACATGCCTCTGCAACAAGGGTTTGTAATTCAACAGGGTTCCCACATGGACAACACTAAACAATAACCATAACGGAAAAGAAAACTCAAACTAATTTTACAAGATTGCACCATTAAATTTAATTCATTCCCAATTAATCAATTAAATTAATTTCCCCAATTTTCTGATCATTACAAAAAATTCAAATTCAAATTTCCAAATTCAAGAAAGTATATCCATCTCTATATGAGTCTAAGTACATATACAACCAGGGATAAAACTAATTTATGTTTAACATTATATAATCAACATAAGAAATAATAAAATAATGCCCTTTATATATATATATATATATATATATATATATATATATATAAAATATCATTAATTGAGATATTAAATAAATTACACAATGCTCAATTGAAATGATTAATTGAGATATTTTAAATAACATACACCACATAAATATATATATATATAAACAACACTCACCAAGTACAAAGGCCGTCGGCCTAGAGTACTGCACGCAGTAGTCTTATTGACTGTTGCACGCAGCAGTCATTAAGACTATTGTGGCAGTACTGCCACGGTAGGGGTACAGGGAGAGGGGTATGACTATGGTTATCCCTCTTCCGAACTCCCAAAATAAAATGACTTTTCATTATTTATTTATTTTTTAAATAAAATTTTCCATAAAAACCAGGGGCCGACTGGAAAATAAATTCAGCCTTAGGGAAAAAAATACGAAAATTATAGTCCCCAATAACGGTATAAAATATAAAACAACTGAATATATATATATCTCTATATAAATACATATACAATAAACATATATATATATACACCAGGTTATATATATTTATATATATATTTACTCAGATTGATCCAGTATGAGAAACTAGTTAAAAAAAATAAGAAAAAATAACAATATACAAATAAGAGGGTTTGAATTTCAAAGCACATTTAATTTTCAAAAGGGAAACCAATTTTCTTTTCAAATCAAACATGGATAATTTGGACATCCTTAACAAACAAATATTGCTATCAAATGTTTTCAAGAAAAAGTTTTATAAACCCTCACAGTTTCTTTTCTCACATAAATCCTATTTATCTAATTCTCAAACAGATTTTTCCATAACAAGAATAGATTTATTCAGATCAAATTTTTATTTCTTTTACAAATTCAAAGAGGTCAAAAGAAGAGAATGGAACCTGGAATCCTGCGCTATTTGAGAATCTGATGAAGCTCGCTTGATTCTGACAGTCTTCTCGAATAGCTTTCATTCCTCCTTCAGAATCTCCTCTCCAGAATACCGTGCTCAAATTCAAATTTAATATTCTACTCAGAAACCCTTCCCAAAACATGCAAAATTAGAATGACAAATCCCTTTCCAGAAAACTTCAAAAGATCTCTACATTCAAAGTCATTATTTTTATTTTATTCTTTTTCAACTTTTGTCACAATCCTCTTGTGTGAAAACTCACAAATTTTCAATTAAATAAAAGATACCTCTTTCCTTTTCGAAAACTCTAAAGAAAAATCCAATATAAAAGAAACTATCTAATTTAATTCCAATTTTTTCTACCAACACTTAATTCTTATTCATCATTTTATCTTTCCTATTCTTTTATTTATTTATGTTTCCTTTTTATCAATATTTTTGTTTTAAATTTCCTTTTACAAGCTTTACTTGCTATGCACATAATTTAATTTATTTATTTTATTTATTTTACAATTATCTTCAACAAGGTAATTTAATTAAATTAACAAAATGCAATTTAATATTTAGTTAACATTTAACTAAAACACCTAACTTTTAAAATATAACTTTTAAATATTTTGATACAAATTAATTCCCACATAAATATAAACATTTATTGCCACCATTTAATTAAATAAATCACAACATATAAAATGCCAACATATAATACAAATGAACAAGACACTACACAAACCACAGTAACAAATTACTGAAATGACAACACAACGACACACAATACCATTCAATCGAGACGGTTTGACAACATGGGATGGGGTGACTTCCTTGTCATCTCTGTTTCAACATTATGTCGTTGGGTTATTGGTGCTCGCCCTGTCCTGCCGAAGCAGGTGGAATCGAGACTCTCTACCTGTAATCCCTACATCCAAACAAAGTCATATACATGTACATATATATAAAATCAAATCATTACATTGTAAGAAGGAATTACAGCGTAGCAGGGCACTCACGAACGAGTGATGCTACACTGTCCTTTCATCCCATCTATTCTAACAATTATAATATAAATGATGAGATAACATTTCTAAACTAATAGATTATACCATAACATAATTTGCTAAATTAATGCATCACAATGTTACTGAAATCAAACTAATATCACCAAACTACAATATCATAAGAAATATCATGTCCTCAAATGTATGAGCATAATCACCAAATAGTCTACTAACCAAACCAAGCAATAATAGTATCATCACAGTATCAAAGTACCAAATCAAAATATAGAAACATAATGAGTCCAACTAGTGAACAGGAGGGTTATTACATTCCACTTGTTCATCCAAGATTGAGAAACCAATAACTTCATTAATGGTTGACTTACATTTGCATTACTATTTATTTTCTTTTCTTTTCATGTGCATATCGTGTTCCCCCGTATCGTGTATTTGACATTTTCTCTCCTCGTACACTTCTTCTATTCATACCTTTATTCTTCTATTCCTCAGACTTCATTTTTTTTTTCTTTTGGGGATGACACAAAGCGTAGAGACATCCTATGTCTCTTCCATGTTGACCCAAACAGTCCTTGTCCTTTTTATTTTTATTTTGTCCTTTCCTTTTGGGGATGATGCGAAGCGTAGAGACATCCTATGTCTCTTCCATTTTGACCCAAATGGTCCTTGTCCTTTTCATTTTTTTTTTGTGTTTTCCTTTTTGGGGTGATGCAAAGTGTAGAGATGTCCTATGTCTCTTCCATGTTGACCCAAACGGTCCTGGTCCTTTTCAAAAAATAATTATGTTTTCCTTTTGGGGATGACGCAAAGTGTAGAGACACCCTATGTCTCTTACATGCTGACCCAAATGGTCCTTTTTCCTTTTTGTTTTTCCTTTTCTTGTGTTTTTCTTTTGGGGATGACACAAGGAATTAAGACCGAAATGTCTTCATGTTGACCCAAAATATTTTTTTCTTTTTTGTTTTTTTTCTTTTCTCTTGTGTTTTCCTTTTTGGGATGATGCAAAGCATTGAGACTGCAATGTCTCTTCCATGTTGACTCAAAACAGATTTTCTTTTTCCTTTCTTTTCACTCTCTTTGTGTCATTCTTCTAGTTCTATGTGTATTTGTGTCATTCTTCCAAATCTATGTGTACTTTCTTTTCTGGGGGGAAACTTCCTCCCTTTCTTTTTTTTTTCATTTTTCCTTGACATGACGCAGCCTAACTTTCAAACATATGACTTGGCATAAATCTTTCCAGGTTGGCTCTCTTGTCTTGTTTTCTTTTTGCCTTTTATTTTCTTCTCTACTTTCAATTAATTTCTCATAGAATGATGTGTATCAATTCCTTTAAAGTGGGGGGCATACATTACCATTATTTCATTTTGCATTCATGCTTCTTAGTGTAGCCTTGTCATTTACATGATGTGTTTGTCACTTTGTGGATGACATTGGGTGTGATGTCCTTCATAAGTGTGATCTATCTTAGCATATTACATTCCTCTTTGTGGTTTGATGTGACACACTGCATCCCCTAAGTTGAGAATATATTATTCTTTGATTGGTCCTCTCTTGGAGACATTAGACACAATGTTCCCTAAGTGAATGACCTTGCATAAACTAGACAAGACTCCTTTGAACAATCCTTCACATTACATTTTATATTTTCACATTATTGCATCTTCATTCGGCCACCTTGCATAACACAATTTTCATTCCTGTGGAGCTGTCTTATTTTTTTTCCACCTTGCATAACACAAATTGCATGCCTGTGGTGCCATCCTATTTTTCTTGTCTCATGAAACTTAAAACCGACATTTTCTTTAGCTTTTTGGCACCTTGTTAAAGTTACCAAGTGGTATAGCTTTAGCATGGTTGAACAAGAAGCCCAACTAGTGGCATGACTTTTCCCCATAGCCACTTTTAAGTTTGTGAGTGCATACCGACTAGTGTATGTATCTTACATTTTGGGCTTTCTCACCCTATGGACAACTAGTTCCATGGCCCTAGAGTGAGTATATAGTTGGGCCTTTTCACCCTGCAGACAACTAGTTTTGTGGCCCCAGATTGAGTGCACATTCTCTTTTTTAAAACAACTAGCCTAGATCTCTTTTCACAACTAGTTGGATTGATGATCGAAGCTTCATTCAATTCATTTCAACACTTTTGTGTTCCTTTGTTCTTATGTCTAGTTTTCCATGGGATCTTCATCCTGGGGGCTTGATCATCTCTCTTGATTGTCATATTCCATCTTGCTAGTGTAAGTACATTTGAACCCTCCCCTTGATGTTCATGGCTACTTTAGTGTGAGGAAGCAAGTCCGTCCTCTCACTAAAGTGGGGGCTAAATGTGTTATAGAAAAATGGCCCTTTGTCATTTTCATGGCCTTTTAGGTTTTGTTTCATGGTGTTGAAACTATGTTGCTTTGATTTTTATGTTGTATCATGGCTTGAACATACTTATTTAGGTACTAAAACTCAAAGAACAGTGTCTTGTGAAGGTGTTGTATTGTGAAGTGTTGTGAGACATTTCCACATTCTTCTAGACTCTATTTAATACAATTCACGTAAAAATCACCTTTTTACACATCATCATTTGTCCTATATTGAAGTGTTGTAAAGTCTTGTAACAAGCCTTCATGCTCCCTCATATGCTTAATTAAGTGTCTTTTTGCATATTATCCCAACAAGTAACATTAAATACAACATTATTTATGACACTTTTTTTAGGTCCTAGGTGGGACCCATTCACCATGGGTGGCGAATGAGTCCCCCTTGGCCCCAAATTCAAAATATTTCAAATTTCCTTTCAGGATTTTATTAAAAGTCACTTGATGTCAGCCTGTGATGAGGTATGAATGGATAGTAAGGCACAATAATTGTATAAATATGTGTTTTTCATCTCATTTTAACCCACCCCCCTTAATTCATCAAATTCACTTATCCACATATACATTCAAGCATTCAAGCATCTTACATCATCAATAAAATCAACTATTGAAGCACTTTGAAGCAGCCATTAACATTACTTCAGACTTACAAGATCAAGGATTTGGTGAGTTAATAGCATTTGCATGTTGTTAGTTTACATTTCCTTTGCATTTCATTTATTTCTATTGGGTTTGATTACCAAAGTGGGGTTTGACCAAGGCAAAACCCTATTTGCTAACCCTCCAACATTTTTCCCCTTTGCATGTGTCTTTGTAGCCTTTGTTTTGCAGATTTGATAGGTTTAAAGGTGTTGAAAAGTGGAAATCAAGTCAACTAGGTTCTTCAAGTCAACATATCATTATTTCAAGCTTGTTAAGTGTTTTATGTCTGTATCCTGCAGAACTGACTTTAGCAACCCAACATTAAGACATTCCCAAATCTGTTGTTGCACAGTTGCTACCTAATTTTACAAAAATCTAGGAGTGGAATAATTTGCCACCCTTCGCGAATGAGTCCCACCTGAGACCTGAAAATCTTTATTTTTTCAGATCTCGGATCTCGATTGTTAGAAATCAGTTCTTGACACTTTTTCATCAGTAGGAGGACTGATTTGCCACCCTGGGTGAATGAGTCCCACTGTGAAAAAATAGTAAAATTCATCTCATTCTAAACATTCCAGACAACTCATCTAGGTGCACTCTGATTTCATCTATCTCTTTTTGTTTTGCATAATTTCTTCATTTTCATAGTTATTTGCATATCACAATGTGTTTTCAAGCATAGCTTAAATTTCACTTTTGCATTCATTCTAGTTCATCTTAATCAGTCAATTGCATTTAGTTAAGTCCATTTACATCATATCATATAGCATACATCCTAATTTGAATGTTACATAAGCATTTTGGGACCTAGATCTCTCTCCTTTTAGGTGAAAAACCCTAGAAGTGTGAGAGCAAGCATCTTTAGGGTCCCAAAATCTGTTAGAATGTGGAAGGAAGGAACGATTCCACAAGTTAGAGGAAACCGCTAATGAAGAAAAAGTATGCAAGAAAGCAAGATATGAGGGAGATGAACATGTAACCTTTGCCACAATCATACAAACTTCCAAACACTATCCTTTTTGCATTAGGAGTACCCTTAAGGGCCAAAGGTTCATCACCTTGGTGGATAGTGGGGCATCCCACAATTTCATAGATGAAAGATTAGTGGAAAAAAGGAAGTTAAAGACTCAAGAATTCAAAGGTTTTGTAGTAGCCACAACCATAGGAGCTATAGTCCAATTCACAAAAGTAGTTCCCCAACTAGAAATGATATTGGGAAAACACCCCATCAAAGAAGATTTTTATGTAGTACCACTAGATGCAGATGTAATATTGGGTAATCCATGGATCTATTCCTTGGGATGTTTTATGTTTGACCTTCCCAACTTAACACTTCATTTCCAACACCAAGGGAGAGAAGTTACTTTAAAGGGACTACCTGATGGATCACCTCAAGTGGTCTCTTTCCAAAGAATAGAAAGAATCTTGAACCGGGGACAAGGTGAGTGGACAGCACAATGCATGATTTTAGACAAGACAACTCCTCAAGGGAAAGCTATTCACATTGACATACAACCCATTATGGAAAAACACAAGAAATTTTTTGGTGATATTCCACCTCGATTGCCACCCAAGAGGGGCTTTGAACATAACATCGAATTGGAAGAAGGAGCAAAGCTAGTAATCACCACCCCTTATATACATCCACAAAAGTACAAGGAAGAAATAGAAAAGACAATTACAGAACTCCTATAAATGGGGCACATTCGACCTAGCTCAAGCCCCTTTGCCTCTGCCTCATCAGTTGTACTTGTTAATAAAAAAGATGGAACCATGAGAATGTGTATTGATTATAGGTCTTTAAACAAGAAGACCATTAAGAATCGATACCCCATTCCTAGAGTGGATGAGCTCATAGATGAACTTCATGGTGCAAAGTGTTTCTCCAAAATTGACTTAAGATCAAGTTACCATCAAATAATAATGAGAGAAAAGGACATTTCCAAAACTGCTTTTAGATGCCACTATGAACATTTTGAGTTCTTGGTTCTTCCCTTCGAGCTGACAAATGCCCCTGCTACCTTCTAATCATGTATGAATCATACCTTCAAGAAATAGTTAAGGAAATTCTTATTAATATTCTTTGATGATACATTAATCTATAGCAATACTTGGGAGGAACATCTTAAGCATATTGATGAAGTCTTAAAGATATAGGAACAAGAATCATTATATGCCAAAGCTTCAAAATGTGAATTTTGCCTAGATAAGATCCTTTACCTAGGGCATAAGATCAGTTCCCAAGGAGTTAGTGTTGATGAAGAGAAGATCAAAGCCATCAAGGAATGGCCATAACCCAAGACCCTTACTCAACTCAACGATTTTGTGGGGCTTTGTAGCTATTACCAGAATTTTGTGAAGAACTTCTCAAAGATAGCTGCCCCACTTACAGACTTAACCAAGAAAGGAGCTTTTGTGTGGAATGAAAAATTGCAAGATGCTTTCAAAAAACTTAAGGAGGAAATGTGTACATGTCCCGTCTTAGCCATACCAGATTTCACTCAACCATTTGAACTTCAATGTGACGCCTCAGGGGAAGGAATTGGAGCAATTCTGAAGCAAAAAAGACACCCAATAGCTTTTGAGAGCCATAAACTTACAAAAATGTAAAGGCACTATTCTATTTATGATAAAGAGATGTTGGCCATCATGCATGCCTTAGCCAAATTCTGGCAATACTTAGTTTGTGGAAAATTAAATAATATCAAGATAGATCATAACAACTTAAGATTATTTATGAATCATAAGGACTTGAATGACTGCCAACAAAAGTGGGTGAGTAAAATAAAAGCTTACAATTTTGATATTGAATATGTCAAAGGAACTAACAATGTGGTGGTTGATGCCTTATCAAGACACCCACAAGTTAATACAATCACTACCATCACTAGAAGTTGGAGGAATGATATTATTGCAAAATATACCAAGGATCCACAAGCTCAAGAAATACTTGAAGGAAATACACCCAATAACGAGTTTAAATTGGTGGAAGATACCATTTTGTATAAAAACACAATATTCATGGTGCCTCACTCTAAGATTAAGGAGAAAATTTTGAAGGAATACCATGATTCCCCTTTGGTAGGACACCCGAGATATTATAAAACTTACAAGCAGATTAGGGAACGATATTCATGGAAAGGCCTCAAAAAAGAAGGGGGAAAATATGTTCAAGAATGTATGACTTGCCAGAGAAATAAAGTGGAACTAAACTACCCAGCAGGGTTACTTCAACCACAACCTATTCCAAACCAAAAGTGGGAAAGTGTTTCAATGGATTTTATCACTAGACTGCCTAGAGTTCAAGGGAAGGATTGCATTTTTGTAGTAGTGGATTGATTAACTAAGTATGCTCATTCCCTTCCAATATCTACTTAATTTAGAGCACCCCAAATAGCTAAAGTTTTCTTCAAAGAGATCTTCAAGTTACATGGGTTACCCCAGAATATGGTCAGTGATTGTGATAGTTGCTTCCTTATCCAATTTTGGCAAGAACTCTTCTAGGTCATAGGTACTCATCTTACTCCAAGTACTAGTTACCACCCTCAGGCAGATGGGAAAATAGAGATTGTGAATAAGTGGTTGGAAGGATACTTGAGGAATTATGTTACAGGTCAGTAAAACTCTTGGGTAAAATGGTTGCAATTAGGAGAATACTGCTACAACACAAAATTCCATATTTCCATTAGAATGATCCCCTTCAAGGCTCTCTACAGGTATGAAGCAACTACTTTTGGAAACTTGGTCATTCAAGATAGTAGAGTGTCAGGTGCTAGAGACTTCATATAGCAAAGCATGGATATAATGAAAGCTCTCAAAGATAATCTTCATCATGCTCAAAATCAACTAAAAATTTATGTAGATCGGAATCGAGGTGAAAGAACATTTGAAGTTGGAGATTTGGTTTTCTTGAGACTCAAACCCTACAAGAAATATTCAATTAAAATTAGTGCAGAGAAGTTAAAAGCCCAATTTTATGACCCGTACAAGGTTCTTAGGAAAATAGGTGAAGTAGCCTATGAGTTGGAATGGCCTAGCAATAGCAAGATTCACAATATCTTTCATGTGTCCATACTTAAAAGGGTTCTTGGGAAACAAGTTAATTCATGTGCAGAGTTACCACCTCTTGATGATGAGGGAAGACTTGTTTTGGAACTCGAAACAATCTTAAACATGCGGGAGGAAAAGTTGAGAAACAAAGTTATCCCCGAATACTTGATTAAGTGGAAGGGGTTACCAGAGGAAGATTCTACATGGGAAAGTGAAGAGATCCTAAAGCATCCAAGTTTGAACCTTGCTTGAGGACAAGCAATTTTAGAGGGGGGGAACTATCATATCCCTCGATATAAATCAGTTGTTCTTATAATTGTTACTTTCGTCTCAGCTCGAATATATTTTCTTTATTTGTAATGAAAAATTGATTAAAAATTATATGAGGTTTAGATAATTTTAAATTTCTTTAATCAATTTCCATGAGCTTGTTAATTATAAATGGTAGTTAGCGACTAACAAAAAGGTTCGATCAAAAGGCATGACCCTTGGAAGGGTGGTAACCATCAAGAAAATGCACGTCCTTCCGAATAATTAAAAGCAGATCTAATAACCTCAACCAAGCATCATCAATCAGTGAAATAAGTAATAGATTAGTGGATCATATATGCCTGGAAGTCTCAACCGTGTGCCATAAATAGAGGTAAGTATCCTCCCATGAATGTCAAATGATAGTTGTTAAATAGGCGAGTTCCTATAGGGAACTATGTGGTAATTATATAAACATATATGAATCTTTCTCACAGGGTGTTGGTATTCATACAATTTAATATAAGATTAAATATGAAGACTTTATGAAATTTCTAACTGTAGAAATCAACCAAATATATTCAACAAAATGTTAGGGATAGAAATAGAGTACATCTTCATTAAAATAAATCTAGAACAATAACTATTGCATAGCATATCAAACTCATAACTATATACCTATGATAATCTGTATGAGAGGCATATACATATTAGATGTGCAATGTAATAAGCATAATGATAATTCATTAAGTTACTAGATAATCTAAAATATGCAGATTTATAACTTATCAAACACAATGATATGGTTTACAACAATGAATTTGTTTTTGAGTGGATTGTTGTACTACTACATGAATAGACTTTGATTGAAATCTCCTTTGTTAATGCTTGATGAGGATAGTGAGTGTGTGGAAGGGAAAGGTGGGTAAATTGATCCAATGTTGGACGGAGCCCAAGACAGGTAACAAACCTTGAGGGTGTCCAACTTGATATTGTGCATGCGCCCTTGGAATAGTAAATCTACCATCCCATGAGGTTATGGAGAGGAATAAGGTGAAGGACCATTCTGTTTGGGACTAAGCAATCTTTCATGGTCATAATAATAATACCCTGGATAATAATGTATTTATTTGTCTCATTCTTCAAATATGCAAAATTGAAATAAATTAAACATTGAATTATGTGCTTTATTGTTATCTCATGATATGTATATAGGACTTAAAGCAATTTACATAAGCAAATAATGTATCGGTAAAATACATTATATGTCCTAATTTGGTGCTTTATGTTTCTGTTAGGATTAGTAAACTAGGGGACATTACAACATCAATCTCAATGTCATTGTAGTATTTGTCATATTGGATTTTGTATTTCAGTGCATCCATGGCATGATTTTTATTAACATAGTAATCATAATTTCTACCTTCAACGATGGTTCGACGTACAATCACAACCTCAAGGTCTTGCAAGCAGTGCGACAAAAAATTTGCTATGCTCAAGATATCCTGAGGGAAGCTTATCCTATGACCACTATATTTAAATTTCCCTCCTCTAGTGTGGGACACCTGTAAAAATGGAGCCACCCTAGAAATAAGCATTTCTTCAACCTACGTTATCTTTTTTAACAACAATTGTTGTGGGCCTAGGTCCATGCCATTTACAAAGTTGAAATAGTGGGTGCCTTTTTCAGAATAACGCCTTACACATGTCATTGTTGACCCCGACATACGAGGTGCATCCCTATGTAGCTTTCTCTACATATCTCGAAAACAGAAAGGTTGGAAAGTGAATCTATTCGGTGCCAAAACCATTTTACCATAGAAAGATAGCAATCGTCGAATATTTCTTTGAGGTGTTCATGTTGTGCTGGTGCAACAAGGGGATTGTTTTGAGATTGTATATAAGGGTGGCATCTACCATTGCAAATGAGCACTACGAGCGAGGATTGTTAGCAAGCGGACCTGTAGGCGTGTTTGTTGCATTTAGGCTTTGTTGCAAGTATTTACTATGACGCTTCACAAAAAATACCTCTTTATGTTTCCTATAGTACAAATGGAATCGTTGCTTTTTCTAGCCTTTTTAAATTTAGCCATTGATTGGGTTGTGGAACTTGAATGTACTCACACAACCTATGAGAATACATACAAGCTCAAGCACATTAGCATATATGAATATACATGTATAACCATAGATATATTTAAAGTAGCAATTACACACAAACATATAACAAAATATATGTGTATCCATGTGTACATAAATGTATATCTATGGATGATCACAAAAGGAATAACATAGCTTTAACATTACAATATATAAAAATATATACACAAGGATTTTATAGTTTTTTGTGTTAACCATTTCCACTATTTCTCTATTTTTATATCCCATGTTTAGAAGAATGGAATATTCATTGCATGCAACCAGTTGAAAGTTATGTTTGTCGAAGCCAAGTGTATATAAGGTTTTGTGTAAGGATGTATCTACACACACATCACACAATAACAAAGTTGGGGAAAATCTATTGTCTTCATATTTGGTCTATGATATTGTAGTGTTTGCTTTGCATCCTTCTCAACTTTATATATACATATACATACATATGCATTTATATATACACATACATATACATATACATATACATATGCATATACATATACATATACATATACGTATACATATGCATATGCATACGCATACATATGCATACATATACATACATATACATATACATATGCATATACATACACACACATATAGGAGTTGGTGGCCTCGGTACACAAAAGTTGAATGGTAAGTGTTTTCTTGTGCGAGGGTTAATGCATTTTGTCATTGTTGTACAATGGGGGCAGGCAAAGTAAATGTGGGTGGATGAAGTAAATGCAATATTAAATGTTGCAGTATGACAAAGTATACTTTGATTAAATTGCATTGTTGAAAGACCCATTGTGGTGTTGGTTTCATAGAAAATGGGGAAATTTTGTTGTCTTCATATCTGATCTATGATATTGTAGTGTTTTTTTGCATCCCTCTCAACTTTATACATACATATATATTTATATATACACATACATATACATATATATATAAATATACATATACATAAACATACACGTGCATATACATATGCATGGATACATACACATACATATACATACATATACATATATACACATATACATACATATACATATACATATACATACATATACATACATATAGATATACACATACATATACATAAACATATACGTATACATATATATGTACATACATATACATATACATATACATGAAAGGGATGCTTTTATATGCTGGAAAATACGAATGTTTATATAATTCCACATCTATATGTGTTCTCATGTTCACCCACGTATGTATACACCTTTAAGAAACTGGAAACAATAACGCCAAATTTGCAACAGGTATAACAAAAAGGAAAATTATACTTGTGGAATCAGGATCCAAAGGCTGGTGGATCATGCCCTCAGAGCTAGACTCCACAACGGGACCAGCGGGTGTTGTCAACAAATCAATATTGGGGGGTTCTGGAGACCCAACCACAAAGCTTGTTTCCATAGATGTAGGTCTAGGAAATTTTTGCAGGGAGAAAAAGTTGCAATTTGAGTTGACTAATTGATAGCTCTATTTCACAATAAAAATAAAAGATTAATGTATTGCAACATCCCAATGGTAATTGGTAGACAACTTAGAAATATCAATTTATAACCATTTAACTTTTAATATTGTCCAAACAACATGAGATACAAGAACAAGAATATAAATCCACTTTTAATACCATCCAAACACCAGGGGATACATCAACAAGAATAAAAATGATAAATGCAAATGTATATACCCCTATATGTATCAGTCTATCTTTGAGGCTGCTTATATATGTATTCATGCAGTTTTTTATTTTTTTACTATATTTCTACATATAGTTATATGTTGATATTTGTATATGTTGCTAACTGGTCCTTTCACCCTTTCTTAGCCAAACAACATGTGATACAACAATAAGAATAGAAATGATTAAGTACATATACGCATTGAATTTCCCCTTTCTCTACACATTTAAAAACACACACATATAACCAAAAATATATATCCATATGTACATGTATGTGTCTATCTATTTATATACACACTACTATATCTAAATAGATGTGTCTACCATATTTTTTCCATACTATGTAACTCCTCCCCTTCAAATTTATGAAGAGAGAAAACATCCAAACTGAATTTTCCCTCAATTGACTCACCGAAAAGGCTACGAAATCAAACCTTTTATTGCCTAGAGGATATTGTCTACTCCAAAGTAGGGCATTATTATAGGCAACAAAAGGTTTGAATTTGTAGCCTTCTCATCCACTCAATTGAGGGAAAATCTATTTTGGATGTTTTCTCTCTTGATAAATTTCAAGGGGAGGAGTTATTAATTTGTAATTGCTCCTATGTTAATGCATATAACACCAAAGATGCACAAAATGGGCATTATGTGGCAGCTACATAGAGGGTAGAACGAACAATAAACAAAGGGAAAAAGTTGTCCAAACCAAAAAGAGGTTTTAAACTTGTCAGCTTATTAAAATATATATGCCACAAGGGGACTCCTAACCACCTTCGAACACAAAAGAAAAATGGAAAAGGGTTGCTCATGGTGCTGAACAATGGCAATCAAGATAATGGGACGAAGCAAATGCAATCTACACTGTTTTCAGTGTTTTTCAATCTATTCAATTTCAATAGGGACATTCACTACCAAGGCACAATCAATTTTGTAGCTTTCTTATGAATATGTTACACATACTGCACCATTAAATGCTCTATTGTTAACATCTCAATGTTATATCATTTAATACTATCACTATATTGTACCAATTTTCTTAGAAGCTAAATGATACTTACATATACTATTTTTAACTCTTTTTAAATAAAAGTCTACCTAAATACAAAAAAAGATATCACACATAGTTGTTTAGATATACATGTGCATATATAAATTGTTGTTCCATTCTCAAACGAGCCACACTGGTCTTCGTCTATATATATGGATATATATTTCTGCCTATATGTATATTTTTAAATATGAAACGGGGAATTCAATACATATATATACACATAAATTTGAGCTACATTTCCTGCAACTAAATATTATTGACAAACAGAGAAATTGTAAAAGAGTTATTAGACATCAAATCCTATGCATGGGTAGGCTAATGAAAGTCACAGTGGAAACTTCAAACAAATAGCCTATCGGCTAAAAATATAAAGTTGAATAGATAAAAGAGCCATTAGAATAACACATAAAAGCCACTAAACTATTTTTTTTTGCACGCGTATACAAAAATCTTTTCAAATTTCCAAATCAATTATTTAAGCCCAATTCTTTATGACGATAGTTATTTTCTTTAGGCTATGACAACAATTATATGATGCAACAATATCTGAAAAATACATATAACGCCACAGACTTAATTGTAAATTCAAGCTACATTGCTTGGCATTAAATATTATAGACACAACAATTATGCAAAATACCCATGTAAAATGACTTGTAGAAAATAATTCTCATTCTAACACGTCTTATACAATTTCTCTTTTGTCTTCAATATTTATTAACAAAGAACATAGCTTGAATCATGTATCAATATGTTTCATGATATTCTTTTTTCTCGATCTGCTTGAAACCTCCTGGAACAAACTTCCCACTTGTCTATTTATGTAAGCGGTGAAGCTTGCTAATTATGTGGGATGGAAATGTATGCAAAATACCCATGTAAAACAACTTGTAGAAAATAATTATTATTCTAACACCTCTTATACAATTTCTCTATTTGTCTTCAATATTTATTAACAAAGAACATAGCTCAAATCCTGTATCAATATGTTTCATGATATTCTTTTTTTCCTAATCTTCTTGAAGCTCCCTAGAACAAACTTCCCTGGTCTATTTATGTAAGTGGTGAAGCTTGCTAATTATGTGGGATGGCAGTGTATCAATTTGTTTCATTATATTCTTTCTTCCTCATCTGTTTCAACTTCACCACAAAAAATTGTTCCCCATTATATCCTTTTTTTCAGTTCTCCATAACAAACTGTTCATTATCATATTTTTCCTCTTCTATTCTCCATATTTTAAAGTTCTATTTAATGTGGGTCTTAGAACATCTGTCATTTTCTTGTCATTCTTAAGTTTTTTCCTAATAGCTCTTTTCCAATTTCACTTTTTGTCTTGTACCAATATGCTTCATCATATTCTTTTTTCTAAACTGTTTGAACTTCTCCATAACAATTTGTTCTTATGATATTATTTTTTCCAATTCCCCATACTAACTTGTTCATTATCGTAGTTTTCCTCTTCTATTCTCCATTTTTTTAAGTTCCATTTAATGTGGGTTTTCCAAAATCTATCATTTTTTGTGTGATTATTAAGTGTTTTTCTAATAGGTCTTTTCCAATTTCCCTTGACCAAAAATTTTAGATATCGACATCTATGTATGTGAAATTACTCACAAATAATATTCATATTCAAGAACCCATTTCAAGTCAAATTCATATATAGATTTGAGTTTGCAGCATATTCCTGCTTACCTGAAATTCTATCACTATCTAGACAAGCTATAACAGCAATTTCTATGTAACAGTTGGCTTCTCAATTCAAAATTCAAGCTACATTATTTTCCACTAGATATTATAGACAAAATAAGGAAATTTTAAAACAACTATTAAAAAACACTTAAAAATCATAGCTAAATCACAGATGATCGAAAACCCACACTAAGTAGTCTAGGTAATAGTTGGGTTGTCAATTCAAAATTCAAGCTACATTCTTTGGCACCAAACCCACATTAAATAGAACTCGTAAAGCCAATGAGTAGAAATAACCTGTACAAAATGCCTATAACACCACAGTCTTAATCAAAAATTTGATCTACATTTCCTGGCACTAAATATTATAGACAAATAGAGACATTGTAAAAGAGCTATTAGACAACAAATCCTGCTTATAGCTGGGCTAACAGAAAACCCGTCGAAAACTTCAAACAAATAAATTGAATAGATAAAAGAGATATTAGAAACAATAACACTTAACAACCATGAAACTAATTTTATCTCCAACATGTTTATGCTTTCATACTAACCCTTTGCATATACATATATATGCAATCACTCCTATGTTAAATTGGTCCTATGTTAATGCGTCTAATGGTAAATATGCACATAGATAACTAAAACAATAAATGGAGACCAATAAAATTACTAACCCTAACCATATTTTTTGATGAAAGAAACAAGATTTAACTGCAATTGCTCCTATGGTAATGGGTATAAGGCCAAAGATGGATAGAGATAACTACAAACAATAAATGAGGGACAAAAAAATTACTAACCTAACCATATTTTTTGACAAAAGAAAGGAGATTTAACTACAATTTCTCCATCCATACAAAACTATAATGCTAGACACCCATGCAAAAGAACTTACAGATTCCGGACAACAATATTTTTAACATAAATAATAAATAAATCATTTATACAGATCACCCATGTAAAAAGACTTACAGATTGTAGAGAACTACAATTTTAAAACCCTGCAATCTACTATAAAACATAATTGAAGCTGATAGTTTTTACAATAGTCTCCTATCAAACCAACCAGGGAACCAAAGGCAACAATTTCTACAATAGTCTGCTATCAAACCAACACCACAATGGCTCTCAAGTCAAATGCATATATATATTTTTGTTTGCACCATATTCCTGATTACCTAAAATTCTATCACTATCTAGACAAGGTGTAACAAGAATTTCTATGTAACAGTTGGCTTCTCAATTGAAAATTCAAGCTTCATTATTTCCCACTAAATATTATAGACATAATAGAAAAAAAATTTAAAAACTATTAGAAAAACACTTAAGAATCAACGATAAATCATAGATGATGGAAAACCCACACTAAACATATGCATACAATATAAGCAGCCTGTGTAAGAGTTGGGTTGTCAATTCAAAATTCAAGCTACATTCTTTGGCACCAAACCCACATTAAATAGAACTTTTAAAGCCAATGAGTACCAATAACCTGTAAAAAATGCCTATAACACCACAAACTTAATTGAATATTCCAGCTACATTACCTAGCACTAAATATTATAGACAAATAGATAAATTACAAAAGAGCTATTACACGAAAAAATCATATTCACGGTTCAGCTAACGAAAATCCCATCAAAAACTTCAAACAAATAAATTGAACAGATACAAAACATATTAGAAATAATAACACTTAACAACAACCAAACTAATTTTATCTCCAAAATGTTTATTCTTTCATAAAAACCCTCTGTATTTATATATATATATATATATATATATATATATATACATGCAATCACTCCTATGTTAATCTGTAATTGGTCCTATGTTAATGCGTCTAACGGAAAAGATGCACACAGATAACTAAAACAATAAACAAAGGGAAATAAAATTACTAACCCTAACCATATTTTTTGACGAAAGAAACAAGATTTAACTACAATTGCTCCTATGGTAATGGGTATTTGCTCCTATGGTAATGGGTATAAGGCCAAAGATGCACAGAGATAACTACAAACAATAAACGGGGAATGAAAAAATTACTAACCCTAACCATATTTTTTGATGAAAGAAAGAATATTTAACTGCAATTTCTCCATCCATACAAAACCATAATGCCAGACACCCAAGAAAAATGACTTACGGATTTTGCACAACAACAATTTTAACATAAATAATAAATAAATCATTTATGCAAAACACCCATGTAAAATGCCTTACAGATTGTGGAGAATGACAGTTTTTAAAACCCTCCAATCTGCAATAAAATGGAGCCAAAGCCAATGATTTTTACAATAGTCTCCTATCAAACCAACCAGTATCCGAAGGCAATGATTTTCAGAATAGTCTATTATCAAACCAACACCATAATGGTTCTTTCAACAATGCAACTTAATCAATATGCTTTCTAGCACATTATGCACCACATCAGTGTTAAAACCCTCCACCCTACTATCAAAAGCAACAATAAGTAGAGAACGAAACACATGAACAATAAATTAATCATTTATGTGAAATACCCATGTAAAATGACTTATAGATTTTGTAGCATGATAGTTTTAAAACTCTCCAACCTGCCAAAAAATTGCAACCAAACATAATGATTTTAACAATAGCCTACTATCAAACCAACACCACAATGGCTCTTTCGACAATACAACTTCATCAAAGTATAATTTTCCACACCGTAGCATTGAATATTACATTTACTTCATTCGCCACCATTGTACAATGACAGGATGCATTAAGCCTCACGCAAGCAAACACTTACCATTCAACTTTTGCATATTGAAGACACCAACTCCAACTGCCAACCCACATAATTACCAAGGTCCACATCACCACAAAAAAACCTGGTCAAGTCTCCACTGATCAAGACATCTTTGGCACCAGCAAATCCAATTCACAGCTAGGCTAACTAAAATCCTGACAAAAAATTCAAACAAAATATCCTATCGGCTAATAATATGTGATTGTTTACTCTAGAATGTATAATCCAAAAAACATTAGAAAGACCTAAACTATATTTCAACCTAGCTCATTACAAAATATTCAAATCAGTTAAGAAAAATAAACAAGTTTCATGTGCTCATAGCTCATGGATATAGTAGGTCAGTCAATAAATTAGCATAAGCATGCATATAACACATGGGAAGATGGGGGACTGATGTAAATATTTGAGAAGGTAATTCTAAATAGGGACTAGTATTTGTTAAGTCTAATTTTGTAGGATTGTAGTAGTTACATAGAATATAATAGGACCTCCAATTTTTTGGAAATGTGAACTAACCTCTTACGTACCTACAACTAAGGTTTGGAGGTTTGAATCATCACCCAATTTTCCACATCAATGCATCTAATGAGAAGTGTTTAAAATTTGACTTCTTAAAGATTCGACCAAAACTTAATCATTGTATCCCTAGTAATTGAAAAAAAATCATTTTTTTTTTATATTTAGGCATGGGAAGGGCCTTTGAACCAATGAATTAAAGAAAACAAAAACAACAAAAAAATAGAAGCCTTAACACCTCAACCATTTGACCATCAAAAAGGAGGAGTGTATGCCTTAGAGAAATAGAAGCATAAAAAAATAAATCATAAAAATAGAGGGCTACCAACCCATCACAAGTAAAAGAAAAAAAAGAACAACTAACCATAGAAGATGAACACTAATATTTGAGAGTATAAATATGGTCCCTGTTAGCCTTGAGCTTGTCTAGCACTTCATGCCAATATTTCTTCTCCACATTTTCTATAGTCGTAGTAGTCTAAACATCGTCATCTTTTTTTTTCCTTTCTTCTTCTTAGTTTTCTTGATCTTAGTTTTTTCCAGAAACTGTGCCAAAGATAGCCCTATTCGTGATCCCCTCAAGGGCTGAAGTGATTTTACCTATAGCCTCTTCCAATGCAAATACCATTTCCTTCATATTATCATGATCATCACTAGATTTAGAACTCAATGTATGACTTTGTAGCTCCTTAGTTTGATCATGTAAACTTTGTAGAGGCTCAAAGTCAATCTCTTCTTTTTTTTTAGAGTCCTTCATATCCTCACTAATATTAACCTTTCTTTCCTTCCACTCTAAATTAAGAACTTCCATTTCCTCATCTTTACTTTCCTAAAAAAAATTATCCTCCTCATTATGCTCTTCTTCTTCCTCCATGCTAACTTCTTCACCTTCCTCTTCCTGTTCACTATTGTCTAGGATTTCTTCATCATCATCAAGAAGAAAATTTTCATCAAAAGATCCCAAACTCACTTTCTCCATAGACAATTTCTTTCCTCTAGTATCCTTTCTTTTATTTTGACTATCACTAGCTAGACTGGAAAAACTCCTTTCACCTGACCCCCCACTAGAAACACTCTTATGGTAAGGCTCCCACTCATCACCACTTTTCATAGTGATAGAAAAAGATGGGTCCATTTTTTCTTTTTGGGTTCAAGAAGGATGGAAGGGATTTCCTATTTACTTAGAAGACAATGAGACTCACAAAGAGTGGTAAGATTAAAACACAAAGAAATATATAGGGTGTTAATGTTGCATACGAAACATATTTTGAAAATACAAGCATTTAAGGACGAGAAAATGTGGCTCATGGAAAATGTTTGGCTAATTATCAAGTTATCTTGAAAACTAATCCACACGTTACAGGTACTACACTTGGAAGAAAGATCATAAATTGTAATTATCCTCAAGGTAGTAGGATAGAACTTAAAACTTGTGTTGCCGATTTTGGATCCCTTCTTTCCATAAAACCATATTTTTCCAAAATTTTGATAAGATTTGGAGGATAATGTGATATCCCATTTGTT
This sequence comes from Sequoia sempervirens, assembly GCA_007258455.2. Classification (NCBI taxonomy): domain Eukaryota; kingdom Viridiplantae; phylum Streptophyta; class Pinopsida; order Cupressales; family Cupressaceae; genus Sequoia; species Sequoia sempervirens. The sequence continues at coordinate 327,140,115 of VDFB02193867.1, read as the reverse complement.
TCCTCAAAGGAAATGATGAAGAGGACTGAAGTATTTTCTTCAGCCAAATATTTGAGGTTGCTTGATTTTCTTCACTTTTGTAATAGCCCAACATTGGATCATATTCTAGTCATTTAAGATATCCTTTCCTAGCCAATAAATATTATGGTCACATCCCATAATATAAGGGGAAAAATTGGTATTCAAAATAATTAAAGAAATTGTAAACATCAAAAAACACTTCATCTTAGTAGGCTAAAACAATAACATTATATTTGCACCTTATAGGGTCTCATCTAGTTCCAATTCTTTCATTAGATACTACTTATTTTATATCATATGTGATATTGTCAAATATCAAACAAACCCAATCAAGGCTTGAGATGCATTCATTGGTCCTTGTGTCAACTACCATATTACCTTCCCTATAGGGATAGGATATGTTGCATTGAAGGAAACCACCAATCAGATCTTTTTGATCTTCCATCATGTATATAATTTTCCATGGCATAATAGACCTACCTTTCAAGATGTTAATGATGAACATAGAATCCCTTTTAGTTGTGAATTTTTTATAGCCTCTTTCTTTTAGTCTATTAACTCCCCACCACCCCATTGTAGCTTTTGTGTAATTATTGGAATAGATTCCAAGGCTTTTAATATAACCTTCTATGAGAACACCATTATGTCTTTTATCACATCTCCTATAGCAGCCATGCTTGGGTTACCTTTAAAAGATCTGTCAAAGTTTATTTTAACCTAGCCTTCCTTAGGGGGGAACCACTTAGTATCTCTACTACACAAAACTTTGGTCTAATTTATTCAAGTTAAATTAAGATTGAGACCCCATAAGTGTTTAATTCTAATTTCCCCATAATAAGTTAATACTTTGGAGAAACCGTAATTGGCTATACTTATATTTTCTTGCAATGTCTTCTTTATAGACACAAAAACCTCCTTGATGTTTCTTTTCCAGCCCCTAAAAATTATGTTATTTTGTTTCTTCCATAGTCCCCAAGAAATGATAGGGAGAATTGATCTTCATAGGTTGATTATGATGGGATGAGAGAATATACAATTACTCCAAATATTAACAAGATCCTTAAGAGTTGAGGGGAAAAGCCAATGTACCACTAAGGGCTTTAGGACATTATTCTAGACTTCAATCAAGAAGGATCAATTTAGGAATAGGTGATCTATGCTCTCAACTTCAAAACGTAGAAAACAAATAATTATAAATTGGAACCAATTCATATTCAGGTTATCAATGATAAGGATATTACCATGAATAACAATCCACCAAAAGAAGTTAAATTTTGGAATGAGATTCAGATTCCAATCCTACAACTAGTTGAAGTTACTATTATGGAGGAGTGACTCTTCCATCATGATATAAGTTGATCTAGCCAAGAATAGGCTAGATAGATTTTTGCTCCATATCCATTTTTCCACCTTGTCTTGGGAAAAGAAATTACAAGCACATATCTTATTTCTCAAACATTTCATAAGCTCTTCATCCCTTTGTTGTTTTCCTCCTCTCAAGATATTACCACCATTGATCTAACCCTCATTTTTTTTGCATTTTGGAAAAGAACCTCTCCAGTCTATACAGTTAATGATGAATTAACCATTGGCCCAACCTAGGCTTTCTTTAATATCATTGAATATAATGAAAGATGAGATAGAATGGACTTTATTCCAAGTTTCCTTCTAGAAAGTAGTTTTCAAACTATTTCCTACTCTTCTTCTAATCCCTTGTTAATGATGTTTCTTATTTTAACCAAATTGTTCCATACAACTTATCCATTTGAAAACTCATAGAAAAAAAGTTCCTCTAGTCCTCATTACCAGGGTATTTATCTTTGAAGATGGTTGCATCTTGAAGGAAGTTCCACCCTATTTTGGCTAGGAGGGCTTTTTTTTATATACCTATACCCCCAACCCTTTTAGGAATGCAAACCTTTTCCCAACTAACTGATAAAGCCAATCATTAGTTAGTTTTTTGTTGTTTTAGTACATGCTTTTAGACATCTCCTAACACTTATTTCATGCATATTGCTAAACTTTAATATATTTTATTCTCATCATACAAAATTGAACTTGGTTTTAAGTATATGGAAATGTGGGTATGGTATGATAGTTATTGCATGGTTAATATGTGAATATGTATGAAATGTAATAAATATCCATGTTTAAAATATCGTTATTAATATTGTGTAGATGTTGCATGAACTAACTATTTGTAACCAAGGATTTGGAGTAAGTAGAATGTATCCCATAGCAACTAAGGCGTGAAACCCACTACCAAAGGAGTTTTAGAGAATGATCCATGGGAAGTTCTAGAATAAGAAGAGCACAACAATTGTAGAGTTGGAGGCATCTATTTGTTAGGAATATTGTGATTCACTATGTCATTGAATAAGAATACTAAAGGAGAATAGATTTTCCACGATTGGGAATCCAATGAGATTGTATTACAATCCACATTTCAATTTTACCATTATAGTAGAGTTGTATTTCTATTCAAATTCTTCTACCTTTTCAATTGTTTTTTATTTACTCAGACTTTGTCACACTCTATTTCTTAGGGAGTGGTGATTTGTATTTAGATTTCCATTTTGAGTCCTTGTTTCAATAAAACTCCCCTACACCTATATATATGGTTTGGTGGTTGAGGTGAATAGTAAATCAGATGAACAAATGTAGTAAATATAGAAGATAGATATGTTTAGTTAGTTTTCTATTTACACAAAAAATGTTTTTCCTAATCATGTTCTTATGAATAAGAAATCTTAGAAGATTCTTATTAGATTGTGATAGATTGAGTTATGCAATAAAGAGGTTTTTAGTTACTGTGATGCTAAATTAATTTGAGGATCTAGATTTGATTTTATGTTGTGGAGACAATCACTTAAGAAAGGGTCACTCAAGGTAACTGTTGCCCACTTTACTTTGTGTATATTTATTTATGTTGTTATAGTAGTTACTTTCATGGTTGTATTTCTCTTAAAATTGGATTCTTCATGTTGTAAATTTGAATGAAATTTTGAATAAGATATTTTCCTATATTCATGTTATACTTTTTCCATGCAATATCCTTTAGATTGAGTCAAGTTAATCAAGTTAGCATTATTTACATAATTCATTTCTTGACAGTAAACTAGTCACATTCTTTAGTTGTAGACACCTGTAGCAATAGTTTTAGTGTTACTTATTTTCATTGTTATGGAATTTGAGTTTTACAGCATGTGTAAATACCTATACTAATATGATAAGTAGTATAGAGTCTCTAAATGCACATACAATGCCAGCATCATCACAAGATTATGTTATTCCTAATTGATAATTAAATGAAGGCCTTTCAAGGTTTTAGTGGATTCTTCAATTAGAACCATCTCTAAATTGTGTGTTTGATGTCAAGTTTACTGAACATTAGTGGGCCTCTACACTAACAAAGGTAATCCTAGAATTTTCTCCTATTCTTGTCTAGAAGAACTTCCTTTATACTTGCTCAAATTTACATACTATACAAGCAAGTATTTTAAACAGGGATAGAGATACACTGGTATGTTTTGAAGGGAACCTTTAAGGAGTTGAAGCTTTCCAACTTGGCTAAGGAGCCTGCCCTTCCATACAACAAGTTTCTTTTGTATTATTTCAATAATCCCATTCTAGTAGGTGTTTGGAGAAATTTTTGAAATTAGAGGTAACCCAAGTTAAGATACTGGAAGAATAATGGATTGGCATCCTAGGATCCTTGTAACTCTATCCTTGACCAATTGACTAGTATTAAATAAATAAATATTACTCTTCATTATATCCTCAAACACAAGCATCCCTTTCCAAGGTTTCTTCTAATGGGTTACTTTTGGTACTAAGGCTTCAGCAAACATAATAGTGTCATCTACATATTGTTGGTGAGAGGTTGGAGGTAGGGAGGAAGCCATTTTTTTCGCTTTAATAAGTCTAAGATAAAGACTTTTAAAAAAATCCTCCCAAGGACTTTGGCCACCATTATAAATAGATAGGGAGAGAGAGGTTCTCCTTGTAGAATACCTCTCCCACTAGAGAAGAATCCCCTAGGAGCCCCATTCACTAGAACAAAGAAATTGGGAGTTGTGACACAAGCTTTGATCAGATTAAGAATCCCTCATTTGAACCCATACTTCTATAGGACATCCATTAGAAATTGCAAAGAATTTTTTTCATAAGCCTTGGATATGTCAAATGTTAGGGCCATGGTAGGCTTTTTTCCTATAAGACATAGAATGGATATATTCATGCATAGTCAAAGATGCATCAAGAATTCACCTACCTACAAAAAAAACCTTTTTGATTGGGAAAAATAATTTTATGGAGAAGCCCCTTCAATCTGTTGACTATAAGTTTGGAAAAAATCTTATAAGCTATGTTACATATATTGATGGTTCTATAGTCATGTAAATTAAGAGCATCACCTTTCTTAGGGATCAACATAATGAATGTCGAGTTTATTTGTTTTAGCAGTTTTCTTGATCTAAAGAAGTCTCTTGTAGCATTAAGGAGGTTCAAGGAAATCACCTCCTAGAAATCTTGGAAGAAGGTTGGAGGGAACCCATCAAGGCCTTGGACCTTGTAAGAACCAAAATAAAACACAACATTTCCTAGTTCTTGGTAGGAAACATGTTTTTTCAAAGACTTAGGTGTTGTTGATTGATGATATTGGGACTAGCATCGATGAGATCCTCCATATAAGATACATCTAAGTATTGACCAACCAAGGAATCTATGAGGTAAGAAACATCAGCATCAATAATGTCATTTTCCTCAATAAGGAAAGAACCATCTTCCTTAACCAATGATTTGATCCTATTCCTTTTTCTATGTCTTAAGGTGGAATAGGGTGAATGAATTTAGAGTTTTTATTGCCCTCCCTTAGCTATTGCACTCTCAAATTTTGTTTCTAATAAATATCCTATATTTTTGAAACCTTGAGTCATTCCATTCTTAATTCCTTCTCTTTGACTAAAGTATCAACATCCATATCTCCTTCTTCCAAGGTTTTTTTAATATCTTGATAGCTCTAGTGAATCTTTTCCTTTTCTTGAAAGATATTTCCAAAGGAGAATTTTTTCTAGCCTTTAACCTTCTCCTTTACCCTGTTTAGTTTTTGGTCCAAATAGAACATAGGGGTTCCTATACAAGGCTATGTCCACCATATTTTAACCAGAGATTTGAATTTAGGATTAGTAGACTATATTATTTCATATCTAAAGGGAAAAGGCCCCTTATCAATGTAGTTATCTAAGTCAAGAAGGATAGAATTACGATCTAGCCTTGTTCTAGGAAGAGCAGAGAGTGTTAGCTTAGGAAATATATTATAGTTATTAGAGATGATAAACTATCAATTTTGATTTGTATATGGTTTTTTTGTGTCTCCTGTTGGACCAGGTGAATAAAGAACCTTGAAGGTCAATATCCAATAGACCATAAGAAGAAATAAAATCCATCATGTTGTCAAAGAAGTCAATAGAACCCCCTCGCTTCATTGAGGGGGAAAAAAGTTTAGTGAAATATTCACCAAGCATTGAGTGGGCCCCAATAAAGCTTGAAATTAACATTCCAAAGTAAAGCTCTGGAGAATCTAGATTTGGGAGCATAGATGTTGATAAGGTTCCATTTAACTGATGATTTCAAATCCTCCATATGCATCATCAAACTATTATTTAAAGAGAGTTCCTTTAGAACCTTTAATATTATGAGGGTTATAGAGAGTAGATATACCTCCAGAAGCCCCATTAACATAACAAACAAATTATTTGATAGAGGATCAGATATTCTTCACAATTTGGTCAAAATAACTTTATGCATCTTTGATTCCTACAGAAGTAGAATATGAATGTTGTAATTGACTATACAACATTTAACAAAATTTTATTTAAGATAGTTGTTCAAGCCTCTAATGTTCCAAGAAAATATCCTCATTGCTATTATGAGTGTTAGTGACATACTATGACTGACTTTAGGGGATAATTCCCTAGACAAGTCATTTATTTTGCTTCTTTTATCTCAAAAGGCCATCCAACGTTTTCTATTTCCCTAAAGAAACCTCTTGAGCCACATCCTTGGCCCTAGTATCCTTTTGAGAGATTCTTTCCAATTTTGTATCTCCACCAACATCTTCTTTCTTTTTCTTCTTCATTTTTCTATTAACTTGAGTCTAATTTTCCTCAAAACAATCATTTGGGTGTAACCTAATAGAGGGGATAGAATATTTATCTCAAAACGCTAGCAAAGTTAGAGACTCATGCAGATCCTTGGAAAGTGCACCAAGCTATTTAAGGACTCTTTCACCATTTAAGTTTGAATGATGATCTCCTAGCTTATTGGGTCCTTCATTCAGATATATTTTGATTTCTCCTTTTTCAAAACATTCATTACTATTAGGGAGATCAAAACTCTTGGCTTTAGCAAGAGATGAAGAAACTACCCTTGGGGTTTTAGTTGGTGAATCATTGCTTGGTTTTTCAAGGGAACTTTTAGGTCTAATGTTTCATTCTTCACTCTCCTTTTCGTTTTTAGTGTTTAGATGATAGTCCATCTTTAAACCATCATTTACCAAATATTCTTCATCATTGTATAAAGGATCCTCATACACACTTTGAATTTGTTTATCTAAGACCATCCCACTTTTTTTTTGTTGTAGTGGTTTACAAGAATCGCTAAGATGGCCAAACCTTTTACATAACTGGGGAAAGATTCCAACATTCTAATAATCTATTGTTTGATTCTAGACTCCGTATCTTGATATAAGAGAGATAGAGGGTAAAACCTTGTTTACTTCTACATTAACACATTCTAGAAAATGTAAGCCTCGATCTCTGCTAGGTGACTTCATCAATAGCTAATAAATGATTAAAGGAATTTTCTATTCCTTAAAAGACGTTAGGGTTCTAAAACACAAAGGGTAGTCCTAGAAGCTGAATCCACATTAGGGCAGCCGAACCTAGATCCACCAAGGGATCAAAGCTCAACTACTATTTACATGGTAATAAGAAATTTTTTAAGTTCTTGTCAAAATCGCAATGGCCACCAATGAGGACTTTGAGCAATTCTTTGTGAACCTTGAAACTAAATAGAAGTAAGCCACTGTCCATAACACTAATGTTAACACTACCTTTAAGTTTCCATATAGAGTCAAACCATTTGCTTACTTGATCAATATTGGGTCTAAAATTTGGGAACTTACCAACCAAGGATAGTTGGAGACCAACTATAGTCTCGTTAATGATGTCATCATGAATGACAATTTCAAGACCCTCCACCAAGTAGGAAGACCTTGAATGAGGGGAATCCCTTGGAAATCCCAAATTTGGGTATTTTCCACTAGTAAGTTTTTCCACATAGGAAGTTGGGTCTTCATTAGAAAAAAACTCCAAACCAAAAGCTAGAGAAGAGGGATGATTTTTCACAAAGTTTGTTCAAGACTCTGAGAAGATCAATGTCACATCTCGCTTCCATTTCCAAAACTCAACTATTGAATTGATAAAGATAAATTACTAAGATAAAGTAGGAATATGCCTTATTGATTAATTTAATTCTAATTCAAATACATATATATAGTTGGTATTGGCATGGTGTGATAGTTTATAGGTGGCATTGTTGTTCTTTCCACCAAGGTTCAAACCTCGTTGGGGTGGTATTGTTGAATGGTTGTATCCCGATTCATAGCTCCAGTCAAAAGCATTAACCCCTTGAATAAATATATATATATGGGAAAAGAAATTAAATATAGCTTACCTTGTATTTTATTATGTCGATAGATGTATTTTATATAAATTTTCTTAAAGATATATGCTAGTTATTTTGTACGAATATAAAATAAATAATTACCTTTAAAAGAAATAATGAAATAAATGAGCAAACAAAAAAAATTCTAAGTGCATGTAGTTAATTTGCAAGTCAATTTGCATGTGGGAAAGGAAAATGGTCGAGTGCATACATGTACTCAATTATTTTGCATGAGAGGAATTAGGGTGAGGTCCCATGGGGGGGGCTTGGGGATCTATTTTGAAGAAGCAAGGGGTCCCATGAAGCAAAAAATTAAAATTCCATATGATCAATTAGAATCTTTTCCACAACAATAGCAGCCCCTATTTTATGGATCAAAAACTTAAGTGGGTGTAAAAGGGGTGGGGCTAGAAATTTCCCCACCAACTTAGGCTCTTTCCAATCATATGAAGTTTTAAATTTCTCACCAATTAATTTTTTTATTATTTTATATTTATTTAATCTATTGAATTGAATATGCAAAATAATAAAATTCATTAGACCAGCGTAAGTATAGGAGCTTAAGGGGCAAGGGGCCTAGCTTGATTGGCTAAAGCATCCTATTGGAAGCAAGAAGTCACGAGGTCTAGTCTCCCCCCAAACCCGTGGTACCGGAGGGTGTGTTGTGCCAACATTGCCAATCATGTGAAAAAAGTTTACCAAGTGCACTGCAACCAGGCACACTGCAATTTATAGGGGGACGAATACCTGACTAATTCCTACAATATATATATATATGAGCTTAACATTTTAAGCTTAAAGTGTGATAAAAATTCATGGGACCACCCACTTTAAAATAATCCTAAAAAAATTCAACAACACCAATTAATTTTTTTTAAGAAGCCCCCCTGCATGGGGTCGCGTACCATGATAGGTGGAAAAAAGCACATAATGGCATAGTGTGGTGGTAATGGGAAAAAAAGAAGAAGAGGGAGAAGTATTTTAAAAATATTTCAAAGAATGTGGATGGGCTTAACCAGCACATTCTAAGCGTTGACCACACTTAGGTGGCTGTTGTGGGCCCAACTAATCCATCTTGCTATCATTTTTTTGTTTCTGTTCCCGTTCACTGTTAGAAAGTTGTTTCCATTCACTATTGGTAGGTTGCTTCTGTTCACCGTTATAATTTAAATTATTCTCGTGTAGTCCCTTTCACCACATCCAAAAATAGGCTTCCAACCCCATTGGTTTTCATTTGTCAGTTACCTCGCAGCTATGCAAAAATTGGAGCATTGGAATAGAGTTTGGATGTCTATCAAAACATAATGAGCTAGGGAAAATGCTTTGGCAGACATGTATGCAAAATGTGGATTGGCAAGATGCCTCAAAGAAATGTGGTCTAGTGGAATGTTATGATTGCAGGATATGCACAAAATGCATTTGTTGAAAAGGGTACTAAAACTTTCAATCAAATGTAATCAGCATGTGTAATGCCAGACTTCACAATATTTGCCACACCCTCAATGCGTGTGCTAAAATGGGAGCTTTGGAATGGGGTATTGACATCCATTACATGATAAAGGAAAGAGGAGATGTTGTTGCAACTGCCCTGGTAGACATGTATGCAAAATTTGGAAGCACAGACAAGGCATGTGAATTGTTTGACCAAATTCCTCCAAAAAAATATGGTCTCATTAAATGCCATGATAGTAGGATATACACAAAAGGGACTTGTTGAAAATCCTTCAAAAGCTTTCGACCAAATACAACTAGCAGGTGTAAATCTAGACTTCACAACCTTTTCCAACATCCTCCTTTTCTGTGCCAAAATGGGAGCTTTCGAATAGGGTATGAACATCCATTAAAGCATAAAGGATAGAGCAATTGTGTCAGATGTTGATGTGGTGGATGTGTGGATCTATTTTCTTGCTACCTATAGATCACATATGAAAAGCAGGTCTAGGAGTATTTACATCAATGTTACTTTTTTATTTGAATCTTAAAAAATATTTGAGCAAATTGTAAGTAGATTGATGAAAGATATGGAATTAAAAAAAATTCCCGATCTAGTTGGATTGAAGGCCATCAAATGGTATGTGCTTTTTTGTGTAGGAGACATGGCATTCACAAACAAGGTAAATTTATGCAAAGTTGGAGAAACTGGTTTGGGAGATGAGGAAAATAGGGTAGAAAATGCAAGACACTTAGTGGTGCAAAAAGGAGGAAAAAATTTATTTCTCTACCACTATAGTGAAATGTTTTCAAATTGTTTTGATTTTTTAGACATGTTCACTAGAACAACTATTAGACTTGTTAAAACCTTCAAGTATGTGTTAATTGTCATACTACAATGAAATTTATCTTCAAGATTGTTGCAATTCCTACTTCTAATGATTAGTCTAGGTGATTTCATGAAGAAGAAATGAACTCACTAGCACACACATTTTGCCATGGATTATTCAAAGGCCCTTCTAATTCAGGAAGATTAATTTCTTGTATGAAGGTATTTTGAAAAGATTTAATTATGATAAACCTTAATATATGGGTTCCTAAGTTTGTTTGTCCTGGAATGGTAAGGAACATTCTCTAATAAAGTTTCCACTTATTTATTCCTTGCAACACCATTTCTAATTTAAGATAAAATCAAGGAACTCCTTTGTTGGTATTTGTCCTTTTGAGCATTTGCTTTGCATATAATTCTTATTGAAAGGATTCTACTATTCTTCTAATTCTTTTATATTTTTATTTTGTTGCCTCTAGAGTCCCTCATTAATAGTTGATTAAAGATTTATATTTTTTCCCTATATTTTTTATGTGATGCCTTTGCCTTGCCCCATTCTAGGTGATGGTGGGGCCCATATAACTAAGTGCAAATTTATCTAAGTTGACTACTTCCTTTCTTAATAAAATCGTGTTTTGGCCAACATCTATAACTAATCTAAGAGTTCATTTAATAGACCCCCTTATTCAGAAATGTCTTGTTGTAGTGTTTTGTCATTCATTATACTTGTCACGTGCCTAAATATCTCAAACTATAGAAATTTCTAAGTGTTGGGGGTGATTGTGTCTATTTGTAGCCTTTTTAAGTTTATAGAAATATACTTTCCCTCCATTCACTGAAACCCAACATTTCCTTTTTTTTGAGACCTTGACTATTTTAGTCTTTTATACTTCTCATTACCTAGGTACTTTATCATGACTTTATCCACGCTTACACTCCCTATGTTTTCTTTTTTGTTGGCCTTAGGATTTTAGGTCTCTATGTAATCATGTTCTTAAGCTATAAGACTAACCCATGAACCTCTATTATTCTCCACTTACACTTTTCCATGCTTTCTCTTTTTTAGCATTGAGTATTCACCATCATTAATTCCTAATTTGAGGATTCACTTTTCTTTTAACTCTCAAAATATTGAGCTTTTATTATTTTCCCTACTCATTTCCCTCAACCAACTTCCCATTTCCCGTCCTCCTTATGAAACCCATACTCGTAGGATTACCCATACCTTCATACCCAAAAGGCATAAGGTATGTGGTAAAACCAATATCTAAACCTTGAAAATCTCCCACCTTATTTCCTTTGCTCTTTTTTCTTCTAGTGTTTGGTAAAACACATTAATGACCCCTAACTCATTTCTATTGAGTCATAGAATTTTGGACTTTTATATTTTCCTTTGCCAAAAAGTACATCTATGAAAAATGTGGAAACATAGACAAGGGGCATGAACTGTTTTGAGAGCACATTTCTTGCTTATTTACAATGAATTTTATATATTTATTCTATTCTACATTTCTCTGAATGTTTAGCATTCTTTTGTTTTCCATTATCTATTCTATCTATTTCTAAAAAATGGCATGTAATAAAGACATGGTTGCACTCTATAAGTGTGTCAACATCCTTATATCAAAATTGGAATTTGTTCTTCCTATTAGCAACTTGAGTTTTTCAATAAGGCCCTCCTATTATTTTCAATCAACTAGTTTATGTAGTTTCCATATTTCATTCTTATTATCTTTTAAATGTTTTTAAACAATCTTGTTATTCATAAATTTAATTGCTAGTGAATGAACTAATTTCTTATTTTATTACCATTTCCCAATTGAGTCCCATTTAGATTAAGAACTTATTATAAGACATGTTAAAAAATCTAACTAGAAAGAATTTTTTTTTTTTTATTCGGTATAAAATTTTTGTATGTTTTTATTAACTAAACCCATTTATGATAAGTTTCTAGTTGAATCCTATGATAGATAATTAAAAAGGTTTTCCTACATTTTAATTTTGTAGGCTATCTATTTTATATATATCTATTTGAATTGAACTTGATATGAATCCTACCCTTCATTATTTATTCCTTTCTTCATCTTCAAAAGAAAATTTCTCTCTAAACAACAAAATCTCATTCTAATGTCTAGAAATCAGTTAATTACACTTTTAATTTTTTCCATTCAACAAAAATTTATTTTTGAGTAAACATAATCATAGTCACAACATATAGACATTATCAAAATTAGGTTAGTGCCAATTTACTACACTATTGTCTTTGTCTATTATTTTAATTGAAAATAAAAAACTTACATTTTTCTACTCAAATTTTGTATAGATACAAGGATGAATCATTTTTTTTCTTCTTTGATAGAGATTATTATCCTTATTTGAACATCCCTTTCCCATGCAGTTTCTCTTATAGGAACCCTCATCTAAACCTATCATGCACTTTCCTTCCTCTTCCCTCTTTCATTACCCTTCCTCCATTGTCATCCATCCCACATGATGTCACATTCTACATGTCTCACAATGATGACCACTTTGATAATGAACCCCTATTAGATGATGCTAAGTTTGTCACTCAAAAATCCTGACCACCACTTGGGTCTCCTCCAAGGCAACCTACTTGATGATGTCACTAATCCTAAATCTCTTCACTTGCATACTTGTGATGTAGAGTCCACCCCTTTTCCAAAACACCATTTACAAAACACCAAAACAAAAATCATAGGAAAAATTTTTCTTTTATCCAACATTCAAACAAATAAAAACTGCAAGCAAAATTTGGGTTTTTTTTAATTTAATTTCAAATTACAATCTGATGGCCTTCCATGGCCTCATCTTTTCCACATGCATTCAGCTCCTCTATGCTCTATTAAATCTACACATTGTAACTTCTTTCCTTCTTCCATTTTCCAAGTTGTTTCCTCTTCTTCACTACTTCCTAGCTACCTGTTGCTCAACCATATCCCTTTCCAATTTAAATCTAGCTTGAATTAAGATTATGCAATTTACAAATCGATATATCATATGCAACCATTTACCCATCATACTCTCCTCCTTTAAGCTTTGTTTCCCTATCAACTGTAGTACATTTGGTTTGACCCTCTTCTAATCCAATGCAACCCCCTATCAAATTGATTCAACCTCAATTGCTTTTTCCATTCCATGTGCAGTACCATGACATATTTCACCCCCCCCAAAAAAAAATTTGTACATGATTTAAATTTAAAACATTCAAATGCCTCTTTTCTTGTTTTCCTTTTCAAATTCTGACTTCCCAAATGCCTATGGTGCCTCTTTTGATTCCTTCACATAACTACGCTTTGTTATTGATTTCAATTTTTAACTTTAAAAGAAAAAAATGTTCTTAGAAATATTTTAAAGACATCAAATTATAATTGTCACTTCTTGTTTCTTTTATCTACCAAGTAATTACTTCCTAGTGTAGACCATCCTCTTTGCTGCAATTTTTATGCATTATTAATTCTTTGCATAATATAGCATTCCATGTATGAATCATGACTTGGAGTTAAAAATTAGAAAAATGTCTTTATAAAATGCTCACAATAAGCTTAGAAGTGAAAAAAAACTTTAAGTGCAACTTTCTATCAAGAGCTCAAAATTTCTTGAAAATTGGTATGTAGAGGTGTAATTTCACATTAAAAAAACTTTTTACCAAACCATTTCACCTCAATCCTTATGGATCTCAAAATTTTAAAACTTTTCTAAATCACCAGCCGAAATTGTGAAATGATCAATTATCTATAACCATCAACTACATATGACTTTAAAAATTTCACCATTAAATCCAGAATGGAGTCAAAATTCTTCTTGAAGGTTTACCAAGAAAGCTTACCAATCTTTTGGAACAATTTTTTTTTGTGTGATGTTGATTGTGTCTATACGTGGATGCTTTTGCATCAACTCCTAAACAAATATCATCATTACCCATCTTCAGGGGTTGGAGTTGTTACAAGGTATAGGATATATTATCCATATTCATATCCATTTATAGTCTAATTCTCATACCTTCATCCCTCTCTTCTAGCTAAACTCTTTTATTTTTCCTACCACTCTTACTATAGACACATAAAAATGACCTAGGCCTAAAAGCTCTATTTTCATCATTTTCTTCCTAGCATAATTAAGACATTTTAATTATGTCCTTGGTCCACTTTCGACTATTAATTAAATAATTCATAATTAATTTCATGTCTTTTTATTCTTCTTGATTATTAAATAAATAATTTTTATTTATTTATTTAATACGTCACTAATTGTCTAATGTCTTTACATAATTAAATAAATTTCTTAATTTATTTAATTATTCTTGTCCACCAATTTCTACTTGATTATTTAAATAGATAAATTTTATTTATTTATTTAAATATGTCACTAATTCTTTAAAAAAATCTTATAATTAAATAAATTCTTTAATTTATTTAATTATTGCCACCTTGGAATTTTCCCCCATTTTAAATAATTAATATTATTTAAGATGGTCCCACTTTCTAATTTTCCCTCTTTTTAGTAAATAATTTGCATTAATTATTTGTTGTCACATGACTCTCCCCTTTTGAATTAAATTAATTTTGAATTCAAAATAGTCATTTCCCTCCAAAAATCAAGTAATTTCTATTATTACTCAATTTTCTAGCCACCTCTTTTTTTGTGACAATCTTATCTCCTTGGCACATGCATTGTCAACCCTTGATTTGATTTTCTTAAATTGAATCTTGTCCACTCATTTCAAATTTTCCCTAATGTTTCCCTAACCCTAATTGTGGGTTGTCAAATTGAATCTTGTCCACTAATTCTAGAGCATTTATCAACCTTAAATCTTGGCCATTCATCCAAAATTGCATTTTCTATAAAATGGCAATTTTTCTCTCATTTTTTCACCTCACGCTTACTTGATTTCATGCAATCTTGTTTTAGGAAATCTTTGTATCTTAGCTTCTTGACATTTTGGCATTTAGACATACTTTAGGCTTGCTTGCTAGTTACATTTGTGAGGTCATTCTAGAGTAAAATCCTTCAATATTTTCTTAGGGCTTATCATAGTCATAGATTGCTCACATAACATCTAAGGGCAACATCAACAAATTGAGAAGGTATAATGGAGGTTATCCATGGAGAATGAAGAATTTTGGGTGAGATCTGTTCAATACTTTTCATGTTATTTCCTTTGCACTTCATTATTGCTTTGGGTTTTTGTGTTTATGCATTAATCTATTAATCCTAGGAAAGTTCCCATAGTTACATTGGTGAATCTGATGCCAAAATTGTGCATGCTTGTTTTTCTTTTTTGTATGAATCTTTGTGTTTTGCAGGTACAGGTACAACCGCGACACATTTGAGATTCCATGATGCATACGCTCTGCTGCAACGCATACGACTTGCAGAGTGATGCATTTTCTCGGCTGTGACGCATTTGCTTTGCAGATTGACGCATTTTCCTGACAGATTCCAGCTTCCATACCTGAGTCATATTTGACCTACAAAGTGACACATCTACCCTTTTGCGATGCATTTTCTCTACTACAATGCATTCGGCTAGAAAAATTTTGCTTTTAGATTTTGTCCAGAATTTTTTTGATTTATTTTTGCAATCTGCTAGTTAGGGGTTTTCTAGTTACTAATGGGTTGTTGTAGCATGTGGCTTTGAATCATTCGTGGGTCCAAGACATATCTTTGCAACAACTAACAAGTGGTTTTGTAGGTTCAATTGTCCAAGGCTATTACTTTGAAACAGTGTGCTTGTTTTTTTTTAGATTAGAGAACACTTCAATTGGTGCTTTAAAAAGAACATTTTTATTCCTTTGCTTGATTTTGTTTGGGGTGGTAGGTGATTATTCTCTCACCTTGTGCAAACCAGGTGATCAAAAAACTAGACCCATCCATTTTTGTGTCACCCCAATTCAATAATCGAAGTATCATCTCCCCTTGTGCACTTGTGTGATCCTGGGTGCAAGAGAAATAGTTATTGACTCTAAGAATTTGGCCTTCCTTGGTGGGAAAAAGTACTCACCCATACATGATTTAGAACAGAAATGAGCTACCCCAAACTGGTATATAAATGTGAATCCTAATGGAAAACTTAGGATTATGAGTGCGGATGTGTCATACAAACAAAGTAGAATTCCCAAAAACCATGTTGAGCATAGCCTCTTCAGGCTGGAATTCCTCCTTTAATGGAGCTTAATCTTTGCACCATGTGTGGCCACTCAAACTGGGGTCTTGAACTAAAAACTTGTGTAGTAGCCAAAATCCTTTCTATTTACTAGCGCAACAACGATTGTTATGAAGGCATTCACATTCTCACAGCTCTTAGTAGAGGTGATCAACCTGCCATGGGAGTTTTATGGGGGTTGGAAGCTTGGTTGGATTGAGAAGTGAGTGCACTATAAGGGTGAGGTTGTGTGTCCAATCCTTTAGATTCACACGCTAACAATAAGTGCAATTGGGGAAACCCACATGGAATCTAGCAAATATTGTCCTAGCTTAACCTAGAATTGTGCTTGTTTTCATTATGCTTGATCAAAGAAAAAATATCATTTTTTCCAAGTGTTTTCTCAAACATTCAAACAAACAAACACTTTTCACAAATCTAGAAACACACATTCAACTTGAAGCATTTCAAAATTTGGTCAAACTTGCAAACAAACTAGACATTCATTTTACTGCAGTGCATTTGTTGTCATGTGCAATGCATTCGCTTTGTTGAGTTGCATTTGAAGTTTTATGTGCCATAATTTCTCTAATAAAATGCATCGGATGCTTTCTACACCGCATATGCTTATCTAAACTGCATTTGAAATGAGTCGCATTCACTTTTCTAGTGTATTTTTTCTTTCTGGAACACATTCATTCTTCCTATGCCACATTTGCCACTTTCTATGACACAATTGCTCTGCTAAACCACATTTGTTATCCCTAGCGATGCATCTGATTATGTTAAACCACATTTTCTTATCAGAACACCACATCTTCTTTTTTGAGTCACATTTTCTTTCTATAAAACTATATTCGTTGGAACTACAACGCATCTGCTAGATTGCAATGCATTCACAACCTGGAATGACACATTTGCATGATAGAAATTAAAACACTATTGCAGACCAAAACCTGAGATCAAACTTGTCCAATATGTCATCAAACATCTTTTTCTAGTAGCCTCTATAACGCCAAGAAAGTGCACAAGAAATAGATTAGAAGCAAACATGCAATACTAAATCTAAATGCAAATCTAATGTTAAGCAACAAAGAACAAAGGAAAGTAAAACGTAAAAAACTGAAACAATCTCACCAATTTCAAACGTATTTCCATGATTCATCTCGATTGCCCTTCTCCATTTTGCTTGTGTAGTATAATTGCCCTCAAATTTTTAGTAATTCATGCAAGTATAGCCTAAGATAGTGATTTGCAAAATATCGAAGATTTAAGATATGTGCTCGCAAGATTCGAAAAGAGATTTCAATTTTGAGAGAGATTGGAATGAAGAATGACAAATCAATTTATAGAAAATTGATTATTCGAATGACGGGCCATGATTGAAAAATCAACGGACAGTTGAGATCGACTGATTAGACATGCATTCTGATAACTGTCAGTAGTGACATGAGTGATACAAACTAGAAATAGAATTAAAGATTAAATAAATGATTTAATCTTCAGTTTGGTATTTGAAAATAGGAGAAATATCTTTGCATGACAAAGATAAAGATTGATTAAATCAACTCATGTTCGAATGCATGCACAAAGTTTAATTAATTAAATAAGAATATTTAATTAATTTGCATGTACATGCAAATAAGTTAGAACTGGACAATTGGATGATCTGATGAAGAGATTACTCGAGAACACCACTTAGAAATCAAATCAAGAGTTAACTGAGCGATTAAAATAGATGTCGAGTTGAGTAAAAGTGAATACTTAGATAACTCACATAATTATCTAAAAATATAGAGGAATGCGTTAAAATAGAATTAATAAATTAAATAATTCATTTAATTCAAGACTCGATATTTGAAGAATAATTAAATAAATAATATTTATTTAATTAAGTGATGAAGGGATTTTAAATGAATAATTAAATAAATAAAGAATTTATTTAATTAAAGTTGAAATATGATAAAGGTAAATTAAATAATGATTTATTTAATTTAACAAGAAGAATAAGGTTAATTAGTAACATAATTAAATAAAAAGTGTTTATTTAATTAATCAGATAGAATAAAGAAAAATGTGAATTAATTAAATAATTAAGATTATTTAATTAATAGAAGAATTGAAGACTATAGAGAATAATTAAATAATTGACATTATTTAATCATGACCATGAAGAATACGAATTATGAAGAATATTGAAGTCGCAAGCCTAAACCAGATTTCGGTGTCTACATTTGCCTCTCTTTGATACAATGTCATTTCAGCATTGTGTCAAAGAAAATCGATAAGAAATATGCCCCAGTAATGCTCCAGATTAAAACAGGTAAAGGTATGCCCCCTCGGGAAAATTGACAAATTTTTGAAAAAGTTCAGAAAAATTTGGAAATGATCCCGATTAGTCCATAGGATGACCAGAAATGCAGTGGAGTTTGCATAATTGAGTTTGGAAATGTTAGGGACGGGTACGGGATGATCGAAATGGGAAGTTAACATGGCCAGTAGGACAAAAATGCCACCTAAGCCCTAGGTATATATAGGAAGTGGGGTAAAAACCTATTCATTTTCACCCACTTAGCCTTAGAATTGAGATTTTTCTCTGCACCTATAGCGAGGATGTCGCCTGTTCTAAACACCCATCGCCGAGCCTACAGGATCTAGACCTTCCAGAGACTAGCCGACGCAGACCCCCCGGTATGTACCTCAAACTTGCCTTTTGAAATTTTTCACTTGTGCGCGTTTTTATGCATTTAATTCAATTTTTAGTTATGCGTCATTTTGTTAGAACACCGCATTTGTGTGCACGAATGACGCATCTATCTGTGGAAAACTCCATTTGTAATTTCACGTTAGTCATTTGGCATAGTAGACTACGGTTCAACGCATGTGTAAATTTATGAAATGCATTTGACTTTTTGCATCACATTTGCATTTAGAATAGCCGCATGTGTTGATTTTGAAACGCATTTGAATAATTTGCAACGCAACATGTATTTTTCAATGCATATGAATTTAGTGTAACGCATGTGATGTAATTAGCCGCATTTGTTTAATAACAATGCATTTGAAGTTTAAGAATCACATATGTTAAAAAGTGACGCATGTGAAAAATAATGACACATTTGAATTTTATGTAGTATAGTCAATCTGCACTAGAATAGATGATTGATGCTGACATGAGGCATGTATAATGCCATTGTAGGTTGTATTAGACACGACATACACACGGGAGTCGAGACTGACTAGATTTCAATTCAAAGACAATTTGCGGCCGGTAGAGCGACGGATTCTATGGCACCTGGGTTTATTGCACATGACAGACATGCCCCAAATTTGGGCGAATCGAGGATTACTGACAGCGTTGTGTGAGCGGTGGCACTCGGATACATCATCTTTCCACCTACCGACTAGAGAGGTGACTGTGACCTTAGAGGATGTCTATAGGATCCTTAGACTTCCTATTAAAGGCACACAAGTGACACATGATACCCAAAGGGGTGCTACCAAGATGTGTAGGTACTACCCTCATGCTAACATTAGGCAGACATTGATGCACTACAGGCACTTCCATGGGGATGGAGAGATGGTCCAGCAGACCCAGGGACCACAGCGGAGTATGACCAGTGGTGGGCAGTTCATAGGCTGATCCCCTTGATAGATCGAGAGCAGCCAGCACTAGTAGAGTGGCAAGGGATAGGTCCACAAGGCAGGTGTGGCAGAGGGAAAGGCTAGGGAGGCAGAGGAGGCCATGGAAATGGAGGAGATGATGGCCGAGGTGGATGGCGTGGAGGCAGGAGAGGGAGATGTGGTCGGAGAGGACAAGGGCCACCATTGTCACTGATCTGCGAGGAGGGAGGAGGAGAGGAGGGGAGGAGGATATTGTGAGAGGTGGAGAGGAGGATATTGCAAGAGGTGGAGAGGAGGTGCATCCCGTAGAGGCCGCTATTCCAAACATCCCAGCAAAGGAGGAGATAGGTACCGAGGAGGCAGGTAGAGAGGAGGCAGAGATTGATGCTCTGGGTTTGTTGGGTGCCTACCAGGAAGATGATGAGGGAGATGACGATCATGAGAGAGAGATTTAGGATCAAATCCTAGAGGAGTTGGATGAGGAGGAGGATGGGAGAGTGAGGGACAGACAGGATGAGATAGGGGCAGAGGATCCAGACACAGATACATTGTGTGCTCAGGTTGCATCCTTGGAAGAGCAGATGAGAGTTATGATGGCTGAGAGGGATGTGTATTAGATGGAGAGGGATAGAGCAGTGATGGATAGGGATCAGGCCATAGCTCAGAGATAGGAGACTAAGCAGAGATTTACAGAGCTTGGGGCATTATGCACGGGACCATCAGCCGCTTTTTCTAGAGAGCTAGTTAGAGCCAGGGAGAGGGAGAGATACTATCAGGATCTATATGAGGCAAAGGTTCCACCAGAGAGACAGGCTCTCAGTTTCTCAAAGGCACACAGTAGTAGGTCCCAAACCAAGACCCACAGTAGGATAGTTAGCACATAGGGGATGGAGCAGCCACGCAGAGCGGGTCCATATGACAGACCTCCCTTAGCTCACAAGTCATCGGGTTCCCATCATCATTCCCCCACACACTCCAGGCATGATAGCAGTGGCAGTTTAGGATAGGGGTACTTCTTGTCGAGACATTGTATTTTGATCTTATAGCCTACGGGCTTCCATGTATTATTGATACATTATGACATTGTGATGTGACATAGTTGAGCGAGATATATATATATATGATTTTGGCAGTGATCCTCATGATATGCATTTCTATGTATTGAATATGCAGTCTTTATTTATACATGTGATGTTTATATGATATGCCTATGTGATGGATGAGTATATGTATTTTATGATGTTTATGCAGCTAATGAGATAATGTTGATTCTATGTGATGTATGCAATTTAGAAATTATGAGATGCAATATGATGTTATATGTATAATGCCAGCTACATGTGATGCTATACAAATGTAATGTGATGCATGTATTTACAATTGCTTTGTACATGGAATGCTTATGATATGTATTATTTAATGATGAATGTCTATTATTCCATGATGATCTAAATATGAAATATGCCTATATGCATGTATTTTTTTAATATGTATGTTGATGCAGGATGATATATAATGTTTTGTGTCACAGGACTCCGTCATAATGCAAGAAAGAAGAATTGTTAGTGCGGAAAGAAAGATTGAGAAAGAACAAAAGATAGGAGATAGATGTTAGTATTAGCAATCTTCGATATTTTGTTGTATCACAAAAAGGTATTGCACTTTATCATCATTGGGTGGGACTAATACAAATGGAGAAAAACACCATGATATGACAGAAATCAGGGTGTGCAAGGTCATCCACTTGCTAATAACAGATAGTCGCAGACAAGGATTGTCATTAACTCATACTAAGGGAAAAAGTTGCTCTAGTATTTTTGTCAGGACAAACCACAAACAGCAAACAAAGTAAAAGATGGGTCATGAGACATCATTGCTCCTCTAAATCCTTCATGGGACATCCTTGAGGAAACTAGTAACATGACTCAAAAATGAAAGTTAAAAGATAGTCGACAAACAGCAGTCAAAGAAAATAGAATTTTGATACATTGTTGCTTCTCTAAATCCTTCATGGGACATCATTGAGAAAACTAGTAACATTATTCCTATCATAAAGTCAACCGCAAAGATAAGATAAATAAGTCAAAAATTCAAAAAGCCAGTAAAATATTTTCCAAAACTTGATTTGTTTGTTTGATTTATTTTGATTGATAAAAGGATTGATTGACAGAGTCTGATTTCAGGAGATACACATACCAGATAATACTTTGAGTCTAGTTTCGATGTTATGACTATCTGTATAAGGCATGGAAAAGCCTGGTTTCAGAAAGACATGTATCGTATAAGACATTGAGTTAGATGTCATTGATGTGATAACTTGTATAAGGCTATGTTTGATTTTTTTGACAGTGTCGATTATACACTAAGGACTCATCCTGTATAAGACATAGATTGTTTTGCCGATATCAGTATTCAAGAAGGACTCATCCTGAACAAGATATAGGTTGATTTCCATGATGATGATGTCTGTTTCCAGGAAGGACACATCCTATAACAGACATTTGTTGATCTTGTTTTGATTGTTTTCTTTGGCAAGTTGTTTGATTTGACTTAGAGATATTGATGACTTGTTCACCAGATTGATGCATCACTTGAGACAGTACGTTGACAATTGACTATGTGTGATGACAAAACCCTAAAGGACTGACCTAGTGCGGCCTCAGGGGCTCATCGATTGATGGCCTTGCCTACATTATACACGCAGAGATCTTGTAGTTCGACTTGACTTCGACTGACAAGACTGACTACAAACAGAAGACATGTGTGAAAATGAATGTGACGAACCCTAATGGACTGACCTAGTGCATCCTTGGGGGCTCATCTATTGATGGCCTTACCTATGTTATACACATAGAGACTTCGTAGTTCGACACAACCAATGACCTTGTCATATAGACATATGGATTAAATCATGAATTCATACAGACAAACCTAAACAGATTGACCTAATGCCTCGAGGGCACATCGGCAGATGGCCTTTCCTACGTCCAGTCGCAAAGGCAATGTAGTTCGACAAACAACAAAGACTAACAAGTGTGACTGATTTTGACTCTATTTTTGGATTTTCAAAATGTTTTGATTTTTTTGTCTTTTTGAAGTTTTCTGATGTTTTTGTGTTTTCTCAAGTCATTTTGCGATGTTCTTGGATTTTCCATGGTTTTACATCTCCAACACAACCAATGTAAGAAGCAATATGACACATGTCAAGTGTTTGCCCCCAGTCGAGTATAAGACCAATTGATTATGAATAGGGTAAAATGGGGGATATGAACTATACTCGATGTCAATCATTCCAAGTTATGGGAAAGACTACCACTTATTACGAATGGTATATACAAGCGATGGATATGAAAGGTAAGAGATATGTACAGGGAAGTGGACTATGTATAGGGATAAGAGATATGTACAGGGATAAGGACTATGATTAGAATAATAGTAGACAAAGGAGCAGAGTTAACTACACATGGCGCCTGTTTGCCAGGTTTTCACCATTGTACCTATCCAAAGCACCACTGAAGTGGTTTTCACTATTGGACGAATGATTTGTCTTTACTATTTTCTAGATTATCTAATTTTTTTGGTGTTACCAAGACGCCTGTTTGCCAGGTTTTCACCTTGATAACGATTTTTGTGATTTTCTAATTTTTTTGTATTTTTGCTAATTAAGACAACGGCTCCCAGAAGCTATGCGTAGAACTTCTTCAGATGCAAACTATTGATTGGTGAGGACAATGGTTCCCCTTCAGGAGTAGAGAGTTGGTATGCTCCTGATTGAAAAGGTTTCGTAACAACATAAGGTCCTAACCAATTTGGTTCAAACTTTCCTGGTTTTTCTCTTTCTACTTGATTCTTTGGGTTCTCCATTAAAACCAGGTCACCAATGTCAAAGTTTCTATTCGATACCTTCCTGTTATAGCTACAACAAAGGCGATTCTGATATGCTTGAAGATGGTCTAGTGCCTTTTGTCTTCGCTCATCTAGGAATTCTAGCTCATGGAGTCTCGATACTCGGTACTCTTCATCATCAATGTGGCCTTTCAGGGATACCCTTAGGGAAGGAATCTTGACCTGAATAGGCAGAATATCTTTAGAACCAAATACAAGTGAATATGGAGTAGCACCAGTGGGAGTACGGATACTTGTGCGATAAGCCCATAAGGCAGGGTTAAGCTGTAAATGCCAATCACGACCAGCATCATTGACAGTCTTCTTGAGGATTCTAATGATGGTCTTGTTAGATGCCTCCACTTGGCTATTACCTTGTGGGTAGTATGGAGTGGAAAAGTGATGTTGGATATGAAATTCATCACACAGGTGGTGGACTTCTTAGTTCTTAAATGGGCAGCCATTATCAGTGATTATGGACTGAGGGACACCATACCGACAGATGATATAGTTCAGGATAAACCTAAAAATCTGTATGCCAATAATGTATGTCATAGGAATGGCTTCAATCCACTTCGTGAAATACTCAGTGGCAGTGATAATGAATTTGTGTCCATTAGATGATGTGGGGTGGATCTTACCTATAAGGTCAAGTCCCCATTGGGCAAAGGGCCATGGTGACATTATAGGATGGAGCTCCTGTGCTAGTGTATGTATTAAGTCTCCATGAACTTGACATTGACAACATTTCGTTACAAAAACATGAGTCTTTTTCCATAGTAAGCCAATAATAACCCAGTCTCATAATCTTTTTGGCTAAGGTAGGACCACTAGAATGGGAACCACATATACCCTCATGCACCCCATGCAAGGTTGCTTGTGCTTCAGTAGAATCAAGACATCTCAGTAGGGTATTATCTAAGGTGCGTCTATATAGGGTGTCTCCGACAATGGTGTATTTGGCTGACTTGCAGAGGAATGTCCTACGTTGGTTATTTGATAGGCTAGTGGGTATGACTTTGGCATGAAGGTAATCATAGATTTCTTTGTACTATGGGGAATCAGGACCAACAATGTCACACACCATTTTAGAATCTAGGATATCATAGGCTAGGACCAAAAGTTGTTCTACTAAGAACTCAAACTTAGGCACGTTGTTAGGAATGTCAAGAAGTGATGCAATTGTAGCCATAGTGTCTGTTGCCCTATTTAAAACATGAGGTATCTGATGAAAGTCAACTTTGTCAAAGTACTCTTTAAAGCTATCAGCCATGCGCTTGTATGGAGCAAGCTTCTCATCCTTAGTCTCATAATCATCATTTACCTGTCTGATTACCAGTTGAGAATCCCCATATACTTGTAAAATCTTAATTTTCCACTTGACTGCCATATGTAACCCTATCACCAGAGCTTCATACTCTGCTATGTTGTTAGTGCACGGGAATGCAATCTTGAATGACTTAGGGATGGAATCACCCTATGGTGTAATAAATAGTATACCAGCCCCTAAACCAAGATTTGTATGTGAACTGGATCAAAGTACAGTTTCCATGTTATGTTTGTGTCAATTGTGAATATGAACTCATCAAGAAAGTCTGCAACTAATGGGTGATCTGCTTGTATGGCTGCGTCAACTAACTGATCAGCAATGACCTATCCTTTAATAGCCTTTCTTTCTACATACTGGATATCATACTCACTAAGTATCATAACCCATTTGGCTAGTCGCCCTATTAATGCTGCCTTGTTGAGAAGATATTTCAAAGGGTCTATTTTAGCAATCAACATTGTTTGATGGTTTAGCATATAGTGCCTCAATTTTTGAGTAGCAAATACTACTGCAAGATAGGCACGTTCAATGGTACTATAGTTGAGCTCATAACCTACCAAAGTCCGACCGATATAATAAACTGCCCTTTCATGACCTTCATCATCATTCTGTGCAAGCAATGCACTGAGTAATGAATGGGTTGCTGTAATATAAAGAATCAATGGTCTTCCTTCAACAGGTGGCATTAAGACAGGCGGTGTGAGTAAATATTCTTTAATTAGTTGAAAATCCTCTTCACATTTAGCTGTCCATGCAAAGGGTACTCCTTTCTTAAGTAGATGTTGAAAGGATGTCTTATCCGCTAATTGCACTATAAATCTTCTAATAGATTGCAATTTTCCCTATAATGTCCTTAGTTGACTAAGATTAGTAGGTGGAGGCATGTCCATGATTGCTTTTACCTTAGCCGGATCCACTTCAATGCCTCGTCTAGAGATGATATAACCTAACAGCTTTTCTGACTTGACTCCAAACACACATTTCTTTGGATTGAGTCTCACTTTATACTTCTCTAGCCTCTAAAATATCTTGTCTAAAACTTGTAAATGTTCTTCCCTTGTCTTGGATTTTGCAATAAGGTCATCGACATAATCCTCCATAAGAGTGTGTACTAGATCATGAAAGATAGTAGTCATGGCACGTTGATAGGTTGCTCCAGCATTCTTAAGTCCAAAGGGCATAACATTCCAGCAATACGTTCCCCAAGGACAAGTGAAAGCCATCTTAGGTTGGTCTTCAGTTGCAATTCTAATTTGGTTATATCCTGAAAATCCATCCATAAGGGGCAACATGTCATATCCTGTTGTCATGTCAACTATCATGTCTATGTTAGGAAAAGGAAAATAATCCTTAGGACAAGCTTTGTTGATATCCCTAAAATTAGTGCAGATGCGGATGCCCCCAGTTGGTTTAGTGACTGGTACAAGATTGGAAATCCAATCTACATAGTCGATAGATCTGATGAAACCAATGTCTAAGAGTTTCTTGAGTTCTGCCTTGACTAACAAAGCAATCTGTGGGTGCATTTTTCTCAATTTTTGTTTCACTAGTTTGGCACCTGGTCGTAAGAGAAAATGATGCAGAACAAGTTCAGGATCCAACCCCAGCATGTTAGCATATGACCAAGCAAAATTTACCTATCTTTGTGCAAAGAAATTATGGAACTCTGGTTGCTCTTCTGTTGTCAATGACACTGCAAAATAAACCAGTCGAGGATTCTCTTTGGTACCTATGTTGACTTCTACTGATTCTTCAATGAGCATGGGTGACCTTTCTTGTGCAACAGGGAGAGTGTTCAAACCTCCATCCTTAGGTGCCTCAGAGGGGTTTTCACCTTTGGATGCGTCCTTTCTTTTTACTTTTCCATTGTCTAAAGGTGCCTTTTGGTTTTCACCTAGAGACTCATCATTTTTATTTTGTTTATTCTTTTTCTCATTTTTGCGACCGGAGGGTTGAACAGATTCCCCAAAATATGCTTTGTTGTCCAAGGCAATAGTAAAACTAGCCTTATGATCACCATTTGGTATGCCTTCTCGTAATCCCAGGAACTTAGCAATTGCTTCGTTGTTCTCAAAAATGTCTAAGACGGGTGTGTCTTGTTGGTCCCAATCAATGAGTTGGGGATAAACTAAGGGAATGTCATCATCGGAGTTATCAAAGTTTAATGGGGTCAAGGTAAATATTGAATTATTCATGTGGTTACAAAAGTTTTGTACTAGGTCCTTTTTGCTCTTAGGTTTAGGTCTAGGTGGATGGATAGGTGGGCCTAAGGCCAAGGATTGACTATCAGAAACAGGTGGGTCAGGTTGCCATGAGGTAGGATCAAGTGATTCCCAATAGTAGTGTTTAAACCACTCCTCCTTTGTCATTTTCTTTGGTGGACAAGAATTCAAGGGGTTTGGTGAGGAACTTAACATCAAGTCAAGTTCTATAAATAACTTGTCAAGGTCCATGGAAGAGGTAGAAGATAGGGAATCCCACTCATAATCGTTAGAGTCAGGGGAGTCATAATGATATTGGTCCACTAGTTCATGAAATGTCTTAATATCTTCTAAAGTGATTACTTCCTCAAGTAAGGGTAATGGGGTACTAGGAACGCCAATTTGAATTGGTTGAAACCCTGGCCCTACTCTTTTTGGCCATTGAGAAACAAATATTGGTTCAATCCTTCCATCTTGGTTTAAGCCTAAACCACTCTGTCCATCATATCCTTTTCTTTGCATGATTTTAAAACCCTTTCCATATATATTTGTAGGAATATGAGCAAGTAAGAGGGGTTCCTCATCATCTTCCCTATACAGCCAGGAAGTGACATCTTCTGTATTTACGGCCTGTTTGCTTAATTCACCCCATTTAGTAAAAGTTGTGGGAGGAATGTGTATAGTGACCATAGATTGTCTCCTATCCGATGTAGGTAAACCGTATGACTTAGGAGGAATCAAATGACTAACACAATAAGAAGTTTTCATGTAATATTCTCCACAACCCTTGTCTTGGATCTCAACCCTAGGAGTGGTAGGAACTGAGGGTGAAATAGATGTTCGAGTGAGTGTGGCTGGATCAACATAGGAAGATGAATTGGATGATGAGGCCTCTTGGTTTACTGGCACTTGGTATTGGGGGATCTCCTTTAGATTGGTGCAATACTGGAAGGGATCGGGATCACCATCTATAGTTATTTTTGTGCCATTGTAAGGGAATTTAAGACACTGATGATATGTGGAAGGGACTGCCTTCATGGCATGAATCCATGGTCTACCTAGCAGAAGGTTATAAGGGAGGGTGAGATCCAAGACCTGGAACTTTGTCTCCATTACTGCAGGACCAATTCTGATAGGAAGTGTTACCACCCCCTTTGATTTCTGTAACTCATCATCATAAGCTTTAATGACTATACTCTTGGTCATGTCCATGCACGCTTCTGAGATACCCAAACCCTTAATTAGTTTTAAAGTGCACAGATTTAACCCTGCTCCTCCGTCTACCAAAACTCGTCTAACTTTGGTATCATCAACAAGGACTCTAGATGTAAAGGGTCATTGTGGTTCATCTTTTTAGTTGCATAGTCTTGTTTAGAAAATGTGGCATGGTGATTATTGGTCAAGTAGCCCACCATTTCTTGGAAACGATTGACATCAAGATCATTAGGGACTGTGGTGTTCTGTAAAGCCTTATCGAGGATAGATTGATGCTTAGGGGAAATACGCAACAATTCCAAGATTGAGATTTGAGCTGGGGTCTTCCCCAACTGGTCAAGAAGGTTATATTGTAACTTGGAAGGCTAGGGTGTTTTTTGTGTTGGAGGGCCTTGGATAGTGAACTTAGTATGACGAGTATTGATTGCACATTCAGGATTAGTATTGATAATAATGGTATTGATATTCTCATTAGCGGCACAAAGGCAATGAATGATTTTTCCACTATTATAATTGTGCTTGACATTGGCATAGTTGGCTGACAGATTGGTCTTAGTACTTGAACTAGGGACAGTTCCTTTCCCATGATCATGTAGTGGGTCAGAAAAGACTTGATGATCAGTGTTTGATGACTTCTATTTTTTTCCACTAACTTCAATAATTCTCTTTTCGACAAGATCCTGTATGATGTTCTTCAGTTGTCGACAGTTTTGTAGGTTATGTCCCTTAGTTCTATGGTAATCACAAAAGGCATTGTCATCCCACCAAGTTGGTTTAAATTGTCCTAGATCGTATATTCTTGGTTCTTGCAGCTGTATGAGATTATGTTGTAACAGTTGTTTGAACACCGACTTAATGGATTCTCCTAAGGGAGTGAACTCACGTTTTTGAAATCTTCTTGGTTGTGGATGTTGAGTATTTTGGACCATGTTAGGAGGTTGATTTATAGCATTAAGCGTGTTGGAAAAAGTATGAGGTCCTTGTAATGTGAGGAGGGGTCCTTCTTGTAGCATTTTAGCATCAACCATGCCATCATTGGTGACATTTTTGTTGCAAGACCAAAATCTGTTTCTGTCAATGGGGGTGTTTTGTACGATTGGGTTTCTATTGGATGTTGATGTCTTGATTTCACCCTTTTCGATGAGATCCTTCTCTATTATAACCCCTTTTTCCACTAGTTCCAAGAAAGATGTACAACAATGTACCCTTAAGTTACTCCTAAGTTTTGCATGAAAATTTTCTTGAAACATTGTAACTTTTTGTTTTTCGGGTGTCTCAACAAGACACCTACTAGCTATAGTTCTCCACCTCTACAAGAAAGCAATGAATGTTTCCCCTTCAGCTTGTGTTGTGTGACACAAGGTTGCTATATTTATCTCGTGGTCTATGTTGAAGGAGAATTGCTCCAAAAATTTCTCAACCAGTTCACCCCAAGATCTAATGTCAGAATCTAGACCCGAAAACCATTCTAGTGCAATTCCTACAAGACTTCTTGGAAATAGTCTCATAAGGTAAGTGGGGTCATAAGCGACATCTATGCATATGGTAGAAAATTCCCTTATATGTTCTATTGGATTTCGTTTGCCATTGTA
Source organism: Sequoia sempervirens (assembly GCA_007258455.2). Taxonomy (NCBI): domain Eukaryota; kingdom Viridiplantae; phylum Streptophyta; class Pinopsida; order Cupressales; family Cupressaceae; genus Sequoia; species Sequoia sempervirens. Next base: position 327,110,096 of record VDFB02193867.1, on the reverse strand, counting down.
CTTAGGGAGATTCGGTATGACATATCCATGAGGGAAAGGGGTCATGTACAATGATCTATCAAAGGGGAATGGGCATATGTCCTTTGTTGAAAATGATTTCTTAGTTGAAATTGACATGTTATCCATTTGTGTTTGTAATCCATGCATTTGTGTTTGTAAGACCTCAACTTGGGTCAAAGATGTGCTAGGGGGATTATGCAGATCCGTGTATGTGTTCTAAAATCCAAATTCTTGTGATGGGTTTTGATTAAACATTGGCATCTGAGGTGGATTTGGATTCAAAATGTTGGTAAATGTGTTTTGGTCTGGAATCTACATAAATTGGTGTTGACCTGGGATCTATGTAAACGGATTCTGAATACCACTTTGGGAAAAGGGGTTCTGATTGGGAATCTATGTAAATGATTGGTGTCCACCGATTTGAGAGATTGGATTCTAATTTCAGAATCTGTGTGAGTGGATTCTGAGTACCAGTTTGGGAGAATAGATTCTGACTCAAAAACTGTGTGAATGGATTTTGATTGCCATATTGGAAGGAGGGAATGCCCCTTGTTTGTGTAATTTGTGGCATAGTACTAGTGACTGGAGCACTAGGTATGGCCATCAACTGTGGTATGGTACTCATGATACTAGTGTTAGGTATGACCGTTGATTGTGAACTTGTAACACTAACATAAGGTGTAGAGGTTGAAGTTTTAGGTCTTTTACTCCCAACAAGAGGACCGAAGGGAGTGGATGATGAAGCCCCTATAGTGAAATTAAATCCTGATGTCATGCTAGATGTACCAAATGGAGATGTATGAACTGTCGTACTCTATGTAGGTGTACTAGATGGCATAGTTGTGCTGACCTAAGGTATAGTAGTACTAGCAGTCATGGTATTTGTTCCTTGTGTAGGTTGAGTTTGTAAGGTGCTGATATCAAATCCTAGAGGTAAGGTAGCACCTTCAGCTAGCAATTTGGCTAAGTATCGTTGTCGGTCATTTGCTAAGTACTCATCTACGAAAGAGGAAAACTCAGGGTCCTGTGCGGCAGCCTCTATGTCTTCTACTGCAATATGTCCTTGAGTGTTTCTAGTGGTGAACTTGTCTAATAGAGTCTTATGAGGTCTTGAAGAAAATGGATTGATGAATTCGTTTGTGTTCGACATGTTTTCTCTCTCTCTTCTCTTAGACCTAGTTTCAACCATGTAAGACAAGCTCAATATGCAGGAAATGCAAAACTATATCTATGAGCAGTATGACCTTAGTCTATGTTTTTGGAATTTTGGTATGCAAAATAAGGAATGAATGCGGCTATTTTTTTGGTATTTTCTATGCAAGTAAAATATGTCTAATATGACGCTAGTCTAGGATGACAATATCTAAGTATGTAGATTCTAAGCAAGCTTCTAAGGTAGTCAATTTTGTGAACTTAAGACAAAGGGACCAACTACTTAAAGTCTAGCCAAGCCATCAATTTAGTTTAAGTCAAGAAACCAATATAGGATGAGGATCAAAGACAAGTTGAGTTTCCTAACTAGACTGATGAGCTAGGAGGACTCTGTGTAGGACAAAGGATATACTGATAAAACTAGGTTCAATGACAAATTTCGTTGACACTATGACTTTTCTAGAGTGTAGATGGTGAACTAGTCCTAAAGTTTGTAAAAGTGACCTTTCTAGAAGTTTAATGCAAGGTAATATGTATTCTAAGATGAAAGTAAACTATGAATTAAGACGACTATGGTAGTGACTAAATGAACCTAAAGGATGCAAAATTGAGCAACTCATTTTAGGTTTATGTTCAAGGATTGTTTGTGTAAAGAAAATTGAAACTGGTATAATCGTGTTGACTGGACAGTGACTATGAATTCTGGTTTTGTGATAATCAAATAGATGCGTCGCAGGATTTTACAGATGCGGTTCAAATTAACAGTTGTGGTTTTTCAGTGATCAATTGCGTTTCTCTGGTAAAGTTCAATGTGTGAATCTGACAAATGCGATTAACCTTCTAACAAATGTGACTCGTACTGACAGTTGCGACTCAAAATATAATGCATGTGGTTTTTGCAAAGCAAGTGCGAGCTAAACTAGCAGATGCGACTCTACTCTAGACAGATGTGACGGATACTGACAGATGCGACTCGTGATAACATATGCGACTCAATATTTAAAAGATGTGACTCAAGATTTAACAGATGTGACTCTAAAAATCAATTGTGACCTTCATGTGAACAGTTGCAACTCTCTATGTATTTTGAGTGATGAGATTTAAACTGACTCCATTTTCCATGATCAAATTCTGACAATGAAAGACAATCATAAGACAAAGTGTTTTCAATTTTGATTTTGGACTCAAAGAACATTTAAATTGATAACAGACAAGCACATCCTAATAGGACAAAGGCCTAGGGTTTGTATACTTGGTATATCCCACCTTTTATACCCCGAATTGGTGATAAACACCTTTCCTTCTCGAGAGCGGATAGCTTAGAAATTTGGTGGCATTGGCTCCCCTCCACGGCTCATTAACATCTTTCGAGCACACCAATTTTGAATTCTTTGGGTAATGACCTCCCAAGAACTGTTATCTCTACTCAAGGGGATCAGTAGTGAGTATCTTCGGGCATGATATTGTACCCTGCACTATACCAAGCAACGGCTACAAATAGGTTGGTCTCTAAAACAAAAGGTATTTAGTACGGGCATTCCATTCATGGGGCATGATCCATATGGCAAGAGTCCCCTTTCGAATCCATCTCGTCAGAACCATACTCATGATTCTTGGGTTTTCCCCAAGAACCCACTTTTATATACTGGTTGGAAGTCCCTCAGGTTCAAGGTGCTACCGGTCTGAGTCATCCTGGGGTGAGTACTTTTTCCCTCCAGAACGGGCCCAAGTTCTAGAGTTGGTAATTATTTCTCTTACACCCAAGATCGCACAGATGCGCAAGGGGAGAGGATACTTCGATGTACCAAGTCATGAGGGTAACCAAACTTGTGCTTTCACACCAAACACAGTAGACACTTGTTAATTTTAAACCAAACGAAAGATTTGCTATGCTACCAAACAATCTATTTCATAATTAACTAGGGTCTTCGACAAGCGTCCTGCAGAAAAACTCATTAGTAGTTTTCAATATCATCTTCGTCAATCGTCCTGCAAAATCTTGTTAACTCCAAAAGGCCACACGCTGAAAATCAGATATTAGTAACACACAAATCAATTGAAAATTTCAGATTTCTGAAAAATAGAAATAAAGTTTACCAGTCAATTGCGTCACTATGTTACCAGTCAGATGTGTCGATATTTTCTTCAATTGTGGCTCATTATTCACCAGTCAATTGTGGTTCAAGAATTTTTAGATGCATCGTATATTGTCAGATGCATCATTTCTAGTGTCAGATGCGGTTTAGGAATTCAAATGCATCACTTCATCAAACTGATGTGTCGTTCCGTACGAAAAATCAGCAAAAATCAAAAATAAAAGATCTATGGATTCGCGAAGATGGTGTCTTCACGTCGGGTTCACCAAATGTAACGCCAAGAAAGTGCACAAGAAATAGATTAGAAGCAAACATGTAATACTAAATCTAAATGCAAATCTAATGTTAAGCAACAAAGAACAAAGGAAAGTAAAATGTAAACAAACTGAAACAATCTCACCAATTTCAAACGTATTTCCATGATTCATCTCGATTTCCCTTCTCCATTTTTCTTGTGTAGTATAATTGCCCTCAGATTTTTAGTAATTCATGCAAGTATAGCCTAAGATAGTGATTAGAAAAATATCAAAGATTTAAGATATGTGCTCACAAGATTTGAAAAGAGATTTCAATTTCGAAAAAGAGATTGGAATGAAGAATGACAAATCAATTTATAGAAAATTGATTATTTGAACGACAGGCCATGATTGACAAATCAACGGACAGTTGAGATCGACTGATTAGACATGCATTCTGATAACTGTCAGTAGTGACATGAGTGATACAAACTAGAAATAGAATAAATGATTTAATCTTCAGTTCGGTATTTGAAAACAGAAGAAATATCTTTGCATGACAAAGATAAAGATTGATTAAATCAACTCAAGTTTGAATGCACACACAAAGTTTAATTAATTAAATAAGAATATTTAATTAATCTGCATGTACACGCAAATGAGTTAGAACTAGACGATTGGATGATCTGATGAACAGATTACTCGAGAACACCACTCAGACATCAAATCAAGAGTTAACTGAGCGATTAAGATAGATGTCGAGTCAAGTAAAAGTGAATACTTAGATAGCTCACATAATTATCTAAAATATAGAGGAATGCATTAAAATAGAATTAATGAATTAAATAATTCATTTAATTCAAGACTCGATATTTGAAGAATAATTAAATAAATAATATTTATTTAATTAAGTGATGAAGGGATTTTAAATGAATAATTAAATAAATAAAGAATTTATTTAATTAAAGTTGAAATATGATAAAGGTAAATTAAATAATGATTTATTTAATTTAACAAGAAGAATAAGCTTAATTAGTAACATAATTAAATAAAAAGCATTTATTTAATTAATCAAATAGAATAAAGAAAAATGTGAATTAATTAAATAATTAAGATTATTTAATTAATAGAAGAATTGAAGACTATAGAGAATAATTAAATAATTGACATTATTTAATCATGACCATGAAGAATATGAATTATGAAGAATATTGAAGTCGCAGGCCTAAACCAGATTTTGGTGTCTACAACCTCTATCAAAATACTAGAAAGAAAATTTCTCAAATCTTCCATTCCTTGCACACTTTAGTTGCATTTTACCATAGGTTCATCTTTGTAAAATTTTAGGTGCATCCTTTAGAATCCATCATCTTTATTTTCAGTAATAAACTAGTCCTTAGGTCCTCATTTCATTTGCAGATTTTGGATTAGGAAAACATTACCATACTTTGCAAAATATTTTTCTTCAAAAGTAGGTTATCATTGGACTTAGTCATCATTACTTCCTTTAGTCATTGTCCTTTTGTGATACCTTTCCAACTCATAAGTCAAGTTAGGAAACTTCACTTAGTCATCTTGTCATTGGCATTTAGTCCTTCAAATGAGTCCTTTGATATTCCAAAATTGAGACATAGGTCAAGCTTAGGGTGGTTGAGTAACCTTCTTCCAAATCATTTAGACCTTTGCATTTGCATACCTTAGACATTCAAGTCATCTTAGTCCTCATTTTGCATACCTTATTCCAAAAAAACAAAAAAAAAATTAAGGTCATAACTTGTCATCCTAGTCTTCATTGTCCTTTGTCATTACTCATTCCCTTTAGACAACATTGCAATATTGCATTCTTTATTGTCAAAAATCCAAAAACATAGTTTTCATTTTCATTCCTTACTTGAAAAATCCAAAAACATAGAGTCATCATCTAGTTGTTATTTTCATCCTTCTTCCTAATTTGAGCAATTCCTTATATGGTTGAAACTAGGCTTCAAAGAAAAAGAAGATAGATGGCTTATTTTGGACAAGACACCAACAATCACATCTTTTCCAATGACATGAACCAAGACACATCTTTTTTCAATCCTTTTAGAAAAATGAACATGCCATCTTCATCATGTAACCCCTTCGAACCATTCATACAAAGAGACCAACATGGACACTTGTATATGCAGAAGACTTAGAAGCACCAGCGCAAAATCTTGATGTAGCCAACTTTGTGGAAGATTTAATCTTACATGACCCTCAAATATATCTATCCATGATTTTGTACCAAGGGGTTAAGTTACCATGTGGCTTTGACATTAAAACTTTGAGACCAACTTCACCCGATCACAATGCCAACAACACATCCAACACTAGTCAACCCCAAAACAACACAAACAATGCCTTTGTTGGTTCTACCACATAAATTTCCACAAACATGATCAATTCCACTTCTCATGAAATATCTAACCAAAACACAACCAATGTGACATCCATTGTAGAGACACCAACTATTTCACAAGCCATGTCACAATCAATTCCTACAATGACATCAACATCCTCACAATCAGTTGGAGCTACCCTTGGCTCCTCATCAATGGGGGTAACTTCCTAAAATCCTATATTTGGAGCTTCATCTAGTGCCATGGGTGCATCATCATCAAATCCTTTCATTGGCACCTCATTTAATCCTTTCGGATGAAGTAAACGATGTATTTTTGTTAGACCACCACAACTAAACATCAACACATCATCACAACTTAATATCAATACTTCCCAAGGGAAAAACACAAATGTTCCCCAGGGACAATTTCACCAATTTGGGCAAGGTAATTAGAATACATAGCCTATGACTTCATTTGGACACCAAAATATTCATGGTCAACATACCCCACAAATATCGACTCAAATGGTTGGAGGGAACATTCCTACATACGCATCACACATTCATACCCATCAACAAGTCCCTAATCAAAAATCACAATACCAACAACATTCAAATCAAAAAATGGCATACATCTCACAACAACACATCCCACAACAACATCAGAATGTCTCTTCACAACAAATGGGGACTCATGCAATACCTATCACTCCCATGTGTGATGCAACAAACAATCCTATAATTGATGCCTTGCAAGCTCAAGTGATGGACTTACAAAAAACAATTGAGAATATGAAAATTTCCAACAAAAAGTCACATGCCTCATATGACTTATGCCCATATCCTTTTGACACAAGTCTATACATGCCACCATTTTCTCCTGGATATGTGGCACCAAACTTCACCAAGTACAAGGGAAAGACAAATTGTATTGAACACATTTGAGAATTCACGACCAATTGTATGGAAATTTCCTATGAACAAACTTACTTGATGAGACTCTTCTCCAAAAGTCTTATAGGACCCACACTGGAATGGCTCTCCACTTTAAAGGGAATAAAAACATCAGACGAACTTGCAAAAAAAATTTTGAAAAATTATGCCTATAACATTGACACAGAAACTTCCATCACTAGCTTATGCACACTTACATAAGAAGACGTTGGTGAAATGTTTATCCCATTATTCCAAAGATGGAGAAGTCTAGCAAGCCATTTCCTCATTGACATACCTGAGAAAGAAAAATTTGACATGTTTGTCCAAACACTCTTAGGTCCATTAAGATATGGCTTACAAGTCCACTATTGCACAACTTTTGCAGACTTAGTTGAAAGAGGCGTCCAACTGGAAAAAGGCCCTTATTGCTAAAGGAGAACTTAAATATGGCCCTAAGAACAAAAACACAAACCAGTCTTCGGACAAGATCAAATATTGGGTCAAGAATAAACATGTAACCAATGATGATATTGTTGACGCTAAGGCAATTAACATAATGGGTCATGTACTCACTCTCAAAGAAGTTCTACCACAAGACACACAAATAATCACACAAGAACCTACTTCTAAAGCCATTCAAAATTATCAAAACAATCAAAACCAAAGGCAGCCTCATCAACCTAGACAATTTTTGAAAAGTCACACATATACCCCTTTGGGTGAGCCAAGTGAAGACATCCTTAAGAAGCTCCTTAAAAATAGTTTCATTACACTAGAGGACCCTAAACCATATGACCCAGGATAATTTAAGCCATCATGGTGGGATGGAAATTATTTCTGTGATTATTACCATGCTAAAGGACATAAAACCTCTTCTTGTCAAAAATTATAGAATCTAGTCCAAGACCTCATTGAAAATCACACAATTGAAGTGGGTGGGCCCCAATTTCCATCAAATGTAGACCATACTATTCAAAAGAACCCACTGCAAGACCATGGTTCAAATAAAGCCTCAACGTCAGGTCCTAAGAAAAATAATAATCAAGCCAATTATGCTCACACTGCATACGACTATTCAGGCGGAACCATGATCAACAATGTCCAAACTAATGATGAATGTGTTAATACCATCACCATCAAAAGAGTACCTGAATGTAATGCCACCACTCAAAGTGGCAAAGTCACCATAGTTGGTCCTCCTCCTAGGCAACCAAAAATCATGATACCTAGTCCATCCACTAAACAGTCACAACCTGGCTCGTCCGAAAAGTAGTCACAACTTAAGAATCAGTTTAACCTTATCGACCAACTAGGAAAAACCCCTGCACAAATTTCCATACTTGAGCTACTTCATATTTCTCCCGCGCATAAGGCTATACTTGATAAAACCTTGCAAGATTCATCTATCCCAAAGGATATTGATGTCAACCAGTTTGAGGCCATGGTGGGATACCTCACTACACCCTATCACATAACATTTTTAGAAAAAGAATATTCGTCACCAAAGACCAATGATAACGACACCTTACACATTGAATTCTTTGTCCATAAACATAAGGTCAGACGATTTTTAGTAGATGGTGGAGCAGAATTGAACATCTGTTCCTTAAAATCGGTTAAGTCTCTAGGATTTTTTGATGCTTCCGTAGACACTACAAAGAGCATTGTCATAAAGGAATATGATGATAAGAATGTTCCTCTAAAGGTTTCATCACTCTTCCTATTAGAGTTGGGTCAGTCATTGTATACACAACTTGCCAAGTCCTAGATCTTGAATTACCCTATATAACATCTTGCTTGGTCAACCTTGGATTCATGCCTTAAAAGTGATTTCGTGCACCTACCACCAATTTCTAAAGTTTCCTTTTGACAGAACCAAAATCACCATATATGGAGACCCTGATCCCTTTCAATATTGTACCAATCTAAGGGGTATTTTAGAACATCAAGTTCCCATCAACCATGGAGCTTCAACTTCCTCTTCTTCCAAATTCATTGACCCATTTGCACTCACTAAGCCTTCCACAACTGTGTCCACCTCTTCAACCTCCATGTCCACCTCTTGAACCTTCGCATCCACTTCTTTGACATCAACCACCTCATCCACTTCCACTATCCCAAAGTTTGATCCTAGTGTCAAGATCCAAGACTTAGGTTGTGGAGAATTTAAATTGCACACAAAATACTACATCACCAAAATACCCAAGTCTCCCAAGGCTTATGGGCGACCTTGTTTTAGAATGGAGCCTAAAGATATTTTCAAGGTTCCTCCCAAAACGACATTCATAAAATGGGGTGACATGAGAAAAGAAGACCTCAAAGACATATTACCTTGGATTTAGAGAGACCCAAAGAATCCAACCCCATTACCAGTCCAAATATATAGCAAAGTCTATGACATAAGGAAGGCAAAAGGATATGAGGGTACTAGTGGCCTTGGCAAGAATAAAACAAGGATGCAAGAACCTTTAATGCCTTCTAGAAGACCAAAACTTCTTGGGTTAGGGTTAGGTACACTTGAATCTCGTGATCAAATTACCAATGGACTTTAAATGAGAACGTGAATGCTTCAGAAATTGTTGAGACCATTGAGGAATCCCTTACCGAAATTGACTCCCAAGAGTGGGAATTTTGCTCCCAACGATCCCTAAGAAATTGTTGTCTTGATGAATTATTCCTTGAACCTGGAGAACTTACTTCTGAACAAAGATTTTGGAAAATGTTTAAAATTGATCAAGCATCAAATAATGACAATCTTAAGATCCCCAGGAAACAAGAAGGCTAGGATAAACCTTTTTTCCCAAGGAACAATGATAAGCCAGAATCCTCTCTCAATCCCATTAACCCTCATCATGGCATACTTGTCCAACCATCTAAACCTAATGACCATCAGTCAGATTCATATGAACCACCACATCACACTACCGACCATGATTCTAATCCCTTTGTGCCCTACTTTGCTAACAAGTATGAAACAAGTGAAGGAGAATATTGGATAGAGTCTGATTGGGAATTGGATGATGAAAACTTCATCTTCAATGTCTTTGAATCCATCTACATTCTTTCTGCATCCTCCCCACCATTCACTAATATTGATGATGGTATTTCCCTAGTCTACCTACAACTAATCAATTGGGATCAACAAGGCCCACCTACTTTGAACATATTTTAGAATGATGAGGCCATTGCAAATTTTATGGGTCTTCATGAGGGAATACCATTTAGAGATCACAAGGCTGGATTTTCCATTGACCTAGATTGTGTAGCTTACTTTGGGGAGACTGTTCCGTCCTCTAGTCACAAAATGAAAAATAAAAATAAAACAAAAAATGACACATCTTTAGGTGAAAACGGAAAGTCGCCTTCTAAAGATAAAAAAGTAAAAATAAAGGACTTATCTGAAGGTGAAAACCTCCCCGAGGTGCCTAAGGATGGAGGACTGGAATTTATCCCTGTAACTCAGGAAAAATAGCAATGCTCATAGAGGACACTATGGAAGTAAATATATCTACAGTAGAAGATCCTAAAATGGTTCTCTTTGTAGCCTCTTTGATAGAGGAAGAGAAACCTAAGTTCCACAAATTATTCTCAGAGCATAAGGTCAACTTTGCGTGGTCCTATGTCGATATGCCTGGGTTGGATCTAAAACTTGTCTTGCACCATTTGCCATTATTTCTAGATGCCAAGCCAGTGAAATAGAAGCTGCAAAAGATGCACCCATAGATCACCTTGTTAGTCAAAACAGAACTTAAGAAATTGTTAGACGTGGGATTCATACGGTCCATAGACTATGCTGAATGGATATCAAATCTTGTACTAGTCACAAAGCCAAATGGTCAAATCCACATCTACACATATTTTTGGGACCTGAATAAAGCATGTCCAAAGGATGACTTTCCTTTTCCAAACATAGATATCATAGTGGACCTTATGGCAGGATATGAGATTTTGTCCCTCATGGATAGTTTCTCAAGTTATAATAAAATTCATATTTTCCCTGAAGATCAACATAAAACAACATTCACATGTCCTTCGGGAACATACTATTGGAACATCATGCCTTTTGGTATTAAGAACATAGGCGCCACATATCAGAGAACCATGACAACCATATTTCATGACATGATGCATAAGATAATGGAAGACTATGTAGATGACCTTTTCGAAAAATCTTTGACACGAAAGGACCACTTGAATGTGTTAGATAAAATTTTCAATAGACTAGAAGAATACAAGGTCCGCTTGAATCCAAATAAATGTGTCTTTGGCGTGACATTAGACAAACTTTTGGGGTACATTGTTTCTCGTAGAGGCATTGAATTTGATCCTACCAAGGTGAAATCCATATTATACATGCCTCCTCCAAAAGGGATAAGTGAACTCTGGACATTGTAAGGTAGGTTACAATCTATCTGATGTTTCATAGCACAATTGGAAGACAAGTGTCATCCATTTTAGTATCTTCTATACAAAAGTATCCCTTTTGTGTGGACAGATAAATGTCAGGAGGCCTTCCAACAAATAAAATATTATCTCCTATAACTACCTATTTTAATGCCACCATTCGAAAGGAAACCTTTGATTCTGTACATTTCTGCAACAACTTCAGCACTGGGGGCATTACTGGCACAAAATGACCATGATGAAAAGGAAAGGTCCATATAGTACATTAGTTGAACACTGGTCATATATGAGTTAAATTACAGAACCATTGAACATTTTTGTCTAGTAGTTGTCTTTGTTGCTCAAAAATTAAGACACTACATGTTGAATCATCAACTACACTTAGTAGCAAAGATTGATCCCCTGAAATATCTCCTCAATCGCACAGCATTGACAGGTCTTCTGAAAAAATGGGTAATGATCTTGAGTGAGTATGATATTCAATATGTGGAAAGAAAGGCTATAAAGGGACAAGTAATAGCAGACCAGCTAGAAGATGCACGTATACAAGGCAATCATCCACTAGTAGTAGACTTTCTAGATGATTCAATATTTGATACAAAACCTAAGTCACCTTGGATATATATTTTGATGGATCTCATACTAATCATGGCTCAAGAGTAGGAATATTGTTTATCACTCTGCAAGGAGACTCCATCGGTAAGTCCTTTAGCATTGCTTTTCCATGTAAAAATAATGTTATAGAATACAAGGCACTTGTCACAGGACTCGGAATGGCCATAAAATGGAAGATTAGAAAGCTTCATATCTATGGAGATTCTCGGTTGGTCATTAACCAAGTCAACGAAGACTATGACACTAAGGACAAGAAATTAATGCCTTACAAATGAATGGTTGACACCTTTTAGACACATTTTCACATGGTTACTTTTGAGCAAGTTCTGAGAACATAAAATAAGGCAGCAAACACAATGGCCACAATTGGCTCTCTCCTAGACATTCCAAGTAATATGCCTCAATTTGAATTTTTGGTAGAATAACTTTTAGTTCCTCCCTATGACATGCCAAAATCAGAGATGTTTTGTGAGCTTGTTGGTCCTAATTCTCCATGGTATCAAGAAATTTATGACAACCTCAAGTCCCAAACACTTCCCCCCAACCTATCCAATAACCAACAAAAGTCCTTTATCCAAAAAGCTTCCAGATACACCATCGTTAGTGACACCCTTTACCGTCATAGCTTTTATAATACCCTTCTTCAATGTCTTGACATTGATGAAGCGCGAACGACCTTACAAGAAGTACATGAGGGTATATGTGGATCCCATGTGAGTGGCCCTACTTTAGCCAAAAAGATAACAAGACTTGGGTATTATTGGCTGACCATTGAGAAAGATGCACTTGAATTTGTCAAAATATGTTGCTAATGTCAAATACACAGGGATTTGATTCATGCACCAATGTAGGAACTTTGGCAGGAACTTCGATCGATTACTTCTCCTTGGCCCTTCACACAATGGGGACTCAACCTCATGGGAAAGATCCATCCTACCTCGCCCAATGGCCACAAATTCATCATCACCATGACTGAGTAATTTACTAAGTGGATCGAAGCCATCCCCCTTACATACATAATCGACAAAAAAATTTCTAAATTTATCCTCAATTACATCATTTGTTGGTATGGAATTTTGTAGTCCATCATCACAGACAATGGGCATCCTTTCAAAAATTAAGACGTTTGTGAGTTATGTGAGAAATTTCATATCCAACACCATTTCTCCACGCCATACTATTCACAAGGAAATGGTTAAGCTGAGGCGTGCAATAAGACAATAATCAAAATTCTTAAAAAGACAGTCAATGACAAACAGTTGACATCAAGTCCTGCATACCTATCTGTCACCCCATGCACATCCTCTTCACATCCTTCAAACTTGGCTAAGTCTTGGACCTGACTAGGGGAAATTCTTATCACCTGACTACAATGGGTATTGTACATGGTCCTGTCAATTGAAAACATCTTGAAAAAAGACATAAAAATCATAAAAAGTCTTGAAAAAAAAACATAAAAAAATAAAACGTCCTAAAAAAAATGAAAACATCAAAAAATGTCCTAAAAAAAGACCTAAAATTGAAAAATGTCCTAAAGAAACCTAAAAAAAAATTAAAATATGGCAATAACACATCAAAATCCCAAAAACAGAGTCACATTTCGTCATGTCACTCATGTCGGTCAAGTCTTTGTCATTTGTCGAACTACATTGTCTCTATGCATTTGCTACGTAGGCAAGGCTCATCCTTGAGCCCCTGAGACATTAGATCAGTCCTTTTAGGTGATCAAAATAAAAAATCATTACTTAATCTTTTGTCATTATGACAAAGTCATTGGTCATGTCAAACTACGAGGTCTCTAAGTGTATGACATAGGCAAGGCCATCTGTCAATGAGCCTTCGAGGCCACACTAGCTCAGTCCATTAGGGTTCATGGCACTACACTAGCACACACATCAAAAGTCTTCAAAGTCAAAACAAATCATTTCCAAACAAGAAAACTTCTAAAAAAAATTACGACAATCAGTTATTCGGCATATCAATCACATCAACATTGCAACATCGACATGTAGTCAATTTTGTCAACACAAGTCAACATCAGTCAACTTAAGTCAAAATTGGTCAAAACAAGTCAAATTTTCATAACCAGTTAAACTATCAACTCTTGGCTATTCTTCAAATGTGTCCTTCTGAAGAACAACCTCTTTCATTTATGTGTTAGGATGTGTCCTTCCTAGGCATCATCACTGTCATCTGACATTTTGAGGTATCCTCTTGACATTTGAGGGTCGATCCTCTCGACATTGACATCATTCAAGACGTATCCTTCCTAACTTTGGAAAAATTTGGCATTCTTCATCTCGGCATTGTCAAACCTTGACACCTAACATCTTGACAATCGGCAACACCTGACATCTCGACACTTAGACACCTAGCATCTTGACATTTAAACCACTCGACATTCAGACACACTTGGTAAACACTTGGAAAACATGGTCTTGGCATTTTTTCCTTTGATATTTTATCATGTTAGTAGTTTCTCTACGATGTCCTGACAATAGGATTTAGAGAAGCGGTGACGTTTCATGATGATTGACTTGTCTTATCTTTTTTAGATTGTCATGTTACTAGTTTTTCAGTGATGTCCTGACAATAGGATTTAGAGAAGCAACAATGTATCATGATGGTGGGCTTGTTTTGTCTCTTCCAGGAAGTCATGATGCTAGTTCCTTGAGGATTTCCTGGTAACAGCATTTAGAGGAGCAACGGCGTTTCATGACTTGTCTTGTTTTATCATCTTTTTATGCTTGTGGTTGGTTATGATAAAAATACTAGGGCAATCGTGCTCTTAGTATGAGTCATGATCATCCTTGTATGTGATTGCTTGTCTCATGTGATGGTACGACCTTGTACACCTTGATCTATGTCGTACCATGGTGTTTGTTGTCCATTTATCATATTTTACTACCCAATGATCATTAAATGTAAAGCCTGGCATAGCAAAATATATATCTACGAATTATCTCAACTAGCACTATCTCAACATCCACGTCTTCATTACTAATAGCCATCTTTTGCATGCTAACATTCATATTTTCTTCTCTAACATTTCTTCTATTTTGTATCTTCCTCATCCTTCACTACTTTTATTTGTCCTCTTGTCCTTCCTCTTCTAGTCCTCTCATCAATTTCGAGAGCACACTTGTGTTCTTTGAACCCACCTATCCTCTCGAGCGGGCATACCACTACCTTCTCTTCATCCTTCCTCATTCTTCCGTTCACTAGGCATATCTTTTTCTTTGACACAACGTGATAAACTACATTGTATCAAAGAGGGGAAAATGTAGACACCTAAAAATTATCATTAGGTCTGTGGATTAATTAAAACCCTTTCATCATCCTTGATAATTAAATAATCTTAATTATTTAATTATTATCTAACATTGGAAAGTATTCTATTGATTAAATTTAATCTAAATTATTTAATTAATTCATTTTTTTTCCTTCTATCTTTTCTTTTGATTGATTAAATAAATTATTATTTATATAATTATGTCACTAATATCTTTGACTTCTATAATTAAATAGATTTACATTTATTTAATTATCTATCATTTTCTACTATAATTAAATAATTATGACAATTATTTAATTATTCATTTTAGCCTCTTCTGACACAAATTAATTAAATGATTTGCCTTTTCACTCACCTTTTTGAATTAAATTTCTATTTAATCAAAAAGTGAACTCATTTTTTATCGTGCAATGAGATAATGTTTCCATTATTTAAAAATGCAATTTCCCTCTTCGAAATAACTGATTTTGTTGAAAACTTAGTTAATTTCCTCTTCCTCTTTCACTTCCAATCTTATCTCATCTCGTCTCGATTAATTGCAACCATTGATCAAAATAAAAATCTTCTGATCTCAACTGTCCTTTTCTATCTGCCTCTCTATGAATACCATCGTCATTTATCATTTTGACATCTTAGAATATCTTAGAAAATATAAAATTCATAAGCTATCGTGTTGTTGAGATAATTAAAATCTTCAATATTTTTCTTTGTCATTGTCATAGGCTATAGTTGCTTGTTATAAATCTGAGGGAAACTATCATCCTCAAGCAAAATGGAGAATGATAATGGAGGTCATTCAATGGAGGCATGAAGATTATGGTGAAATTGTTCTTTATTATTTCCTTTCATGCACTTATTTGCTCTCTATCATTAGATTATGGTAAAATGTTGAAGGATTTGGTCTCTGCACTAACATTCATCTCCTTATGTCTTGTCATCTCATCCCATCCATATCCTAACGATATCCTGTGGCATAAAAAAACATAAATGCATACATGATAATATAGGCATTGCATTAGGTCCTTACACATTCACATAACATGTAAATGCATGCATCATTCATGTCATTAAACCACACATATCACATCGTAAGATTTCATTGTCCATACATATATAGTCATGCATCAACATAAATAAACATGGCATCCATTACAATCATACATTATGCATCCATATAATCATCATTAGAACATAACATCATCATGGCATATAAGCATCAATAACCATCATATCATCAAGGCATCTCATCATAAGCCAACATCATAAAATGCATGCATGGCATAGCATATACAAGACATCATCATAGGAATCATAAATGCATAAATCACATCACATAGGCATCATATAGTCGTCATCAATATCATCATCAGATAAATGTATATCATAAACATCATCAGCACGTAATGCATCATCACATAACATAAAACATATAGGCCATATCAAAACTGCATCGCATATATAATCTCAAAAATACTGTCACAGGATAAGTCATGAGATATCTCAAAAATAGAGCTCACAGGCTTGATAGTCAACATATAAAGTGTCATAACATGAATTTTTATAACATGATGTCAAAATAACAAGGTCAAATGTCTATATTGAACTCTCCTCATCCCCTCAAGGAGAAGATCTAGGGGATCGATGCTCTACCAAGGGAATTGATGCCATCATGGTCACTAAGGCTTGTGCTTAGGAAGCCGAAGGATCTGTCATTAGAGGCTGACTATGCACTAACCTGTGACATAAACCTATGGAACCATGGATGTGACTTGACCTGTGCCCTAAGGAGTGCATGTGTGAGTGGTACAATCTATGCCCTGATGTGTGCCCTGATGAGATGGATCTCCCTGCATTGCTCATTGTCGTATTGTTGTTGCCACTCCCTATCCTACTGTTGTTGCCTATCCCCATCCAAGACCGTGTCAAAGTAAGATCATGTCTCTTGAGTGGAACAACCTTCTCATATAGTAGCCTATAACATCCTCTTCTCTCACTGACTCTGGCCAGCTCTCTCTCCATGTCCCCTAATGCTCTTGAGCATAACTCTGCAAACTCAATGCACCATCTCCCAGACTCCTATCGGCGGATCACCAACTGATCCCTCTCTTCCCCTGGCAACCTCCATCTCTTCCTTTAGGGCCCTAACCTATGTTGTACTCTAATCAAGCCTCCTTTATAGGTCTACCACTCATTGATCTATAGTTATATCATGTGGTAGTGGTGGCCCTATAGGTGCATCATCCTCCCCTCTACCATCTACCACCTCAGCAACCGCTTTGTCTCATCTATTACATCCTCATCATCCCTAATCTCCTCCTCTCCTACATCCTGTTGTGCCCTCGGTACACATGCCCCATTTTGAATGGGGACCCTCTTTTCTTTTGCCTTGTTGGGTAATTTTTTTCACCACCTCATTTTGCGTGCCCCATTTTTGGTGTCGCAGATGGTCAATATTGCTTCAAAGTCTCACCATAAGTTGACCGTTCCCCTTTTAATTTTTTCATGTTCTGGTGCCTCACGGAGTCTCTCTAGTAGTTTGTCCCTGCCAACAGCCCTGGGCCCTGCCGAGCCTGGTCATCCGGGTTTCCCCATTGCACCAGCCATTCCAAACGGCACTCGGCTCGCATCCTCCTGGACCGCCATTTGTCGTCTGCTAAAATCAGTGAAATCTTGACGACTGTCTGACCTTCCGAACCCGGGACTATGGAGTTCTGCTCCTGGGGTTTTGTGAGTGTTTCATCATTCCTCACGGTGAACCTCTAGCGAAGTTCTGCCTTCCGGGCCCTGACCTCCCCTTTGCTGCCGGTGAATCTCAAAGAGGAACTTATCAAACGGCCACTGTCCTGCATCCCCCCGGCCGTCAGACCCGGGGTCTCCTACCGCCGTTGCTGAATTCAAATCCACCAACCTTTCTCCCGTCGTACCTGCATTCAATGAGGGCATTAATGGTGGTAGGGAGTATAAAAGACCTACCCAAGCTAGTCATTTTCACTTGACAGTGTTGTAGAGAGCAATCAGTGCTTTCCAGAGAGGAGTACGTTGTCTTTGAGACCTTCATACTCACGCCCATTGCCTTCGTTTGCCAACCACTGGTGGATCCCACGCTTTACTGCATCGGGTGTTCGAGGTAGGTTTTCTGTTCACCCTCCCTAACATGGCTTTCATGATTCCTAAGGCTTAAAATGAACAAAAATAATCAAGAAGACATGTGAATGATAAAACGTGACTCAACGAACAAAGCCCATGTCTTAAAACTTGAAAAAAACCTAACACGGCACCTCCATGATCAATCTAGGACTTGTCCCGCTTACCGTTGTTCATCATAGGGGCATTTGCGACCCTCGAGCCTGGACGCTCCCTTCGCTGACTAAGACTTGGTGAAGAACCCGAAATCTCAGAATAGCCTTTTTCTCTCTCTCGGGCCCAGGTCACCGGGATTCCACATCCCAATTTTCGTAACTTGTTTTCCCCCAGAGCTACTCCATCTATGAGACAAAACCAAGTTGCTAGGTCATAACAGAATCTGATTCATACCGACATCCCTTCAAGTTCGCTGAGACCCCCCCGATTCGGGAAGACCCTTCACCGAGCATGTTCGCTTTCGCCGAGCCTTGGTCATATCAGTCGGGGAGACATCATCGGGTTAGCGGGACCTCTCCCTGACTTAGAATCTTATGCCAAAGGCTCCCTCTATCGGCATAACATTGCCCAGTTGGCAAGACATCTCCTTGCCTAAAGGTTTTCTTGCCGACATACTCAGTCGGCAAGACATTCAGATGTCGCCGAGACATCTCACTGAAGATCAACCTCCTGCTGATGAAATTTATTCCTAACTGTCATTGGGGCCTTTGCCTTTCGGTGTGACTTCTTGGCGAGAGCGCTTTGTTCTCCCAAGCTCTTCCGTCGCCATGACTTTGCCCAATCGGTGAGACCTATCCCTGACTTAGAATCTTATGCCGAGGACTCCCTCCACACTGCCTTGGGACCCATCATCTTCGGCAAGAAATGACGCCTTCGCCAAGACATCACGACAATATCAATTTATTTTGGCAAGTGCCTGACATCCTTCCGCCACCTAGGTCCCAGGCTTCCTTTTGCTGTTTGGAAAATTTTGTTGAACCTTGAATGACCTTGACCATGTCAGGCTCTGCCCCCCAGAACTCTGTCCCTCAACCGTCGTTTCAAAAAGAAAATCCTCCCCAACCTTTCAACCATCGAGCTCCAGCTTTCCCATTGCCATGAACATGTGATGAGAATATCTAGCGGCCGACACCTACTTCGGGCCCGGTCCGCATCTTGGCAGTTGACGAGACATTCAGATCTCGCCAGGACATCTTCCCACAACACCAACTCCTGTCGACATGTTTAGTCAGTGAGACATTCATAGGTGACCCAGACCTCTTGATGAAAATGCAAACCTCTCGCCGGTGAGCATCAAAATCTTCCATCCAACCATAACACTGGCTTCGATCCGCCGGGCTGCCCTTTCTGTACTTCTGCCCAACGATAGTCATTCCAAATGGTGAAGGATGAACGGCCTCCCATCGAATAAGACCCAAGAACTCAAGCTAAAAATTGTAATCTCCTGACCGCCCTACAGCCCTTAAGACCACGGACCCTGTAGTTCCATCTGCAGATTTCCGTTCTTGATCTGTTGTTCCCAAATAGCCATCTCCCGACAGCTTTCTGACCTTGTACCTCCGGATGTCCCTAAACTAATCCATATGAGCCCAATTCAAATTTTGATCTCAACCCATGTGCTTAATCTTGGTCTTCTTCATTGCAAACCTTTTAAATTATCAAATTTGATCAGGAAGAATCAACGGGGGCCCTCCATCCTATTTGTCTTTAAAAATGGCATTCCTGCCAAGGAAGTCTGGCCCTCCAAGCCTGGATTGTCCAAAAGACCTCAATCAAAACACCAATGACATCGAGGGATAAAGTATCATGTTATGCTTCATAGATTATTCAAATGGATTTCATCTTTAGGATTTCCGCTAACATGAGTTTTTCATGATCAATTGCACTCACTATGCTTTTGCTTGCAGAATATATGGAATCGGGTGTGGCACCTTTGGGGGCAGCCATTGAAAAGGATAAACAAAGACAGTCAAGAAAGACTCCTCGAGAGAAAGAGGACAAGGACTAGATGAAATACCAATTCCAGGGTGAGCCTCTACACTTGAAGGTCACCACAGATTGGAAGGAGATCATAGATACCAATATCGGCCATGTCGATATTGATGAATTCACACAAAGGGTCAGAGTCAATCCAACAACCAAGAATGCAAGACTGATAAGGCAAAGTGGGGTCGCAAAAGCTACAAGATTCCCTCCATCCCTCGTGGCCCCTGAATTAGTCATGGCTTGTCGGGAGGCGTATCAACCCAACACAAGGACAATTATTGATAGAGAGGGAAACATTCTCGCCGACATGTTGCCTGAAGGGATCACAAAGACTTTCCACATACCCACTTTTAAAGAGATGGAAGTCTCCACCATAGAAGAATGCCAAGCAACATGGGATGATAATCCAGTAGGCTATAAAATGTCAATAAATCAGCATTGGTTTAATGAAAAGCAGGGTAGTGTTGTGAAGGTTCCTCACGAACTCTTCCACAGTGACTTTCACAAAGATTACCATGACTTGGTCATGATGCTAAGCAGGGTCATGGGACTCCCTATGGCCGCCTTCTTTCAGGAATGGATGGTGTACTTCATCGAGCATATCCTTTGAGGGAATGAGGACGTCACCACAAAGACTTCATTTTACTGGGGAGGAATCATAAGCAACTGCTTCCATGAGTAGTTCGTCAATATAAAAAAGAGCTTCAAGTTCTATATGACTTCCTATCTCATCTATTCCTTGGCGGATCAGAAGCAGTACAATGGATTGTTTGTAGCACCCGATTAGGAGCAGAGGCGAAGACTCAAGGCCTATGATAGGTACCCATAGCTCCAGTACCAAAACTTCAAAAGGGAATACTGTAGAGTAAATGACACCTTCATCAGCCATATTATCAAAATGATTGCCAAAGACTTCGAGAGGAGGGTCTCCCATAGTGCCAGGGCATTTTTGAAGCAGTATGCCTTCCTCTTGATTCAATACCCAAAGTTCACATACATCTTTGCCCAGGGCTTCACCGAAAGGCCAAACAAGTTGCCTCGATACCCCAATGACTGAATCATCCTACTGGAGCTTTCTCGGCAGCTCTGACACATATAGGTGATCTTTAGTAACAAACACATAGCAAGGATATCTTATCTTATGACTCTTGGTCAGGGCATGTACTGACTACAAACTTCCCAGTGTGCTAGTAACTCCGAGAAGGAACTAAAATATTACCATTTTCACCTACACACTGCTCGCCCACGGATAGACCCATATGGCCACATAAGAAAGGTGCTAGAGCCGGGGTTCGCTCATCTCCACCACATTGACAACTTTTGGGGGGATTGTCAAGATGATAAAGAGGTACGTGCAAGGCACTATATGCGGATGATGACATATTTCATAAGAAAGGTGCAGCCATTCTCTATTTCGGACTAGGTTGAGGAAGATGATAGCACCATAATGGACCCCAGGTACCCCGCAGTTTTGAACTTGCTGCTACCAACAATAGACTGGGCTGAGCAGGAGGTCGATGACCTCGATATCATAACCAAGCTAATCTTGGCTCGTACTAAGGAGTGGGTTGATGGATGGATAGCCCAATTGAAATAGCCAAAAGTAATTTTGACTTATGAAGGGCTCAAAAGTGATCCAAGTGCCACAGAGGATGCTACTGCCGCCACTTCGACTGGCAGGACCTCCAAGTCTCCTCCAGTCACCAGATCCAAGAAGAGAAAGGAGATAGAAACATAATAGACTCCCAACCCCAAGGTCTATGCAAGGAAAGAAACGGGGGGCTCACCCTCCAAAAGGCTCAAACAAACGGGGAGCGCCACAGAACAACCCTCAACCAAAGAGGAGGAAGTAAAGAGTACGGATCAATTGGAACCCCTCTTGGCTCTCCCTGCCCCTGTCGTTGCACCACCTATCTCCCTAGCTATGATCGCCACGTCCCCGCTGGCGGTGGACATTTCTATCCATCTTTCCCCTTTCACCCCCAACCAAGTCTGTAATAATTGTCGACTCTTATTCTGCCATAACTACTCCTCCTTCCTTCGATGCCATGTCACCAACCACATCACTCCCTGTGGCAACAGTAATAGCACCTATTCCCACTTCCACCATGCCTGAAGCTCTCTTGAGGCATATGCAGAATCTTCCACCTGAACTCTCCCAGATCCTAATGGATCCCACTCTTCAAACAGCCCTTGCACAAGTCCTCGCTACTGCTCAGCTTTCACAACCGCTAACAGGGCCACTGACTATGGAATCCACCAAGCTAATCTCTATGGAGTGGGAGGAACGAGAGTAGGAAGCCTCGTAGCCCTTTGAGGAGGAAGCCGATGAATACCACAAGCACTCGGAGTACGAACACCGAACCATTGACAGGGTGGCTTATGAGGAGGAGGGAACGAGCTCTTCTGAGAGTGGGGACGAGGAAGATAGTACCAGTGGTAAAGTAATCGTGCAAACCTTTTATGATGATCTTGAGGAAGAGCTGGCCCGGCAGCTGAAGGACACTGAGGCGGGGGCATAAATGTCACCCTATGACAAAGGACAGCCACCAGAAGATACTCCGAGAGAAGATATACCTGAGAGTGGAGCCCAAGCTGTCAAGAGCCTCAAAGTCAAGCAATCCAAGGAACCTGTGCATGAAGTTGAGCATGCTAAGGAACAGAAAGAGGAAGAGACAATAGAGAAAGAAAGTCCCGTGCAACAACTGTCTACCAAGCTTCCTATCAAGCACCTCATGTTCATCCAAAACTCCGACGAAGAAGAACGAGATGCAACCAAAAGGGGAGGGAAGACCTCAAAAGATAAAGAAATGGAGGCTTTGACTGAGAGAGGCGAGGGTGATCATGGATCACCTAAGGGCAAGTCCATTGTGCCAAAATGGTTAGAAAAATAGCTTGAGAAAAGAACTCACATACTAAAGGACCCAAGGGAAAAACTAGAAGCCATCTTAGCCCAAGCTCAGATCACAACAAAGAAGGAAAACAAGCTTAAGATCTGATCCAATGTAGCGATGGATGCTTCTAGGTCTCGAACTGTGCAAGTAGCCACACCTATGGTAGGTCAGGAAGGGATAACTTACATCATCTCCACCATGGATCTAGGGACTGCCACTAGAGAACAAAAGGTAGGGCATCTTGAGGAGTCAGTGGCTATGGTGGTACATTTGATAAGGCAGGACAAAATTTCAAAAGATGAGCTTAAAGCACAGGTGGCTGCTTTAACAGATTACATCCAACAGTGGTCATCGATGGACGACCTGCCTACCATGTCCACAAATGTGCCCCGATTGCTAACCAAAGAGAAAATCGACAAGATGGAGAGAAGAAAGAACTTAGAGAGGACTACGGAAGACTGATTCCAACAAGTCTTATACGTTGGAAACATGGGAATTGATTGGGCTGTTCGGACAACCAACAAGTTCTTGGACCTATAGCAATCCTTAGAGGGCACCAAGAGGCTATGCACTGACTTCCCTATAGCATATGACTCCACCTTTCCAAAGATTGAGGCTATCCTTCAATTACCAGAAGCCACGTGGGAAAAGGAGCTTGCATTTAAGAAAAATGATCACTGGCTGATGGATGTATGGCGGCGGCACTTTGGCAATAGGAAGGAAAGGTTGGAGAAAATAATGAGCAAGGTGGATCCAGATATAGAATGGATAAAGGAAATCAGGGCAGAATGTGCTCATTATCTTAAGATGATGACAGAATATGATATGCCCATAGTACAGATGGATCCAGAAAAGGTGAAGTCCTACTTCTAGAAAAAAATGGAGGACAGGATGTCTAACAAAATAACAATGGAATTTATGAGTTTTGCTGCCCATGCAATCGACCAATTAGAGCTATTCAGAGATCAAGGTATAAAATACGATGAGGATTGGAAAAGGCTAGAGGATAACGCGAAGGAGTGGAGCTACCAAGTGCTAAGATATGAGATTATTGAAGTGGACAAGCTTCAGGCGGTCATCTTCAAGTTCATAGAATATGCAGCATCACAGAAGTAGGAGGATAGCCATGTTGATGATAAAGAGCTCCATAAATAGTAGCTATAGTAAAACAACAATCAACTAAAAGACAAAGTGCTACAACACCATCAGTACAGGACAAAATAGGGAAAATGACAAAATGTAATTTTAAATTGTGATATATTGGGGGTAGGTGAAACCCTATTTTGTAATGAATCTTGGCCACACAATGAGAATTAATCTTGGCCATTCATTTGACTTTTTGGTCACTATAAATAGGGCTCTCCTCTCATTTGCAAAGGGAGTTGAGTTGTTGTAAAAATATGCTGCAGAAATTTATAAGGAAAATACATTGACTTGGTGCATTTTTTGAGTTTCTCACATGTTGTTTGATTCAATCTCCATTGTTAGATGTTTAACTTAGGTTTTATTGCTATTCTAGTTAACTGTTTTCTTGCTTTGGTAGATTTTAGGAATGTTGTCCTGTGATCATAAAAATTATTGCTGTGTAGATGACTTCTTAGTCCATACTTTTTGTTGTTTGCTAATGGTAGATAGCTATGTAAAGTTAGTCTAGGCTTGAATTCAAAGCTTCTCCAAAACTTTTATCTTTGTTCATGCATGTACATGGTGAATGAAAGATGAAACATTTGCAGACCTTAGAAGATAGCACAAATTTCATGACACTATGAGATCTCTGGTTAAGTGGAATATTGTTTCCAAGAAGCTGTCCATTGTAGAAACTCCATCATCACTATTCACAATTAGTTGCAGATCCAGGAACCTCCTCTCTTCCCTGCCCTTTTTCATTTTACTTAATGAGTAACCTATGTTAAGGTTCATTACACATTATAAAGCTAAATCCAATGACAAAATGGAGTTCAAGAATGTTGTTTCAACCTACAGCAAATGCATAACAACTCTCCCATCTTAAGAACTCCATTTCAAGATCCAACTTCCCCATTGTAATCCATCTGTAAGACCCCCTTGTGATTCTAGCAAATCACATCAAACAACTAAGATATTCCAAGCACTGTCAAGACCTGACATTAGACACCTTGGGATAGTATTCTCAAATCTGATTGTGGAAGATTGTCTTTCAAGAGAGGTAGTGCATCTACGCACTGCCTGTGTTGAGAGGTGCATAAAAAATACATCAACAGAACTAGCGCTAGAAGGAAGGCTGACACGTTGTGGATACAAAGTTGAAGGTTAAAAGTGAAGCTAGATCGAATCGGGTCATTCTCCCCATAAAGATTTCAAAGAGTTCTACGGTCAACACCAAACAAGGGAGAATTTGAGGAATTGTAGCCTCCTACAAGGGCGAAACATGTCAAAGGGAGTAGTGTTGTTTCTTCCTCCCCTTCCATTCCACCCACTTCCATTCCACCTTCATTGTCATTTAGCTAGCCTTTTTCTTCCATCCGACCATCCAAAACTGTATTTTCACCTTCCATCTTCGGCAGCCAAGAAGTTGCTTCTCTCCTGGCCCTTCCAACCCAAGGCATAGTCCGAACAGCTACAACTCAGGTGCAGTCCCAAACTGTTGTTCTAGTGTAGGCACAAGTCCAACCTGCTGTTTTTCGACAGCACATACCACCTCCGCCTTCCGTCATGGCTTGGTTAGCACATAACCCTTCACCAATTCATTTCGCTGCTTACCATGATATGCCCAAGAATTTGGAAGGATTTTGTTCGAAGTTCTATCCTCGTGACCCACAAAGAACAGCTAAAGAACATATCAAGATATTTGAGACAGCCATCACTGAAATGCAAGTCGACCATGAGGATGTTGCATGCCACCTTTTTCCGCATTCGCTGGGAGAAGAAACCTTTTATTGCTACATCAACCTGCCAAGGGGATCCATTACCTCATGGAACCTAATAAAGGATGCCTTCTTGCAGAAATACAAGATCCCCATCAGTCCTTCAGAACTCTATCAGTAGTTTATGTCTGTCTGGAGAGAAATAAATGAACCTATTGGATCCTTCAATGATCACTTTCATCTTGCCTTTACAAGGCTCCAGGACCCGTACCTCCATAATGATGTTGTGGCTCTCCCAGTCTACTATGTGGCATTGGACAACCTTACATCAGCGTTGCTGAAAAGGATGCACCCACCACTCACCACCCTGGTGACTGCCTATATAGAGGCTATAATCGCCAGTGCAGATTTGGGGCAGAATATCTCTGGCCCGCTGCCTTCTTTGGGGCCAGTATCTCACCTGATGTAGATTCAAGGGCTTAATTAGGTATTTGCTTATCAGATACCTCTTATGAACCAGGTGTCTTAATTGCCCATCATCCCACATCTGGGATAGCCCCTAAATTATGCATCTCCCGTGCCTTCTTATTTGTAGCCTCAACCACAGCATAACTATTCTCAGGCTACTCCACAAAAGCAGGTGTATTCCCAGCAACCCCAAGTGCCATTGTACCTATCGGGACTAGAATTTCCTCCAACATATCAGAATCAGTTGACAACCTTGCCCGCTTTACTCCAAAATCCAGCCCCACCACCTGGGAACATGACTAAGAGAGATAAGTTAGAGGAACTGACGGAGATGATAAGGAAAATGTCCATAGAAATGACACACCTAAAAAATTAGAATAATCAGTTACAGGCCTCCTAGCGTAGTTTTTAAGCCAATCTCAACTGGGATAATCGAGACAATAGGGATAGTAGGGATAATCAAGAAGCAAACACTTCCTCCAGGTAGAATTATGATAAGGGACCAAATGTTAATTAGAATTCCAAAAGAAGAACTTCTCAGAGGAAGAATCGCACGTGGAACACTAGGCCCAATAATGGAGGTGTCCCTACACCCTTCAACCAACCAATAAACAATGAAAAAATGACCAGTGGAGTGTATTTTTCCGAGACAGCCTTATTTGGATGGTGCCGGATTCACAAAACTAGCAGACATTTTGACTTGGATTGCCTCAAATTCTAGACAGCTGTTGAAATATTTCAGGTAGAAGTGTAGAATTTCATCAATAATGCTGGTTGTAGGGACATCATCCCATCTGAGCCATATGACTCCTCCTGTCTCGTGGTTAACCAAGCGTTGTTTCTTCGGGGTGATCGCAATGAGCCCGAAGTCGAGCCTACTCCTAATGAGCGTGAAGAAGTGCAAGAGGTAGGTAACAAACAAACTTTGGCTCAGCTCTTTAATTTAGTAGATAATGGTCCAATAGATGAAGAGGAGTTATTTGTAGATGAGGTCCACATATTCCATCAAAGGTCAACTCCCTACTTCCTTAGGAATAGGTAGGTAGGGGGACCCTTTACAACCTCTACTCCAGCAAACAATTTCGCCACCCCACCCGATCCTAATGCTAGTAACAATCCTGGATGTCCCCATATACCTACCCAATACCTCAATAAGAATGGGTCTCAAAACCAGTCACAAAATTAGACTCAAGGTCAATCCCAAAATCATCCTATTCAAATGAAAGTCCAACTCCCTAACTCTGTAATAGGTCAGGCTTTTAGTTCGGAGATTGAACAAATGGGTGAATACGTGGTGGAAGAGTTCAAAAGGGTGAAAATTAGCTTATCTGCCTTTGAGTTACTCAGATTCCCTACCATAAGGCACGCCTTCTTTAGGGTCCTTAATGGAACCCCATCCTCCGGTACAATGCAAGAAACACTAGCTAAGAAGGTTACCTTCGAAGAGCCTAGGTAAGAACCAGAGATGCAGGATAATACCGGGAAAAGGAAGAATGTTCTCGTAAATCAGTCTACAAGTAAACAAATGGTAAAGGAACCAGAGCATATTAATAGATAGTTTTCCAAGGACCCACCATTTAGAAAGACTAGGGATAAAGATAGTGATAAGAACAAGGGTCAAGTAGCTCATGTGGATATGCCTACGGGCATCTTCCAAGGGAGATTGGAAACTCCCCCTTTCCTGACCACCATTAGGATCTTTGGGAAGAACCTGCATAACTACTTGCTCAAATTAGGAGTGTCTGCCAATGTCATGCCCTTAGCAGTATGCAAGTCTCTTGGCATCACTCCCACGCCTTTGAGGAAGAAAGTGACCCAGCTAGACAAAACAGAAATCAGCATTGTGGGAGAAATAAATTGGATCCCGATGCAAATTTCCATAGACCTAAGGATACAAGTCATTGATATTCGAGTGGCAGACATTCCCGATGCATATGGAATCATCTTGGGAAGGGAATTCACCAAGGCATTGAATGGATATACTGCCACAGACCTTTCTCACATGTGGCTACCCTGGAAGGGGCTGCCAAATCAAATTCGTATCGACCACAAACCCCGTATGAAATACATGATCACAGAGTACAATAATATTAATGAAGTATTGTTTGCTAAGACTGACCTGGGGAATTACCATCCTTTTGCCTACCAAAACGAGTTCGAGCTCTAGGAAGAATGTACTAATGAAGTACTCCTAGTGTTGTGCAGTCCTCTGACCGATTCCACTCAAATACCTCTAAGTACAAAAGGGCTAGTAGAACCAGATGATAGGCCTGATGAAGACGACAACTAGGGATTACTCAGTGATTTCTAGGGGTTCATGGAAAAGTGTGTTAGTGACCAACTCAGCTTGGGTGCCCAGATGAATTTCCAGGATCTCTTGTTGTCAAATTGGTGCAGGATTCACAATGCTACCCATTCTGAATTTGATTGTTTCTTATGTCAAACGACAGTCGAACATGTTAAAGAATTAGATGCTCCTCATATTGAAATGCCAAAGGATGCACCAACAGAACCACCCGCTGATTAGTACACCAAGCTAGAAAACTCCCCTAAGATCACAGAGACAGTCCTCTGGCTGAAAGGGAGCAAAAAATTAGTCGGTCATGAAGTCAAAGAACTTTCCAAACTTTGGACACTCTGATTTGATGGGTCTAGGTCAAAGCAAGGAGCTGGAGCTAGGTTCAAACTCATTAGCCCAATGGGTAATACCTTTCTTGCTGCCCACAGATTGTAGTTTTATTGCACCAATAATGTAGCAGAATATGAGGCTTTGGTCCACGGCCTTCTCATGGCCTTGAAGAAAAATGTCAAAATGCTACAAGTTTTTGGGGATTCAGAACTCGTTGTTAAACAAGTTAGGAAATTGTATTCTTTCCATGATAGAAGGCTTACCAACTATAGGCACAGGGTTTGGGATCTCTTGGAAGGCTTAGATGCATTCAATATACAATTGATTCCCCACACTCAAAATCATACAGCTGATGCCTTGGCTCAAGCGGCCAGCACTTTGCAACCCCTCTCTTTATCTAGGCTCAAGAAATTCACAGTTGAGTTGAAATTTATGCCATCGGTCCCAGATAATGTTACCCACTTTCAGGTCTTCAATGATGACAAACATATTCTTGAATTCATCACAAGTTCTGATGTCTTCACAGCCCAAATAATTGATGAAGCTGATCCGCAAGAAGCCGAACTAGACATAGAGGCAATTATTAATCTCAAAAATAATATGATCCCTAGAGGCATGGTTCAGTTAGAATGTATATTCGATCTAGATCAGATCAGAGATCAGAATCGACAAACAAAGAAGGAGGCGATAAGCAACTAGTGCAATGCCTACAACCTCAGGACAGCTGAGGAAATCAAGAATGTTTTCATTGGCAAGGTGTGCACACCAGAGGAAAAGAAGGGAATTACGGATGCATTGCATAAGTACCATGACATGGTGGCATGGAGCTACGAAGATCTAAAGACATATGACACTTTTGTCATTACGCACACCATCCCTCTCAAGAAAAAAGTGAGGCCATTCCGCCAGTGGCAGCGTCCTATCAATGCCTTGTTGGAACCCGTCATTTACAAAGAAGAACAGAAGTTGCTCTCGGCAAGGATTATTTTTCAGGTCAGACACTCTACATGGGTGGCCAACTTGGTCCCGGTCAGAAAAAAGAATGGGCAGATTAGATTGTGTGTGGACTTCCACAATTTGAACCGAGCTTTAGAGAAAGATAATTATCCAGTGCCTTCATTAGATGAGGTGTTGTAGATCGTCAATGGCTCCTAGATGATGTCTTTCCTCGATGGATACTCCGGGTATAACCAAGTGATGGTACAGTATGAAGATCATCATAAAACAGTGTTCACCACTAAGTGGGGGATGTTCATGTACAGGAGAATTCTTTTTGGGCTCATCAATGCTGGCACCACTTTCGAACATGCCATGGATATCGCCTTCAAAGACCTAATCGGCAAGTGCATAATCATCTACATGGATGATTTGACTGTGTTTTCTAAAAGGCAGAGTGATCACATTGCCAATTTATGCAAAGTGTTTCAGAGATGTAGGGAGTTTGGGGTTTCCCTTAACCCCAAGAAGTGCATTTTTGGGGTGACTGAAGGCAGATTGCTCAGACACATCATTTCAAAATAGGGCATCTCCATAGACCCTGAATGCATCTAGTCAATACTGAAAATCCCACCACCAGGCAGCAAGAAAGAATTAAAATCCTTCTTTGAAAAGATCAACTTCGTCAAGAAATTCATCATGGATTTTGCGGAGATTGTTAAACCTCTCAATGCTATGTTGAAACAAGATGCCAAAATTCAGTGGACTCCTGACACCAAACAAGCTTTCGAAGAAATCAAATGGGCCATTGTCGAGGCACCTGTGTTAGTCAGCCTAGATTATTTGAAGCCCTTCTACATCTACTCGTTTGCTTCGAAGCATTCCTGTGCTACCATGTTGACCCAAAAAGATGATGAAGGAAATGAGCATCTGATCACCTTCATAAGTACTCCCCTAAAGGATGCTGAATTGCAATATCACAACATTGAAAAATAGGCATATGCTCTCGTCAGAGGGGTGAAGAAATTTAGACACTACATCCTGCGTAATAAGGTGTTTGCCATTGTCCCCGACCCAGTAGTAAAAACGCTGCTCATGCAAAATGAATTGGGTGAACGAAGAGCTAAATGGATCACCTTGCTCCAAGAATATGACATGGAGATCCAACCGATGAAGCTAGTGAGAGGACAGGCACTCACCCGCATGATTGTTGAAGCAGCAGCAGAGGCTGGACCCGAACTCACTGTGTAGTAGTACCAGCTTGAGGATTTCTCCCTGGGAGAGTAGTACAGGAATGTTGTTTATTATCTGTTGAACCACAAGTGTCTGCCGCACTTGCAGGGAGTCCAAAAGTGCTCCCTTAGATTGAAAAGCAATGGTTACATGCCACAAGGGTCCATTCTCTACAAGAAGAATCATGAAGGCATTTACTTAAGATGCCTTGGTAAGGAGGAAGTAGACCGAGTCTTAAAAGAGTTCCATGAAAATTTTGGCATGGGCCATGGTTCTGGTTCTTCCACAGTACACCAGATATTGAGAGCAAGGTATTATTTGCTAACTATCTTCAAGGATGCCCATTGTCATGTTTGATCATGTCACACATGCCAAACTGCTACCACCAGGGAAAAGAATGTTGTCCTATCGTAGCCTGTGTTGGAGGTAAGGCCATTCGCACAATGGGGTCTCGATTTCATTGGTCGATAAACCCTCCATCATCTACGGAACACAGGTACATTCTTACCATGATTGATTACTGCACTAGATGGACATAAGCAATTGTATGTAAGCAATGCACAACTAAAGTAGTTACTAACTTTTTAGAAAGTTTCATTTTAAATCTCTTTGGTTGTCCTTATGCTTTGGTGTGTGCTAACGGACCTGCTTTCGCTTCATTGAAATTTGTGAGTTGGGAATTTGACTACGGGATCGCCCTTAAGTTTTCATCCAATTACTACCCTCAAGGCAATGGCCTTGCCGAATCTACAAATAAGAACCTGATTACCGTGATCAAGAAACTGCTAGATAGGAATCCTAAGGACTGGCATACCCAGATCTATTTCACCCTTTGGGCTGATCACACTTGCCATAAGGCTGCCCTTGGCGATTCCCCATTCCACCTCATTTATGGCCTAGAACCTATATTTTCTATCCATCTGAAGATTCCTACTCTTCAGTTTATCAATGACTTTTATGAGGGAGGGGATCGTAGGGAAGCTTGGTTAGTTGAGCTTCTGCATTTAGAGGAAGTCTAAGACCGTGTAATAGAAAATTTTGCCAAGTATTAGGGCATGGTTAAGAGATGGTTCGAATGTCAAGCCAAGATTAAGGCCTTTAGGATTGTCGATCTGGTCTTGTATTGGGACAAGGCTCATGAAAAGAAAGGGGGACACAGCAAATTTGACAAGCTCTAGCTTGGCCTTTTTCAAATAGCTAAGATTTTGGGAGACAATGCCTTCTGCCTAAAGACCTTAACTGGTGAGAGCGTCCCATTGTCGGTTAATGTGCAGCACCTAAAGCATTACTTCCAGGCTTGAGCTCATTCGAGTTCTTCTTTGTAAATATTTGTATCTAGGTTAGAGTAGATTGCCCTTTCCGGTTTGCTTGCATCCTGTTGTTTTGCGTTGCTATTGTGTTTTCTCTCTCTCGACAGTTTTGTTTAGAAAGGATATTCCCCGCCCCTTAGTGGTGGTCGTGCTTGCTCAATGAATGGTTTACTTTGTTGTCCGCCCTTGGTGTTCTTCAGCTAAACATTCACTCTCGACCCTCCTCTAAAGAATGCCCATGAATGATTTCCTTGTCTAAACTCTGCTTAGAACTCGACCCTTGGCTAGATCTCTTTATGCATATCTCATATATCGCACAAAACATATAATAATCATTTCTAAAGGACTATACTATAGTAGCTATGACACCCAAGTGAGTGAAAAATCTTGAGTCTACTCTAGTGACCACTATGGTCCCAAACCCATTGTAGGCATCAGTGCTTACCCAGTCAAGCAAAATGATAAAGGAGAAAAGGTATATTGAAAGAAATATCAAAATGAAGTAAAAAGGAATTCTAGAAAAATAAATGACCATATGGGTGTACGGGTAACTCTACCGGGGCTATGGATGCCCAGCCGGTAGTAGAGAAATATCTGTGGGATTGCAGTGACAACTCCGTCGAGGCTATGGATGTCTGACTGGCAGCGGAGCCATGTCTAGGTTACTTTTGGTGTTAGACAATTTATGTAGCTTGCTCAGTTGAATCAGCAGCCCTTGGTCAGTAACCCGCAGAAAGGAATGAACTCACTGCACACACTTTTGAGATGTTTCATAGACTGACCCAATTAAGGATCCCATTCTCCCATATTCACCTTTGGAAGCCACTCTTGGTCTGTGAAACTAGAGATTCTGAATCCTGAATGAATATTTACCCTTGGAACGCTCGGGAGCGTTCCCCAGTGGAGTCGCCATTTTTTGTGCCCTCAGCACACATGTCCCGTTTCGAACAGGGACCCTCTTTTCTTTTGCCTTATCAGGTCATTTTTGTCATTGCCTCATTTTGCGTGCCCCATTTTTGGTGTCCCGGATGGTCAATGTTGCTTCAAAGTTTCACCATAAGTTGACCGTTCCTTCCCCTTTTAATTTTGAAAAGTTTTGATGCCTCACGGAGTCTCTCTAGCAGTTTGCCCCTACCAGTAGCCCCAGGCCCGATCGTTTGGTTTCCCTTGCTAGGTTTCCCTATTGCACCCGCCATTCCAAATGGCGCTCGGCTCGCGTCCTCCCAGACCCTGGGGTCTGGACCCCCATTTTCCATTTGCTAAAATCAGTGAAATCTTGACGGATGTCCGACCTTCCGAGCCAGGGACTCTAGAGTTCTGCTCTCGGGGTTCTATGAGTGTTTCGCCATTCCTCACAGCGAACCTCTTGCTAAGTTCTTCCTTCCAGGCCCCGAAGTCCCCTTTGCTGCCAGTGAATCTCCAAGAGGAACTTATCAAACGATCATCGTCCTGTGTCCTCCCGGCTGTCAGACCCCAGGTCTCCCACCACCATTACTGAATTCAAATCCACCAACCTTTGTCCCGCCATACCTACATTCAATGAGGAAATTAATGGCGGTAGGGAGTATAAAAGACCTACCCAAGCTAGTCATTTTCACTTGATAGTGTTGCAGAGAGTGATCAGTGCTTGACAGAGAGGAGTCTGTTGTCTTTGAGACCTTCGCGCTCATGCCCATTGCCTTCGTTTGCAGACCACTGGTGGATCCCACGCTTTACCGCATCGGGTGTTCGAGGTAGGTTTTCCGTTCACCCTCTTGAACATGGCTTTCATAATTCCTAAGGCTTAAAATGAACAAAAATCATCAAGAAGACATGTGAATGATAAAACATGACTCAACGAACAAAGCCCATGTCTTAAAACTTGAAAAAAAACATCCATGATCAATTTGGGACTTTTCCCGCTTACCATTGTTCATCGCAAGGGCATTTGCGACCCTCGGGCCCGGACGCTCCCTTCGTCGACTGAGACTTGGTGAAGAACCCAAAATCTTGAAATATCCTTTTGCTCTCTCTCAGGCCTAGGTCACTGGGATTCCACATCCCAATTTCTGTAACTTGTTTTCCCCCAGAGCTACTCCATCGATGAAACAAAACCAAGTCACCAGGAGGTCATAGCGGAATCCAATTCATACCGACGTCCCTTCAAGTTCGCTGAGACTCCCCCAATTCAGCAAAACCCTTCACCGAGCATGTTCACTTTTGCCGAGCCTGGGTCCTATCAGTTGGGGAGACATCATCGAGTTGGTAGGACCTCTCCCCAGCTTAGAATCTTAGGCCGAAGGCTCCCTTTGTCGGCATAACATTGCCCAGTCGGCAAGACATCTCCCCACCTAAAGGTTTTCCTGCCGACATGCTCAGTCAGCAAGACATTCAGATGTCGTCAAGACATCTCTCCGAAGATCAACCTCCCACCGATGAACTTTCTTCCTGACGGTCGTCGGGGCCTTTTCCTTTCGGTGTGACTTCTTAGCGAGAGTGCTTTGTTCTCCCAAGCTCTTTCGTCGCCATGACTTCACCCGATTGGCGAGACCTCTCCTTGACTTAGAATCTTACACCGAGGACTCCCTCTGTGCTACCCTGGAACCCATCATCTTTGGCAAGACATGACGCCTTCGCAAGGATAGCACGACAATATTGATTTCCTTTGGCGAGTGCCTGACATCCTTCTGCCACCCGGGTCCCGAGCTTCCTTTCGCCATTTGGAAAATTCTATTGAACCTTGAACGACCTTGATCATGCCGAGCTCCACCCCCCAAAACTCTGTCCCTCGACTGCCATTTCAAAAAGAAAATCCTCCCCAACCTTCCGACCGTCGGGCTCCGGCTTTCCCATTGCCGCGAACACATGATGAAAAAATCCAGCAGCTGACACCTTCTCCAGGCCTGGTCCGCATCTTGGCAATCGGTGAGACATTCGGATCTCACCAGGACATCTTCCCACTACATAAACTACTGTCGATGTGCTTAGTCAGAAAGACATTCATAGGTTGCCCAGACCTCTTGATGAAAATGCAAACCTCTCACTGGTGAGCATCAAAATCTTCCATCCAACCATAACACTAGGTCCGATCCGCCGAGCCGCCCTTTCCAGACTTCTGCCCAATGATAGCCATTTTGAATGATAAAGAATGAACGGCCTCCCGTCAACTAAGACCCGAGCACTCAAGCTGAAAATTGTAATCTCCCAACTGCCCTGCAGCCCTCCGAACCCCAGACCCTAGAGTTTTGTCTCTGGATTTCTATTCTTGATCTGCCATTCCCAAACAGCCATCTCCCAACAGCTTTCTGACCTTGTACCTATGGATGTCCCTAAACTAATCCAAATGAGCCCAATTCAAAATCTGATCTCGACCCACGTGCTTAATCTTGGTCTTCTTCATTACGAACCTTTTAAATTATCAAATTCAATCAAGGAGAATCAATGGGGGCCCTCCGTCCTATTTTCCTTTCAAAACAGCATTCTTGCCAAGGAAGTCTGACCCTCCAAGCCCAGATTGTCCAAAAGACCTCAATCAAAACACCAATGACATCAGGGGATAAAGTATCATGTTATGCTTCATGGATTATTCAAATGGATTTCATCTTTAGGATTTTGGCTAACATGAGTGTTTTCGTGATC
Organism: Sequoia sempervirens; assembly: GCA_007258455.2. Lineage (NCBI taxonomy): Eukaryota > Viridiplantae > Streptophyta > Pinopsida > Cupressales > Cupressaceae > Sequoia > Sequoia sempervirens. Next base: position 327,073,942 of record VDFB02193867.1, on the reverse strand, counting down.
AATTGCACTCACTATGCTTTTGCTTGCAGAATATATGGAATCGGGTGTGGGACCTTCAGGAGCGGCCGTCGAAAAGGACAAAGGAAGAAAGTCAGGCAAGACTCCTCAAGGGAAATAGGATAAGGACTAGATGAAATACCAATTCCAGGGTGAGCCTCTGCACTCGAAGGTCACCACAGATTGGAAGGAGATCACAGATACCAATATCGGCCATGTCAATATTGATGAATTCACACAAAGGGTCAGGGTCAATCCAACAACCAAGAATGCAAGACTGATAAAGCAAAGTGGGGTCGCAAAAGCTACAGAATTCCCTACATCCCTTATGGCCCCCGAATTAGTCATGAATTGTTGGGAGGCATATCAGCACGACACAAGGAAAATTATTGACAAAGAGGGAAACATTCTCCTTGACATGTCGGCTGAAGGGATCACAAAGACTTTCCACATCCCCACTTTTAAAGAGATGGAAGTCTCCACCATAGAAGAATGCTAGGTAGCGTGGGATCATAATCTGGTAGGCTATAAAAGGTCAATAAATCAGCATTGGCTTAAAAAAAAGTGGAACAGTGCTACGAAGGTTCCTCACAAACTCTTCCGCAGTGACTTTCACGAAGATTACCATGACTTGGTCATGATGCTAAGCAGGGTCATGGGCCTCCCTACGGCCACCTTCTTTCAGGAATGGATGGTGTACTTCATCGAGCATATCCTTCGGGGGAATGAGGATGTCACCACAAAGACTTCAGTTTACTAGGGAGGAACCATAAGCAGCTACTTCCATGAGCAGTTCGTCAATGTAAAGAAGAGCTCCAAGTTCTATATGACTTCCTATCTCATCTATTCCTTGGCGAACCAGAAGCAGTACAATGGATTGTTTGTAGCACCTGATCAGAAGCAAGGGCGAAGACTCAAGGCCTATGATAGGTACCCATAGCTCCAGTAATAAAACTTCAAAAGGGAATACTACAGAGTAAACAACGCCTTCATCGGCCATATTATCAAAATAATTGTCGAAGACTTCGAGAGGAGGGTCTACCATAGTGCCAAGGAATTTTTGAAGCAGTATTCCTTCCTCTTCATTCAATACCTAAAGTTCACATACATTCATGCCCAGGGCTTCACCAAAAGGCCAAACAGGTTGTCTCAATACCCCAATGACTAAATCATCCTACTGGAGCTTTCTAAGTAGCTCCAACACATACTGGCGATCTTTAGTAACAAACACATAGCAGGGATCTCTTATCCCATGACTCTTGGCCAGGGCATGTACCGACTAGAAACTTTCCAGTGTGCTAGTAACTCCGAGAAGGAACTAAAATATTACCATTTTCACCTACACACTGCTCGCCCAAGGATAGACCCATATGGCCACAGAAGAAAGGTGCTAGGGCCAGGGTTCACTCATCTCCACCACATTGAAGACTTTTGGGGGGTTTGTCAAGATGATAAAGAGGTACGTGCAAGGCACTATATGTGGATGATGGCGTATTTCATAAGAAAGGTGCAGCCATTCCCTATTTTAGACCAGGTTGAGGAGGACGATAGCACCATAATGGACCCCAGGTACCCCGCAGTTGCCAACTTGCCGCTACCAACAATAGACTGGGACGAGTAGGAGGTCGATGACCTCGATATCATAACCAAGCCAATCTTGGATCATACTAAGGAGTGGGTTGATGCATGGATATCCCAATTGAAATAGCGGGAAGTAATTTTGACTTATGAAGGGCTCAAAAGTGAGCGAAGTGCCACAAAGGATGCCGCTGCCACTACTTCAACCGGCGGGACATCCAAGTCTCCTTTGGTCACCAGATCCAAGAAGAGAAAGTAGATAGAAATAGCACAGTCTCCTGACCCCAAGGTCTATGCAAGGAAAGAAACAGGGGGCTCACCCTCCAAAAGGCTGAAACGAACGGGGAGCGCCACGGAACAGCCCTCAACCAAAGAGGAGGAAGCAAAGAGTACGGATCAATTGGAATCCCTCTTGGCTCTCCCTGCCCCTGCCGTTGCACCACCTACCTCCCTAGCTATGATTTCCACGTCCCTGCGGGCAATGGACATTTCTATCCATCTTTCCCCTTCGTCCCCGGCCAAGTTTGTAATAATTGTCAATGCTTATTCTACCATAACTACTCCCCCTTCCTCCGCTGCCATGTCACCAACCACGTCGCTCCCTCTGGAAACAGTAACAGCACCTATTCCCACTTCCACCATGCCTGAGGCTCTCTCGAGACATATGAAGAATCTTCCCCCTGAGCTCTCCCAGATCCTAATGGATCCCACTCTTCAAGCAACCCTTGCACAAGTCCTCGCTACTACTCAGCCTTCACAACCGCCAACAGGGCCACCGGCTATGGAAGCCACCATGCTAATCTATAAGGAGTGGGAGGAACAGGAGCGGGAAGCCTCAAAGCCCTTTGAGGAGGAAGCTGATGAATACCACGAGCACCCAAAGTATGAACACCAAACCATTGACAAGGTGGCTTATGAGGAGGGAATGCGTTCTTCTGAGAGTGGGGACAAGGAAGATAGCACCAATGGTAAAGTAATCGTGCAAACCTTTGATGATGATCTTGAGGAAGAGCTGGCCCAGTAGCTGAAGGACACCGAGGCGGGGGCAAAAAGGTCACCCTATGATGAAGAAGGACAACCACTAGAAGATACTCTGAGAGAAGATATACCTGAGAGTGGAGCCCAAGCTGTCAAGAGCCTCGAAGTCAAGCAATCCAACGAACTTGTGCACGAAGTTGAGCATGCTAAGGAACAAAAAGAGGAAGAGACAACAGACAAAGAGAGTCTCGTGCAGCAAATATTTGCCAGGCTTCCTATCAAGCACCTCGTGTTCATCCAAGACTCCGACGAAGAAGAAGGGGATGCAACCAAAAGGGGAGGGAGGACCTCAAAAGATAAAGAAATGGAGGCTTTGATCGAGAGAGGTGAGGGTGATCATGGATCACCTAATGGAAAGTCCACTGTGCCAAAATGGTTAGAGAAACAACTTGAGAAAAGAAATCACGTACTAAGGGAACCAAGAGCAAAACTAGAAGCCATCTTAGCCCGAGCTCAGATCACAACAAAGAAGGAAAAGAATTTTAAGATCCAATCCAAGGTAACGACGGATGCTTCTGGGTCTCAAACTGTGCAAGTAGCCACACCTATGGTAGGTCAGGAAGGGATAACTTACAGCATCTCCACCATGGATCTAGGGACCGCCACTAGAGAACATAAGGTATGGCATCTTGAGGAGTCAGTGGCTACGGTGGTACATTTGATAAGGTAGGACAAGATTTCAAAAGACGAGCTTAAAGCACAGGTGCTTGCTTTAACAGATTACATCCAGTAGTGGTCATCAATGGACGACCTGCCTACCACATCCACAACCACGCCCCAATTGCTTACCAAAGAGAAAATTGACAAGATGGAGAGAAGAAAGAACTTAGAGAGGACTATGGAAGACTAGTTCTGACAAGTCTTATATGTTGGAAACATGGGAATTGGCCAGGCTGTTTGGATAGCCAACAAGTTCTTGGACCTGTAGCAATCCTTGGAGGGCACCAAGAGGCTATGCACTGACTTCCCTGTAGCATACGACTCCACCTTTCCAAAGATCAAGGCTATCCTTTAATTACCAGAAGCCATGTGGGAAAAGGAGCTTGCATTTAAGAAAGACAATCACTGGCTGATGGATGTATGGCGGCAGGACTTTGGCAATAGGAAGGAAAGGTTGGAGCAAATAATGAGCAAAGTGGATCTGGATATAGAATGGATAAAGGAAATTAGGGTAGAATGCGCTCGTTATCTCAAGATGATGACAGAATATGATATGCCGGCAGTATAGATGGATCCAGAAAAGGTGAAGCCCTACTTCTAGAAGAAAATGGAGGATGGGATGTCTAACAAAATAACAATGGAATTTATGAGTTTTTTTGCTCGTGCATTCGACCAATCAGACCTATTCAGAGATCAAGGTATAAAATATGATGAGGATTGGAAAAGGCTAGAGGATAACGCGAAGGAGTGGAGCTACCAAGTGCTAAGATATGAGATTATTTAAGTGGACAAGTTCCAGGCGTTCATCCTCGAGTTCATAGAATATGAAGCATCCAAGAAGCAGGAGGACAACCCTATTGATGATAAAGAGCTCCCTAAAGAGTAGCTACAGTAAAACAGCAATCAGCTAAAAGACAAAGTGCTACAGTGTCGTCAGTAGAGGACAAAATAGGAAAAATGACAATATAATTTTAAATTGTGATATATTGGGGGTAGGTGAAACCCTATTTTGTAATGAATCTTGGCCACACAATGAGAATTAATCTTGGCCATTCATTTGACTTTTTGGTCACTATAAATAGGGCTCTCCTCTCATTTGCAAAGGGAGTTGAGTTGTTGTAAAGACATGCTGCAGAAATTTATAAGAAAAATATATTGACTTGGTGCATTTTCTGAGTTTCTCACATGTTGCTTGATTCAATCTCCATTGTTAGATGTTTAACTTAGGTTTTATTGTTGTTCTAGTTAACTGTTTTCTTGCTTTGGTAGATTTTAGGAATGTTGTCCTATGATCATGAAAATTCCTGATGTGTAGATAACTTCTTAGTCCATACTTTTTGTTGTTTGCTGATGGTAGATAGTTGTGTAAAGATAGTCTGGGCTTGAATTCAAAGCTGCTCCAAAACTTTTATCTTTGTTCATGCATGTACATGGTGAATGAAAGAGGAAACATTTATAGACCTTAGAAGATAGCACAAATTCCATGAGACTGTGAGATCTCTAGTTAAGTGGAATATTGTTTCCAAGAAGTTGTCCATTGCAGGAACTCCATCATCACTATTCACAATTAGTTGCAAATCTAGGAACCTCCTCTCTTCCCTGCCCTTTTTCATTTTACTTAATGAGTAACCTATGCTAAGGTTCATTGCACATGATAAAGCTAAATCCAATGACAAAATGGAGTTCAAGACTGCTGTTTGAACCTACAATAAATGCATAACAACTCTCCCATCTTAAGAACTCCATTTCAAGATCCAACTTCCCCACTTTGTAATCCATCTGTAAGACCACCTTGTCTTTCAAGAGAGGTAGTGCATCTACGCACTACCTTTGTTGAGAGGTGCATAAAAAACACATCAACACATCCTCCTCTCCTCTGCCAACCCCCTCCTCCCTCGGTATCTCTACCTCCATCTCCCCCTCTTGCCAAACCTCTATCTCTAGCAATCCCCCTCCTACATCTCTCTTTCCTGTCTTCCCTCCTCTTGACCACCCTCAACATCGAGTGCAACACCTGGCTCTCTCTCTCCCTCCTATCACTCGGCCTCCACATCTCTCTACTCCTCCTCAGCCACCTTAGAGATCGGTCCAAAGGGAACTCTCTCCATGCACTGTCTAACCCTCCTAGCATGTCTTCCACCATCTCCTCCTCTGCTCCTCCTCTTGCCATCTCCACCATCCTCTCTGTCATCTCCATCCCTCCCTCCACCTCTACCTCCCCTGCCACCTCGCCACACCCATGGTATCACTAATCTCCTGTCCACTAGTGTTGGTCCATCGAGATCTGTCAAGGGGACTAGTCTATGAGTTTGCCACCATAGATCAAAATCCATTATACTCCCTAGATCTACATGCCCCCCTCTCCATCCCCACTATTGAGCTACTAAACCATCAATCTGTTGCTCTATAAATGGAATTGAAATCATCGGACCCCATGTAGACTCTCAAGATGACCTGGCATACTCTGTTGTACCCATCAGAACACCCTGTTGCTCATGAAACAGTCGTAGTACTTGATGTGGCAGATACATCTCAATAATGAGTTGGCTCTAAATAGTCTAACCAATAAGATATCTGAATTTTCTGTAGAAACTCAAATGGTCAACCTCGTCATCCCACTGACCGTAGTCCCTATATGGCTTCCAAATGAATGATACCATAGTTTCAATTTGGTGTTGCCACCAGCCTATCTCCTCTACCCTGGTTTGCTATAACACACCTGCATAATAATATATGTATGGCATACCATCCACCAAATGTGGTCTCCGGATAGATGATAGAAGACAGCAAGGTGCTCCCACACCTAGATCATAAGTAGCATTGTCTCACAGCCAATATGTTGTGCTCTCCTATAAGAAACCTCATGTAGCTAATGGTGTAGCATCCCTAGCAAGGTCCCCAAGTGTATACAGTCTTGTCTCGCTGCATCCTCACTAGCACATCACCCCAGCCAATGGGAAATTAGTGTCCTCACCGATCTAGTATCAGTACTCCTGCAATCAGTGTCGCCAACATAGTATCCCATCGAGGGTAGTGCTCAGCCATGAACTCCCAACGAATCTCATACCCCTCGATCCTTAGCCCTACACTAGTCTCGTCCTCATAGAAACCTGTAAATGCCAAGTACCCCTAGCATGGATCGTACACAACCTGCTCTCCTTGGATCGGTAGGTGCAAAATCTAGTATATGTCCTCTAGTGTCACTGTAGCCTCCCTCATTGACAAATGGGAGGAACATGTCTCGGAGTGCCATCTCTCGCAAAGTGCAATCAAAAGTCCCCTATTTTCTTTGACAATGGGCATATAGGTGACATAGTATGGTCCCAGTCACATCAGTCATCATCGCTCCCTATCTCGCAACTGGTCCTAGAATCCATAAGTGGATGGTTTTCTCTCCCATGTATAAATCAATGCTAACTATCTTTGCACATGTCAAAACATGCATTAACACCTTATTGAAAACCATCATTACCATTTGTGTCACTCAAAAGCATTTAAAAATATGAACTTAAACAAAGTTAGGCTTGGTCAAGTCAACATCAAATGCATCGAGTTGACTTCATTTGTGTCGCAACTAGGCATTTGTGTCGTTTCATACCTCAATTGCATCTCGATATGGAATTTGTGTCATTCCAACTCACTTGAGTCTCGACATGGAACATGCGTCATGATTCTTGTCACATGTGTCACTCTAGTCAAATGTGTCGCCTAAGTTAGCGAATGTGTTGCAATATTTCAAATGCAGCATTACACCTCTCGTTTGTGGCACAACTTGGCAAATGCGTCTCAATTTTCTGCAAATGCATCACAGCTAATTGACCTACCCTATGGGCCCCTTGTGTTTGCATCGCAATGCATCAAATACATCGAACACAAATGCAAATGTAGCTTATGCGCACGCATATGTGTCATGGCACATTCGTTCATTGCCCTAAAACCCTAAAAGTGACACACAAAATGATAAAATGACAAAGTGTGTTAGATGCACTCACTGTTGGGTTCGAGCCCTCTAGTCTGAACAATCTCCCTGTGGTGCTTGGCCATTGGAATCACCATACCTGCTAAGGTCCTCTTCGCTTTGTGTTCTCAAATTTGCAAAGGGTGAAATGAAAATGAAATGAATTTTCACCCCTTTTTAACCTATTTATAGAGTCAAAATTAGGGTTTTACCCTCAAGGTTATTACTAGAGGCTCTTTTGACCAACTTAGACCACCCCTTTGGCTATTTTAAACTCTTCAAAATCTGAAACCGTCTGTGCCACCACTTTTCTTGTCATCAAATTAACTTGTCAAGGCACTTTCCAAATTTTTCTATCACCTAGCCAAAATTTGAAAAATTTCCTAAGGGGGCATCGCTACTCCATACCTTCATTGGGGCATGTTTCTAACTGAATTTTCTTTGTCACAATGTGACAAGCTGCATTATGACAAAGAGAGGAAAAATGTAGACACAGAAAAATGACCTAGGCCTGCAAGCTCTATTTTCACCATTTTCTTCCTAACATAATTAAGACATTTTAATTATGTCCTTGGTCCACTTTCGACTATTAATTAAATCATTCATAATTATTTAATTAATTTCATGTATTTTTATTCTTCTTGATTATTAAATAAATAATTTTTATTTATTTATTTAATGTGTCACTAATTGTCTAATGTCTTTCCATAATTAAATAAATTTCTTAATTTATTTAATTATTCTTGTCCACCAATTTCTACTTGATTATTTAAATAGATAAATTTTATTTATTTATTTAAATATGTGACTAATTCTTAAAAAAATTCTTATAATTAAATAAATTCTTTAATTTATTTAATTATTGCCACCTTGGCATTTTCCCCCATTTTAAATAATTAATATTATTTAAGATGGTCCCACTTTCTAATTTTCTCTATTTTTAGTAAATAATTTTCATTAATTATTTGTTGTCACATGACTCTCCCCTTTAAAAATTAGTCTTTTTCCTCCAAAAATCTAGTAATTTCTATTATTATTTTATTTTCCATCCACCTCTTTTTTGTGCCAATCTTATCTCTTTGTCACATGCATTGTCAACTCTTGATTTGATTTTTTTAAATTGAATCTTGTCCACTTATTTCAAATTTTCCCTAATGTTTCCCTAACCCTAATTGTGGGTTGCCAAATTGAATCTTGTCCATTGGTTCTAGGGCATTTTTCAATCTTAAATCTTGGCCATTCATCCAAAATTGCATTTTCTATAAAATGGAAATTTTTATCTCATTTTGTCACCTCATGCTTACTTGATTTCATGCAATCTTGTTTTAGGAAATATTAGTGTGGATGCTAAAATCTGCAAATAGTTAGTTTAAAATAAAGCAACATTTCAAACATCCCTATGGAATAATAAGCCATGTTAATCATGCTATAAATGAAACAAGGAAACCAAATTAATAAAAGCATACAAAAACATGACATTAAACCTATCCCATAGTGGATTGGTGTCACATGTGCTAGTGACCCTTTCCCAATCCTTGATTGATAAGCTAATGATGAAATTGTTATGGATATGGAGATGCTAAATGGACAAGATCAAATCTCAAATGAAGAGAGTGACCTTGCAAGAGATTGTGGAGGATTTGCTCAAAGATGAAGCTTGTATTTAAAGATTTTCTTGATGCTAAGTGTTGAAGAGGGACCAATGTGGGACAAAGATCAAGCCAATAAGATAAGACCACTTGTCAAGTGATGAGTGGTCAATGGATGTGCAATATTTGGGAAGAGTGCCCAAGAGGGGGAAAATTTGAATTCAAATTTTGCAATGAATGCTGAGTTTGACCTTTGGAAGGGGACATGTAAGAGACATGTAAGGCCTCATAAATGCTCTGTTGGGTGTACATATCCACTTGGGGGGAGATTCAAACTTGGAGAATATTCTTCCTTTATGCCAAGTTGAAAATAAAGATTTTGATAAATCAATTAAATGCAATTTCATGTGCAAGTGGCCAAATCTAGATAATGCAAGTGGGATGAGATTAGCATTTAATCATGGTTAGATTAAATTAATGATAATTATGTTGATTTAATGGTGCTTAGATGATTTTGACTTTCATGATTTAAATAGTTGATTTGTTTAAATCAGAAAAGGATGGAAGATGCATTATGATGGATGTTTGGTTTATTTGATTAAAAAGGTTGATGATAAGTTTGATTTATTTGATTTAAGCTGATGACTTTAGAAGATTGATAAATAAACATGATTTATTTTCTGAATGGATGAATATGACCTAGTTGAATGCATTATGTCAATTTGACGTGTCTACATTTTTCCCTTCTTTGAAGCAATGTACTTGTTGCGTTGGTTCAAAGAATAACTTGCCGCAATCAAAATTTAAAATTTTTTTGATTTTTCGAATGCCCCGGCGGAAAGAAGTACACTGGTACATTGCCCCCTCAAGAGAACGAGCGAAAAGATTCGATTTGAGGGTCGATCTCATGATAAAGAGGTTCAAAATGGGTGGTTATGGACGATGATGCAAATGAGATGATTTCAAAATGCTTAGAATAACAAATCTATATTATCCTAAACAACTTAAATGATGATATGATATGAGATGGATGAGATTGATGATGTGAATGATGTGATATGCTGTGATTATGCAATGGATGATTTATGAAATGCTTAGACTAACAGATCTATATTATGATGATGATTATGCAATGCATGTGAAATGATTGATGTTTCCTACGATGTATGATATGTGGTATGTTGACGGTTTGTAGATGCAGGATGGATGCATGATGGATGCATGAAGGATGCATGATGTTAGCATGGAAATCAGATATGACAAGAGGATCCAACAAGTCCATGATTGGTTGAGACTTTATTAGAGATGATGATGATAGATGATGATGATGATGATTTTCTTATCAAGGATTGGGATTTTCAAAGGGTCACTTACTTTATGTTTGATAACACGCCTGAGCACGATGCATCAAGGTATAAAGGACCAGGATGGTGTTGTACTTAGTGTGATGGACTTTGACTCGACAAATAGATAGGAGTATTCTTGTTCACGACATATGGAAACCTGCTAGGATTTTAGAAGTCTCAAACATCACCAGGACCAAAACATGAAGGTATCAACCAATCAATGCAATAGTCAACAAGCCATCCAAAACATCCTCTATACATATCTAACAAAGCAAGTATTAGCCAAGTTATTTTACAAGAACATCCAACAAGCACAACAGACAAAAGATAATGATCGTTGCCCCATTCCTATCTCTCTAAATCCTTTGTTCGGATATCATCGAGAGGTCCTTGGAATGAGCGCAATAAGATAAATCAAAAGAAAAGATCAAGTACACAAACAAGCCAATGTTCTTCATACCTTCAACCAAAGGGATGTGTTTTGATAGGATAGGAATCCAAGTGATATCCAAAATGATGCCAATTGTCGGAACGATATATCCTAGGACATGCATTGTATAGGATGATGATGGTTTGATAAGTTGATTGATAGGCCTAATGATATAAATTTGGCCCGACATGTTTGAAAATGTCCGAGAACTTTGATTTTGTTTTAAAGATTTGTTGCTTGCTTTTGATTTTACGATTGAAGCTTGCATTTGCTGACTGTTGTGATTGTTTCTATTTGTGTTGTCAAAGGATGAAGATGGCGATCAGTTTATTATGGATGATTGATTATTGCAGTGCAAACAAGATAGCCTTGGATATAGAGTTTTCAAATATTTGGATGTTTTGGCCGTTTTTTATAGGAATGTTTTGAAATTTGTTTTTGGTGTTTTTGATTTTTAGGATGTTTTTGATTTTCAATTTTCTTATGTTTTAGGATTTTGATATTTTTTGAATGTTTTGGATTTTGATGTTTTTCAAAAAAAAAAAATTGGATTTTGATATTTTTGAATGTTTTTGGATTTTGATGTTTTCAATTTTTTGGATTTTGATGTTTTGAATGTTTTGGATTTTGATGTCTGTTTGATCAAAAAGATTAGCCTTACTACATTAGCTCGAGAAACTAGTGATTGATTCAATGTTTTTGATGTTTTCTATTTTTGACTTTTTTTTTTTTTTTTGGATTTTGATATGTTTTGAATGTTTTTGGATTTTTTTGATTTTCTAATGTTTTTGGATTTTTGCATGATTTTGACGATTTTGATATGGATGTGATATTAATGCTCGGTTTGAGGATTTTGCTAAAATCCAAGCTAAGGTTGATTGATCGGGTCAATGGATTGATGATGATGATAACATTGTTGAGGATACACAACAATGCAATGATTTGATTGATTGGGATTGATGATAACATTGTTGAGGATGCACAACAATGCAATGATTTTTTTTATCAGGATTGATGATGATAACATTGTTGAGGATGCACAACAATGCAAAGATAAGATGATGATGGATTGATGATGATAACATTGTTGAGGATGCACAACAATGCAAGGATAGTGTTAAGCAACACAAAGATATCCTAAGATGATGATTTTTTGATTGAATTTGATTGATCATGATTGATGAAGCTTGGTTTAGAACAAAAGATGTTTGAATGATTTGATGTGACGTTTGAAGGGTGAAAATTAGATGTGACTGATATTGATTGTTTTGATTGATGTTCGATGAAAGATGACACTTGACAAGGAATGTTTTCTCGTCAAAATATGCCATGGGATATGATGATTTGGATTCTAGATTACAAATGCTTTGACCAATTTGGTTTCATGTTTGCCAATGTTCGGATCACCACATAAGTTGGAGGATATAGATCAAGATTGATTCTCGAAGCAAGATGCCAATATCTGCCCCCAGTGTCTAGCAATGTACGGAATGCGATGGGTGGATGCTCAGATAAGTATATGGATGGATGGATATGGTAATCATGCAAAAGGATGCCAAGGATTATCTTGCGATAAGATAAGGTGTTCGGATAATGAATGCTCATTTGGATAATGCTTCATGGCTCAAATAATGCTGCATAGGATAGGATTAATGAAAGTGACCCATGTCAAGATGTTTACCATAAGCAAGTGTAGAGTGTGCCCCAAATTTTCATCAAGATCAAGATAACTAAGATGACGGATGCAGATAGATGCGAATGGATTGGATCAATGGTTTATAGATGGATGGATTTATTATGGATAAGATGGATGGAATGCTTGATTTATTACTGATGGGATGAGATGCTTTCACCTGAAGTGGTACACGTAGATGCTCGATTCTACACATGACGCCTGTTTGCCAGGTTTTCATCATGGTCTTGCCCAAAGTGCCACCGAAGTGGTTTTCACTAGAGGACAATTTTTTTGATCCTTTTTCTGATTTTTTTAGATTTTTTGCTTTTTTTTATTTTTTTTATTTTTCTGAAAGATTTATGCTGAACCACAGGCTGTCATTGATGTAGATGCCCCTGTCATGATGTGCCATCAATATCTTGCTTGAAGGAGCTGCTTCGCTAAGATATGTGCACTTGAATGCATCTTTTGGGATTCTTGATCTGCTTCGTCGATACCGGAGTTAACTTTGTCTTTCTGCGCACATCACGATAGAGTGCCCTTTGAATCCTTATGATGAAGGGTCATTGCCAATACATGGTCAATGTGAGAATTGGATATTATGCGTGGAGGCATGGATGGAGTGCGTTTAGGGATAAGAGATGGATTGGTTGACAGTTTGGAACCTTTGACTCTCCAAACTTGGGAAGATGAGCAATGATGGGTGGATATGGAAGTGTGCGTGGAATTAGGACCAACTGCTTGATACACTTTATATGTCACTTGAGAAGCCTATTTTTGCTTTTGCAGACATCTTTGATGGATACTTTTCCCTTTTTTATTTTGCCCCATAGTTTCTTTGACTGATGGAGTTTGATAGGGATGATCTTTCTTTGTATTCTTTGGTATCCATTTGTATTTGATTTGTCTTTCAAGCTTGGCTTCTTTTGCTTTGATAACATTCTTTATACTTTGTTTTAACACTTTCCTTTG
>VDFB02193867.1:326919518-327060599 GCA_007258455.2 Sequoia sempervirens | reverse complement strand
TGTAGTGTTTATTGTATTGGAGATGTTTGGGATGTTGGATGTGGTATGCAATGTCGTTGTGCCAAAAGGGATGTTGCTTGTAGTATTTAGAACTTGACCACTGTGTGAGATGTTGTGAACATTGTTGGCATTAGGATCATGTAATGTGTTAATGTCAAATCCTGGTGGTAACCTAGCTCCTTCACTCAAGAGCATAGCTACGAATCTGTCCCTATCGTGACGTGCTATTGTTTCAGCCAACTGGTAAGCCTCTGGGTCTTGTGTCAATGCTTCTATGTGTTCTTGAAGGAGTTGACCATTTTCATCTCTTTGCATGTAGCGCTCGAATGAGTTGTTAGGTAAGGATTGTGTTGTCACTAGAGGTTGATTGTCTAGATTGGTAAAGGGATCATTCGCGGTCCAGTTTGAGTCATGTGGAGGACTGTTGGGATCTGGCATGAAGTTTTCCATTTGTCTTTTTTGCTTTTGAAGTCTGGTTTCGACCATAAATGAGCTTGCTCAAAGGGGATGTCCACTAAATGCAAGTATGACACTAGGTGAAATCTAAGGTTCAAATTGACGACTAAAATGACCACTGTTTTTTGGATTTTTGTGAGTAAGGTATGTAATGTGGATGCAATGTAAGATGAGGCTATCTAAGCACTTCTAAGCTTGAACTTTATTTTCGATTTGGATTGCTAGAGGACTTTGTTGTTAATGACAAGGTGACAAGATGACTAATGAGTCTTCCTAACTAGACTTTTGAGTTGGAAGAAATCTCACAAAAGAGGACAATGACTAAAAGGATGTTTGATAACTTGGTCCAAAAGGGTCTAATTTCAAAAACAATGATTTTGCCAAGGGGTGCTTAAGATTTTCCTACTCCTAAGTATGCAAGATATGAGCCTAGGGACACGTAATGTTAAATGTATGATACTAAATGGGGTGAGGTATGAAACCTAAGGTGATCAATGCAAGCTAAGGGACAAAACTTTGAGCAATTTCAAATTGGGTTTCTGGCAGAATCCTTCTGATGACAGAGTTTGACAAATGGTTGACAGTTTGGAGGTCTCTGGTTTTGACTGTGTAATTGAAAAATTTTGACAGGCAGATGCGTCTCAGTTTGGCAATTGCGTCGCAGTTAAACAACTGCGGTTCAGTTTTTCACTTGCGGCTTTCTGACTGTCAGATGCGTCACGGTTTAACAGATGCGGCTTTCAGGGTAACAGATGCGTCGCTTCGCCTACAGATGCGTTGTTTAGAACTTCAGATGCAGTTTATCAGAGCAGTTGTGTTTCAGAATGTCAGTTGCGGTTTGACAGATATGACAGTTTTGTTTCAAAGTGATTTTCATGGTATGTTGATGGAAGTTTTTGATCTGTTTGATGACTGTTTTGTTTGGACTGTGACAAAACTAGAATGCACTTGACAAACACAGTGTTTTAAGGGATAACCAAACACACATGAGATAAGCACAATCCTAGAAAGGCCACTAGGCCTTGGGTTTGTATACTTGATATAGCCCACCAGTTATACCCCGGATTGGTGATGAACACCTTTCCTTCTCGAGAGCAGATAGCTTAGAATTTGGTGGCATTAGCTCCCCTCCACAGCTCATTAACGTCATTCGAGCACACCAAATTCAGATTCATTGGGTAGTGACATCCCAAGAATTGCTATCTCTACTCAAGGGGATCAGTAGTGAGTAATCTTCGGGCATATACGACCCTGCACTATATCAAGCAACGCCAATAGAACGGTTGGACACTAAGACAAGAGGTGTTTAATTCGGGCATTCCATTGTGGGGCGTGATCCATGCGGCAGAGTCCCCTTCGGATCCATCTCGTCGGACCACGCTCGTGATTCTTGGGCTTTCCTCAAGAACCCACTTTTCTATACCGGCTGGAAGTCCCTCGGTGTCAGGGTGCTACCGGTCTGAGTCGTCCTGGGGTGAGTACTTTTTCCCACCAGAACAGGCCCAAGTTCTAGAGTCGGTAACCGTTTCTCTTACACCCAGGATCGCACGAATGCGCAAGGGGAGAGGATACTTCGATATACCAAATCGTGAAGGGTAAATTAACAGAAAAGAATGGGTCTGGTTTTCTGATCACAAGGTTTTCACCAAGTGAGAGCATACTCACCTACCACTCCACAAGCACACTCAAGCATGAAAGACATGATTCTTTTTAAAAGCACCAAATTCAAAGTTTGCTAATCTAGAAATAAACAAGCACACTGTTTGTTATCTCCTTCTTTGACATGCGAATCTGCAAACATTGAATTAGTAGTCTTGTATGTGATGGTCTTGGACACACGAAAAAGGATCGCCACATGCTACAAGAAACTATTAGTAACACAAAATATCTAATCTGGTTAACATGCAGGAATAGCCAACACAGAAAAAGACAGAAAAATAGAAAACCTGAAATTCGGCAATTAAAACCTAAAAACTGCTAGAAAAGTTTACCAGAAAAATGCGGCGCGGTATTACCAGACAGATGCGGCTCGGTTTGTCAGATGCGTCGTTCTGTTCGGCGAATGCGGCTCGGAATGTCAGATGCGGCTCTGGAATTCTCAGTTGCGGCTTGTCATGGAAGTTGTGTCGTTTCCATCATCAGATGCGTTACGATGTTTGCGGCGATCCTGCAAAACAACAGAAAACAACAAAAAACCCTACCCAAAACAGAAAGCCCCTACCAGAAAGGATTAGTGACAGAAAACCTAATCTTATTCAACAGGCAGGAATAAAGACAGAATGCAGAAAAACATAAGATTGGACAACCCGGAATTCAAAATAAAACCCCTCAAATTGGAAAGAAATATGTTATACCAGACATATGCGTCACGTATTTCAAATGCGGGTTTTGGGGTTTGAATGCGGCTCAGGAGTCACGGATGCGTCGTTCTGTTCGTCAGTTGCATTGCGACAGATCGATTGCGGCTCTACAGTTCTCGTGTGCGTCGCGACGCATATGATGCGTCACACTGTTTTTAAAAATGTTGCAGCGATCCGTACCTGTACCTGCAAAACAACAGAAAACACCAAAAAAAAAGCGTACGAAAATCCGAAATAACAACGTCGGGTTCACCAATGTAATCAAGGGAAAATCCTAATTATTATTAAGTTAGCACAATAACAATTAAATTCCTATGAAAATAACAAAGCACAAAGGAAGTGATGTGAAGACAAAAGGGATAGTGTTACCCTATGTCTCCACCTTCCATGATTAACCTCTGTTACACCTCCTAGCTTGCAGATAAATAACAAAGCCCTCAGATTTATGAGCAACTATGACTAAAGACTAAGCCCTATGCAAGTGTTGAAGGATTTGCAGAAAATAAAAATGACCCTACAATGAGCTAAAATGACTATGACTGTTAATGACTATGACCCTAAGTTGACAGCAAGTTGACATAGACTAAGAGTGCAAGAAGTCAAATGAGCTAAAGACTGAGAGATCTGCAAATGAGGTCAAAATTGCCCTTTTATAAAAATTGCAATTTTGAATGTGTGGCCAGGATGAAAAGATGACAGGAACCCTAAGATCAATGCTTAAGATTGAATGTTGCTGGGTGCATTAGGGTTAGGTCAAAATTAGGGCAACAGGTAAGAATGAAGGGTGGAGATTGAATTATAAAATAATTCAATCTAGGGCTGAAATTAAATGAGATGTCAAAGGTCAAAAATTAATTTGGAAGATAAGACTGGCACGGACAAAGAGGTTGCTGGAGAAATTAAATAATAAAATTTATTTACTCCAGTTGACCAGTAAATAATTAAATAATAAAGATATTATTTAATTATGGAGGAATGTGACAAAAGAATTATTTTGAAATTAAATAATGATTTTAATTCAAAATTCAAGAGAATGGCCAAATTAAATAAGTCAAATTTATTTAATTTTAATGGGAGAAAAAGCTAACGAATAATTAAATAATTAAATAAATTATTTAATTATAGTGGAAAATTGACAGAATTAAATAAATAAGAATTTATTTAATTTTTTAGAAGAAGGGGACTTAATTAGTGACGTAATTAAGTAAATAGAATTTATTTAATTAATCAAGAAGACATAAATGATAAAGGGAAATTAAATAAATTATGAAATTTATTTAATCAAAGGAAGACTTTAGATAATTAATGACGTATTAGATAAATAAATAATATTTATTTATTTAATAATCAAGGAGGAACAAAATGACATGAATTAATTAAATAATTATGAATTATTTAACCTATAGTTGAATGTGAACCAAGGACATAATTAAATAGCTTAATTATGCTAGGACGAAAGTGGTAAAAATGAAGCTTGCAGGCCTAGGTCATTTTTAGGTGTCTACACTTGGAATCAAAGTTCCAATGCACCACTTTGAAAAACTCGCTCAATGGATAAATAGGCCACTACAAAACAAGGGTTCTAGTTTGGACTTTTCGTTCATGGAGATTGACCCATACGGCAAGAGTCCCCTTTCGGATCCATCTTGTCAGAGCCAACTGCGTGATAATGGCGTTTAACCAATACCTACATTTATATCCCGGCTGGAAATACTCTTGGCTTTAGAGTGTTACCGGTTGAGTCGTTCCCTTGGGTGAGTACTTTTTCCCAAGGCAGGCCCTCTAAGATAAAAAAAAAGCAAGCAAAGACACAATCCGTAACTCGATCGATCTTTGATGGCACAAAGAAAGAGAATGTACACGAAAATGCCCCTACTCACACTTGCACAAGATGTTCAATTTTTAAGCCCAAATCGAAGTGTTTCAAAGCAATAAAATGCATTTTGAGTGTTTCTCTTGCACCCTAGATCGCACGAAGCACAAGGGGAGAGGATACGCACTTAAAAGACAAAATCACACAATTCAAGCACTTGTTCGTTTTATAGCCTTCAAAGCAATTGTGAGTTTGTTTTAAGCACCAAGATGAAGTGTGAGGTTGATTTGTTCAATTTTAGTCCAAAAAACAATGTCTAGTCAGTTTGTAAGGTTTAATTTTATCCTTTTGCAACGAAAAAATTGAAGTGTTCCCTTTTAAATCCAAATGAAAATTAGTATCCTAAGGGCAAAAAGATGACAATTTCATGAAACAATGTTTAAGAAAACACTAGAGTGTTAAGAAACATTTTAATTTTTCAACCTCTCCCCTTCATGCTGCGTTGTTCTTTGTTTTCATTCTTCGCTTTCGTTGTTCTCCTTCGTTTTTCCTTTTGCTTTTCAATAAATATGATCATGCCCTCCTTCTAGCGCCATTTTGTGGATGCTAAAATCTGCAAACAGTTAGTTTAAAATAAAGCAACATTTCAAACATCCCTATGGAATAATAAGCCATGTTAATCATGCTATAAATGAAACAAGGAAACCAAATTAATAAAAGCATACAAAAACATGACATTAAACCTATCCCATAGTGGATTGGTGTCACATGTGCTAGTGACCCTTTCCCAATCCTTGATTGATAAGCTAATGATAAAATTGCTATGGATATGGAGATTCTAAATGGACAAGATCAAATCTCAAATGAAGAGAGTGACCTTGCAAGAGATTGTGGAGGATTTGTTCAAAGATGAAGCTTGTATTTAAAGATTTTCTTGATGCTAAGTGTTGAAGAGGGACCAATGTGGGACAAAGATCAAGCCAATAAGATAAGACCACTTGTCAAGTGATGAGTGGTCAATGGATGTGCAAGATTTGGGAAGAGTGCCCAAGAGTGGTAAAAATTGAATTCAAATTTTGCAATGAATGTTGAGTTTGACCTTTGGAAGGGGACATGTAAGAGACATGTAAGGCCTCATAAATGCTCTGTTGGGTGTACATGTCCACTTGGGGGGAGATTCAAACTTAGAGAATATTCTTCCTTTATGCCAAGTTGAAAATAAAGATTTTGATAAATCAATTAAATGCAATTTCATGTACAAGTGGCCAAATCTAGAGAATGCAAGTGGGATGAGATTAGCATTTAATCATGGTTAGATTAAATTAATGATAATTATGCTGATTTAATGGTGCTTAGATGATTTTGACTTTCATGATTTAAATAGTTGATTTGTTTAAATCAGAAAAGGATGGAAGATGCATTATGATGGATGTTTGATTTATTTGATTAAAAAGGTTGATGATAAGTTTGATTTATTTGATTTAAGCTGATGACTTTAGAAGATTGATAAATAAACTTGATTTATTTTCTGAATGGATGAATATGACCTAGTTGAATGCATTATGTCAATTTGACGTGTCTACAATTAGCATCTTAGCTTCTTGACATTTTGGAATTGAGACATACTTTAGGCTTGCTTGCTAGTTACATTTGTGAGGTCATTCTAGAGTAAAATCCTTCAATATTTGCCTAGGGTTTGTCATAGTCATAGATTGCTCACATAAACTATGAGGGAAACATCATATTTCTAGAAATTTGAGAAGGTATAATGGAGGTCAACCATAGAGAATGAAGACTTTGGGTGAGATCTTTTCATTAGTTTTCATGTTATTTTCTTTGCACTTCATTATTGCTTTGGGTTTTTGTGTTTATGCATTAATCTACTAACCCTAGGAAATTCACAGTCACAATTACATCACCTAAATTACCATGTCTATTCCTCATCCAACCCACATTCCTACTATTTATGTCCCTCTCTCTCCACTCCTCATTTTAACTATGATCATGTCCCTTTAGGAAACTACTTTACCTCCTACCCCTATGTGCCACCCTCTCAAACCTCTCCCTTCACTTATCTTGCTTAAACCTCTCCTATCCTACCCTTAACCTAACAACACTTGCCACAGTTTTATAATAACATGAAAAAATTTGTGTCTCCTACCCTCAATATCCCAATCTATGCTCCTAACCTTATCATTTGTCATGCAATACTTTCTATCTATTCTCTCATCATATTATACCCTAGGGGATGGAACCTTAAACCTCCTCCATAACATAATATGTTTTGCTATAATAAATCATCCACAAGAACCATATCTCATCATGCTAAACATAGACATACATCTATAATTGGATAAGAGATCCTAAGATAATGTCCAATCCTTTATATATCAATGTGCATTGACTATTAGTTTGATAATCAATTCTTAGCTAAGATTTTTCTCTATTCACTAAGGAAAAAACCTTATAATGTTTCTATTCTTTATCTACCTATTCTATGGGCTCCTTTATCTCACTTATCTTTTGATGGAAAAAAATCAATTCAACATAGGATTACATGTCATTTTCATCAATGTTACACATTACAATCAAGGAACAAATGAGAAGGTGGTGGATTTTATATTCTATTATTAATTCCTTCTTTCATAGATCTCCTATATTCTTCTCAACTCTAATATTGAGAGGGTATTATTAATAAAAATTTCCCAAAGCTTTGCAATCAAAATATCTTGCATAAATATCAAACTTTTATAGCACTTTGTACCACCTTGTATGATTATACATAGGTGATAGATCAATTTAAGGTTATCTCCTCTTTAACCTTGATGCCTCTATTTCTTTAACCCTATCATCTTCTCAAGAAACCAATAATTCTACAAATAATAACACCAATAACTTATAATTTTCTCCTTAATCTAACCCTAGTAGTTAACTAAACTAATTGAATATTCCTTACTCCTTCTCTTCATCATCTAAACTTACTATCTCCCTTCATTCACAAGCTAAATCTAATTGGATGAAGCTATTAAAATACCAATACGGTCTTTCACGTGAGTTTCATCCCAATAACCTTATCCAACTTCATCCTATCCAAACCTTGAATCCCAACCTCTTCTTATTCTACCATATTTTTCAATTATTTTTAGTTTATAGACTTATTTTGTGATGAAACATGCCTTACTATTATCCTCTCCTTTTTATTTTTCTTAATTAGCTCTTTGAACTTCCTTGTCACCAAATTATGTTCCCCTTTACCTAAATATTATTTTTCATCTTCACTCTCATAAGATTATCCTAGGATATCCTTCTATTAATCCAACACTAGTAATTACTGAAGTTCCTTTTTTGTTTTCTTAATTTTCTACATGTCCTTTTTGTTGGAAAATGGTAAACGCTCCCCTTGGGATTCATGACATGGACTTGTGTGAGGGGGAAAAAGGACATTAAATTCGAATTCAATATGAACAAGAATGCAATTTGACAAAGGAATATAATCTACAATCAAATGCACAAATCTAAAATCTAAAACTTCTACACATATGAGATTAAGCTATACTATTGCAAACATAATAAGGAACCTACTGATTACCAAATGAAAAGAAAGAAAAAGATAGTTTCACCATCTTGTAGCAGAGTGTATTTGCTTGATGTTGGATTGCTCTTATCATAGGGAAGCCTCCAAAGTTTGTGTGCAAAGTGTGGATGAATGCTTTGTTGATTGAAGGAAGGAATGAAGCTCTCTCAAGGATGATCTTGACAACACTTTGTTGCATAAGGTATGTTGATTCTCTGATCCCATATTTGTGAGGAGAGAGGTTTGCTATATAGGAAATGGGATTTCGAATCAACGATCAGAATCGCGTTGGAAAATATCCATATCAATGGTCAACATGTGTTGAAAGGATTTAGACATGAGAAGATTGTGCAAAGTTGATTGCACAATTAGAGTGATTGAAGAATAGATTGGCCAGTCAGGGTTTTGATTGATCAATCAACAATTGATTGATCAGTTAGCAATTGATGGTTGAGTTAGCAAAATTATATTGCTTAGTTAGAAAAATTAGATTGCTTAGTTAGCAATCCATGATTTTCTCAATCAAAAATTGGGTGAGGAATTTGAATTAATTTATTTAATTAATTAATTCCTTTTTGGAGTTGAGCATGCAAATCAACTGACTTTGCAAATAGAGTTGCATTAGTTTGATTTGATTTTTGATAATTGATTTGAATAGTATGATTTGATTATTCAAATTTTGAAGGGAAAGTGTGATAATTAAATTATTATGATTTAATAATTCAATTAATTTTGATGAATGAGGTGAATTAGTGATGTAATCAAATAATTAGTGTTGTTTGACTAATCAGGATGAAATAAGATAAGATTAGAACTTTATTAAATAAATGTAATTTATTTAATTGGTCAAAATGATGAAAAATTGAATTAATTAAATAATTTTGTATTATTCAATTAATAGAGGAAATTAGGGTTTTGGATGTCGTTTGATGCACTTTGATGATTGGGGGATGATTTTGAGATGATTTGAGATGTTTCAGAGATGTTCTGAGTTGATTCCAAGATGTTTTGAGACGTTTCGGGTTGGTTCTGAGTTGTCTCAAAACATTTTGAGTTGTGATAGGTGTTAAGTCAATTTTATATGTCTATAGGACTAATCACCTCTTGTGGATCTGTTAACTTTGGTGGTTGTATCAAACATTGATAGGTCTCTTTCAACACAACAACAACCGTGGGTCCAAAAATTGGTATCAGAGCTAAAGGTTTCAAGTTTGAATCCCCTCAGGTAACACTAAGGAGGAGATTTTTGGCAGATGGTCAGCTCTCCCCTTGAGATTCATGACATGGACTAATCGCCCCCCATGGATCCATTAACTCTGGTGGTTGTATCAGGCATTGATAAGTTGATCTTTTGGTGCAACAATGATCGTGGGGCCAACACTTTTTTCTTGATTTTTCCCTTTTTCCCTTTGTATTAGTTTTCCAATTTCTATTTTGTCAATGAGGACTCCCCTATTCTTCTTTTTTTTTCTATATTTTATTTCTCACATTGTCGAACATTTGCTCCTCTACTTTAGTTATTCATTACTACTTTAGCATCATAGGTTAAATTTGGACTAAAAAATTATTCACCTTTTAATCATGATGCTAACACATTCTTATAGAACTATTAAATTTGGGAGAACTATAAATATCACGTGATTTATTGTCACAAAAATCACATGTGGATTTTCCTCCTTTTTTTCTTCTACACTAATCAAAATAATGTCCTAGCCTACCATAGTTATAACATGCTAACATTTTGGTCCTTCCTCTTTCTCTAGTACCTCTATAATTAGTATTGTGGTAGCCTCCCCTACCACCTCATTCTCAATATTTATTGTGATAACTCATGGAGTGTCCTATAACTTGAGATTGTAGTGACATATAGTGTATATTGTTAGGTGGTCTTATACTTTTTCTCAATTGAAGCTCCCACTATCCATGTACCAAATAAAAACTAAATGTTCTTATAGCTAAACCCTATGCTCTCTCCATACCCATATCAAAAAAATGCTTCCATAGTAAATCCATAAACCATTGGTTCATACTCATCTTCTTCATGAAGTAACATTGGACACCTATTGTGTCATGTTTTTCCCACTTTATACTTTACAATATATTTTTACTATCTTTCTAGGAGATTTCTCAATTTCGAGTGGGGTAGCCCTCTTCATTCCTTTGATTATCAAACATTCATTCCTTAGATGATCTTCCCTATTGTTATTTTAAACAAAAAAATTCTTCTTGTAGATGGGGCAGAAGTCTTAGCGTTCTCACCTTTCATCATAATTTCTTACTTCAACATTATGTTTTCTAATTCTAATTTTAAATTATCAATTTTATCCTTTCCCACTAAATCATTATCCCATATATTTGAATAGGATTCTATTATGTTGATCAATTCCACTACATCCTTATACGAAGAGGAAATATTCTTATCTACATTTTCTATAATGTGAGAGCTTAACCCTAAAATAAAATACTCAATTCATTTATTTTATGTTAAGGTTTCTTCTAGCTTTCTAACCATATTTTTAAATCATTGTTCATAATATTTTACTAATTACTCCTTGGTTTTTGTCATCTTCCATATTTTATTTGTTTTTTGTTCCTACATTAGGCAAGTGGAAAATTTTCAAAAATAAGTCACTCAATTATTTCCATGTTTTATCATACTTAGGGCATTCTTTAATGCACCATCTTAGTATCTCATCATTGAGGGTCTCCAAAAATTATATAATTGGGTTTAGTCATCATCAATTCCAACCCCACTCCAATGAAAGTCCAAGGTAAAGGGATGTTCACTAACATCCTTGGTGTATTTACCAAAAAGAGGGAGCTTAATTTTTTGTGCATTCATATCTAGATTATCCTTTCTCCTAATTTATTCCCTACTATTGGATCTCTTTCTCTATTTTTTATCATGGCTTCTTTGCCTAGTTTCACTCTTTTTCTACTTGACCAAAGGCCTTTCTCTACCATTCTCTCTTGGGAATTGAACATCTAAGAAATCAATTCTTAATATTTGTGACATAGCTCATACACAACTGCCTCTTGATAATATTTTTTCTAACCCAATTAAGGATTCACTACTTAATGGACTCTTTAGAAATTATTCTAGATTTTTGACAACATGGGAGGTGACTCTTGGTCCATGATGTTTATCTCCTCATAGTGTCTCTTTAGCTTGGATAATGTGCTCATTGATAACATAGCATTAGTAATTGATTTATCTTTAATTTTATTTGAGTTGGTTTCTTACTCATCCTAGGAATTGCTCTCATGTATCATCTCCAAAGTTTCCATGGAAAACTCTAAATTTTTGGTGACTTCTTTTACTCTAAATTGCTAAATATTCTCTCATCTTCTTCACCAATTAACAACTGCTTTAATTCCTCCCTTATTTATTTTATCCTCTTCCCCATAGCAACCACATCTATAGTATCCCTACAAATAAGGTCAAACTTCTCTAAGTTCATTGTTACCTTATACTATTTCAATTGCCTTATCATTTTAATTATATTTTTCTCTCTAGATCTAATTTAGGTTATAAACCAAACTATTTCTTCAATATTCATCAATGTCATGTCCATTGAGGATCTACCTATCTAAATACTAGGGTTTTTATCAGGTGCATCCATCTTGATACACTCTCTTGATTCTTCTCACACTTTTCTAACCTTTTCCATTATCTTTACTCTTAGTCCAAGGATTGTTTCAATGTTCTTTCTTCTTCCTTGTTTTCTATTAGGATCATTAAATTATCTTCAAAACCTATCTTGATCTAACTAATAAATTCTTCTACTCTCTTATTATCAAAATTTTCCATAAATATTTACTTTATTTAATTTATCCATCCTTAACTCCTTTCTTTTTAATACCTTAATTTATCAAGTGGTAGTACAAGACACCTAATAGTACCACAACTTGCTTTCTAATACCTACAATGATTTCATTTCCTCTTCATGGATTCACTTAAACTAATCATTAGAAGTAGAAATTGTAACAATCTTGGAGATAAATTTCATTACAGTGTGACAATTAACACGTACAAGAAGTTTCTTAACAATTCTAATAGTTGTTCTAGCAAGCATGTCTAGAAAACCAAAAAAAATTGACAGCTTTTCACTATGGTGGTAGAGAAATATATTTTTTCCTCTTTTTCCACACCACAAAGTGTCTTGCATTTGGAAAATACCTTATTATCCTCATCTCCCAAACCAATTTCTCCAACTTTGCATAAATTTAATGTGTTTGTGAATGTCATGTCTCCTACACAAAAAGCACATACCATTTTATGGCCTTCAATCCAACTACATCTGCGAAGCTTTTTAATTCCATATCTTTCATCATCCGGAAAGATTTTTAATTCCATATCTTTCATCAATCTACTTACCATGTGCTCACATATTTTTTAAGATTCAAATAAAAAAGTAACATTGTTGTAAATACTCCTAAGCCTTCTTTTCATATGTGATATGCAAGAAGCAAGAAAATAGATCCACACATCCACCACATCAACATCTGACAAAATTTCTCTATCCTTTATGCTTTAATGGATGTTCATACCCTGTTTGAAAGCTCCCATTTTGGTACAGACAGGGAGGATTATGGCAAAGGTTCTGAAATTTGGCTTTACACTTGCTAGTTGTATTTGGACGAAAGTTTTTGAAGCCTTTTCAACAAGTCCCTTTTGTGTATATCCTGCTATCATGGCATTTAATGAGACCAAATTTTTTTGAGGAATTCGGTCAAATAGTTTGCATGCCTTGTCTTCACTTCCATATTTTTCATACATGTCTACCAAGGAAGTTGCAGTAACATATCCTCTTTCCTTTACCCTGTAATGGATGTTGATACCCCATTCCAAAGCTCCCATTTTAGCACACACAGGGAGGGTGTGGCAAATATTGCAAATTTTGGCATTACACATGCCGATTACATTTGATTGAAAGTTTTTAAACCCTTTTCAACAAATGCATTTTCTGCATATCCTATAATCATAGCATTCCATGAGACCACATTTCTTTGAGGCATCTTTCCAATCCACATTTTGCAGACATGTCTACCAAAGCATTTCCCCTAGTTCGTTATGTTTTGATAGATGTCCATACTCTATTCGAATTCTCCCATTTTCGCACAGCCACGAGGGAACTGACAAATGAAAACTGATGGGGTTGGAAGCCTATTTTTGAATGTGGCAAAAGAGACTATGTGAGAATAATTTGAATTATAATGGTGAATAGAAATAGCCTTCTAACGATGAACAGAATGGATTCCTAAAGGTGAACGAGAACAAAAAAGGAAAACAGCAGGTGGGATGGATTAGTTGGGCCCCACAGCAGCCACCTAAGTGTGGTCAATGCTTAGAGTGTGTTGGTTAAGCCAGCCCATTTTTTATTAAGGAATGTGACCCGAAGAAGAACGGGTGCTTTCATGGATTTCCAAATGATTCAAGGGAGGTAAATCCTCCTATTGAAGAGGTATCCCAAGGTTTTCCCGAGTCTATGTAGGGAAGTACTTTTGGAAGGAGGATTGGATCCTCACAAGAAAAAAGAGGTGCCTTGATTCTATATAGAAGGGCACGCAGATATGGCTTATCTGGTGTGTTTTCTTTGAGCTGATGTGAGGAACCGACCTTGAACCACGCACAGCTCCCTAAGTAGAAAAATTAATTGATATGAGCTCAACAATGGTAGAAAGACTAAATTAAAAAAAGGGATGAACTTTGTCTCTAGATGTTTAACTCATATATAGTATAGAAGAATCACTAAACTACATCTATACAAATTTCCTTTGAGATCGATGCTCTTTTTTTATATATCCAATTTTATTAATCCTTTGAATGTAT
The DNA here is from genome assembly GCA_007258455.2 of Sequoia sempervirens. NCBI lineage: Eukaryota > Viridiplantae > Streptophyta > Pinopsida > Cupressales > Cupressaceae > Sequoia > Sequoia sempervirens. Next base: position 327,046,563 of record VDFB02193867.1, on the reverse strand, counting down.
GCTTGTGGATATTGTGCTTAAATTGGAATAAAGGATCTACGATAATTTTCCCTTAGTAAATAAAATTATATAAGTTAAATGATATCGATGTTGTTTACAAATTACTTCTTTGTAATCTAATTTTTCCTAGTCAATTTTGAGACTAATGAATATTACAAACCTTCTTGTATTTGGATTATCTTCAACCATTTTTAGGATGTATTACAATCTCCAGCTTCTCGTCTTTCTTTTCTAATTAATAAAATTCTCCTAGGTGTCACTTGAATTGGGTCTTGGTCGCTTCTCCTTACAATCAGGTCTGATGAATCTCTAATTAGAACATGAGTGAGGATGACCTAGAAAACACTAAGGAGTCTTGAAAATTTAAGCTTGAAAACCCCAAGTTCCAATATACATTTAAAGTTGTGATACAGATCATATAAGAAATCATTTGTAACAACTATTGGCTATCAAAACACAAATAAATATAATGAATGGTTGAGGGAATGCAAACATGTAGTCTGTATCCCAATAACCAAGAGGGTTTCACTAGGAGAAAACAATCCGTAGGCATAATTCTATTCAAAGGTTTGATGAATAAGAGAAGGTTATGTGTGGGATCATCACGGAAAAAAAAGGCCCTTAAGTGGTGATGGAAATTCAAAAAAATCAGAGTAAGGCAACTTGACGTAAAAATTTGAATAAGTTATCTATATTATTTCAAAAATATGTAAGAATAAAATCTATAGCAAATTGAATGTAGTTTCTAAACTACTTTCAAGGCCTATAGTTGTTTTATATTTAATAGTATTTCACAAGGCTTGCAATTGTGTTCCTCATACTATTATCTTGTTTATTATTGTTGCTCTATTTTCTTTGTTCATCATTTATCTATGTTTATATAGAAGATTAGATAAAAACTAAGCTCATAATCAAGGGCTAGGTAGGTCATTTGTATCAAGCAAAAAGCCAAAAAAACACTAATGGTCCTCTGGCCCAAAAACGTGATGACATTCCAAGTGTAGGCCTAAAAATGCAAGGACATTCCAAGTATTCATACAACCCATTCTTTGTTAAATTCCATACAAAGTTACTTCTTGTATCTAGACACTATCAGATATTTCTGAATTTTCTATTTTCAAAAAAATTTGTACTGTGTTGAATATTATATCATTGGATATGTTGAGAATCTGAGATTTTGTATAGTTTCCAAAAAAAAAAATTAAGATTTAAAAAGAAAGGACAACCTTTTTTCTTGAAATAAATTACCAGGGTTTTTAAGTACATACAATGGATTATATTTTGTTTATAATTGATAGTATTGTGTCACTATTCGCATTTCTAAGATCAACCCACTCATGATAATGAGCTTTACATAGATAAGATTGAGGTGAAGTTTCTTTTAAATCTTGACTTTGGACTAGCATTTTTAGTAGTATTTTATTTGTGGTCACCAATCTTTGCACCATTCTTAACTCGTCTCTCTCTTTCTCTCTTTCTTTAAAGATGCTCTCCACCATCTTGATTGGGAAAATATTTTTTTCTAATATGCAAAGGTGAGGCTATTGGAGCTTTACTATTTGGAGGGACACTCCAACTCCTCCTGTAAGTAGGTGTAATCGTAAGTCATGTGGACAACTGTCCTTGGTGATTGGTGTATATTCTCCATTAGAAAATTTATCCACAGCTGAGCTTACATTTTGGTCATCCTGATGGCTGAATGTTGCAATTGGTGTATATCCCCCATTAGAAAATTTATCCATGACTCTGCTCAAATTTGAGCCATCTTGTCACCATTACTTGCACAGACCTAGAAATTGCTAGATTGTTATTGTGCATTGATATTTTCTTTTTTTGCTTGCTTTGCTAATTAGTGTATATTTTACATTCTTGCAAATTGTATGTGTAGACATCAAAAAATTGTCCTCTTACAACACTTGTCTCGGCATTACATCATTTAGGCATCTTGTAGCATGCTTTTCCCTAGGTACCCATGTCATCATATATTAAATTAAATAAATTTTATTTATTTAATTAAATTCATAATCATTTCCATCCATTTCTCTAATGTTAATTAAATAATTTAGATTATTTAATTAATTAAATCATTTATATCCCTTCCTCTAATGTTAATTAAATAATTTATATTGTTTAATTAATTAAATCATTTTCATCCATTCCTCTAATGTTAATTAAATAATTTATATTATTTAATTAATTAAATCAATTCTATCAATTCTTCTAATGTTAATTAAATAATTTATATTATTTAATTGATGAAATCATAAATCCAACATTAATTAAATAAATCAAATATTTATTTAATTAATAAAATCTTAAAAATATCTTCTCACTTTATTTCCAAATCTGAACTCATGTGCATCTAATTAATTTATTTAATTAGATAATTCATCAATTATCCTTCTCATATTTTTTAGGATTTATTTCCTTTAAAAGAGAATCAAAATCTTTCTATCTTTTCACATCTTATCTTATCTTGTTTTAATTCCTTTAAAACAATAAATCAAAATCTATCTTTCAAAAATCTTATCTCATCTCATTATTTTTCCTCTTTTGACAAAAATCAAATCATTATCAATCTTATCAAATCTTATCTCTGTCCACATCGAAAATCTATAAATCAAACCTTTCACAGGCCATTTGCATCGAATCTTAAGACATCCTTATGTTGTCAAAATCATTCTTCCATCGAATCTTCTTTTAGCATCTTCACTCTGTCAAAATCAGTCTTCATTCACCATCTATCATCTTCATCAAGTTGTTATGCTGCAGAATTGAGCAACCAACATTCCTCCAACAATCAACCTTGAAAATCTTGCATCCTTGTGCAGGTGGAGAAGAGTCATGGAGATCAATCAACACTAGTTTGAAAATCGGTTTGCACGTTCTTTGTTTATTATTTTTATTTTTCATTCTAGTTTGTACTTCATGGTGCTTGATAGGATTTAATTTGTTTATTGTCTTCAATACATTTAAACTCTTTGATTTATTTCCCTATCTACAGTATGCAAGGATGGTGATCTTGTGATGTTGAATTCCTATAATTTTATTTAAGCTCCAACAATTTGTGGTATTATTTTAAGGATTAGATATAAAATGCTAATTAAGCTTTTTTTATATTTGATTGGGCTTTTGTTAATCGATTGTCATGTAATTATTTTATATTTGTTTATTTCTTAAGACAAAATTCATGGTAATTTTGAGGGTTCATAAGGATAAACTTGAGGCATTAAATCATTTGCACCCAGATAATTATTGCTTCCATTTGTGGCAGGATCATAATTTTGATCCACAATCTTTGCCTCATATTTAGTTTTTACTTCTCCCCTTGTACATTAAAGTTATATGTGGCATTTTTATTGTCATGTTTAATTCTATTCACCCTCAACCATAATTTTCCATTATTCTTTCATTTGCAAAAAAAATAATTGTTTATGTTTTTTCCCTTTTCCTATTAGCATAAAAAACTATTGAATGTTTTTTCCCTTCCCCATTCAGCTTATTTGTTGCAAACTAATCAAGGTATGTTTTATGGTTCAATAGACGTGTATGAAAGGATGGAAAAATTGTGAAGCAGAATATTATACTCTAGATGATCTATGGGATTCTTTTAAGGATCCTAGTGCTTATGGTGTTGGAGTACCATTGGTGTTGAATGGGAGTGATTTTGTTGTTCAATAATATGTACCTTTCCTTTCTTCTATTCAACTATATGCAGTTTCTTCTAGATCTACAATTTGGAAGAGGTACCCTTTAGGTTGGTCTTTCTCTATAACTTCATTGGTTTTAGTCAATTATAATATGGTTTATGAATTCAATCTGTCTAAAATGTTTTCTATAGATATTGAAATGGAAAATCTATTTATAGTATTCTTTTGGATGGTAAATATCAATGGTTGTTTTATACTGAGCAAGATGAAGTTGTTTGTAGACATTGCAGTGTCGAGGGTGCAGCAAGTGATTGGGAGTATTATAGAGATACTAGTAGTGAGACCAACAGTGATAGTGAAGCTAAAAGGGGCCACAAGTGTAGTCATCAATTGTTTGGGTTTCATAGGCTGACTCTAGGAAACCAAACAAAGAGTTGTCAAGAATGTTCTTTCAGTGATGATAGTGAAGGTAGTAATTCTCCTAGCTGCCTTGTTTTTAAATACTTTGAGCAAGCTTCCCCATTTAGTCAAAAACATTTATTTTTTCCTCTTGTCATATTATCTTCCTCTTGTTATTGTTTCTCTAAAAATTTAAGAATGCATGATTATCATATTTCCCTAAAAGTATTCACTTCATTGCACTATCCATAACACTATATTGTGGATTGTCCTTTATTGCATGGTCACTGCCCATTGTTATTTCCATCTAGGGATTGTCTTTCATCCTTCTCTATTCCATGGTCCTTGAAACCCTTCATTTAGTGTCTCAAATGTCCTTCCTTATAAGAAGAATACTATAATGGACATAATGATAATGACCATATCATCATAGAAGTAGCCTACAACCAGTGATTAGTGATTTCCAATATGGGTTATTTATATTTGTTAAATGTGTCACACTTCCATTTGATAGAAATGTTGCTCTTCATTTATAACATTAACTATGATTTTTCTCAATTATCATGAAATATTTTTGGGATTTCAAATCACTTCAAAATATTCTCTTGTGTGTAGTTGTATTGAAAAACTCAATTCGAATTTATCTTCCCTCCATGGCTATTGTTTGCATTAATTTTATCTATTGGGTGTCAATAAACTGCTCCCAAATTCTTTAAATCTCCCTTTATGCACTTATGTATTCTTTCAAAGCATATTCTTTAGTAATGAACTAATTTTTTAATTTGTTTGCTACATTTTTAGAAAGTTTCTATGATGATGCTCATGTAGCCTTAAAACTTTTGAATACATTCTGCATCAGTCTAGGACCAAGAGATATATCTTGAAATGCCTCTCAGACAGATGTGCACACCTATGTATCTTGTTGAATGGAGGGGAAATGACCCCCAACTTCTGTCAAAGATACTCAAATGTATCTTTAGGAAGAGCCTTGGTGAAATTATTTGCAACCTAATCCTTTGTAGGCACACACTCCAACTTCACCTCATTCTCTGCAACTTTCTCTCTTAGAAGTGATATCAGATTGAGATATTATTTTTCCTTGAATGCATTACTGAATTCTTTGAAATATTGATTTCACTTGTATTATCACATAAGATGGGAATGGGTTCACCATATGATACTCTAATATCCTTCAAAGTCTATTTCTTCCACAACACCTATGTGCAACATGATGTTGCAATGATATATTCTATTTATGTAGTACATAATGACATTGAATCTAATTTTTTGCTTAGCCAAGACACTAACTTTCTTCCAAGAAAGAAATCACCACCACTTGTACCTCTTCTATCATCCACACAACCTACCCAATATTCATTTTTATAAGCACTTAGAGGAAAATCAATATCCTTTGGATACCACAAGCCATGTTCTAGAGTGCCCTTCAGGTATATAAATATTTGTTTTGTTGTTACCACATATGACTCTTTGGGTTATTTTTGAAATCTAGCCACAAGAGAAACTACATGCATGATATCTATTCTAGTATCAATTAGGTATAGCAATCCACCAATCATTAATCTATACTTGCTCTGATCAACCTTAGGAGATTCATCATCCTTTCTCAACTTACAACCAATAACTATGGGAGTGCATACCGGTTTACGGTCTTTCATTCCAAACTTCTTCAGCATTTCCTTGACATACTTTCTTTTTGAAATGAAAATACCTTTTTATGTCTGATTGATTTGTAGCCCAAGGAAGAAATTCATCTCCCCAAACATTGACATTTCAAACTCATTATGTATCTTCTCTACAAATCTCTTGCACATCACTTCATTTCCTCCAAAAATTATATCAACATACACAACCATAATCAAGATTTAATCTTTCTCAACTTTGAAATAAAGATTGATATATGCACTACCTTTATTGAATCTCTGGTGCAACAAGTATATATCCAATCTTGCATACCATGCTCTAGGAGCTTGCTTGAGTCCATATAATTCTTTCTTTAATTTGCAGACCATATTAGGTTTATCTGATAACTAAAATTCTTTTGGTTGTTCAATGTATACCTCTTCTTCAAACTCACCATTCAAGAATGTTGACTTCACATCCATTAGATAAACTTTCAAATCTTAATGTGTTGCAAAAGCCAAAAACGTCCTAATAGCCTCCATTCTTGCCACCGAAGAAAATGTTTCTTCAAAGTCTATTCCTTCCACTTGTCAATAGCCTTTACACACAAGCCTTGCCTTGTTCTTAACAACTTCTCCACCCTCATTCAACTTGTTCTAAACTACCCATTTAGTTCCAATCACATTCTTGTTTACTAGTCTTGGGACAAGTTCGCAAGTTTGATTCTTCTCAATCTGCATTAATTCTTCTTCCATAGCCTTGATCCAATATTCATCTTTGCATGCCTCACTCATTTCTTTAGGCTCAACTTTGGAAAATAAACATATATTTATTTGTTTTTCTATCATAGCAACCTTTCTTCTTATCAATACACCTTTGCTTTTGTCTCCAATGATCTAATCTTCAAAATTATTCTTCTACACATACTTAAGAGTCATAGGGATCCTTTCTAGGGCTTCTTCCTCTTCAACCTATACTTATTTTTCATTTTGTTCATCTTGTTCTTATACTCTGCAAGAAGACTCATCCAATTCATATCCTTCTATCTGCATTGAAGTTTTATGTAAATCTTCATCCACTTTGACACTTGCACTTTCAACAATCATTTTTAGCCTCTTGTTGTAGCACCGGTAAGCCTTGCTTCTTGTAGAGTATCCAATGAAGATTCCTTCATCATATATTGCATCAAACTTTCATAAGTTTTCCTCATCTCTCTTGATATAGCATTTTCTTCCAAATACTCTAAAATATTTGACAATAGGAGTTCTTCCATACCATAACTCATAGGGAGCCTTTGAACTATTTGTCCTTGCTTGTGCTTTGTTAAGTATGTAGATTGTAGTGTGAATTGATTCTCTCCAGTAAACATCCAGTAGATTTTTTTCTCTCATTATTTTCCTTTATGCTTCTTGAACAATCATATTCTTTCTTTCCACCACTCCATTCTACTAAGGAGTTCTAGGAGCTGACAAATATCTCTTTATTCCATGATCTTCACAAAAATTGTTAAACTCATTGGAGGTGAACTCTCCACCTTTGTTATATCTTAAACATTTGATTTTCATATCTATTTCATTCTCAACCATAGCTTTAAATTCCTTAAACTTATCTAGAGCTTCTGATTCTTTTTAGAAAAGTTTCCCAAATCATTCTAAAGTAATCATCAATCAACAACATGAAATCCCTATCACCATGAAATCTTCATATTCTAGTAGGTCCAAAAAGATCTATATACACCAACTCCAAAGGTCCTGTGGTAGAATATTCTTTGATATTGAACCTCTTTTTGGTTTGCTTCCCAATCTGACATTCTTTGCAAACTACATTAATAGGCTTTGTGATCTTTAGCAGATCTCTCACAGCTTGAGAAAAATTGATCCTCACTAGGCTATCAAAATTGATGTGACACATTCTTCTGTCATAGCCAACTTTGATTTATTTGAGTCATAAAGTACTTACCATTGGCACCCTTGAGCTGATAAAGATTTCCATCTATCCTTGTTTCTGCAGCAACCAAAGTTTCAAAGCCTTTTCTAATCTCACAACCATTATCCTGAAACACAATCTTATATCCTTTGCTACACATTTTTCCTACACTTAGAAGGTTATGCTGGAGACCCTTAACATAAATAACATTATCTATATTATGCTTGCCATCAAAACTAATTGAGCCTTTTCCACATATCTTAGCAGATGTATCATCGCCAAACTTAACAAGACCACCTTCAAACTTCTCAAGTTTAAAAAAATTAATCTTATCACCCGTCATATGATTTGAGTATCCACTATCAATAATCCAGTAGTTTTTATCCTCTCTTCCATGAAAAGAAGTCACCATAGTCCCATTGATAGTAAGACCTGCTTCTAGAGAAATTTCCTTCATACATTTCTCAGAGTTAGCAAAATTAATTCCAACATTTAGGGCCATGAACAATCATTCATCTTTCTCATCTTCAAGGTAATCAGATTCATCATCAGATATACTAGCATCTTCTTTAACATAATAAATTTTCTTAATGATTTACCTTTATTCTCCTTATGTTTGTCATTTGAAGCTTTGATAGGACATCTTGAGGCATAATGACCTATCTTTCCACAATTGAAACATTTGAATGGTAACTTACCTCTATATTTTCTAGTGCCCTTTTTTAATCTCTTTACAAAATTTGCTTCTATCTCATCAAAATCATCCAAATCTGATTCCACATTCTTTTCTACTTTGACAGCTTTAAAAGTGAAATTTTCTTGAATCACTTGGACCAAACTCTCTCAATTCAAAAGTATTTAATGTACCAAACAATTGATCACTAGAATAATGATCTAAATTTTGAGATTCCTCAATAGCAAAAACTTTAGAGCTATAAGATTTAGGAAGAGTTCTTAGTACCTTCTTTACCACCTCATCTTCTTCAATTTTTCCACCAAGGCCTTTGATGGAATTAACAACTTCATCCACTCTATGCATGTTGCTTGAAATATCTTCATCCTCTGACATCCATAGAGTTTCAAACTTAGTCTTCAGATTTTGCATCTTTGCTTGCCTAACCTTATCATCTCCTTCATAGATACTTTCCAGCTTTTTCCAAATCTGTTTAGCAGATTTGTAGCTCATAAATTTTACAAGTTTTGAATTATCAAGACCACTCAAGAAAGTATACCTTGATTTTTTGTTGTTCTCATAAGCCTTAATCTCATCATCAGTTGATGGGCCATTTGCAAGCATGGTATATCCATCTTCAATTGGCTTCCAAACTCCAAACCCTAGGGAGACAAGGAAACCTTCCATATTGGTCTTCCAAATGGCATAGTTTAATCCATCAAACAAAGGAGCTTCTTTCTTTTGCTTCATCTGGATCTACCTCAAGTAGTTAAGATTATTTCTTTTGATCCATCAAACAAAGGAGCTTCTTTCTTTTGCTTCATCTGGATCTACCTCAAGCAGTTAAGCTTTCTTTTAAGGAACCAATTGTTGAATGCACAAGACAACTAAGAGGGGATGGGTGAATCAATTGTACATTAAAACATCAAAATCCTCATTAACATTCACATCCTTATTATCCCTTAAACCATTAATCACATATTTTCCATGAAAGTAAATAGCTAAAACAACACATCAAACACCATGCACAAAAGAATGCCACATTTATGTGGAAAACACAAGAAGGGAAAAACCAAAGTGAGGATTAGCTCACTATATAAAGTAATTACAACACTAAATATAATGGACTCACTACCAGAGGGCACATTTCCCAAAATAAAGGACTCATTTACAAAGGCACGCTACATAATTAGAAAGAAGAAGAAAGATTGTTACAATGAGAAATCCATCTTAGAGAAATAGAAAAGATCCACCACTGCAACTCTAGACCTTCTACAACCTTCAACTCACTACCTCCAATAACATCAAGTATCCTAAAGAATGTAGACACCTTCTGCTCACTACTTTTGGTAGTATTAATTGTTAATGCTTGCATTGCACTTGATCAATTTTTTCACATCAACACATTTTCGTAACACACACTCCACACACTGCTCCATCAATTCATCACACATATATACCATTTGCAACCTTGAAAGCAATCTACAAAGTCATCTAAGCACCTCAAACAAGATAAAATTCAAAATAGGTCAACACCTAATAGTTTCACGATGGAAAGAAGTGAAGGCAAACCACTCCACACCTTAACTCAAACCCTAAACTATACTAACACACCACACCATGCTTCCATAGACACCGAAGCATATCTGCAATTAGTGTTAACATGCCAAGTCAATCGAACTTGTGTTAACACCCTTAATCATTTAAGTACATACTTCAACAAATCCAAAGACTTCTCTCTAACCACACAACACTTATCAACAATCTAGAATATTCCATCAACACCATGAAATCCAACAAAACTTTCACAACTTCATATACCTGAAGAATATAATCATTTTGCACACCTAGTTAACCTTCCACATTTCACAACTTATGAATCCAACCTTGCAGAGCACCAAAACTCAAACAACTTAGACTAAAGATAGATATATACATTGTAAACACACCCCTAGATCTGCAAAACCAGAGACCACAATGTGGAGAAATGCAGAGAAATTCCATTTCTCCCATACAACATTGTTTTCACAATTCACACACTGGTGAACACAACTTCTATTGAATTATCCGGAACATAAAGCTCTATATATAACACCTCTTATAAATATATACAAACCTCACAAGCATAGCTTCAATACAAAAGAAATGTGGAGCACAACTCTGCCACACTAAAAACTCTTTTAATCATTTTTTTCTCAAAAGCACTTGGAAACCAAGCACCACAAACACCATCTCAACATCTGCAACACTTCCTCAACATCTCATCCATACAAGAGGTTGATAAACACAAGCACTTACTCATTATTGTCATATTAGAGGTTGACACCAATGAAAATACTAATGACAACATAATGGAACCAACATACTTACATCCTCTAGAGTTGACATCAATGCAACAACACTCTGTTGACATCACTAACAACACAAGTTTCCAACAACAAGGAGTATGTTTTTAGGGGTTTGACAATAATAATTATATATTCCAAAAAGAAATTTTTTAAAGCAACGTCTTCTAAAAGCTACAAGAAAGTGGGAAAAGAATAATATTGAAACAAACATATCATAAAACAACTTATAAAATACAACAAACTAAAGTGGCCTAAAAGTATGCCCTCATTCATTATTTGAAAATAGAACACCAAAAATAGTCCACTATCAAGAAAATATGTTGCTAAAAAATATCAATTTGCACATGAGTGACCTCCATGATTTTGAAACACTTTTCACATTGAAAATTAATAAACACTTCTAACAAACTAAAATCCCTAAGCATCATGAATATGCAAACAACTCCATCAATCTAACTTTGTGACTCAAATCTTTCAAATCAAATCCTAAACACAAGACTCATGAAAATGACCATAGACACACAAGAAACAATCCTTGAAACATGCAATGATGATACTTGAATATCCATTTGTTCATTCTTTCTCCAAATAAGTACAAACTTCGTTGTTCTAATTACTTAAAATTATTGATATATGATTGAAAATGGATATACGATAAAATATTTAAAATGGTTATCATTCATACATTAAATGTTGCTACTACAAGAGACTATAATCATTTTTTATCAATGATATCCTTATTAGGCATGCTTCCATTCAACCTTCACCACTCAAAAACTCACTTTTTGCATGCTTCATGATTAGCTTAAACACTTGAAGGACAATCAAACATATGAGTTGTGCTTCTTTGATGATGTAACCACTTTTAAACTATTTTTTACTTGTTTCAAGTGCCTCTTTACTATCTAAGCCCCTTAAAATTCCTGGGAAAATTTTATTAGTGGTTGAACCAATCCAAATGATCATTCAAAGAAAACTTACCATCTTTTTAAAGATCTAGGTAGAATTATGTCATGGCTTAACCATTAAAAAGTGTACCTATTATGCATAAAGACACTTGATGCACTTTTGGTGGATTTTTCATTTAGCAAAGCCACCTATAAAGTGCTTAAATTTATCATGTTGAACTTTTGTCAAAGATGTTTACTAATGTTCTCATTTTTTCAAAAGCTCAAACATGGAAAATGTCCATGTGCTAGGCTCACTTGAGCCACTTTTCTTACACTTAAGAAGAGATTCAAGGAAGTTTGCATTCACTACTACCACTTTTTGATGGTAGGTAGAATTTGATAATGGTTTAACCATAGGGAAAGTGTGCCCGTGTTTTCTTTAAATGTTGGGTGGAACTATCAATCAATGTTTCCCTCTATTCACTTGTTGAATGAAAAAATTAGGAACCTAAACCATTAAAAAAGTGTGCCCAAAAATTTGAGGAAAAGTTATCAAATGGTTGAGCCACTCATAAGGTGCGTCAAGGTTATGAGACAAATACTTTTAAGTGATAAACCACTTGCTTGAGTAGAGATTCAAACAATTATTTCCAAATTTTCATGACTTAAGGATGGTTTGTGTTCACTCCTAGTACATGTTACACAAAAAATATCTACACTTTGTTTTCCTTTAAGTATAGAGCAAAGTTTGTCATGACTTAGCCACTTTTTCATGTTTTAACACAAATTTGGGAGGGTTAAACCACATCTAGTGGGTACCCTTGGTATTGTTGCCACCTTTATACAAACTTAAGTAGAACTCTCACTCTTCCATGACATCCCAAGGTGAAATGTGTTGAATTTTTGTTAGGTGTAACTTTGATAGGACCTTGCTAGGGAAAAGCCTCGATAGGACCTAGCCAACCTCTTATTAATATTCTCTTGTTTCTACCCCATAATTGCTCGTCTACTCTTAAAATTGCTCCATATATTCTTCCCTTGATATTTTATTTCACATCATGGTTTGCTCCCTATCAAGCTTGTGGTGGTCACCATCACTCTACAAAAGCATTGTTTGCAACATATAGACCATGACAAGATGATTTTTCTAACTAACCAAGGAAACCACAAATGACTTGGATCAACACAAAATCAAGGATCAATTTGAAGAAAAATGGATGAAAATTAGTATGAATCTTGAGTTCCATATAGTTGCAATATAAGCTAATTGTAACAAACTAGAAAATATCATGAAAAAATAGTCTTAAATGTGGCTATAAATTCTCCAAGGTGTTATGGTCCCTTATTTTTGGTCTTTTTTCAAAAATTTAAGAGGAAAGTTTTCTAAATTCAAATAATTTAGAGGTTGTTTCCTTTTATATAAACTAATTCTAGTACTAGCATAGAATCATAGACTCTCCTCAAGGACCACTTACCAAACAAGTACACAGAAATTGCCAAGGAAAATACTTGCAAAGCCATCACAAGTTCTAATTTCACTTTTGGTTTTCATACTCAATATATCAAAGTCCAAGGCTTCCTTAAAGGAACATTAATTCAATAAACTTACGAATTAAAGGATTTAAGAACAAAAAGAAACATTATCATGGAATTAATCATCATCTAGGATATCAAAATAGGATTCCTATTTGTAGTTGGGACCATTTATGCTTTAATGTTTATTGAAGTAGTATTATTTCCACCAAGATTTATAAAGCTTTCTCTTTGAACCTACATTTTTCTTACCAAAACCAACACTATGGTAAGAAATTAGTTAGGGAGTTAGATTCTTATTAGAGATAGAACCCATACAAAAGTTGTGAAATTCTCCCAAACCTAACCACTCGAGATCAAAGATCAATCTTACAAATTTGATTGACTAAAGACTAAAATCCTTTTGTTCTTCCATTTCATAATATTAAAAATATATTATCTTAACCACATTTACATTCATTTTTCAGTAAGATTTCATTCTAATTTGCAAAAATAGGCATATCTCCCATTATGTCATTTTTTAGAATTTTGATCCATTCTCCCCATCATTAGAGATACCATATCCAACATAGCGTCCAATTTCCTTTCAAACCTCCTTCCTAGGCTTGGTGTTCTTGCTCTCTCTTTCCCTCTTTCATCCCTATTACCAAAATATCTTTCTTCACCTCCAAATTTTCTCCCACTCCCACCAAAAACTCTCTCATCATCCCCTTGCATTCCTATGTCCTGAGAAGGCCCCCACACTACCCTTAAATACTCTAAAGCTATCTGACCTTCTGGAAGCTGAGGTGGTTGCCAATGTTTTGCACTTTTATTTTCTTCTCTTCCTATGTATCTTTTTTCTCTGTCACATTCATAGAAATTTAATGCTTCTTTTTCTTTTTCTAATGATTCACGAGATGGTAGGATAAGTTGGCTCTGATAGCACTATCACAACACACCCTTGTTTCTCTTTTCTTTTCTTTTTGAAAGTTCTATGTTTGTTGCCCTGGTTTGGTTCTATGATGTTTTCTTTTGGTTTTCAATTTGTTTAACATATATCAAATGTAAAGTGCATATTGCAATGCAAAGAGAACATAAATGCTTAAGCAAACCAATAGATTTTGCAACCAGCTTCAAATACTTTGTTTTTGCAACCAGCTTCAAATGCTTTGTTTCTTATTAATAATCAAAAAATTACAATATTAAAATAAGACTTAAGAACCTAGGACAGCAGCAAAGCGTTTGATGAAGCTTCAAATGTGTCCAAAGCTTTCCAACAACTGATTAGTTATTCTCCTGTGCCTTTTCCTTCTCTTTCATCATTCCCAAAACCAAGACTAAACACCTCCCAGGCAAGTCGTACCAAGTGGCCTTGCTAGTAGAAGTGATGCCACCCTTGCTAGGTCAATTTGGCCTTTAAAAATCATATTCTTCACCAAATAATATGAGCAAGTACTCAATAGAATCGGCTTGAGAAGAGGAATATTATTCTTCAATACCTAGAATGATATTCTTAGTAGATAAAAAGTTGTATGCAAAAAACCAGGTTTTGACCCATGACTGCAAACCTCTAAAAACTGTAAAATACCACTCCAAAACTTCTGAAAATCACTCCAAACTGAAAACACACCAAGGCACACCAAAAACCCCTAGAAATACTGGAAAATATTCATGTCTTCTCTCCTGTAAATTAATCTCTATAGCACCTATTGAAATAAACTTACAACTAGCACTGAAATCTTACTAGGGTGGATATTTCACCACTGAAATCAGCCTAATAATGGAGGGTTTTCATCCTCACAAAGTTTCCAAGCAACTAGATGAAAATCCAGCAACATCATAGTAAGTTGTCAATTCACGATAAAATAAAAATGAGAGCAAGCTTCATATTATAAAAATAGGGAAAAATGTGGACTTCAAACTTTTCTAAAATTATTTTCATAAATTGGGCACTCAACTCTTTTTTCAACTTTTGAGCATATTAAATTATTTAAATATCTTCTTAAAGTGGCGTCCCACCCTAGAAGCCATATTTAAATTTATTTTAACTCTAATTTTTCTCTCATGACTAAGGCATCCCTCTCCACAAGGAAAATATTATATTTTATTTTGACTTTAAAACAACATAATGTCATTGCATTAGATGCCTTGGTCCTCCTGATGACCCTCTTACCCCTCAACTTAAGTTATGACTTAACTTTATAATTTCAACTTAATTTTAATGCCAAAGGGGTCAAGTTAAATAAATATTAATCCAAAACCTTAGGCTCTCCAACTAAAACTAAATTATAATGTTCCTACCATGACCAAGCCTGGAACCAAATTTCCCAATAGTGACTTACTAAAAATAGCACTGCTATAAATAGTAAGTAGATGCCAAAAACTTCGAATTGAGCAAAACTAAAGATCACTAGGAAAAACGTGACCAACTATAGATGGAAACTCTGAAGATGGGCCACTGCTATAAATAGTAACCCCTCCAAAAATGACCCCAAACTAACGTTAATACTGGAAATTGAGTCCCCTAACCACATCAACTAGCCTATGAGGACTCTGGAATAGGCTAATTGAATCTCAATACTGCTCAGGAGTGAGAAGGGACATTACATGAGCTATGAGCCAAACAAGAACAATGAGCATGGTGGGAAGGGTAATGATCAACCTGATAGGTTAGATCATATCTTGAACAGGTCTTGAATGAAACAAGGAATGGGTTGGATAACAGGATGGATAACTTGGAGCAACAAGTTAGGGGAAACAAAGAGGAACGAATTCCAGGGAATGAAAACCAAGGAATTCCTAGGGCTAGGATTGCCAAAGAATTGGGTAAGGACCTCAAGAATGTTGCTCCATGCAAATTTGATGGCAAGACTATCGGAGATGGACTGGAATCCTAGATCATTGAGATGGAGAAATAATTTGAGCTTCGGAATCTGTCCAATGAGACCAAGGCTATGTGGGCTTCATATCAACTTATTGGAGATGTAGCTACCTAGTGGGATAATGCGAAATCTGAGAAGAAACTGTTGCCTAGAGAGACCACCTGGGATACTTTTATTGCACTTTTCAAGAAGAGGTGGTTACCCCAACTCTTCTTTGACAATAAGATGATTGAATTCCATAACCTGATTTGTTAGTTTTTATGATCAAATTAGATATATAATTTAATTCAAAAGCAGACACAATAACACAACAGATACCCTGGGAAAACCCTCCACTTGAGGGAGAAAAACCTAGCAACAATATATCACTTATATATTGAATGTCAACAACAATGTCTCCTTTATAAAGAGGCCAATATGAGGGTTGATTATAAGCATCACAATATGATGCTAACACAAAAACAAAGTAATGTAGATTGTTGACGATAAACTCATCCTTCCACCAATTATCGATCTGCACTTGAAGACTAATTCACACTTATGAATATTTGAACTTGTGATGAACAATGAATAGATGATGAATGAGACACAACCAACAAATATATATATATGATGAATTAGAGGTTGTGACCCTTCAAGGCATCATGTTGGGTTACATAAAAGATCACAACTTCTAAGATAAAGTTGGCCATTAGTAAAGGAATGTGTCCCTTCAAAAATCAAGTCCAAAATATGCATGAGGTCAATCTCACCAAGAATCATGCCTCTTCATTAATTTGAGCCTTCATAATAATTAATTCTCATTTAATATAAAAGACATGCTCTTCATCAAATCGATATCTCCATAAATTAAATAGCCAACAGCTATTATTTAATTTCATCAATAGTGTAAAGGAGATTGGGCTAGAATTGACACCTGATGTTGCACAATAACATCAACACTCCCTCTCAGCTAGGGAGGATACTTCCAGCTGCATAAGACATATCATCTCATCGTGATGTCAACCACAACGGCTACTCCCATATGTGGAAAGGAAAAATATCACCTCATCGTGGTATCAACCATCATGGCTACACCCATGGATGGTAAATGAGTACAAGTGCTCATCACTCAATGTGATGTTATCACCTCATCGTGACATTCACCATGGCTACTCCTAGAGGGTGAAAACACAAGTACAAAAAAATCATCATGGACTCACTCACGTGATGTTGTCATGGAGTCACACACATGACATCCACCATGGCTACTCCCAGAGGGTGGAAACAAGGGCTTTCACCTCAAATCTTTCTCAAAGATAAATGCACTAACAAGGGCTTGCACCTCAAATATCTCTCAAAGATAAATGCATTAAAGAAGATCACTGATACTAAGACTCCTTCTCAACTAGGGCTTCATTCTCCACCATAACAAGCTTGTCTCGAAGTACACAAACTTTATCCTGGAGAGAGGCTTGGTGATAATTTTTTTCATCTACTCATCAGTGTTGATATACTTCAACTAGATCGCTTTCCTCAATAACATATCTTTGATATAGTGGTATTTGATCTCAACATGTTTAGTTATGTCATAAAACATAGGATTGACAGAGAGCTTCACACAGCTTTGATTATCACAATGAATGACAATCAGCTCCATTGATTGTCCAAACAATCCTACAAGGAGCTTCTGAAGCCACACTGCTTCTTGAGCTGCCACACAAGTTGTAATATACTCGGCCTCTGATGTACTCAGTGCCACAGAAGACTGCTTCCTACTACACCAAGATATCATTGCAAACCCCAAACTAAAGCAACATCCAAAGGTGCTCTTTCGAATAGTAACACACCTTGCCCAATCAGAATCAGTATAACCATGCAACTTCAAGTCCACACCTGAAGAATATCTCAAGCCATATCTAATTATGCCATGCAAGTATCTCAGGATATGCTTTGTCACAACTAGATGAATTTTCCTTAGTTCACACATGAACTGACTAAGAGCACTCACTATATAGCAAATATCTAGTCTAGTATTGGCTAGATACATCAGTGATCCAATCAACTGCCTATACATCATGGAATCCACCAGATCAGAACTAGTTGTAGCCTCTTTCAACTTATGCAAGTTGGTCTCCATAGGTGTAGACATGGATTTTCAATCCATCATACCAAATCTCTTCAAAATGTCAATAGTATACTTCTCTTGACTTAGAATCATCTCATCTAGCTTCTACCATACTTCTAAGCCAAGGAAGTAATGCATGATACCAAGATCCTTCATTTCAAATTCAGAAGCTAACTCCTTGCATTTGATAATGAGGTGATCTTCTCCATTAAGAGTTAAATCATCAATATAAAGAACCAATATCAATGCTTCACCATCAATTACCTTGAAGTACAGGTTTGAATCAGCATCATTCTTGGAGAAGCCCAAGCTCATCAGGTAAGGATCAATCCTTTTGTACCAAGCACGAGGAGCCTACTTAACACCATACAAGGCCTTCTTTAGTCTGCAAACATGAGACTCCTTCCCATGTACCTCAAAGCCATCAGGTTGCTCAATATATACCTCTTCCTCGATTACACCATTCAGAAATGTTGTCTTCACGTCCATCTAGTGAATCTTCCATCCTTTAGATGTTGCAATGGCAATGATGGTCCTAACTGAAGTATAGTGAGAAACTAGAGGAAAAATTTCCTCATAGTCAACTCCCTCTTTCTAAGAGAATCCTCTAGCCATGAACCTAGCCTTGTACTTCTCAATTCTCCCATCAGCCGCATGCTTGATCTTAAAGAGCCACTTAGAGGAAACAACAGATTTTCCTTCAGGTCTAGGTACAATGTCCCATACATCATTCTTGAAAATGGATTGATACTCTTTAGACATAGCATCTCTCCAAACCTATTCACTAGAAGCTTCCTCAACACTGGAAGGCTTAGACTCAATGATTTGACTCATCAATGCAACATAGCTAGAAAACTTATGTGGTCTCTTGCTTTATCTGAATGTTCCTCTTGGGGCTGCAAACCTTTCTGCCTCCTGCATTGTTTGACTGGCCCAAAGAGGTCTTTTTCTACCAATCACAATATCTATAGGCCCATCAGTAGGTTCCAAGGGCTCAACTGGATCATCATCTTCTTTAGGTTCAGGAGCCTCCCTCTGAATCTCAGGAGTATGGTCAACTTCCATATCTTGAGGAGACTCTTGATCTTCCATGTCTATCTCCATGTGAACTCCCTTGGATCTCCTGAATGCAACATCCTCTTCAAATGTAACATCCCTACTGATCTCAATCAACTTCTGACCTGGAATGTAGATTGTGTAGGCTTTTGATGTCTAACTATAGCCCACAAATATTCCCTTCTTCCCAAAAGGTTCCAACTTTGTCCTTTTATCTTTAGGTATATGAACATATACTGGACAACCAAAGATCCTCAAGTGACTCACTTTTGGCTTCATCCCTGTGAATGCTTCTTTAGGAGTTATGTTCTCAAGGATGCAGTGAGGACTTCTATTCTAAACATAAACAGTTGTCCTAGATGCTTCAGTCTAAAGAAAGTTTTGCAGATCTTGATCATGAATCATGGCTTTAGCTGCTTTCACAATAGATTTGTTCTTCCTTTCTAGAACATCATTTTGTGGAGGATTATAAGGTTCACAGAACTCCCTCTTAATCCCTGTTTCAATGCAAAAGTTATGGAAGCTACCGGAAATGTATTCTTCTTCGTTATCGAATCTCATAACTTTGATCCTCTTCCTAGACAAGTTATCTACTTGAGATTTGAATTCTTTGAACCTCTCTAATACCTCCTTATATTCTTTAGATTTCAAGAAATAAATCCAAGTCTTTCTAGAGTATTCATCAATAAAAATAATGTAATACAAGAAACCACTTAAAGAAGCAACAGACATTGGACCACATAAATCAGAATGAATAAGGTCTAGAATACATTTATATCTACTCTCACCAATATGAAATGGACCTTTAGTATTCTTACCCAATGTGTAACCTCTGTAGGTACCTTCATTCTTCTAGTTGAGTTTCAGAAGGCCCGTGACCATCTTCTCCATGGTTGGTAGTGCTCGAAAGTGAAGGTAAGCCAATATTCTATGCCAAATTTCACACGAACTTGAAGAATCATGCAACAAAGCCTAAAGTGGACGAGTGCAAAGTATATAGAGGCACCCATGTCAAACTCCAATCACCCAAGCAGTCTTGATACTTGAGTTCTTTGGCCATGCAAGAACTTTAACTTCTAAAAATTCAACTTGGTACCCCTTGTCTTCCAAGGCTGAGATAGAGACAAGATTCTGCTTGATGCCCAAAAAAAATAGCACATCACTCAACTGCAAGGAAATACAAGAATCCAAGTGAAGAGAGGATGTCCCAAATCCTTTCACAAAATAGCTAGCATCATCTCCAATAATGACTTGTTCACTAGAATCTCTCTCCACCAAATTAGTTAGATGCTCTCTAAATCTGATAATGTGGTGGGAGGCACTACTATCAATCAACCAAGTATTGTTATCGGTAGGCACACTGCTTAAAAGAGCATAATAGAATAGGAAACCACCTAAGTCCTTCTATGGAGAGATCTCACCAACATTTTCAATGGAAGCCTACTGCTTACACCTAGTTGGGAAATCCTTTGCATAGTGACCATACTTGTCACATCTAAAACATTGAACATGAGAGAGGTCCATCTTCTTCTTGAATGTAGGAGCACCATCAGATCCCTTATCTTTATTCCTCTTTAGATATCCTTTCTTTCCTTCTTTCCCTTTCTTTTTGAGGATTGTGCGGCAAGAACATGAATTTCTTCATTTGTAGAGCTTTGACCAATACCTCTCACAGCCAACCTAGACTCTTCTTGAATACAATCTTCCCTTAACTGATCAAACTTGGGGAGTTTTGATCTTGCACTTATTCCTTGAATGTAAGACTCCCAAGATGAAGGAAGACCATTGAGAGCCAACATGGTCAAATCCTTGCAATCAACAATATGCCCAATAGTAGAGAGTTGATCTCTCAACTCGGTGATCTTCATGAAGTATGAGATGACGGATTCTCCTTTCGCCATCTTGACATGATGAAGTTGCTACTTCAATGCAAGAGCTTGACTTGTGTTGTTGATCTCATACATATCCTCCAAATTCTTGAACATATCTCTTGCAGATTTTAGCTTAGAGATAATTGGCACAATTTGGTTTTTCATGGAATCTACCAACATCTTTTTCACTTTAGTGCCATTTCTCCTCCATTGTAACTTCTCATTCTCATCGGATGGTTTGAGAACTTCACCCTCCACAAATGATACTAACTCATTTTCCTCCAAGGTGAGCATGACTCTGAATCTCCAAGATGTGAAGTTAGATGCTTCCTTGAGTCTATCCTCGATCTTAAGTCTATTCACCATCTTGATGGTAGGATAGATGCAATCAAAGATGAGAATAAGAATAGAGTATATTGTTGCTTGACTAAATCTGATCAAGATCTTCCTTATACCCACTCTGATACCATGTTAGTTTTTATGATTAGATTAGATAGACATAATTTAATTCAAAATTAGACACAATAACACAGCAAATACCCTAGGAAAACCTTCCACTTTCGGGAGAAAAACCCAACAACAATATATCACTTATATATTGAATGTCAACAAAAATGTCTCCTTTACAAAAAGGCCAATATGAGGACCGATTATAAGCACCACAATTTGATGTTGACACAGAAACAAAGTAATGCAGATTGTAGATGATAAACTCATCCTTCCACCAAATATCAATCTGCACTTCAAGACTAATTCGCACTTATGAATATTTGAACTTGTGATGAACAATGAATAAATGATGAATGAGACACAACCAACAAATATATATACATGATGAAGTAGAGGTCGTGACCTTTCAAGGCATCATGTCAGCTTACATAAAATATCACGACTTCTAAGATAAAGTCGGCCATCAGTAAAGGAATGTGTCCCTTCAAAAATTGTGTCCACAATATGCATAAGCTTGGCCTCACCAACAATCATGCCTCTTCATTAATTCGAGCCTTCATAATAATTAATTCTCATTTAATATAAAATACATGCCTCTTCATCAAATCGCTATCTCCATAAATTAAATAGCCAACGGCTATTATTTAATTCATTCAATAGTGTAAAGGAGATCGAGTTGGAAGTGGCACCCAATGTTGCACAATAACATCAACACGATTCAGGGTGGCTTGACAGTGACACAATACTGGGAGAGGTTCAGCCATTTTCTCAAGTATGTACTGCAATATCAGATGGATGAACAATTTCGATTTCAAAAGTTCATCTTGGGTTTGAGGCCTCAAATAGGTGTAAAGGAAGACATCCATAATCCTTTGACTGTGGATGAGGTTTTCAAGAAGGCTACAAAACAAGAGCAAAAACTTTAATAGATGGCCAACTTTCGTAAGAACCGAGACACTAGGTTTGGGAATAGAAAATTTTAGAACAATAACCAGTAGGAAGGAAACAATCATCAAGTTCAAAAATTGAAGCGTGGAAACAATTCCCAAGACAGAGCTGAAGGGAATTCTAATGGCAACAATAAGAGAGGTGACTACAACAACAATAACAAGAAGGATAGGTATGAAGGACCAAGAGTACCTTGCAATGGATTTTTTGTATGTGGAGGAGAGAATTATGCCAATGTTTGTCCTTAGAGGATGACAGGACAAAGAGGAAGAAATCAGCAAGGAGCATGCCAACACCAAATTCATGCAGCTATGGACAATAGGAAAGTTGATTTCCAATCCTCACCAATCCAGATTTTCTGTAAGCTCTATGGACAAATTGTTTCTATTTTTCTTGATACTAGAGAAATTGAATGCTTTGTAGATCCTAAAATCATTTCCAACTTACTAGTTAGACCAGGAGACATGAAAAATTCATGGATGGTTCAATATGGGAATTGGGAAAAAAAGAGGGTAGACTCATGTCTTTCTTGAAGTGAGTTAGAACTTCCCATTTTTCAGACACAAGTCAATCTTTATGTGGCTCCCTTAGGAACCTATGATGTAATTTTGGTAATCAATTGGTTGACATAACACAAGTCTATTTTCAATTGTGAGGATAAGATGGTAAGTTGTTCAGATGACTTCAAAAATCATGTTGAGATTCATGGTTTTCAAAAACCCTTGGAGCTTAGGAAAATTTCAGCTATGCAATTGAAGAAGGCCCAAAGGAAGGGATGTTCCATCTATGTTGTTCACATTTGTGATATGGATATGATGAAACTAGTACTTGATGACTATCCTATCCTTAGATAATTTCAGGATGTGTTTCCAAAAGAGTTAACAGAATTGCCACCAAAGAGGGAATTTTATTTCTCTATTGATTTGCTACCTAGAACCAAACCTCAATCCAAGGCTCCCTATAGGATGACCACAACCGAGATTTATGAATTGAAGACCCAACTGCAAGAATTTTTGAAGCAAGGGTTTATTAGACCTAGTGTGTCACCTTGGGGCACACCAGTCATTTTTGTAAAGATGGAACATTGCACTTGTGCATTGACTACAGGATGCTAAACAAGTCAACTATCAAAAACAACTACCCACTTCCAAGAATTGATGAACTCTTTGACCAGATGAAAGGAGCTACAGTCTTCTCCAAAATAAATCTAAGATTCAGTTATAATCAATTGAGGATCAAGGAGGAGGATGTTTCTAAAATAGCTTTTATGACTCGTTATGGTCAATACGAATTCATAGTAGTACCATTCTAGTTAACTAATGCTCCCGCAGCTTTCATGAACCTAATGAACAGTGTATTCAAGGATTGCTTAGATGATTTTGTGCTAATATTCTTGGATGATATCTTGATTTACTCCAAGAACATTGAAGAGAATGAGAAGCATTTGAGGATAGTGTTACAAAATGTAAGGGAGAGAAAATTTTTTGGCAAGCTATCCAAGTGTACCTTCTATCAAGACAAGTTGCATTATCTAGACCATGTCATTTTAGCCGAAGGGATTGCAGTAGATCCAAAGAAGATAAGGCAATTGTGGAATGGCCTATTCTACAAAATGTCACTAAAATCTAAAGCTTCATGGGACTTCCAGGATACTACCATAAGTTTGTAGAAGGATTTTCTAGAATTTTTGCACCAATCACTTCACTCCAAAAGAAAGAGAAAACATTTGAGTGGACTGAGAAGTGCGAGCAGACTTGACAACTTTTAAAGGAAAAGCTCACTACATTCCCAATTTTGACTATACCTAATCCAAATGGTAAATTCACAATAATAACAGATGCATCAAGAGGTGGTGTAGGAGGGGTGCTAATGCAAAATGGGAAAATGGTAGCTTACAAGTCAAGAAAATTAAAATAGTATGAGTTGAATTATGCACCACATGATTTAGAGTTATTGGTCATAGTTCATGCTTTACAAATGTGGAGACATTACCTTTTGGGGAAGTAATTTAAGTTGAAGACAAATCATTTAGGACTCAAGTACATTTTTACACAACCTAATCTAAATGCTCGACAAGGGAGATAGTTAGAGTTTCTCAACGAGTATGAATTTTGCATTGTGTGTTACACTCCGATTGTATAGCTACTATTGAATAGGGCAATAAATTGTAATGATTGAATCATTTAGATGAATAAAACATGTTGTTCTTGTTATCAAAAGAATGTGTCCTATTTAAATGATTGTCTCATTTGACTGATACTTCTATTGATGTAATTCTTGATTAATATTGCATATAAGTTATGGAATAATGTTTATTCTAAATTTTGAGATGTTTTATGTATACTGCTTTGTTGTGAGAAAATGACTTCCATTGTCATGTCATGGTGTGCACGTAAGAGGACCATTCCTCCAGGCAGAGGAGAAATATCACTCGAGGAGGAGCTTGGTCGGGTAAATAGTAACGAGAACCATTTGAGAATACACACACGTCCCTTAGACTGAGTAAGCTAAGTCCATTTGTTGAGTTATGGGTAAGTCATCTGTATGATTGTGTGTTGACATTAGGATTCTTGTCTACTTTTGAAAGCATGTATAAGTGATGCTTATCTATGTAACTATTTATGATATTACATTACTGGTTAGGAGGTGGACATGTATACATGTATATACTATGTACATGTATCCATAGGTATATTCATGTCAATACAAACATATGAGGGAAAATGGATATGCTCGTACAAGTGCATCAATATAAAATACATATGTATATGTGTACATAGAGGAAAATATACAAACGTATATACATGTATATATACCCACAACCAACCTGATATATATGGATATTAATAATATTATTTTAATATTGTCATGGAATTTACATATACACGTATATACACATATACATAGATATGTATATTGAAAGTATGATAACTGGCTCGCAATATACGTATTTATAAAATAAATATGTAAATGTGTATATGTTTATATATGTAAATGTATATATATATTTAATATTATATAAATATATATATGTATATATAAGCATATTTAAATGTAATATTTAAATATATATATACATACATATATATTATAGTAAAATAAAACTATAATATAAATATATAAGTATATAATTAAATATATATATATATATATATATATATAATTTAAATGATTTGATTTTAATAAGAGATCGATACATCTCATACTAAAGGAAGACTTTATTTTAAATCATTTTATGAGGTGTCGATTAGTGCACTATGGGAAATCGATTTAAATCAAAAGGATGAAATATTAAGTCTTCATTTTGAATCGAACCTTTTTGATAAATCACGCCAAAGTCAAATATTTCATTGATAACTATAAGAAACTTTTGAAAAGGAAATAAAAGGGAAAATAGAAGTTGTTGTGAGAATGATGTGCACACCTGGAGAACTCATGCCATGACTAGGTCGCTGGAACTCTATTCAACTTGGTGTTTGGCAATCAAACCTAGAAAAAGGGTAATATGGATTACAAGTAGCCTTGACTGATTCTTAACTAGTGAATCATCAAACTGATTTTCTGATTATTTGCACCAAAAGTGAGGGATGCTTGTAGGTGTCATGATATAGATTATACCATGTGCAATGTTGAACCATTCTTTGATTATTGTCACAGAAAGACATCGACTCACCTCTAAAATTTACCATATTTTACATTTGAAGCATTCAAAACCTTGTCTAGCAGTTTACATGTCATTAAAGGAGGAAAATGGTTGAGCAGGGGGCTCTATATATAGCCGCCCTATTCACTCTTCTTCATTACTTTTCTAAATCTGAGTTCTTGTTTTAGCTGAGATATTTAATCCTTCATATTTCGTTAAGATAAAATACATTTCAGAGTGCAATCATATTTTTGAGAATAACCATTAGTTCAGGGAGTCAATTTCTGAGTATTTTCATATTTCTAAGAACAACCTTTAGTTCTAGAAGTCAATTTCTAAGTGTTACTATCCTAAGAGAAGAGAGGCGTTGGAAAGTAAATCTGAAAAGAAAAGATAGCAGCTTGAGGGGGTTTTTCCAGATGTCTTGAAGTGTTGGAACTGCCTTGACATCATTTCTAAAAGGATGTTGAAACATGCATGAGTCATTCTTTAGTTATTCATTCTTTTTTTGAATACTTTAATGTTGTATAATTTGTGTAAATTGTTTGTGCATTATCAAGTAGTTACTAGTTTAATTGCATTCACATGAAAAGGAGAAAATGAGTTTCTAATAATTCACATACTAGTTGTAAATAGGTAGTAAACTTTTAAGGTTTCTTATTATCAACTTTACATTTCTTGTATGATCTCCATATAAGGAGAATATGTTGAAAGTAGATACTAAATACTAGGACGGGGATGATAGCATTGAGTCAAGTACAATCCACAACTTAAGTTAATATGATTGACTTAGTGAAGCTTGTGTAACTCCTAGGATATTGATTTCGAGAATAGGAGAGGACTTTGAGTTACTTATTATGCTTTTCATTTCTAGTAAGTTAGCGTGAAGTAGGATGTCTAGGGTACGTACTACCCTGAAAGGACTAACCTACATCTAGAGTAAGGAAGCCTTAAGTCAAATTGATCCTAGCTAGTGCATGTGATAGATGACCTACGTTCTATATATTGAATGGGAATACTTTGGCCAAAGTAGTGATAGGTACAACTTCCACTTAGTTGTGAGTTAGTTGGAAACTACACTGTCAAATCACTATGATCCCGTATTACATACTAGTTCAAGATTTGTCGTATGCACAGGACCTTGTTATGTAGGAACACACCACTATGCTTAGTTGGTAATCATTAAAGGATACCCTACCAATCTCTTCTTTGAAGGGAGGGCCATCTATCTAACAATAGGTGTGCGAGGGACCCATTATAAGTCCCTGGTTGGTGGAAAAGTGTCTGAGTGATGTTTCTCCTCCTCAACAAGCGGTCGATGGACCAAGATTTGATAGGACGATCTCCTAGACCTTCTTACTTCTATTTGTGCCAAAAGCTTACAAGCTATGTATGTATCTTGTACTTGTTTACTTTGTAGATTTATTTTGGAAAGAAATAGTTAAAGTTGAAAAATTTTGTAACATGTTTATGAAATTGGAAAGAAATTTTTTATTGAAATAGAATTGTCTTTACTTATTATTGTTAAATTGTGAAATTTTTATTTTCCATCTAAATAAGTGATTCAGAGACTATTAGCCATGCTCTTTCCCGAATCAACGAGGTAAAGATTAGGATGAAGATGGAAGTTGCATTCAACCATTTACCCAACATCCCCCCAAAAAAGTCAGATTCTTTACCACTATCCAATGACATGCCTTCTGAAGAAAGCACCAGTCCAGCATTCATATTCAGGGATCCTAGGGTTCTCCCATTGGCTGAGGTTATATCCACTTCGTCAAGTGATGAGTCTATGGGATACACACGAAGGACCCCACCAGTTGAGAATTTTCCTCAATATCAAATGATGGACCCTATTGTTGATGAACACCATATCAACAATTCTTGCAACTATGTATCTAAAGATAGATCTAAAGGGTATTATCCCTTTTGGGATAGACATGAGTAGATGAGAGACGAAGAAAATGATAGGTTTTTGCAGTACTCTCAGTCTGTAGAATATACACCACTTAGTTATGTATCTGAGAATGAATCCAAAGGATACTTTCCTCTCAACTATCTTAATAGTCACTCTATGTAACCGATGGGATATTGAAAAATCCTCTTAAATTAAATAAAACTCTATGCTTATTGAAAATTGAGTATATTTTAAAAAGTTGCTTGGAAAATCTTGTGTTTATGTAAATGAATTATTTTATGTTTTCCATTAAATAAAAGATTAAGAATCTAACTTAGATAAAACACCAGATTTAATACAACTCTATAACCATGGTGAAAACATATAGGAGGATGCATAATAAATCCAATGCAAGTAATGAAGATGAGCAAAGGGCCACTGGAGTGGAAGCAACACTAGACTTGATTTTGGCAAGGTTGTCCAATTTGGAGAATGAAAGAGAAAAATACAAGTTGGAGAAGGAAATAAACATCGACAACATAGAGGGTGAAAGTTCATCTCATGGACATGGTGATAACTGCAATCATGAGAAAGAAAAGTCACCAACCAACTCTGCTGAAAGAAATAAGAAGATAATATCTACTGAGCTATCTCGTAACATGAAAAAGATAATACCACCAAAGTTTGATGGTAGTGCAAGAGGAAATGAAGCTAAAATTTGGTTGGTTCAAATAGAGAAGTATTTTGAGATAAGAAATTACAATGAGGCAACAAAGGCAGCATGGGGAGCATACCAATTAGCAGGTGAAGTCTCTAATTGGTGGATGAGTAAAAAGTTGGAACTTGAAATAAGTTCCTGGAAGTTGACTTGGGGAGAGTTCATTGAAATCTTCCGCAAACATTGGTTTCCACAACTCTTCTACAACCAAAAGCTCTCTGATTTTGAGGATCTAAAGCAAGGGACTATGTCAGTCCACGATTACTGGGAGAATTTTACCCGACTTCTTCAATATGTTCCAATCTATCATAAACATGAATGATTCTGAATTAGGAAGTTCATACTGGGACTCAACAGTAAAATCGAAGGTGAGGTAGACATGCATGGTCCAACTACCATGGACCTTGTTAAACAGGAGCGGAAGCTCAAAGCATATTCCCATCGTCAGGAGAGGAAGGAACAGAAGAAGGACAATGATGTGAACACCAAGGAAACTTCAAGGAAAGAAGAACCTATTTGAGATGCTGCCAAAGCAAAAGGAAAGAGATCCCATTTCAGTGGGAAATATTTCCAGAAGGATCAAAAGAGAAGCAACTTCAACAGTGGGAACACTAGCAGAGCTAGTGAGGGAAACAACAAAATCGGAGACGTATCTAGGAGAAAAGGACCACCTACGATATGTTTTATGTGCAAAGGAGACCACTATGCAAGGGAATGTCCAAATAAAGCTACTAGGAATTCTCTTCCTTCTCAAAAATCTATGTTCCAGCAGAGAATCCATGCAACGGTTGATGATAGGAAAGCAAACTATCATATAACGCCAATAAAAATTGTAGGTAAATTGTTTGGCTTGCCTATTTCTATCATTATTGATAATGGTGCAACAAAAAATTTCATTTCTTCTAGAGTAGCAAATAAATTGTCTAGAAAGGTTGGGCACATGGCTATGTCATGGAATGTTGAGTATGCAAACAACACAAGAGCTAAGGTGGACCAATGTCTTTTTGAGGCCAGCTTAGAACTACCTAGTTTCACCACTGAAGTTAACCTATATGTCACACCACTAGGGTCATATGATGTCATCCTAGGAATGAATTGGTTTTGGAGACATAGGGTCATAGTTGACTGTCAATCCAAGACAATTAAATGTCTAGACGACTATGGTAATCAAGTGAATTTGTAAGGAATACCTAGAAAGGTTAAGGTAAGACAAATCTCAGCAATGCAACTATTGAGAGCCAAAAAGAAAGGACTAATAAGACAAAGTGTTTCACCTTGGGGAGCATATGTAATCTTCGTCAAAAAGAAGGATGGAACAATGCGACTATGCATTGACTATCGTATGCTTAACAAAGCTATGATAAAGAACAAATACCCGCTGCCCCGAATTGACTATTTGTTTGATCAAGTAAGAGGAGCAGCTGTATTTTCAAAGATTGATCTAAGGTTTGGATACCACCATCTTAGGGTTAAAGATGAAGATATCTTTAAGACTACCTCTAGAACTCAGTATGGACACTATGAGTTCATAGTTTTACCATTTGGTTTGACAAATGCACCTGCAGCATTTATGAACCTTGTGAATAGTGTGTTCAAAGATTACCTGGACAAGTTTGTGCTAGTGTTTCTAGATGGCATCCTAATCTATTCTAGAAATGAAGAAGAACACAATAGGCACTTAGAAATGGTTTTACAACGATTGTGAGAGCATAAGTTGTATGAAAAACTTTCCAAGTATACCTTCTTCCAACGGAAAGTGTATTACTTGGGCCATGTAATTTCAGCCAAAGGAATTGCAGTAGATCCATCCAAGATCACAGCAATAACTCAGTGGCTTGTACCCAAAAATGTGTCAGAAGTGATGTTTTATGGGCTTGGCAGGTTATTACAGAAAGTTTGTAGAAAACTTTTCTAAAATTACTTTTCCTATAACTTCTTTACAAAAGAACGGAAAAAGGTTTGAATGGAATGAGAAGTGTCAAAAAACATTTGACCTACTCAAAGAGAAACTAACCACCACACCAATCCTAAATGTACCAGATCCTGAAGGAAGTTTCACAGTTGTCACTTATGCCTGCGGAGAAGGACTTGGAGGAGTATTGATGCAAGAAAATCAAGTAATTGCATATGAGTCTAGGAAGCTAAAACCATATGAAATGAATTATGCTTCACATGATTTAGAGTTGGCAGTCATCGTCCATGCATTGCAAATATGGAGACACTATTTGCTAGGAAAACCCTTTGAGTTAAGACTGATCATAATGGGTTAAAGTATCTCTTCACTCAACCAAATCTAAATGCTAGGTAGAGGAGATGGTTAGAGTTTATCGTTGATTATGACTTCAATATCAGCTACATCAAGGGAAAAGAAAATTGGGTTGTTGATGCATTAAGTCAGAGATGCCACATAGCTTCGATTGTTGCAATTCATACTGATTTCAAAGATCAAGTGATCCAAAAATGTGCAGAGGATGAATACTACTTGCAAGTTAAGCAAGCACTCAAGGAAAATCCTCAAGACCCAAGGTATGATGGTTTCAAATTTGAACCAAGTGGATTGCTTAGGTACAAAGGAAGAATATATGTGCCTAACTTAAGCAACTTAAGAAATCTGGTATGGAAAGAAGTACATGAAGCCCCGTATTCTGGACATCCAGGACTGACAAAAATGATGGCTAATGTGAAGCCATTATACTTCTGGAAAGGAATGAAGGGGGATGTTGCTAACTATGTAGCAAAATGCATCGAGTGTCAAAGAGTAAAAGCTTAGCATCATCACCCAGCAGGTTTACTATACCCACATGACATTCTGGAATGGAAATGGCAAGTGATAATTATGGATTTTTTGCAAGGGTTACTAATGTCAAGGAATAATCACAATGCCATACTAGTGGTAGAGAATAGGCTAACAAAAGTGGCTCACTTTATACCTAGAAATTTGACTAATGGAGCACCAGGCATTGCAAGAAAATTTGTGCAAGTGTTTAGATTGCATGGTATACCTAAAAAGATCATATCTGATAGGGATGCAAGAATCACTTCTAGGTTTTGGAAAACCTTATTTTTTGCACTTGGAACTCAACTAAACATTAGCTCAACATATCATCCAAAAATGAATGGGAAAACTAAAAGAGTAAATCAAGTAATGGAAGACCTACTTCGAGTGTATTGCATGGATCAGCAATACAAGTGGGAGGACTACTTACCTTTAGTCGAATTTTCCTACAATAGCTCATACCATTCTGCAATTAAGATGGTTCTGTTTGAAGCCTTTTATGACCAAAAGTGTTGAACTCTAATAAGTTGAGATAAACTTGAGGATAAAGTAAGTCTTAGACCTAAAATGTTAGCAGAAATGGAGGAACAAGTAAAGGTTATAAAGTAAATATTAACCGAAGCTAATAGTCGACAAAAGAGTTATGCAGATGCTAAGAGAGTGCCTCAAAAAAAATTCATAGGTGATAAGGTACTATTGAGAGTTAAGCCTCATAAAAGCTCCATCAAATTTGGAAAGTCTTCCAAGTTGGCTCCACGTAATGTTGGACCCTTTGAGGTTTTAGAAGATACAAACCCGGTAGCCTATCGAATCACATTGCCACCAGCTCTTGCCCGAATGCATAATGTCTTCCATGTGTCCTACCTTAAGAAGTATATACCAAGTGATAACCATATTATTGATTGGGATACTTTACAGGTAAAGGATCCTAGGGTAGTAATGCTTGAGCCTGTTAAGGTGCTTAAGGTCTGAAAGCTTTTCTTGCGGAACAGAGAAGTCTCTTAGTGCAAAGTCCAGTGGGACCAATACGCTAAAGACTCGGCTACTTCAGAAGACTATGCACAGATTCGGCAGAAGTTTCCTGACATTCTTGAAGCTTTCAAGAATGATGAATAAATTTAGTGTTATTTTTTTATGCTTTTGAATAATACCTTTGTTCATCGGGGATGATGAATCATAATGGGGGGAGTATGTTACACCCCAATTGTATAGATACTATTGCATAGGGAAATAAATTGTAATGATTGAATCATTTAGATGAATAAAACATGTTGTTCTTGTTATCAAATGAAAGTGTCCTATTTAAATGATTGTCTCATTTGACTGATACTTCTATTGATATAATTCTTGATTAATGTTGCATACAAGTTATGGAATAATGTTTATTCTAACTTTTGAGATGTTTTATGTATATTGCTTTGTTGTGAGCAAATGACTTTCATTGTTGTGTCATGGTGTGCACATAAGAGGACCATTCCTCCATGCAGAGGAGAAATATCACTCGGGGAGGAGCTTGGTTGGGTAAACGGTAATGAGAACCATTTGAGCATACACACACATCCCTTAGAATGAGTAAGCTAAGTCCATTTGTTGAGTTATGGGTAAGTCATCTGTAGGATTGTGTGTTGACAATAGGAGTTTTGTCTACTTCTAAATGCATGTATAAGTGATGCTTATCTATGTAACTATTTATGATATTACATTACTGGTTAGGAGGTGGGCATGTATACATGTATATAGTATATACATGTATCCATAGGTATATTCATATTCATACAAACATATGAATGAAAATGGATATGCTCGTACGAGTGCATTGATATAATGTACATATGTATATGTGTACATAGAGGAAAATATACAAACGTATATACATGTATATATACCCACAACCAACCTGATATATATGGATATTAATAATAATATTTTAATATTGTCATGGAATTTACATATACACGTATATACACATATACATAGATATGTATATTGAAAGTACACTAACTGGCTCGCAATATAGGTATTTATAAAATAAATATGTAAATGTGTATATATTTATATATGTAAATGTATATATATATTTTGAATATTATATAAATATATATATATTGTAGTTTTTACCAAAATATATATATATGTATATATAAGCATATTTAAATGTAATATTTAAATATATATATACATACATATATATTAAAGTAAAATAAAACTATAATATAAATATATAAGTATATAATTATATATATATATATATAATTTAAATGATTTTATTTTAATAAGAGATCGATACATCTCATAGTAAAGGAAGACTTTATTTTAAATCATTTTATGAGGTGTCGATTAGTGCACTATGAGAAAATGATTAAAATCAAAAGGATGAAATATTAAGTCTTCATTTTGAATCGAACCTTTTTAATAAATCACACCAAAGTTAAATGTTTCATTGACAACTATAGGAAACTTTTGAAAAGGAAATAAAAGGGAAAATAGAATTTTCCATGATAATGATGTGCGTGCCTGGAGAACTCATGCTATGACCAAATTGCTAGAACTCTATTTAGCTTGGTGTTTGGAAATCATACCCAGAAAAAGGGCAATATGGATTACAAGCAGCCTTGACTGATTCTTAACTAGTGAATCATCAAACCGATTTTATGATTATTTGCGCCAAAAGTGAGGGACGCCTCTAGGTGTCATGATATATATTATACCATGTGCAATGTTGAACCATTCTTTGATTGTTGACACAGAAAGAGGTTGACTTACCTCTAAAATTTTCCACATTTTACATTTGAAGCATTCAAAACCTTGTCTGGCAGTTTACATGACATTAAAGGAGGAAAATGGTTAAACAGGGGCCTCTATATATAGCTGCCCTATTCACTCTTCTTCATTACTTTTCTAAATCTAAGTTCTTTTTTTTGCTGAGAGATTTTATCCTTCATATTTCATTAAGAGAAAATACATTTTTGAGTGCAATCATATTTCTGAGAATAGCCATTAGTTTGGGAAGTCAATTTCTGAGTATTTTTATATTTCTGAGAACAATCTTTAGTTTTGGAAGTCAATTTCTAAGTGTTACTATCCTAAGAGAAGAGAGGCATTGGAAAGTAAATCTAAAAAGAAAAGACAGTAGCTTGAGGGGGTTTTACCAGATGTCTTGAAGTGTTGGAAGTGCCTTGACATCATTTCTAAAAGGACACTGAAACAGGCATGAGTCATTCTTTAGTTATTCATTCTTATATTAAAATACTTGAATGTTGTATAATTTATGTATGTTGTTTGTGCATTATCAAGTAGTTACTAGTTTAACTACATTCACATGAAAAGGAGAAAAGGATTTTCTAATAATTCACATACTAGTTGTAAATAGGCAGTAAACTCTTAAGGTTGCTTATTATGAACTTTACATTTCTTGTATGATCTCCATATAAGGAGAATATGTTGAAAGTAGATACTAAATACTAGGACGGGGATGATAGCATTGAGTCAAGTACAATCCATAGCAAGTAAATTAATATGATTGACTTAGTGAAGCTTGTGTAACTCCTAGGATATTGATTTTGAGAATAGGAGAGGACTTTGAGTTACTTGTTATGCTTTTCATTTCTAGTAGGTTAGCGTGAAGTAGGATGTCTAGGGTACATACTACCCCGAAAGGACTAACCTACACGTAGAGTAAGGAAGCCTTAAGTCAAATCAACCCTAGCTAGTGCATGTGATAGATGACCTATGTTCTATATATTTAATGGGAATACTTTGGCCAAAGTAGTGATAGGTACAACTTCCACTTAGTTGTGAGTTACTTGGAAACTATATTGTTAGTTCACCATGATCCTGTATTACATACTAGTTCAATAGTTGTCGTATGCACAGGACCTTGTTATGTAGGAACACAACACTATGCTCAATTGGTAATCGTTAAAGGATACCCTACCAATCTCTTCTTCAAAGGGAGGGTCATCTATCTAACAATAGGTGTGTGGAGGACCGCATTATAAGTCTGTGGTTGGTGGAAAAGTGCTCGAGTGATGTTTCTCCTCCTCAACAAGCGATTGATGGACCAAGATTTGATAGGACGATCTCCTAGACCTTCTTACTTCTATTTGTGCCAAAAGCTTACGAGTTATGTATGTATCCTGTACTTGTTTACTTTGTAGATTTATTTTGGAAAGAAATAGTTAAAGTTGCAAAATGTTGTATCATGTTTATTAAATTGGAAAGAAAAATTTTATTGAAATGGCATTTTCTTTACTTATTATTGTTAAATTGTGAAATTTTTATTTGACGTACGGGTTTGGTCGTCACATTGTGTATATCAAGGGGAAGGAGAATAGATTGGTTGATGCACTTAGTAGAAGAAGGCATATAGCAGCCATAACTACATCAATTTAAAATTTAAAAAAATAAGTAATTCAGAATCTACAAGGAGATGAACACTATTCTAGAGTGAAGCAAGCCTTAGAGGAGAATACCACAGACCATTGTTTTGATGGATATGTGTTTGAATCAGATGGAATATTGAGATACCAAGGAAGAATGTACATTCCAAATTCAGGGGACTTGAGGAAATTGATCTGAAAGGAAATCTAGAACACACCTTATTCAGGGCACCCCGAAGTAACCAAGATGGTAGCAGAATTGAGGTCTCTTTATTTTTGGCCAAGACTCAAGAAGGATGTAATTGAATTTGTAGCTCGATGCATGGAGTACCAATAGGCCAAGGCTAAGCATGTGCATCCAGCCGAAATTTTGTACCCACATGGCATACCTGAGTATAAGTGGAAAGTGATTAGCATGCACTCCATTCAAGGGTTTCCTATGTTCAAGAGCAAGCATGATATCATTCTAGTAGTTGTGGATAAGTTGGCCAAAGTAGCACACTTCATCATAGGGAATCTTAATGATGGATCATTGACTTTGGATAAAAGGTTTGTCCAAGAGATCTTTCATTTACATGGAGTACTAGAGACGATCATATTAGATCAGGATACTCGCATAACATCTAGATTTTGGACCACACTAAATGCAGAATTGGGGACAAAGCTGAATTTCAGCTCAGCTTACCATCCTCAAATAGATGGGAAATCAAAGAGAGTGAACCAAGTATTTGAAGGCCTCCTGAGGATGTACTGTATGGATCAGTAGTACAAATGGGAATAGTATCTTCCATTGGTGGAGTTTGCATTCAACAACTCCCAGCATGCATCTTTGGGGATGGCACCATTTGAAGCTCTTTGTGGGAAAAAGTGTTGCACACCTATTAATTGGGATAAGGTAGAAGATAGGATTGTGATTGGTCCAGATATGCTTAGCAAGATGGATGATCAAATGAGATTGATAAACGAAAGATTGAACAAAGCAACAGCAAACAGGAAGAAGAGTTATGTGAACAAGAATAGAACTTTCCGACAGTTTTCAATAGGGGACAAAGTCTTTTTGAGGGTCAAACCTCATAAGAGTTCCATTTTGTTTGGAAAATCATCCAAACTTGCTCTGAGATTTGTGGGTCCATTTGAAGTGTTGGAAGTAATCAAACCAGTTTCTTATAGACTTGCTCTACCACCTACTCTCGCTCGAATCCATAATGTATTTCATGTGTCTATGCTCAAACCATATCATCTTGATACTACCCATATACTTGATTGGCATACCTTATAGGTATAGGATCTAAGGGTGGTGTTGGTGGAGCCCACTCGAATTATGGGATGGTGCAACATTAAGTTGTGTAATAAGGATATTGTGCAGTATAAGGTCCAATGGGACCAATATTCTAAGGATAGTGCCACATGGGAGAATGTTGAGGATATTGATTGTTCTTTTCCTAATTTGATTACTTAGTTTAAGATGTTTTTATTTATGTCATTGTGATGCTCTATGAGCATAGTGTGATACTTTGGTGGATACATTATTGTTTCAATGAGTGTAATAAAACATCGAGACAATTTCTCTTCCTAGTGGGGAAGGTTGTCACATCTCGACTCTATACTACATTTTTTTTTAGTATATTGATGAAACTATTGGACATCATTTATGTTTATCTGGTATCTACATGTGTGTGATTGCTAAATGTGATGATTAATTTTGATACATTGAAATGAAATGGAAATAATTATCATGTTCTCGTCTCTTGACTTGGGGATGACTATGAGGGTCGGTGGCAGTCAGAGACTATGCTATTTATGTCCTCACACTGTTGTTGTATCATTATTTGTAATATTACTTCCAGTTTTTATATTTAGTTCATTTCATGGCTTGAGACCCTAAATTGTAATGTTGTATATCAGATTATGTGCATTTACCTGGATTATGCACTACATACACATGAGGTTATGTTATGTAATTTATTTACTTAATGTTGTATCATTTTTTATTCCATGCTTATGAAATATTGAGTTGATCATTTTTGTGAGATTAATTAGGTCACGATCCTTATAACCCATAAGGAAAAATGTAATATTTTGGAACCTATATTTTTACATGGCAATCACAACAATCAGATGCAAGAATGCCATGCTTCAAGTTGCTCATTTTTCAACAAGTTTTTGATGTTGATGAAGTGATTGAAGCTAGACACCTCAAGACAGTGAATTTGCAACCTCAAAACCCAGACAATTGCTTTAAATCCCTTGCTGATTTGTATGGCCTTTGTTGGGTTGTATGGCTTGTTCCTAGCTTGCACATGCCAAATGGAAACTCCCAAATGTGTCATTTAGTCCCTCGTGTGCTTAGCTAACCTGAGTGCCATGATAGATGCAAGAGATTAAATCCTAGAATGGCCTGATCTGGATAAGTATCACGCCTTGTATGAAGATTTGAAAATCTCAAGATCCCACATGTCTACAAGTGCTAAATGCCTCTGTTTTATTGAATATCGCTGAAGTAAATGCTAAGTAAATTGAACCAAACTCATATTGATGGTCTCTATGTGAATCCATCCATACTATAACCCTTAAATGGTCTCTCATGCCTATAGATCGTATCCTAACCGAGGGATTTCATCCTCAAATTAGCTTAAAACTCCATACATGCAACCTTGTGTTCAATTTTCTGTGTTTGAATGTAAACTTGGATAATATCAAAAGAAGCCTCTTTCCTTTCCTTATGCTTTCCCAAAAAGCCATGCCAAGTTCTAGGTTTTGCTTTTGACCAAATAAAATATCTATTGCTCCACTTGAAAACCCACGCCAACTTCATAAGGCATATTAATCTCCACTTGAAAACCCATGCCAACTTCATAAGGCATATTAATTTAATATTCTATTTCATGTCTCCAAGCACCCCCTTTAACTTAAATAATTATAAAGTGACTTAAAGGTGTTTTCTTTGATAAAGTCACTTTATCACTTTATAATATTAAATCACTAAGTCACTTTAATAATAGATTATTATTAAAGAAATGTGACTTAATAACTCAGTAACTCTTGACCAGAGTTTGGAAATGAATTCCCGAGGGTGTCCTATCCATAATCCACTGCAAGTATGTTGTCACTAACCTTGATATTACTTACAATAAATAATAAGTAGCACATAACAAGTCCTGAACCCCCTCAAAAAATTCCCCTAAACAACTTGTTAGCCTACAAGGAACATAGTAATAGGCTAACCCAGTCTCCTCGAACCACTGGCTAGAAACGGGACATTACAGAGTCCATATGATATAGGTGTTTTGTCATGCCCCCTTTTTTGGATTAAAATAATTAATAATATTACTTACATTGGGCTTGGTAATTGCTAGTTTTAGGAGTAACTTAATAATATTATAATGATTAGAATAAAAGATGTTTTTAAACGGTAGTATTAAAATAAAAGAATTTTCAAATACTTAAAATTAAAATAAAATTATGGAAAATGTTTGAGTGTCCAATAGCAAGGTGGTGCCAAATTCTTCAAAGTAAATACCTAGACTTCAATAAACCATCACGAATTTTGACAAATCCAAATCTCCTTGGGGAATCTCATATTTGGAATTCCATGTTGCAAAGTAACCAAATTATTACTAACCATCTTTCTTGGATAGTCAATAATGCTCAAAATTCTCTCTTTTGGCAAGATTCATGGAATGGATATCTGCCCCTAACCAATGATGATAGACTTCATTGTTGCATAGAAACTATGTCAAATGAATGGGGAAAAAAATTGAGCAACTATATTACATCAAAGGAAGTTGCAAGGAGATTAATCTAGGAATGGAAAAATCTGCATACTGAACTGATGTCTTCAGAAAAAAAGGAAATATTAAAACCAGAAGTGAATTGTAGGATTATTTTCATTAACAATGGAGATGATAGGGTTATTTGGACTAGAGCCAAATCAGGCCACTTTTCAGTCAAATTGGGGTATAGACTACAAAACATATTAGAACCAAACGCAGAGTGGCCATCAAAATTGTGTTGGAGTTATTGGTGCCTCCCAAAGGCTAGGGAATTCATGTAGATTGTGCTCCACAAAAGGATTTTAACTAGGGATAGGTTGAAAATGATTAGCATAAATGATCCTTCAAGGTGTGTTTTATGCAAATTTGTAGAAGAAAATGTAAATTACTTACTTCTAAATTGCCCCTTGGCAAACCAATGTTGGAGGTGCCTCACTAATTACAATGAGTGCTTTCACAAATGCTAAGCCATTTCCGAGCTTGGCCAAGGATAAGGAACACTCTTTGGGAAGGATTCTATATTACTGGGGCCTCCATAAGTCTAGGGCACATATGGTGAGAAAGGAACAATCAATTTTTTCAAGAAAGGGAGTCGATTGTAGCATAATTCATCAAAAAAATTGAAGTAGGTATATATGAAGTACTATTGGAAAAGAAAAAATCAAGCCTTGGCTACCCCAAATTGTTTACCAATTGGGATGGCATGATCATCAAGAAGTGGAGCCTACTAAAGTCCTCTCTAGTGTATAGCATTGGTAGCCACTATCCCTCAAAAAAAAATGAAATGAGCAATAATCAAATGGAATCCACCCCCAAGTGGATGATTGAAGCTCAACTTTTATGGCATGGCTCATGTGAACCCCAGGATTTCTAGCATGGGGCGTGTTATTAAGAATGAAAAGGGAGAGCTTATTTGGCTATTTTGAAGAATCTACCAAACAAAAGAAATAATGAGGCCAAGTTTTAGGGCCTATTAGCTAAACTGAACTTATGTAAAGAAAAAGACTTATCAAGCATCGATGTTGAAGGTGATTCTCAAATATACATTAACGCGATTTGTAACCATAAGGTTACAAATTGGAAACTTAACAACATCATTATTTCCATTTGGAGAGTTTCAAATAGCCTAAGTAACATCACCATTCAACATGGCTTTCAAGAGGCAAATGGAACAGCTGACCAATTGGCCAACTTAGCATGTGATCAAGCAGGGGAAAAAAATCATTTCAAATGATGCATGTAGATGGTGTAATATTCAATGTGATCTAAGAAGGACAAAGATTCATGGAAATAGCAAAGATATCTTAAGATAGGACTTGGAACTACAAATTTCCAAACCTTTGTAGCATCGAAAGATTAGTTGCACATTTGGCCATAAGATTACACTGAACTCTGCAAACAATAATACAATGGCAAACTCATGGCTATAAATTACACCAGAGGAAGGAAAATGGAAAAAAAAGGTGAGCTTCAAGATCATAGGATACAAATTTCCTTGCGACACCAACAATACTAGCATTCAACAACGTTGGGTCTTTCTAATATAGTTGGAGATAGAGAAAGATATCTAATTTGTGCTTGACCCACACTTTTCAAGAGCAATGTATCCATGAAAAAACACCATTGGAGCAACTCTTATTGATGAATACACTGGTTCTAGGGAAAAAAGGATGAGCAAATCAGGCCACCAAGATACTGGTTGTTCCACATCTCTAGTAAGAAGTGATTTAGGCTATATCTTCTTTCAACAAGCGACCTGACCCCAACAAGGAATCTAGGCAGGGCCTTTGATATAGTGAAGGCACTCAAGAATGAGGACACGAAGCTAGCTATTACATGGTTGAGAGAGGGAATCACATGAGGCAACATGGAATCTGGGCGAGGCCTTTGATATAGTGAAGGCACTCAAGAATGAGGACACAAAGCTAGCTATTACATGGTTGATAGAGGGAATCACACGAGACATGGATACCTTCAATTTATCAAAAGGGGATAATTGTCATGCCCTCACCATAAATCACAACCCCCCTCCCATTGCATCTTTTCCTAGACTAATGATAATTGCTAATGAAAAATCACAAACCCCCCCCCCCCCATCATAGCCTATCCTAGATTAATGATAATCATTAACCAAAGCAATAAGGAAGCAGTGACCAAGGAGATATGAAAGTGGAAAATCTTCAAGGGGTTCAATGAGAATTAATTAAGGATGAGACCACCCTTTCCAAATTCATAGTGTTCTACGAGGACAAAAAGTGATTGTCCTAGTACATAGTGGCACCACTCATAACTTCATCGATGAAGGATTGGTGACAAGGATGAAATTAGAAACTAAAGACTTTGAGGGATTCAATGGAAGATGGGTTCACTACACCATGCACACAAAAGATCCAACAATTGAGCATCACCTTAGGAAGACATCAAATTAAGAACTTCTATGTGGTAAATATGGGTGATATCAATATGGTATTGGGTATCCAATGGTTGCACTCTTTAGGGAGATATTACCAAGACTTCCAAAAGATGGAACTTTGTTTCGAACACAATGTCCATGAGGAAATTTTATGAGGTTTATATGATGGGACCCCCAAGGTAGTGTCATCCAAAAGAATGGAGAGAGCTTTTAGATACAAACAAGTAGAATGGGCAGCCCAATGTATGATACTTGACAAATCTTCATCCAATAGAGGAAAAACTATACATGTTGACATTCCATCTATTCTAAACAAACATAAGAAGGTTTTTAGCAACATTCCACCAAGACATCCTCCAAAAATGGGTTTTGACATACTGTTGAACTTGAAGAAGGGGAAAAACCCATTATTTCCACACCCTATTGTAGTGTAGAAAATTTTACACCCTTCTAGGTGATAGTACAATTTCACACTTAGTTTGGACCTATTTTAGTGACCTTACATTTATGCACTTTTACCCTTCCTAAAGAGGCCCCTAATTCCCTTTATTATGCATCCCAAGGCCTATTTTCATTGTTTTCCAACATTAAAACAAGCATTGAATAAATGCATTTAATTAATTAATGACCCCAAAACAAATTGGTCCTAGACTTATAGGCCATGACCCATTCGCCCATGGGAAAATGGGTCTCCTTTAAGTCCCAAAACCAAAATTTAAATATGTTTTTGCTCTTATTTTAAAGTCCCAAATTCAAGTTTCAAATGTCCACTATTAGGATCTAATATTAGAGAAATTAGAGAAGAAGCCTATAATGCCTAGTTTTTTCATCATTTAAAACTAGATTTGGACAAGCAAGAAGGAGAACTTTTCAAGAGAAAAGGAGAGAACATTCAAGCTAGAAAAATTGAATTCTTGTAAAATCATTTTGTTTGTATTTGAGGGTCTTCAAGCTCATTTTATCACAGATTTGATCAAGCATTGTTCATGATTGAAGGTTGATGCCAATGGTGGATCATGATGGATTCTAGGTTTGGGAGATGCATTTGGCCATTTTCCTTAACCTAATGACTTGTTTCCTAGTGTTCCATTTTTCAAGCTTCATTCTACT
Source organism: Sequoia sempervirens (assembly GCA_007258455.2). Taxonomy (NCBI): domain Eukaryota; kingdom Viridiplantae; phylum Streptophyta; class Pinopsida; order Cupressales; family Cupressaceae; genus Sequoia; species Sequoia sempervirens. Next base: position 327,003,498 of record VDFB02193867.1, on the reverse strand, counting down.
AGCAACCTACAACAAGGTATTATTATACTTCAAATTTATTAGGGTGTTTTGACTTCTCCCTAATTGAATCTTTGTCATTTATCATTTTCATATAGGAATCATACTCTAATCCACTTGTGTATGGTTTCATTGCATATTAGCTCATAACAACTTTAGATGCAATTAAGGTTAGGGCTTGCACACATTGTCATTTATCGTATCTCTATTATTCATCAAGGTTTAATTACCAAACATGGGGTTTCACCAAGGAAAACCCCCATACACATAAAACAACATTTTTGCTATTTCCTACAGGTTTGGATCTAGAAGTGAAGATTTGTAGGTACAGGAGCAAAGTGCAAATAGAGGGCTATAGTTTTTTCTTTTGAAGTTTCAAAAGGGGACACCAAGACCCATTCGCCCTTGGGCATCCAGATCTAGAAGTGAATATTTGCAAGTACAAGAGTAGAGAGCAGACAGAGGGCTACAATTTCATCTTTTGAAATTTCAAAAGGGGACACCAAGACCCATTCACCCTTGGGAAAATAAGTCTTGCTATAGAGCTCAAAACCCAGTTTTTAGGCCGGGTGCACACCATTCTACTCTTCTCAAATTTTCTTGAAAATTGTCATTTTTGTTTTTGTTATCATAAAATATTGCATTTCAAGTGTTAGGTCATGCAATTTACTTAGTTAATGCAATTTAAATCATCTCCCAAAACTACCAATCAATCATCTTTTTCATAAGAAAATAGCAAATTTCCCAAATAGGGTTGGCTCACCTCAAGGTTGAAAGTCAATCCTATCCTTGGGAGATTTCTTTTTCATTTTGGTAGGACATAGGAACACCCCTTTTTCCATCATTTCACCTATGACACCCAAGAATATATAAAGAATAAATAGAGAAAAACATTAAATAATAATTGGAAATGGGGCATATTCAACCTAGTTCTATCCCCTTTGCTTCCTCTATAGTATTAGTAAAAAATAAAGATGGTACCATGAGGATGTGTATAAGTTATAGGGCCCTTAATAAGAAAACCATTAAGAACCGTTACCTCATCCCTAGGGTAGATGAGTTAATTGATGAACTTGATGGGGAAATGTACTTCTCAAAGATAGACCTACATTCTAGGTATTGTCAAATAAGAACGAGGAAAGAAGTTGTTCCTAAAATGGCCTTTAGGTGTCACTTTGGGTATTTTGAATTTCTAGTCTTACCCTTTTTGTTAACCAATGCCCTTGCCACATTTCAATCTTGTATTCCAAAACAAGTTAAGGAAATTCCTTTTGGTGTTCTTCTACGACACTTTGATTTATAGCAAAACTTAGGAAGACAACATAAGACACAATGATGAAGTGTCGGGGATACTCGAACAACAACCGTTTTTGCTAAGATGTCCAAATGTGAATTTGGAATGGATGAGATCTTGTATTTAGGACACAAAATCAATGCCCAAGGAGTTAGTGTAGATGAAGAAAAGATCATTCAATAAAATATTGGCCAAAACCAAGAACCTTAACTCATCTAAGAAGATTTCTAGGCTTTGCATCTATTATAGAAGATTTTTTAAGGGTTTTTCAAGACTTACTGCCCAACTAACAAGCCTAACTAAGAAGGGAACTTTCTCATGGAGTACGGAGGCCCAACAAGCTTTTCAAAAACTTAAAGAAATAATGAGTTCCTACCCAGTGTTAGCCATACTAGACTTCTTGCTACCATTTGAGATAGAGTGTGATGCTTCCAGGGAAGGTGTCGGTGTTGTAGTTATGCAAACTAAACACCCCGTAGCTTTTGAAATCCACTAACTCAAAGAACCAAGAAGAAATTACTCCATTTATGATAAGGAAATGTTGGCTATTATGCATGCCTTAGCCAAGTTTTGGCAATATTTGGTTTGTGAAAAGTTTGTTGTCAAAACTGACCATAATAGCCTAAGATTCTTCATGAACCAAAAAGATTTGAATGGCAGACAACAAAAATGGGTTAGCAAGTTGCAAACCTATGACTTTAAATACATGAAGGGGAAGAATAATGTTTTGGTTGATTCTTTGTCTTTAAGACCTCATCTATACTCTATGATGAACATCTCAAAAAATTGGAAGAATTCCATACTTGCAAAATATGCCAAATATGTAATGGAAAATGATGCATTGGAAGGAAAAATACAAAAGTAGCCTAAGCATGAAAAAAAGGTGAAAGATACAACCTGTAGTAAAGGACACATAGATCCTTTTACTCAAATGCAAAGTTGGCTTTGCACAAAGGAGTGGGATCTTGATATTCAGAACAGTCCCATAATTTATCATGGTGAAGAATGCAACAATTTCCTATCATTTTGGATTTCAGCAGTGGTAATCAAGATTTTGTATTCATTGCCCATGATCTTTGCAGTAATGAAATGAGATAAAACTTGTCTTAAATAATAGGTCTTTCCAATTTCCATCCCTTGGTTTTGTTATTGAGATTTATTAAACTACCAATCACACCTTAGTATGCAATGGGTACACCGAAGATGTGTGGAAGGTCAATTAGGATAAATTTTGGTTGATTTTTAGGATCTTGGCCATAATCTTCATTTTAAATAAACATACCCTAAAACCCTATCAAAACCTTATTTTCAGACTACATCTCGCCAAATTGGAGAAGTAAAAATTCAACACTAGGGAGGAAGAGTTGAAAAAATGACAAAAAAATGATGAACGATTGAGATTCATTTAATCGTCTTGCATTGATACAGATGCAAGATAGTCGTAGATACACTTTTACATGTCACCTCGTTCATAGAAGGAGCACCTTCTTCTCAACCGTTGAGAATGCATGATGGAAACTGAAAAATAAAACCTCGAAAGCATGAGCCCACAGGAATCAAACACGAAACCTCATTGTTTTCTTAATTCTTTTGTTTTGTTGTTAGATCGGCTAGATCTGGCACAAAATCATTGATTTTCCTCCAAATTTATAGTCGTCTCCACTGAAAAATAACCTACTAAACCTTTTCTCTTTGCAATAGAAGATGCTCTTCCCAAATTGTCTGTAACATCTAACAAGCTCTTGGCAAAGCTTTGCAATGCAATGGATAATACCTATAATGTGAACCCACAAGTGATCCTCGAATAGACGACACAGGAGATGCTTCGACCAATACTATAACTGTGTGCCTAAGATGAGCCCTCATGATTAGACCCCTTGCTTGAGGGCACTTCGTTGTACTTGTAGCTGCTCAGTAAAGTTGCAAAATTTCTTAGTGCATTGACATGTTCACTACGAATCTTGCCATTAATGAGTAATTATAGAGAAGTGCTAGTAATGGTGTGCAAGTAGGAGAAATATTCAAAATTTTATTGTGCTCTATCCCAACAGGATTCTGCAATTAACGAGTAACTATAGAGGAGCGCTAGTAATGGTGTGCAAGTAGGAGAAATATTTGAAATTCTACTACAATCTATCCCAATGGGATTCCACTCAGCAAAATAGTTTCCAGAAACAATGGCATTAGATGCTTGTACTTGTAGATGACTAGCCACACCAAAAGGGACCCGCAATGAGTTAATACCATCAACGGTTGACAGACATGATAAATGGAAAAATAATCAAAAAACATAACCGACAGTGACGGATGGTTAGATGTATTTTTATGGTCCCTCTTCTATTATCCAATATTGCACACCGTTAATGTTGAAGATACGCTGGAGAGACTCCATAGAGGGAATTCCTTCGGCGTAAAAATATAAGTACATGAGCCAAATGAATATTGGACAATAAATTGTCCTCATACTCTAGAGGATAGTATTAACCTTACTAGTAATCAAGTTGGGGCAAGTGTACAAACAACTACTCTCCAAGGACATAAGTCAGACATAACCAAAGATAATCATCACTAGGTGTAGAGCTTTCAATTCCTAATTATATCAAAGTATCGCAACTGAAGCTAATTACATCACAAGGAGGAGAAATGTTTAAGAATTACAAATCTGCAAGGTTGATTTGGGATCTTGGTAACTTCAAGAGCACCTTAACTTGTGATTGCTTGAGGACAAACAATATTAGGAAGGGTGAACTGTCATGCCCTTGCCATAAATCACAACCCCCCTATTGCAACCTATCCTAGATTAATGACAATCACTAACCAAAAATCACAAATGCCCCCAAAAAAAATCATCACAACCCATCCTAGATTAAAGATAATCACTGACCAAAGACATAAGGAAGTGACGACCAAGGAGATATGAAAGTGGCGACTCTTCAAGGGGTTCAATGAGAATTAATTAAGGAAGATAAGGTTGTGATCCCATAAGAAAATTAATAATTAATAATTAAAATAATTTAAGGGGGCAGTGCTTGGTTGTGGAAGGTTATGTCCCTTGTTTATATTAGCAATGAATGGATGTGACTCTCCCCACCATGGAAGATATAAAAAGGGGAACAAATGAGTGGGGAGAGGCATGAAGTGGATCAGATTTTATATTAAAAAATATGAAGGAAATTGAGTCATAAAAGCAGAAATAAATATTGTCTTCAACACTAACAATATTGTGAGATATGTTTTAGAATAATATTAGATTACAAGTAAATAGATGCATAGATATACCTTGCAAAAATTAAGTGATTGCTAACCATGTTTCCCTTTAAGAGTATTTAATATAAAATTCATATACCTAATTTCTATAAGTAATTGGTTTTGAATTTATTAGAAATGGCTTGCAAATAGGAAGGACAATCAGCCTTTTGAATTCACAAGAGGTGAAGTGTCGTACTTTCCTTCATCAAGCACACCACCCCGAGATGCAGGCTCACGGGATGGGAGGTGTATGAGTGCTCTTGGGCTTGTTGAGAAGGAAGTCTTCATGCATCTTATCAAGCATGCCACCCCAAGATGGATGGATTGGAGATCCTACCATGCTCATGGGCTAGGAGGTGAATAAGTGCCCGTGGGCTTGATCAATGAGGATGATGCACCTCCAAGGTGGACTGAGGGATAGAGTGGACTTAAGATCCTACCATGTTCATGGGCTAGGAGGCAGATTAGTGCTCCTATACTTGAAGTTCTTCTCAAGTATGCCACCCGAAGATGGATGGACAAGGATCCACCCATGCTCTTGCTATACAAGGACAACCATCTTTGAGATTGTGGTTTGTGAACATTTCCAACAAATTCCTAATACAATTACTATAGGAATATGCCTTGGAATAATTATTAATGCTATTGATGTATATTAATTTAAATATGAATGGTGTTTATGTGGATTTATATGTTATCAAGAAATATTGGGATTTAATGTTAGTGCTTGTAAATTGAGATGTTATCATATATTCTTACTTCTTAATGATTTAATATTATTGTAGGACCTAAACCAGGATTATCTTAAATCATATATTACATTTGATAATGTTTTTATAAAGTTAGGTTTGTAAATGAATTACCCCCTTAGACTTAAGCTGGAATTGTTATTCTAGCGTAGAAATTAGGAAGATCCCAAGAAGGGACATTACAATAATGAGGCTTTACTCTCTCCAAAACTAGTTAAGAGAGCCTTGTAGCCTGCATAAGACATAAGATTCATCAAGCACAAGCTACATAAAAGATAAAGTCTAAAAGTGTGGATAATGAATGTAAACTTATTTTTTGATTCAATATAAAGGAGTTGCCCCTTTGGTAGCAGCTTACATATCAAAAAAATTAAATTTAAATTAAATTAATTATTAAATTAAAATTAAAAATAATTTTTAAATACTTGGAGGGAAATTTAGGAACCAAGGGCCAAATTTGAAAAGGTATATCAAGGAGGCACTTATCCTCATTTTATTATCATGAATTCATTTGGTCTCTTCAATTTTAGAGTTATGCTCATTTGTCCATCCAAGGATGAAAACCCTTGGCTGATTTCTAAGGAATAGGAGGAAATAAACCCTCTTGGCTCTACATTTCAAGAGGCTAGGATAAAACCCTTTCCTCTTACATTGGAAATTCCTTTCAAGGATTGCATTGTGGACTAAATTGAAGAATTTATAGTCATTTTCAGGTCAAGCAAATTGGTTTTCATAAGAAAATTGAACTAGAATTTTAGAGTTGAATTTGCATCATCACTTTGGAGTACCCCTGAAGGATTGTGAAGCTGGATTGCATCACCCTTTGAGCACCATATTCACCCAACTGATCATTGTACTTCTAGGGTGGATTTTCATACCATGTGGAGCTACAATTTGCATATATACTGCATCCTACTAGGTGCCACCTCTGGAGACTATCCACTCATCATTATCACAACTGGATATTGAAGCCAAAGTGCAGGGGTTGATTGTTGTATTTCAAGACAGAACCATTATCATTTGACTGTGAATCTAGTGCAAGTTAGGGTGTTTCTATCCACTATTGTTAGAGAAATTAAGGGTAGAAAACATACTAATTGGAAGGTTCCAACAGCTGGTAATAATCATTTTCTGATCACCTCCCTTTGTTGATTACCACACATTTCGAGGGTCAAATCAAGCTATCTGCAATCCCAATAGTGCACTATTGTGGAGGTTAGTAACAAGTTGAAAAGTCCTATACCATTGCACTGAGTATATCAAACCTTGTATCAGCAATCCAAGGAAAATTTTGATCATACACTACTACATCAAGCATACGTAAATTTCTTATCCTCTTAGGGGTCAACAAAATACCAGTTGTATGTGAGTAGGATAGTGATTTGTAATTCTAAAATTCAACTTATTTTGGACAGTAAATTCAAATTGGATTTCTCTTGAAAATGAAGTAATCAAAGTGGTGAATTTGAAGTGTAATTGGTTGTTCATGAAGTCTTGATTTGTACCATTCATAGCCAACATTATTGCTAGTCTCAATTGCTCTTTGTTTGCATATTTTGGGTTCAATTACTCAAAAAATAATAATCCAAAAAATCTGTATTTGGGACCAAAGATGGAAGACTTGCCAAGTCATAAAAAACTTGAAATTTTTTCCCTTAAATGATTTTTTTCGATGTTAACTCGCCAATTTTTTCAAGGCAACTTTTTATGAGTTTTTTAGCGAGTACTCGCGAGTCTAACGAAAAAACTCGCCAACACAAGAACAAAAGGCAGAAAACATCTTTTTTGAGCTTCATTTCATTTCAAAAAGCACTCAAACTATTTGTGGAGACCAAACCCCACACCCCCCAAGCAAGAAGAGACCATTTTCAATGATCTACCAACGAGAAGAGTGGATTCAAACGCCATTTTGTGCAGATTTCAAGGCAAATTTGAATCACAGGTAGGGTTTTAGTTTTTCTTTTTTCTTTTTGATTAATCATTTTTTTCATTCTTGTTGCAAAATATTCAATCCAAATTGAAAAAAAACTCCATAGAGCACAAAGAAACAAGCTTTTTGCATTTAGAATCCAAAAAACAAGATTCATCACCTTTTTTTTTTCATTTTTTTCACTATTTTTTTATTTTTTCAGACCTAGGTTCATTTTTTGTGTAGAATATTTAGATTAGTTAATTTATAATTCATTTAACACATTTGTATCAATTTAAATCAAATTTAGAGATATTTTTTAGTGATTTAGGTTGTTTTAAAAAAAAATGTATTAAAAATCTAATATGTTGTACATTTTTTTGTATGTGTAGGTTGAATACGCACTATAATGGCTTCTGGTGCTTCAACCTTAGGCTCTTCCCCATTGATTCCCGCACCATCATGGGTTCTAGGCATTCGTCCTCCAGGAGCTAGAGACCATGCATGGAAGTATGTTGTAAGAGAGTCGATACTTGGATCAGTTGTTTGCAATGAGTGTAAGAATGTATATCATGGAGGCATAAATCACCTCAAATACCATCTTGCAGACATTCCTCAGCATGATGCCAAGCCTTGTGAATAGGGAAAAGAAGAGATTAGAAGAGAGATGTTTGTCCTACATTTTTTTTTTTTTTTGGTCCTACTTTTAGCTGTCAAGGAAAGAAAAATGCAAAGGGAGAGGACAAAAGTAGCCATAGCAGCAACCATAGCTAGTGGACATGGTCAGGAGCCTGTGAAAGTGGAGATAGATTCAGATGAGGAGGCAGATATTGGCATTGTGGGCTCTCTTTGTGGTCCATGGATTTGCACTCTTGGCACAGCCACAGCCATAGTGTCCTCTAGACCCCCCCTTTCCTCTACTTCGAGTAGAGTGCCACCACCGCCTACATCTTCACACACACCAAAGAGTTTTTTGTGTTGTGAAACACACCAGGACTACAGATGTCATTGGAGGCTATAGGGTGGAGTAAGGAGGTGCATCAACATGTCAACATGGCATGTGTAGACTTCTAGTATTTCAATAACATACCATTCAATGTGGCGAGTAGTCCCTATTGGCACAATTTGATTACCAAATTGATAGTTGCAAAAGGCCACAAGCCACCTTCTCGCAAAGACTTGAGTGGGAGGTTAGTCAACTTAACTTTTATGCTAAGTTTAAGTTCTTTAATTTAAATTAATTTATGTTGAATTCAAGCTATTTTTTAATTTAAAAATTACAATTTTATACTTATTTAATTATTTTACTTTGTACTTGTAGGTTTCTCACAAATGCAACTGAAAGGGAAATGCATGTAGTGGAAGAACAAAAGAATAAATGGAAGAAATATGGATGCACCATTCTTTCCAATCGGTGGACAGATGGGAGAAACCGCAACATCCTTAATTTTTTGGTTGCTTCCAAAGTTGAAGTTTTGTTTTGCAAATCAGTGGATGCCTCCAACAAGATAAAAACTACAAAAACATTGTGTAAATTGTTGAAGTTTTCACAGAGGTGGGGATTGATAATGTGGTGCAAGTCATCATGGATAATGCAACAGCGTATGTGGCAGCTGGGAGAATGCTTGAGATTAGACATCCATCAATCTTTTGGTCACCTTGTGTGGCCCATTGCCTTGACCTTCTTTTGGAGGACATAGGAAAACTTGTTTGGATGGCACTGATTTTAGATGATGCAAGGGGCATCACAAAATTTATCTACAATCACCCTTGAGTTCTTAATTTGATGAGAGATCATACGCAAGGGAAAGAGTTGGTGAGATCGAGTGCCACAAGGTTTACAACAGTTTTCCTAATGTTGCAAAGCATTTTGGGTTGTTTGACATCTTTAAAACAAATGTTCATGAGTCAAGCATGGAATGAATCCACATATTCAAAGAATCCCAACGGAGAAAGAGTTTTCACAATAGTATTCGACACCTTGTTTGCACAAAGAGCTACAAAAATCATGAAGGTAACTTCAAAACTTTGATTTCAATTTTTAAACTCAAATTGTCTTGATGTATACAGCATCGATCACTTTACTTCCGCCCATATCAAAATCAATTAAATCATATCCTTACAGTTATTTAATTGATGGAAACGATTTAATGAAAAGACATGTCACTTGATAAAAGATGATTAATATTCATTTAATATAATTGGCTCGATTTCCTTAAAGGCGCAATTATTTATGGAGGTTGACTTCTTGCTTGTAAAGGACATGCCTCTTGAATGAGGCCGACATGTTGCTTTTTGGAGACTTGCGTCTCTCCCTCCACTTTGTATATATACACCTTCATTGCATTCCATTTGACATCGATTCATTCATAGTTCAAGCAATACACTTCATTACTACTTGGTGTGAATTTGTATACAAGGCAGATTGAGTTATATGCAAGATTAGTTTGGAATTGTTGAAGGGTGTTGAAGGTTGAGAGTTCATCAGGAAATTGTCTCCTTATAATTATGTGTTGCATCATACTTTGATGCTTGTATTTAGGAGTTCATATTGGCCTCTTGTAAGGAGATCTTTGTTGTTGAAATTCAATATATAAGTGATATATTGTTGTAGGTTTTTCTCCCTCAAGTGGAGGGTTTTCCCAAGGTATCTATTGTGTCCTTGTGTTTATTTTGAATTATTTTTTTGTGCATTACATCTGATCATAAAATTAACATGGTATTAGAGCAGGTGTGAAGAAGATCATGATCATATTTCTTATTACAGCGATACTCTTTAATCTCTTTCTCATTGTTGATTACTTCTATCTCTTCGTCAAGATGGTGAACGGTCTTAAGATTGAGGATAGACTTGAGGGAGCATCAAATTTCACTTCATGCAAATTCAAAATTATTCTCACCTTGGAGTAAAATGAATTGGTTGAGTTTGTGGAGAGAAAATTTCCTGAACCTACAGATGAGGAAGAGAAAGTTCAATGGAGGAAGAAAGATATCAAGGCAAAGAAGATGTTAGTTGATTCCATGAAGGATCATATTGTTTCTATTGTCTCTAAGTTGAAGACAGAAAGAGATATGTTCAAAACCTTGGAGGAGATGTACAAAATCAACAACACCAGTCAGGCTCTTGCACTGAAGCAACAACTACATCATGTGAAGATGGCAAAAGGAGAAATGGTTGTTGCTTACTTCATGAAGATTTCTGAGTTGAGAGATTAGATCTCTACAATTGGTCATGTGATTGATGATAAGGACTTGACCATGCTTGCTCTTAATGGTCTTCCTTCATCTTGGGAGTCTTATATTCAAGGAATCAGTGCAAGATCAAAACTTCCCAAGTTTGATCGATTGAGGGCGGATTACATTCAAGAGGAGTCTAGATTGGCTACTAGAGGAATTGGTCAAAGCTTTACTAATGAAGACATTTGTGTACTCACCTCTCAATCCCTGAAGAAGAAAGGAAAAAATGGGAAGAAAAGATATTTCAAGAGGAATAGAGATAATGGAGCTTATGGTGCTCCCACATTCAAGAAGAAGAGGGACCTCTCCAAAGTCCAATGCTTTAGATGTGACAAGTATGGTCACTTTGCTAAAGAATTTCCAACCAGGCCTAGCAGCAAGCTGCCATTGTTGATGTTGATGAAGTCTCTCCGCAAAAGCATTCATGTGAATACTTATTCTATTTGGAATTCTCAAGCAATGTAACTACCGACACCATCACTTGGTTGATTGATAGTGATGCCTCTCGCCACATTACTAGATTCAGGGAGCATTTAACAAACTTGGTGGAGACAGACTCTAGTGAACAAGTTATTATTGGAGATGACGCTAGTTACTCGGTGAAAGGAATTGGGACCCCCACTCTCCACTTGGATTTCGGCATCTCCCTGTAGTTGTGTGATGTTCTATATGTTCCAGGCATCAAGTGAAACTTTGTTTCCATTTCAACCTTGGAAGACAAGGGATACCAAGTAGCATTCTCTAAAGGAAAAGTTCTTGTGTGGACAAAGAATTCCAACTTCAAGACTCCTCGGGTGATTGGAGTTAGACATTAGAGTCTCTACAAGCTATGCACTCATCCACTTCAAGAACTAGTACATGATTCTTCAAGCTTGTGTGATCTTTGACATTAAAGATTGGATCACCTTCATTTCCGAGCTCTACCTATCATGGAAAGATGGTCATGGGCCTTCCAAAGTTCAACCAGGAACACGAAGGTACTTGCAGCGGTTACGCTTTGGGTAAGAATACTAAAGGTCCATTTCATAGTAGAGAAAATAGATCCAAATGTATTCTAGATTTTATTCATTCTGATTTATGTGGTCCAATGTTTGTTGCTTCTTCAAGTGGTTTCTTGTATTACATTCTTTTTATTGATGACTACTCTAGAAAGACTTGGATTTATTTCTTGAAATCTAAAGAATCTGAGGAGGTATTAGAAAGGTTCAAGGAATTCAAAGCTCAGGTGGAGAATTTGTCCAAGAAGAGGATCAAAGTCCTAAGATCTAATAATGGAGGAGAGTACACTTCAGGAAACTTTTGAAACTATTGCATTGAAGTTGGGATTAAGAGGGAGTTCAATGTCCCTTATAATCCTCAACAAAATAGTGTTGCAAAGAGGAAGACCAGATCGATTGTGGAAGCAGCAAAAGCCATGATTCATGACCAAGATCTGCAAACCTTCCTATGGGTAGAAGCATCTGGGACAGCAGTCTATGTTTAGAATAGAATTCCTCACCAAATCCTGGAGAACATGACTCCTAAAGAATATTTTAATGGGAAGAAGCTAGAAGTGATTCATTTGAGGATCTTTGGATGTTCGGTGTATGTTCATGTACCAAAGGAAAAGAGAACAAAGTTGGATCCTTCTCACAAGAAGTGGATATTTGTACGTTATAGTGAAACATCAAAAGCATATAGAATCTACATTTCAAGCCAAAATTTGATTGAGATCAGTAGAGATGTTTCATTCAGAAGATCCAAAGGTACTCATATGGAGATTGATAATGAAGAGTCTCCTTAGGATATGGAAGTTGACCACGCTCCTGAGATTCATAGGGATACTTCAGAACCAAAAGAAGATGATGATACAGTTGAACCCTTGGAACCTACTGATGGGCCTACCAATATTGTGATTGGGAGAAAAAGACCTCTTTGGGCTAGGAAAAAAATACAGGAGGCAGAAAGGTTTGTAGCTCCAAGAGGAACCTTCAGGGAAAGTAAGAGACCTCACAAGTTCTCCAGTTATGTTGCTTTGATGAGTCAAATTATTGAGTTTGATCCTTCCAATGTTGAGGAAGCTTCTAGTCAATCAGTTTGGAGAGATGCTATGACAGAGGAGTATCATTCAATTCTCAAGAATGACGTTTGGGACATCGTTCCTAGACCCAAAGGAAAATATGTGGTATCTTCAAAATGGCTCTTCAAGATCAAGCATGTCATTGATGGGAGCATTGAGAAGCGCAAGGAAAGATTCGTGGCTAGGGGGTTTTCACAAAAAGAGGGAGTTGACTATGAAGAAGCATTTTCTCTTGTTGCTTGCTACACTTCTATCAGAACCATCATTGCCATTGCTACATCTAGAGGATGGAAGATTCATCAGATGGATGTGAAGACAACATTTCTAAATGGTGTAATTGAGGAAGAAGTTTATATTGAGCAACTTGATGGATTCGAGGTACATGGGAAGGAGTCTCATGTTTGCAAGCTGAAGAAGGCCTTGTATGGTCTTAAGTAGGCTCCCCGTGCTTGGTACAAAAGGATTGATCATTACCTGTCAAGCTTGGGCTTCTCCAAGAATGATGTTGATTCTAACCTGTATTTCAAGGTAATTGATGGTGAAGCATTGATTTTGGTTTTGAATGTTGATGATTTGGTTCTTACTGGAGAAGAACACCTCATTTTCAAATGTAAGAAGGATTTGGCTTCTAAGTTTGAAATGAAGGACCTTGGTCTCATGCATTACTTTCTTGGCTTAGAAGTTTGGAAAAAGCTAGAGGAGATGATTCTAAGTCAAGGGAAGTATATTATTGATATACTTAAGAGGTTTTGTATGATGGATTGAAAATCCATGTCTACGCCCATGGAGACCAACTTGCATAAGTTGAAAGAGGTTGTAGCTAACTTAGATCTGTTGGATCCTACGTTATACAGGTAGTTGATTGGATCATTGATGTATCTAGTCAATACTAGAATGGATATCTACTATGCAGTGAGTATGCTCAGTTAGTTCATGTGTAAACCCAAGTAGATTCATCTAGTTGCAGCAAAACATATCTTGAGATACTTGTGTGGCACAGTTGGATATGGGCTGACATATTCTTTAGGTGTGGATTTGAAGTTGCATGGTTATACTGATTCTGATTGGGCAGGGTGTGTCACTGATTGGAAGAGCACCTTTGGATGTTGCTTCAGTTTGGGTTCTGCTATGATATCCCGGTGTAGTAGGAAGCAGTCATTTTTAGCATTGAGTACAATAGAGGCAGAGTATATTGCAACTTATGTTGCAGCTCGGGAAGTAGTGTGGCTTTGGAAGCTCCTTGCAGGATTATTTAGGCAATCAATGGATCCTACGATCATTCATTTTGATAACTAGAGTTGTGTGAAGCTTTCTATCAATCATGTGTTTCATGACAGAACCAAGCATGTTGAGATCAAAAACCATTATATCAGAGATATGGTATTGAGGAAAGCTATACAGTTAAGGTATATCAGCACTGATGAGCAGACGGAATAAATTCTCACCAAGCCTCTCTCCAAGATAAAGTTTGTGTACTTTTGAGACAAGCTTGGTATGGTGGAGAATCAAGCCCTAGCTGAGAAGGAGTCTCAATATTAGTGATCCTCTTTAATGCATTTCTCTTTGAGAGAGATTTTAGGTGCAAGCCCTTGTAAATGCATTTCTCTTTGAGATTTGAGGTGAAATCCCTTGTTTCCACCCTATGGGAGAGCCATGGCGGATCTCATGTGTGTGACTCCATGACAACATCACGTGAGAGAGTCTGTGATTATTTTCATGTACTTGTGTTTCACCCTCTGGGAGAGCCATGGTGAACATCACAATGAGGTGACAAATCATGATATCTTTCTTTTCCACATATGGGTGTAGCCATTGTGGTAGACATCATTATGAGGTGATATGTCTTGTGCAGCTGAAAGTATTCTCCCTAGAAAATAGGGAGTGTTGATGTATACAGTGTCGGTCGCTTTACTACAACCCAGATCGAAATCAATTAAATCGTAGCCTTATGGCTATTTAATTGATGGAATCAATTTAATGAAAAGACACGTCACTTGATAAAAGATTATTATTATTCATTTAATATAATTGGCTTGATTTCCTTAGAGGCGCGATTATTTATGGAGGGTGAATTCTTGCTTGTAAAGGACATGCCTCTTGAATGAGGATGACATGTTTCTTTTTGGAGAGTCATGTCTCTCCCTCCACTTTGTATATATACACCTTCATTGCATTCCATTTGGCATCGATTCATTCATAGTTCAAGAAATACACTTCATTACTACTTGGTGTGAATTCATATACAAGGCAGATCGAGTTATATGCAAGATCAGTTTGGCATTGTTGAAGGTTGTTGAAGGTTGAGAGTTCATTAGAGAATTTTCTCCTTATAATTATGTGTTGCATCATACTTTGATGCTTGTATTTAGGCCTTCATATTGACCTTTTGTAAGGAGATATTTGTTGTTGAAATTCAATATATAAGTGATATATTGTTGTTGGGTTTTTCTCCCTCAAGTGGAGGGTTTTCCCAAAGTATCTACTATGTCTTTGTGTTGATTTTGAATTAATTTCCGTGCATTACATCTGATCATAAAATTAACAAGTTGAATATAAATATTTTTTTTTAATTTAACTTTAAGCCTTTCATAATATATTTCTAACTTTGATCTTTTTGTATTTTTAATCTAGGTGTCGGAGCCCTTGGTTAGTGTCCTCTTCTCGGTAGATGGGGATCAAAACCCAATGGGATATATTTATGAGGCCATGGATAGGGCCAAGGAGGCTATCAAAAGTTATTACATGGGGGAAAGCCTCAAATTTGATCCCATATGGGAGATTGTTGACAGGAGGTGGAACAATCAACTCCACCAACCCATCCATGCAGCAAGGTACTTCCTCAACCCTAAGTATCTCTTTTCAGAGAGCTTCTTTGATCCTAATGGAGAGACTATGGAGGGGATCATAGCATCCATTCAGAGGATGGAATCCAAGGTTGCAATGATAGACCTCATTTTCAGTGAGTTGGATATCTATAGGGAAGCAAGGGGTAATCTCTTTTCTTCGGAGCTAGCTATTAGAGGAAGAACCACTTAGCCACCAGGTATAAAATTGGGAGTCTTTAACTTTTAAGTTTATTTCACATGCATCTTATAATTTGATAAAATGTAATTTGAGTCTTTGACTTTGTTTTCTAACTCCTCAATATTTATTTATTTTGTAGAGGTTTGGTGGAAAACTTGGGGTGGAAATACCCCACATCTACAAAGAATTGCCCTCTACATACTATGTCAGCCATGTAGTGCATCTAGTTCTAAGCGCAATTGGAACTTGTTCTAGGCCATTCACATGAAGAAGAGGAACAAGTTAGCACAAAAGTGCCACAATGACCTTGTCTTTGTGCAATACAACCTTCGGTTGCACACAAAGAGAGTAGAAGAAAAATCATTGGATCCTATTGATTTAGATGAGATATATCCTTACAGTGATTGGACAGAGTGAGATGAACAGCCTCCATTTTTACCATAAACAAGATCCTTGACTTCGAGACACAGGAAATGGAGGATGTGGGTGAATCAAAAGATGTAGGGTTGGAAGGATGGTGGTCAAGCTTGAGCCATAGCCTTCCATGCCAACTGAGGAGCCAGCAGTAGTAGCACTGTTGTCGCCACCACACACATGCAGTAGGACTAGAGGACCCACCCTTTCCCTAGTTGTTGCTAGACTAGGGAAGAGGAAAGTCTAAAATGTTGTATTTAGTTACTATTTAGTATTTACTTCTAGTTTTATTATTTTCATGTATCATACTTTCAGGCTATTCGCCATCGGGATTCTGCATGAGAATGTGATTTTGTAATCAATTTGCATTAAAGTCAATCAAAATTAATAGAAAACACTTTTTTACTCATTTATGCTCACTAGATTCATCTTGTCATTGAGTTTTGCAAAAAAAAAGTGTTTCTAATAAAATTTAAGCAATTTTTTAAGTTCCCAAGTTTTTTGCCAAGTTTTTGTTGACTCTCCAATTTTGGGCTTGGCAAGTTTTTTGCTGAGCCAAGTCTTCCATCTTTGTTTGGGACATTACATGCTTGTGGAGGTGTAGACCTTCAATCCTTACTTACCACAGAAATGAAAATAGAAGTTTCCTTTATGTTATTTTACTTTCAATTTCGGTATTTTATGGTTACTTACTTAGACTAATGTGGTTTTCTTCTTTTACAAAGCTACAAAATCTCAAATTTATGCTAAGCAAAGACAACACTAAGAGATGGGAATAAAAGTGAAACTAGTCTAGGAAATGAAAGGGTAGAGGGATAGAAAAATCATGTCTCATTCAGCAGCTGATGAAGACAAAAAAAGGTTGGAGGATGATTATGACATGCTTTAGAATGGTTCTAAAATAGCTTCCAATGAGTGCAATGAATCTTGGATATGAAGCAAACTCTCTCAACCTACAGTCATGCTCCCAACCACCTAGGCACACTAGTGTCCCTAGTAGCAGAAATGACCAAAATGATACTCGTGATCTAAAACTTGCACTAGTAACCCACAAGACACGCTTCCAACCTAGAGGTCAGTCTCCCACCCTCAAAAAACTACTAGTTTTTTTTGCTCAAATACCTCTATGACTTTCTAGAGCTATCTGCCTAATTTTTCTCTTTGTCATGGTACATACAAATTCTAGAGAGGTATCACCTATACCAAGATATCCATTCAAACTATGACAAGGGGTGGAAAAATGGTTATGTCGGTTTTGGATATTTCCTTAGGAAATCCCCTAAGATGGCATGTTTCAGCATTAGAGTGGTAGAAATGTTGGGAGAGTGTGATGCCCTAAGAGTGCAAGTGTAATAATAGTGGTGGGTGCAAGAGGTGTGAAGGAAAAACCATAGGAAGCTTGTTCGCATGTGTGTAATGTTTTGAAATGGAGGAAATAAGGTGATGAACTCAAAGGGAGCCACCTGGAGCATACACCTATAGTTGGGAAGATCCTGCACCTCCGACTTAAGAAGCTAAACTTAGCCAGCGAACGAAAGCCATCGGTGAGTCCAATGGTTTAACTTAGCATGAAACTTGTCCAGAATAGTTTTCCAAGAGCCCTTAGGAAGGGTACTAGAAGAGATAGGCATGCCAAGATAAATCAAAGGAAGAGAAACAATCTGAAACGTCAAAATACACACAATCCTTTGTTGAATGAGCCTTAGAGTATTAAAGAATAAAATGGAAGATTTCTCCTCATTAATCATTTTCCTAGAAGCCGCAAGATCAATGTCCAAAACCTTGCATAAATTAGTGGCCTCTCTGACTTTAGCCATGTCCATCAAAGCAATATCATCCATAAATTGTAGGTGCGACTGGGGAGATAAACCGTTTCCCCAAACCCAACCTTGGATAAGACCCAGCACCACTTTTCTCTTGATCAGCCTCCCCAAGCCTTCAGCCAAAAGAATGAATAAATAGGGAGAAAGAGGATCCCCTTGGCGAAGACCTCACGAAGCCCCAAATAAAGAATATGATTCACCATTTATCAACACTAAGAAAGAATTGGTTGTGACACAACTCATAACCCAACTTACCCACTACTTAGCAAAACCAAAAGTAGTAAGAAATTTGCACAAGAAGGACCACTTGACTCTATCATAAGCCTTTTCCATATCCAGCTTGATGAACATATATTTTTCTTTAGAGGTTGCCATGGAATGAATAATTTTAGTGGCAATGACCACACCATCCAATATTTTCCTATCAGCCATGAAACCACCATGTTCTCAAAAATAAGCTTGTTGAGCCACCACTTCAACCTCTCAGCCATCAGCTTGGATAGAATTTTATAGACCACATTGCAAAGATAGCTAGGTCGAAACAAACTCATCCAATCGGCACCCTCACATTTACGGATGAGAGCCAAAAAGGTGGAGTTCATAGCCCACAGCATCTACTTGTTCCTCTGAGATTCACGAACGACCTCTAAAAGGTCCAAATTTATAATATCCCATAACTCCTAAAAGAATTCAATCAAAAGGCCATTAGGACTAGGAGATTTCCCCATCTTCATCTGAAAGACAGTATCCTCCAATTCCTCGAGGAATATGCAACCCAAGATTTGCTCATTCATTTCCACAACTTAACCAGAGAAAGAATATAGGACAAAACTTGATTTTATTTATCCTCCACATCCCGAGAATCCTCCCTAAACAAGTAAGAAAAGAATTGTGAATCTTCTTTGGAAATATCACTTAAAGAGGTTAAATGCTCACCTCTATCATTCACAAGATAAGGTATTGAATTGTCGCATCTCCTAGCCTTCACAAAATTGAAAAAGAAGGTAGTGTTTTTGTCCCCCTCTTGTAACCACTCTACCCAAGCCTTTTGTTTCCAGTAAATCTCCTCTCTCAACTCACACTCCTCCAAAGCTTTCAAGGCCCTCGCCTCCTCCTTGAGACAATCCTCTGAAAGGATGAACTCCCTAATCTCATGGGTGATAGCATCTAGACTAACCTGAGTAGCAACCTTAGCCTAGAAGATATTACCAAAACACTGCATGTTCCACCTATTGAGATGGTACTTCACATATTGTAGTTGTTTGACAAAAGAATACATGGCAGTGCCAAAAGCAGGTCTCCCCAAATGCCACCATTCATCTGCATGCCCCTACAGAGAGGGATCACGCAACCACATAAGTTGAAATTTAAAAGAGGGAGATCAAATAACACAAGCCAAAGAAGCCAATAATTTAATCGGTCAATGATCCAAGCCCCTCCAATCAAGAATCTCAGAGAAAGCAGACCAAGATCCACCTATCCAGAAACAAGAGACCAGGAACCTGACAAGCCTCTCAACAATACCATCTTCTCCCAGTCTCTTGTTGTTCCACATAAACTGACCATTTCTAGGCTTAATGTAAGCAAGATTCAAGTTGGCGATATTATCATGGAGAAGAAAAGTAGAAGGCTCCAATCTCAAAACTCCACCCCTCTTTTCATCCAAATCAGTAATGGCATTGAAATCACCTGCAATAATCCAAGGATAGAGAGGCACAAAACTTTGAATGAAACGGATGTGAGACCATAGACGTTGCTTACCAAGAAAATCAGTAGGAGCATAGATGTTGGAAAGAAGAGTAGTTTCTCCCATTTCCAGGCTCAAAGCAACCATTGAAATAGAAGACTTACAATACATTCTCCAAAGAGGGTGAATCTTCAATGGATTCCATTAACAAGCCACACCCCCTACATTATCTTGGGCCCCAATGCATTGGCATTGACCCCACCCCCAAAGTTTAGGCACCAAACCATACATATTCTCAATAGACAACTTAATTTCCTGTATGAAAAGCACATTAGGAGAATGATTTGTCACTAGATCACAAACATCTTTTTGTCAAGGACCACTGTTAAATCCCCTTACATTTCATGAGAGGATGATCATTTCTAAGGGTTAGAAAAATGAGGGTCAAGAGTCTTAACAAATCCTGACTCCACCAATGTCTCCCCCATCATCTTGATTTTCTCTAAATCCTTCTTTCTCCCAACCTTGGAAGCCTTCTCAATAACCTCTTTTCTAAGACTTTTCTGGTGAAGCCCCAAAGAAGGAGAAGCCTTGTTTCCTTTTTCCATGTTGGATCCAAACTTCACCAATGGGAGAGAAATTTCCCCACCACTCTTCTCCATAGCCCCTAGATCCTCTGGCACCACTAACTCCACTAGACTAAGATCAATGTCCATTTGCATTGATGCAACCACAACCTATGAATTCTAAAGATTGTCATAAAAATGCCTTCCTGAACCATCTCTACAACACCTTGATCTAGAACCATCATCCCCAGATTCACTTCCTACTGGCTAAGGTTATCCAACACCTCAAATCTATTAAAAGTATCCCCTTCTTGTCGCTCCTTAAAAGTCCTCTTCTGATTACAGTTCCTATTATGGGCATTAACACGAATGAAACCCTTTATGCCTGCAACATCACCATGAATGGGAGTTCTTCCTCTGTCAACCTTAGGAGGGTTGCGAGGAGGTTGGGAAGGCGCAGACTCAAAAGGTTTGGCCTTGGGACATCTTCGCTGCAAATGACCATATTCATGACACAGCCAACAACAGAAAGGCAAAGTCTCATAATCAAGTTACTACATCCAAGAAGACGTACCCACACGAATTCCCATAGATTCTAGAAGAGGGTTACTCAAATCAATCTTAACACAAATACAAGCAAAATTCATTACCTTTCTATCTTGTGTTTGTTGAGAAGGACCCACTAGTTTCCCTAGAAGCAATGCCACCATTTGCAAAATATCATTGCACCAGACTTAACCGAAAACCAAGGAAGATGCACCCACACTGGAACATGATTCAAGAGCTCCTTCGCAAGATTAAAACCAGTGTGCCATGGCTTTATTAATAGACCAATCTGGTTGAGGAAATAAGGCCCACCCTTAAAAACTCTATTGCGACTAGCCATACAGTTGAAAATGACCATAAAATAACTATTTTCCAGTAGCATCACTTCCATTTCGCCCTTTAGATTCCAAGTCACCTAAGCCCATGACTCCAAAAATTGAAGCGATACATGCATTCCCATGAATTTGTATATCAAGGAATGTTTAGAGAAATACTCAATGTCCTCCACAATTGATTTTGGTTGAATCACTAGAACCGGCCTATCTTTGCTTCTTTCCAGGAAACCGTTAATTTTTCAGGATTTGAGGACCTCCAGACGGAGCAAACCCACCCATCCCAAAATCATTAAATAGCAATTTTTTCTCATTAACCCTCTTTGATGGAGATGTAGATTTTACTCCAAATGCAGCACAAAAATCCAAAGAAGATTTTAACCTCGATGCTTCCCCTAGTTCCATCACCAAGAGAAAACTAGACCACACCCTTATACCTCCCCGCTACATTGTGCCAAACCCCACATGAATAGCAACCAGAAACAAAATAGGAAAGAAAAAACAAAAACCCTTGATCACAATAAAAGAAACCCCCCCCCCCAAACACCCAACAATGCACACAAGGCAGAAATCACCTACCCAAAGGAAAACACCAACCACAAATAGAAATAGTTACCAAGAGTCACCCCAAATTTTCCACACATCAACAAGAAAAAAAAAATAGCAAATAAATGAAATAAAGACCCCCCTGAACACATAAAATCTCCCCCCCACCAAAGCACATAGTGCCAACATCAATTTGCAAAGGATCCACGCATGCAACAAGAAGGTGAGGCATGCAGCCGGCCGTGGGCTACCATGCCCGCACCATAGGCAACCTCCCTACTCAGCATCGTTCCTCTAGACTTGCTATTTTTTTCTATATTTTTTTAATTTTTCCCCTTTCCTATCAAATATGGATTCCTGAATTCAGTAACAACAAACAGAAGTGGCAGAATGATTACTAATTTGTAGCTATTATGCACACTGTGCAAAGTAAAAAATGTCTTCCCAATGTGATTTCTAATTTCTAGCATATATGTTTGTTGTACCCCAAATTAAAAAAATTTCTACACTTAGGCATTTTGAAGAAATGAGTAAAAGTCTAGTCAAAACTGTCAAAATTGGGGTTTGCATGTCTTGCATGAGGGGTTAAAACTCAAAATTTTCAAAATCTGACGATCTAGGTCTGCTCAAAGCAACCAAGTCTACAAAACCCAAATCTCAGTTTTTCGGCCCTAAATTTTAGGAAATTTGCTATTTTTAGAAACTTTTTTTGCGTCTTTCTGGGTTTTTTTTGAAACATATGCTAGCAAAACTTTCTAAAAATGGAAACTTTGGTTGTTAGGGTTCAAACTAATTCTGATTGGTCGAAAATACTTCCTCATCAGGCTAGTGCAATCAGAATCACAAAAGGATTAGTTTTTCCCTAATGGGTCTATTCTAATTTTTTTAATTTGAAAAAGCATTTTGGGAGCTCTGAAGTCATTAATGGAGGTTAGTCAGCTGCCAAGTGTCAGATTCAAACATTCAAACACTAGACGTGCATGTATAATGAAGAATGGAAGAAGAAAGTCGCGAAAGTTGAAAAATGCAAAATTTTGGCTAACATTGGAAACTCCAGGTGCCCCAACTCAGTCTAGGCACCCAAACACTCATGCCTTAGAAAAAAATTCATCTCCAACAAGAAAGGCAAAGGCAAGCACATCAAACAAAGGAGGAAGTCAAAATTTACAAAATAAAAACCAACTCTGCCAGCCATGGGTGACCCAGAAGAAAATAGGTGCCCAACTTTTCAGAGTATCAAATGATGAAATTAGGGTTTATGCTCCCAAAAAATGTTGCTTAGATTCTTCTCAGATCTACAGTGTGTCTGGTAGTGCAGTCATCAGATCAATCAATCATCCAGAATTTGAAGTCAAACAGAGAGATAGATCAACAAAGAGACAGAATGCAAACCATGAAATAATAGAAAATATTCTAACTCTAGGAACTCTGGGCGCCCCAGGTGGCTAGGGGCTCCCAGCCTTCTGAAAGACCTAATCCAGTAATTAGGGTTTGAAAATGTGCTCAATCTCTTCAGAATCCTGCCAGCTTTGTAGTGGATGTCTTTGCCAAATCATCAAACTTGTTAATCACTGGAAAATCCAAATCAAAAGGATGGTATAAAATGAAGGTTCAACTTTGAAGAATGAAAATCAAGCAAAAATGGTTAAGTCTAGAGGAGTTGGGCACTCCAGAAGAAGATAGGTGCCCAAGCTTTTGGAGGCCTAAATGAATGAATTCGCAGTCGACACCTCCAGCATGACTTCCTCATTTTTGAAGTAGCTCTCCAACGTAATCATCAGCACGTTCGTCAAAGTTGGCAGTCATCAAGGGAGAGACATGAGAAAAATGACAAGTCAAAAACAAGGTGAAAAACACA
The DNA here is from genome assembly GCA_007258455.2 of Sequoia sempervirens. Taxonomy (NCBI): domain Eukaryota; kingdom Viridiplantae; phylum Streptophyta; class Pinopsida; order Cupressales; family Cupressaceae; genus Sequoia; species Sequoia sempervirens. The sequence goes on along the minus strand of VDFB02193867.1, from coordinate 326,980,208 downwards.
GAAAAATAAACTAACACTGGAGGAGTTGGGTGCCCCAGCTAGCCAGGGGCACCCAAGCTTTTGACCCCCAAAATTCAATTTTTAGGAGATGCAGCTCCCAAGAGACCCCCCTTAGAATCTTCTCAGCTATCCAGTGAATTTGACAATCAGTTGATCAGATCAATCTAGCTCCCAGAATCATGAATTCTTTAGAAGATCATAAAACATGAAGAGAATGAAGAATGTCAAAAATGGCTAACACTAGGAAAGTTGGGCGCCCCAGGAGGAGGTAGGCGCCCATGATTTTGAAGATCAAAATGAAGTTTTTAGCCAAAGTTGCTTCCAAAACCATCTCGCTAGATTTGATCAACCTTCGTGATGAATCATTCAATTCATCTGTGGGATCAATCTGGAGGTCGGAAATCAAATTCAAACTAGAGTTCCAAATCAAGGAAAATGTTGAAATTATCAGAAAAATGACTAAGTATGAAGAAGATAGGTGCCTCCAGTCAAGAAGGGCACCTAAGAAGCCATGCCTTAGGAAAATTTTCAAAATTTCAAGTGGAAGATAAAATGTCCACATTCAATGCATAAGCTCGGGCTAGGGTTCAAAGGGTTTAAAGCAAGAAATCATATTTTCTCAAAGCCTAAGCTTTTTTAAGATGCCTTTGCTATTCATTTCTCATAATTTTTGTAGGTGGCGTCCAAGGAAGAGAAGAGGAGGCATAAAAAATTCTTCATTTCTAGATTTAAAGGTTGAAGCTTGTTGATTTTTCAAAGGTCTTCATAATTTTTAGACCAGCACACAAAGGAGCCTGCTTTTTCATGTTTTTTTCATCCAGAGCATCAATTTTCTGAAGGAGATCAAGATTTTCAATTTTCGGCGATCTGGGTCATCTTAGTTCATCATTTTGAACAAGTTTTGAAGAAATTTTTCAAGTTGCAGCAACTTCTTTTTCATGCATGTCCAAGGAATCATCAAAATTTTCAAGATTTGATCATTTAGGTCCTTCTAAAACATATTTCTGAACAAAACCTAGGTGCCAGTTTTTTTCAAGAAAATATGAAAAAATTAGGGTTTGTTGCTTTTTCAATCAAAACTCAAAATTTTCAAAAATAGACGATCTCGGTCTTCTTGTAACAAAATTCTAAACAAAACCCATATCTCAGAAGAAAAAAAATTAAAAAAATTTGTCCGTTTGAAGAAGAAAACCAGAAGCTAAATTTAGAAAGGGTGCAAAACCGAGTTTACAATCAATCTTCAAGGTTTTAATATGGAGTACACTCACCTCGATTTCAAGACCAAATCATGATAACACGATCAAAATGCTAGATTACTTGCATCATGTCAAACCAGTATTCAACTGTAGCATCAAGGTGCAGTAATGTTGCGTCAACCTTGGTTACTTTGACACATCAGAAACATCCATTCCTATTTCAGTGCAGAGTCTGGAGTTTGTAATTGCTTGCATCAAGCATTACAATCCAGCAACACAGGAGATTCAGTTGGTAGATGGTAGAGTGATTTGCAACCTGAAACTAGACATGATTGAATAATGCTTCTCAATACCACCTTGGCCTAAAAGTGTAACTATCTCCACGGAAGAATGTGAAAGGGTATGGGACATCCATAAGGAGAAATACAGCAAGAAGGTTGCACAGAAGTGGATGAAAGAAAAACATAAAACTTTTCCAAAGAACATTGTGTGAGGGGAATTCAAGGATGAAATTGCTATAATGATCACCCCGCTCAACCAGATCACTAGTCAAGAGGATGCTACAAAGTTCCAACCTTGGATGTTCTATGTTATACCTCATATCTTGAAGAAGAAAGAATTCTATGATTGGCCAACCTTAGTCAATGATAGCCTCCATCAAAAAATAACTGAATACTTCTAAATTCATGAGTTCTACATGATCTCCTACCTTGTCTAGCTAGTGGCCTTCCAAGGAAAATTCAAAAGGTTGAATACTGTGGGGTCTCTGAATGTACAACATGTCTACAATTATCACCCTCAACTAGAGTTCATAGAGTCATCACACCATTACAAAAGGGTAAACGAGGCTTTCCTGATGCATGTAATGTGAGACCTGGATAATGAGTTACACGTACGTATTTCATCGATTGCCAAGGTAGCAATGGTGGAGTGGGCAGATTGGTTCATATAGTTTCCAACTTTTTGGCGGATGTGATCGAGATTTAAAGCAACAATCATCTAGAAGCTTTCTTTCCGCTTTCTTTCTATTTTCGTCTCAATTCTTATCTACTCTTTGAAGAAGAGAAATAAAACAAAATTGTAATAGTTGGCATTTCCTGTTTTCATGCTTTCTTAGGTGGTTAGATGTTTATCTTCTAAGTTAGTTTTAGAAATAAAGCTTACATGTTGGCAAGCCTTAGTTGTAAAAGCAAAGAGATTTTAGGGTTCCCTACTCCTCTACTTGTGTATAAATAAGGGCAGTCTTGCCCATTATTTTCTTAACCGTGCTTATGATAACAAATTGTTGAGCCTATTTTACCTACAAGTTATTGTTGTTTAGTTGTTGTTCACTTTGTGTAAGAACAAGTTTGCAAGTCTATTTTAGCTATAAGTTCTTGTTCAGTGCATGTGTCTTGTGTAATCTTTGTTCCTGAGATTTGAGAAATAAAGTCTTGTGCCTACTTTGCCCTAATATAATGTCTCAGATTTCTGTTTTATGTGTTATGCTTATATGATCTTTATGTTCAGCTTGCATTGAAAGCAAGTAAATGTGTGTTGGAAATGAGTTTATTTAAGTATTATTGTGAAAAAATCCTTCCTTGTCCATTTCTAACTCTCTTGCTCTGCGTTTACTTGAGAAGTTAGAAACGTCATTAGAGTAGGCTAGTCGTAGTTGAAATTCTAAAACAAAAAATCTTAGCTACGGTGCTTGAGTTTTATAACCTTGTGTTCTTCACTGAACAAAAAAGATAGGCAAATTAGTTTTAGTTTACTTTCTTGAACATCAACAAAGAGGGAGCTTCCCCTCCTAATTCGAAGAACAAATTATCTGTGCATAGCTATCCGTTTCTAATTCGCATTCCAAAGGTGCAAAATAAAATGCCAACAATGTTCCATTACCCATCTCATAAATTTTACGCATCTACATCTCATGAATATTTTTACGGAAAATGAAATCAGAATTAAAAAACGTGATTCCCTTAACAAAAGCAAAAAAGAATGAAGGTAAATTACAGTGTCAAGTCTAATTTGAAGTCACAATTTTCTTTCAAGAGTAAAAAATTGTCCTGATAAATGCTCCACCTGATTTAGTGTTATAAATACAGGTTCAAAAATTTGAGGTTACAAATTCTTTAAGAAGGCAATTTGGTAGAAAGGGAACTGGTGTTCATTTTATTTGGGGATTCTCTTTTGCCAAAAATTTTTTGAACATGGTTTCAAGGTGAACTAAATATTGATGAAGTGCCACCCTTTCATGAAAACACACTCTCCTCGGTAATATATTGATGATCGAGGACAATGGAAAGGTTTTATGGCACATGGTTTGGTTGACTAGCATTGAATTCTTTTGGAAGTCAAAGGTGTAAGACTGCTTTTGTTGAGGACCATTCCAGTCATCAAGGGAGAAACATGAGAAAAATGACAAGTCAAAAACAAGGTGAAAAACACATAAAAATAAACTAACACTGGAGGAGTTGGGTGCCCTAGCTAGCCAGGGGCACCCAAGCTTTTGACCCCCAAAATTCAATTTTTAGGAGATGCAGCTCCCAAGAGACCCCCCTTAGAATCTTCTCAGCTATCCAGTGAATCTGACAATCAGTTGATCAGATCAATCTAGCTCCCAGAATCATGAATTCTTTAGAAGATCAGAAAACATGAAGAGAATGAAGAATGTCAAAAATGGCTAACACTAGGAAAGTTGGGCGCCCCAGGAGGAGGTAGGCGCCCATGATTTTGAAGATCAAAATGAATTTTTTAGCCAAAGTTGCTTCCAAAACCATCTCGCTAGATTCGATCAACCTTCGTGATGAATAATTCAATTCATCTGTGGGATCAATCTGGAGGTCGGAAATCAAATTCAAACTAGAGTTCCAAATCAAGGAAAAGGTTGAAATTATCATAAAAATGACTAAGTATGAAGAAGATAGGCACCTCCAGTCAAGAAGGGCACCCAAGAAGCCATGCCTTAAGCAAATTTTTCAAATTTTCAAAATTTCAAGATGAAGATAAAACGTCCACATTCAATGCATAAGCTCGGGCTAGGGTTGAAGGGTTTAAAGCAAAAGAAAGCAGATTTTCTCAAAGCATAAGCTTTTTTAAGATGCCTTTGCTATTCATTTCTCATAATTTTTGTAGGTGGCGTCCAAGGAAGAGAAGAGGAGGCATAAAAAATTATTCATTTCTAAATTTAAAGGCTGAAGCTTGCTGATTTTTCAAAGTTCTTCATAATTTTCAGACCAGGACACAAAGGAGCCTGCTTTTTCATGTTTTTTTCATTCAAAGCATCAATTTTCTGAAGGAGGTTGAGATTTTCAATTTTCAACGATCTGGGTCATCTCAGTTCATAATTCTAAACAATTTTTGAAGAAATTTTTCAAGTTGCAGCAGCTACTTTTTCATGCAGGTCCAAGGAATAGTCAAAATTTTCAAGATTTGATCATTTGGGTCCTTCTAAAACATATTTCTGAACAAAACCCAAGTGCCAACTTTTTTCAAGAAACTCTGAAGAAATTAGGGTTTGCTGCTTTTTCAGTCAAAACTCAAAATTTTCAAAAACAAACGATCTGGTCTTCTTGTAACAAAATTCTGAACAAAACCCATATCTCAAAAAAAAATTGAAAAAATTTGTTTGTTTGAAAAAAAAAACCAACAAGCTAAATTTAGAAAGTGTGCAAAACTTGTTTGAATATAGGCGAGTTTACAATCAATCTTCAAGGTTTTCAATATGGAGTACACTCACCTCGAGTTCAAGACCAAATCAGTGCTATATCACGACTTCATCAAATCAGTTGATACTGACTTGCATCATGTCAAACCAGTATTCAACTTGCGAGCATTGGAAGATGCAGGCAATGTTACAATCAAGCACCTTGGTCACTCTGGACTACTTACAGCAACATCCATGATTCCTATTTCAATGCAGAGTCTAGAGTTTGTAATTGCTTACATCAAGCATTACAATCTGGCGACATGGGAGATTCAGTCGGTAGATGGTAGAGTGATTAGCAGCCTAAAACCAGACATGATTGAAAAATGCTTCTCAATACCACCTTGGCCTAAAAGTGTAACTATCTCCAAGGAAGAATGTGAAAGGGTATGGAACATGCATAAGGAGAAATACAACAAGAAGGTTGCACAGAAGTGGATGAAAGAAAAACATAAAACTTTGCCAAAGAACATCGTGCAAGGGGAATTCAAGGATGAAATTGCTATAATGATCACCCCGCTCAACCGGATCACTGGTCAAGAGGATGCTACAAAGTTCCAACCCTGGATGTTCTATGTTATACATCATATCATGAAGAAGAAAGAATTCTATGATTGGTCAACCTTAATTAGTGATAGCCTCCATCAACAAATAACTAAATACTTCCAAATTCATCAGTTCCACATGATCTCCTAGCTTGTTTATCTAGTGGCCTTCCAAGGCAAATTCAGAGGGTTGAATACTGTGGGGTCTCTGAATGTACAACATGTCTACAATTATTACCCTCAACTAGAGTTCACAGAGTCATCACACCATTACAAAAGGGTAAACGAGGCTTTCCTTATGCATACAATGCGAGACCTAGATAGTGAGTTACACGTACGTATTTCATTGACTACCAAGGCAACAATGGCGAAGTGGGAAAATTGGTTCATACAGTTTCCATCTTTTTTTTGCGGATGTGATTGAGATTTAAAGCAGCAATCATCTAGAAGCTTTCTTTTCGCTTTCTTTTTATTCTCATCCTAATTCTTATCTACTCTTTGAAGAAGAGAAAGAAAACAAAATTGTAATAGTTGGCATTTCCTGTTTTCATGCTTTCTTAGGTGGTTAGATGTTTATCTTCTTTCGTTTTAGAAATAAAGCTTGCATGTTGGAAAGCCTTAGTTGTAAAAACAAGAAAATTTTAGGGTTCCCTACTCCTCTACTCGTGTATAAATAAGGGCAGTCTTGCCCATTATTTTCTTAACCGTGCTTATGATAACAAATTGTTGAGCCTATTTTTCCTGCAAGTTGTTGTTGTTTAGTCGTTGTTCACTTTGTGTAAGAACAAGTTTGCAAGTCTCTTTTAGCTGCAAGTTCTTGTTCAATGCATGTGTCTTGTGTAATCTTTGTTCCTGAGATTTGAGAAATAAAGTCTTGTGCCTACTTTTCCCTGATATAATGTCTCAAATTTCTGTTTTATGTGTTATGCTTATATGATCTTTATTTTCAGCTTGCATTGAAAGTAAGTAAATTTGTGTTGGAAAAGAGTTTATTTAAGTATTATTGTCAGAAAATCCTTCCTTGTCCATTTCTAACTCTCTTGCTTTGCGTTTACTTAAGAAGTTAGAAATGTCATTAGAGTAGGCTAGTCGTAGTTGAAATTCTAAAACAGAAAATCTCAGCTACGATGCTTGAGTTTTATAACCTTGTGCTCTTAGTTGAACAAAAAACATAAGCAAATTAGTTTTAGTTTACTTTCTTGAACATCAACAAAGAGGGAGCTTCCCCTCCTAATTCGAAGAATAGTTTATCTATGCATAGTTGTCTATTTCTAATTCGCATTCTAGAGGTGCGAAATGAAACACCAACAATGTTCCATTACCCATCTCAAAAAATTTAAGCATCTACATCTCATGAACATTTCTACAGAAAATGAAATCAGAATTAAAAAGCGTGATTCCCTTAACAAAAGCAAAAAAAAATGAAGGTAAATTACAGTGTCAAGTCTAATTTGAAGTCACAATTTTCTTTCAAGAGTAAAAAATTGTCCTGATAAATGCTCCACCTGATTTAGTGTTATAAATACAGGTTCAAAAATTTGAGGTTACAAATTCTTTAAGAAGGCAATTTGGTAGAAAGGGAACTGGTATTCATTTTATTTGGGAATTCTCTTCTGCCAAAACTTTTTTGAACATGGTTTCAAGGTGAACAAAATATTGATGAAGTGCCACCCTTTCATGAAAACACACTCTCCTCGGTAATATATTGATGATCGAGGACAATGGCAAGGTTTTATGGCACATGGTTTGGTTGACTAGCATTGAATTCTTTTGGAAGTCAAAGGTGTAAGACTGCTTTTGTTGAGGACCTTTACACTCAGCTTACAAGGAAGTATGAATATTCAAGGAGGAATGGAACTTGTCAAAGCTAAATTTAAGTGTTTCTGTAGAGAAGTGGAGTCACCGTCTATAGGAGCGTAGTCTCTTGTAGCTTTTCTATGAAGAGACTTTGATAGTAACCCTCTCGTTAGATTGGTCTAGCTGTTCTATTAAGTAATAGATGATGCATTTCTTACACACAAAACTACGAAAAAAAAACTTACAAAACTGTGAAACTTGAGAGATTCCATATAATACCTGCGAAGATCTTTACTCACTGCCATGTTGGAGAGATATGGAGAACCCTTCGGAGGAGCCGGTGTGGCTTGGCAATCAGAAACTCCCTTAGAATTGAAGGAAACCTCTGCAGTGCCACCAAAGGTCCATTCTCCCTCTCTTTCCGAATACATACCTTTAACATACACAAAGAAATTTACAATGAATCAAAAACTCAAAAATAGAGAAGAATATAAAATGAAAATAGAATTTGGGCATGTTGTTCCGAAATATATGCATGCTTAGGAAATGAGAATCCATTTTTTCTTTGAACCAAACATATCTACCGTTTCTCTTCCGTAAAAGTAATCTTAATAAATACAGTCCAAGAAGTTGTCAAAACAAAATTATATGAACTATACAGCTCAACTGTTGTAATACTGTTTTTCAGTTCTTGTGTTCCTTTTCAGTAGCTTCATTATTATAACGTTTTGATTCAATATAAAAAAAAAAAATCTTAATAATATTATATAAATTTGTTTGATATAATTTTTTAGAAAATTGTATTCATCTTTTTAATATTATATTTTGAATAATATTTTTCAATCTAATATAAAAATTATATCAAACAAATTTTATAGTAAGAACTTGATCCCCACTGGGAAAAAATATAAGGTTTCCATTGCAAAAATAAACTCGAGATTCAAATTTCAATTACAAAAATAAACTCTAAATTTAAATTTCAATGAAAAAGACTAAATATTAAAATTTGGTAAAATAATACATCAAACTACTATAAAACTGCTAAACCAAAAATGATTTTCAAATTCAAATCCCAAGAAAATGTAATCAAATGTTAAAATTGAATAAAAAAACAATTCATCGCATTTCTTGGATATGGCATAACCCAAGGCATGAAACCCAGGGTCGAGACTGGGTGCAAATCCCCAATTGACCTAAATCGAAAAAACAAAAAATTATAAACAAATAGCTTCCGTAATCCTTTCCTAAGTTTGAGAAGTACATACCCTGCACTTCTACCCTTTCTTTTATTACCCATTCTACAGTTTGAAAAGTCCTATATGTAATTGATTAATTGTGCAACTAGTCAATGCAAGTGCAGAAATTAAATTATTTTTTATCATTATAATTATTATTTTCAATATAATGTTTGTTGGAGTACAATCTTAAATGAAAAATGAATTGGCATTAAAGTGAATTAATGTCTTTAATGGCATTAAAAGAGCTTGCAATAAAAATTAATATAAAATAATTGAGTCTTTAATGTCATTATGTGAGAGTAAGGTGAAAGATTTTTATTTAATTTTGTGAATAGAATCAAATGTACTTCATTGAAAGGTTATATGGTTGTTTACTATTTTCAATAAAAAAATCTAAATGTATGCAAGATTTAAATATGTCAAGACTAAAATTTAATCTTCGTTTTATTATGATGTCTTTTCAAAAAAAAATAGATATGTGAGAATTGACTTGGAATAAGTAGAGATCAACTATAACAAAACCCATGAAATTACAACATATAGTGAAAGAAAAATCTAGATGTGGTATCATGTTGGCATTTGGCTCAATTTGAACCTTTTACTTGTAACTATATATGGGCAAGTGAGAAAACGCCAATTGGATGTTTGTGTTTCATTTTCCTTACATAATTGAAAATGCTACATTCAGAAGTGGTTGTGAAGTTTCATTGGTGATTGTGGTTGTAAGTTTTAGATCTCAAGTTTCACTACACAAAGCCATTCTTTCTATCAAATTTCATAGCACAATAGTCATTCTCAAGGAAGAATGCAAGGACTCGAGGTGCAAAATACTCATTCCAAAAAGGTAACTTTGAGTCAAAATATTCTATTTTTTTTGCTTGTTTGTTGGAATTTGTTCAATCTATTTATTTTTTCCTTCAATTTATTGCAAGTGGAGCTTCAACAATATCCAAAGCTAGAAAAAAATTGTTTCACAAGGTTGAGAATAAGATTGAGCAAGGTTTGTGTCATAATTTTCAGGTAGGCTTCACTATTTTTTCTAAGGGATTAGTCATTCATTCTTCTATTATATTTTGACTTATTTATCTTTGACTATAACTACACTATTTTCAATAACAAACCATTGGAGTTGTAGAAGGATTGATAATATTAGTTTGTACCAAGCAACTTGAAATAAGAACAAAGAATATAATAGATTATCAACATTTTGTATGGCTTGTTGAGCTCTACCTATATTTATCTTGATCAAGTTTTTGGAATTTGCTTGGTCTATAAAAAATTTCAACTTTCTCCATCAATTTGTTGCTAACAGAGTTGTAACAACATCCAAAGCTAGAAAAACTTTATTTTACAAGGTTAGGCAAGGTTTGTCTTATAATTTCTTGGTAGAATCCACTAATTTTTAAAGGGATTAGTCATTCATTCCTCTCTAGTATTTTTTACTTCTTTACTTGTGATTATGACTATAGCATTTTTTGGGAGACGTCATTGCAATTGTAGGACTCATAATATTAGTTGGTTCCAAGCAACTTGAAATAGGTACAAAGAATAGAATAGATTAAGCGATTGTTAGGCATAGTGGTAGTTTATGTAGTGCTAATAAATGGTATTAATAATTAGCAATGTGAAAGCTATTTTTCTATAGACATAAGAGTTTGTGTTTGTGTTTTCCCAAAGAGCTTTCTTGTAAGTCAATTGTTTAGCTTTTCACCACTTTTCCTAGTTCGATAACTTTCTTTCTTACCAAAAGCTTTACATCTCCTATGTTTTATCCCTTCTTTTTGACATATTCTTTTAATTTCCAAACTACTTTTTTTTACCAAAAACGTGTGTCTAGGTCTTTGTTTTGGTACTTTTCATTGTTCATAAACTTAAGTTTCCTCTAAAAAGAAAGTTTGGTGTTATTTTTTGTGAATTTTTTGGTGATTCTACATGTTTTTTGTCAAATCATGCATTCTATGACAAATTGCATCATATTCTTCTTGACTACATTCCTAAAACAACCTATATATTAATAATTCTAAGCTAATTGGTATGTTCGCTTCTGATCATAAACTAATTCATAAGGGCTTCTATTCGTCTATATGAGGTTTAAGTCTATAGGTTTCCAAAGTTTAGGTGTAATATCTTAGCATGGTCTTTTATTATTTTCTCTTTTTGATAGAAAAAATATTTTGTAAACCTCTTCGAAAGGTTTTCTAGTTTATGAACCTATTGATTTGCCAAAATAAATTTCTTATAAGTCAAATATTTATTTTCAGCAAGTTTCATTTTCTATCAACTTACGTTTATACTATAAACAAAATCCATTCAACAATCAAAGCCTACAACAGAAAATGTTAGTATGTTGCATCTATCGCTTAAATATGTTCCAAATAATGAAATTAATCAGCCCCTACAAACAAAATATTTATAATATTACAAAATGGTCATCATATAAATTTCAACCGAATGATTTTTTGTCCGATTCTCATACACCTTGCATTCTTAGAACAACTTGTAGAAAGTAGGATAGTATTTAAAGGTTAGAGTTGTTATGGTTGGGAATTGTTGATGATCAAATCAACACAACAACATTAAACAGAATATCACTATTCTATTTCTCCTAAAAAAGAAAGATAACATGTAGCCATCTAATTCCCAAGGTCCTGGTAGTTGGTTCTCAACTGTACTGGTATCACTCAAAGGTCAATGTAACTGTAATTTGCAAGGGGTCTTTGCTGGTAACAAGGAACAAAACTGCATGAAGCCAACTAATCTACATTTTGGGGGGTTTAAACAAAAAGAAAAAGGTAGATCGGAGCTTTTAAAACTAGAAGAATATGAATAAAATTACTTAACATCTAGACATGCATACCAATAATGAGTGTTTCTTCGTCCAACCACAACCATGACATGAAACAATCCATAGAATAATCTATACCATTGCCTATATCCACAATGCTAATTCAATCATCATAACTATTCACCAAACTTTCTTCATAAACTTTGAAACAAACCATTCACTCATTATTAAAACGCATATCAAATAGATATAATAGCAATTCACTCATAGATAACTTAATGAGATAATCTTAAATCCAGTTCCTTCTATTGAATTTCATCAAATAAGAAACACTTAGGCACAACAAAACCACTAGCATATGGATTGATTATATATCATTAAAATCATCAAATAAGTCCAACTTGATAACATAAAACTTGCACAAAGCTATAAAATTGTATCTAAATTTACTTGAAATTTCAGAGTATCTGCTTAACAATTATGAAAACCTAAGACTATTCCTGCCTGCTATCATCAGGTGGCTAAACATGCTTCAATTATCTGACCTTTACAAAATGGAACCAAATAATACATATACGTCAAGCATGCACGAATTCCTCCCAATTTGGAATCTAGATCCACAAATTAAGGAACAGGGACTGTTGATAGAACTGAACTGTTGAACTCTAAGTTAGGAAGCTGGAGCAAAATATTGCACAAATTTTGATTTCCAAAGAAAAAGGTGAAACTAAAGAAGAGAACCAAAAATGAGCCCACATTAACGCCCTGAACAAGAGGAGAGAAGAAAATGTTACATCAAGTGAAGAAAGTGTTCAACCCTAAGTTCACCCCTGCTTTACATGCTCAAGGACATATTCATCATAGCTATCAAACACTTGTTGAAGAGTACCCGAATCAGGTCCATCCAACCAATCATCTTCAAATTTGATCCTCCCTAATTTGGTTGAAACCAACTTCTGTACCTCCTTCAATTTTATTTCCTTTCTCTTTACCAGATTCTTGGGAAAATCTAATAGTTGCAATTAGTGGTAATGGTGCAGATCCAAAGATGGAAAACATCATTCCTACTCTCCTATCAGAGGAGATGAGGAGGAAATCTAAAACTGGCTCCCAAGATGCCTTGTTTGTAAAAGGTATGCCTAAGAAAAAGGAGCCTAAGGGAAACAAGGGAAGGGTAAGTCAAAAGGACGAAGTAAGGTAAAGTGTTGGAACTGTGGGAAACCAGGACATGTGAAGAAGGATTGTAAGAACAAAAAAGAGAGTTATGATTCTTCTACAGAGGAGTCCTTGAATTACAGTAATGATGTATTGGTTATTTCAGCTAATATTGTTTGTGATAACTCTTTGCTTCATGTTTTAGAGTAATCTTCATGGAGAGGATGATAGTCACAATGCCATGTGTAACTCGATACCACGGTTCAGTGGGATTTGTTGGTAGTGACTTGGATGCATCATTGGTAAGGTTATCTTCATGTGATTGGGGATATGGTTTGTTCTTGGTTTAGAGTGGTTGCTATTATTTCATGGTTTAACTCCTGATTCTATATTAGAGTTTTGATATATTACATGGTTCTCTTGAGACTAGGATGTATAAGTATGTTATGATGCATGTGTGTTGAGGTGTATATGGACTAGTTTTTTGTCTAACTATTCCTGCATGCTTACAATAATCATCAAATTCCTTAGAACAGATGAAATAATTAATGTTTAGGATTTGCAATTAAATGGCATCCTATTTCCAACACTTTAGCAACCTTTGCTTCTTCCCTGATATCCATAAACCGATCTAATAAAAGATCCTCCCCAACATCTCCTTTTTGCATTATGTCTTCAAATCTACCCCTCCATCTCTCCCTCATCTTATCTAAAGAAAGGCCTTCTTTAACCAAGATATCCAGATTGACTAAAGTAGCTACAACTACTTCCAATTCTTTAATCTATTGATTCAAATCTTTTTTCAACACCTAAATTTCATCTTGATGCACATGAATAGCCTTGGATTTATACCTTATTATACTCACAATTTTCTCAACAAAATCTACATTATCCTCCTCAAGAATTAAATGTTCAAACAAAGTTGACTTAGGTACTTTACCAATGTCCTCAAGCTTTTTAACATATTCTTTATATTCCTCATCCTTCTTATCTAGATCTTTGGTATGTTGATCTAGATCCCCTGCCAACTCAAGAGTTGCCTTGTGAATCTTAAAACCATTAGCAAGAACATCATCAACCTCTTGATTGAGCTTATCCAACCATCTCTCTAGCATTCCTACCTTGCTCTTCATCTGAACCAAATCATCTGCCTCCTTCTTTGTTAATAGGATTGGGGATTCAGGGCCAACAACCTGTTGAGAGATAGGAGTTGAAACATCTTTGAGAAACCTATGCAATTGATCTAATTGATCCTTAAGCTCATCCTTCTTTTGCTTGTCCTTGATCATCTGAGACTTGGTAGAGGAAGCCACAATATCTATTAAGTTCATTTGTTGATTTCTTGTAGGCCTTCCCAAATCAACCGTGCCCAATTGATAATCAATCATTTGCATATCCTCTCGGTTCTTATCCACCATTGGTATTGCACACTCAACAATGATCTCTCATGTGTCAATAATCTTGGTGGAGTGAAGAACCTTAGCCTTCTTCTTGGGCCTTTCCTTCTCAATCTCTTTCATCATTTCATCCCAGTTCAACGGTTGTGGTTGACCTATTTGCTTCCTTTCTAATTCAAGCTTCAACCAAGTAGGAGCAATAGGAGTAGTAGCTACTTGGGTTGAAGAAGAAGTAGCAATAGTGGAAGACAGAGGTTGTAGTATTGTATTTCTAGGTTGAGAGTCAACTTCTTGCACATTTTGTTGCTCACTTTGTGCCTTCTCTTGTGCAAGCTTCTCAGCCTCTTCTTTATCCTTCTGCTCCTGCAATTTCTTTACTTCCAACTCCTTCAGACGTTCCTCTTCCAACCTTCTTTCCTCTAACATCTGATCTCATTGCTTCTTTAATTCTTCAACATAATCCTAGGCTTCTTTAGATTTTTTCTCATGCAAAGCAATCTCAGCAGCCTCTTTCTCCCTTTCCAAACATTCTTGTTCTTCCCTCTTCTTAAGAGCCTCTTCTTGTGCCTTGAATTTGACCTCAAGAGCTTCCTTTTCCCTTCTTTGAGAAACTTCCTCCTCCTCAAGATCATGAATTTTTTGTTGCAAAATCAATTTATCTCTTTCTTCCTGCATCTTAAGCTCCTGCTCCTTTTGTTGTTGTTGCTGAGCCAATTCATCAGACTTAACTTGAGCCTCAAATTCTTGTTTCTTGGCCAATAACATAGCTTGTGCTTTAGCATCCTCTTCCTATTGTTTAGCTAATGCCTTGGCTTGTGCCTTGGCATCAACTTCCCTTTTGGAATCCTCAAAGAGCTTCCACTGGTCCTCCTCTGGCAATATATGCTTGGTCCCTGCATCATCTGTTACATCAAGGGATGCAACTACATGAGCCTCTTTATCAAATGGAGTGTTTTTAGAATTAGTAGCAATTTCATGTATCTCAATCCTGACTCCATTTCCTTTAGTAGCTCAGCTTCCTTATGGAGAGTTCCCTTTGGGGATTCCGAACCTAGTTATTGTATAATAGAAGGTTGAGCAGATACTTCTCTTGCAACAGATGCGAAAACACCAACCTTTGCAATTGTCTCACCTTCTTGTACCTCTAGGAAGTATTGGGAAACCACCTCCTCTTCTGCATTAGAAGGCATAAACTCTAAGGGTTCCTTAGGTGTCATCCTTCTCTTTGTCCTCTTATAGCCTTGAGTGGTACCTGCAGCTTTCCTCTTTTTGGATGACTGAGCTTCGGGCTGGTTAATTCTTAAGCTAACCCAGTGCACACTTTTTTCCAAGACTGGTTTGGTAATATGTTTTATATCTATGGACTCTTCCATATTCCAGTCCATTGGATCAAGACTTTTAGTGCCTATGCTCTCAGCCTCATATTGGGGATCCAAAGTTACCTCATCATCAGATAAAGTCTCTGGGATGTCTCCCTTAATCCCATACTCAACCATGAGTTGGATTGGCACTCTTTCATAATTTCTCCTTTAGAGATCATAATCATCTTGTAGATCCATCCAAACATTCTCCAACAAATTGAAATGCTTGTCAAATAGACTGGGAAGCAAAGCCTGCATCTTGTGCCCAGGGTCATAATGCTTCCTAGAAGTGTACAAGCCCAATTTTAGATAAACTAATTCATCACAAATAGCCTTAGCTGCCACAATGTGCAGACAGCTAAACTCACCGAACTTCATTGGAAACTTGTGGCAACCAGTCTTGTGTTTGGTGCCAAATTTGAAATTAACTACCAAAGCCTGATATATAAACTCCACTAAAACAATTCTATTTCCGCAACACCTAGGAAGAAAATGAGGATGACCATCAAAGCCTCCTAATTTGAAGTAAGTGAATGTGGGGTAAAGGATAAACCAATGTCCCCACTCATTGATAAAAGCCATTGCCTCCCTGCTAAGTTTGTACCCAGCATCTCCAGTGAGCCTGTTAATAACAACATAAAGGAAGGCATCATTAACCCTCCTATAGTGTAACTCTGATGCTTGCAATGTGAGTTGATTATAGTGCTCCCACACCTTCTTTTTCCCTTGAGATTCTCCCAATATGCCAACTATATTCAACCCAGGAAAAATCCCCATCCGAGCAATTGCATAGACGACATGAGGTGTCATAAAGAAACTCTTGGTTTCTCTCACTCTGAGCATCTAATTATGTATACTTTCTGACACCACCATTGGCTAGTCAAACTATTGTTTACCTTCCAAAATAGCATGGATGAATGGGAACATCCATTCTCTAAACTATAAAGCATCCCTTTTTCCAAACACCCTAGAAAGCAGCATGATTATGTCTCCAATTTCTATATTGAAATATTCCCTTTTTGGCTAGTCAGGAAGCTTGGTTAGAGACTTTTTCTCTATCCTCATCCAATGCTTATTCATGTAGGATCTATTGGTTTCTTTGTTGCTACTGTAAATCTTTTGAGCTTCTTCTTCATTCAACTACTTAGGATTCTAAGGAACAGGTGCATCAAACATGAATCTCAACATTTGAGATGTTAGATCAATAATAACATTCCCTTGTAAATCCATACACTGCCTAGTAGCAGGATTGTAAGTGCTAGAAACTACTACTACTAATTATGGACATTGAACAGACAAAGGGAATAGTGCAAGGTGTGCCAATCCAAACTGAGCAATCCTTTGTGCCCTTGGTGTAACATCTTCATTGAAGGTTTCATCAACTAATTCCCCAAAGTTGAAAGGGCCTAGATTGGTGTCTGTGATGTCTTCCCACTTTGAGTCAACTTTACTTGCAATAAGAGTGGCATCCCCATGCTTATACCTTAAGGTGTAGGGGAGCTACTCTACTTTTATCTTTTTAGGCCTAACCCCTTGCCTTGAAGTTTCACCTGGTTGGCTCCTTTGAGAAGCCTCATCTGATGCCCCAGACATTTCTTGATTCATGTAGTAAACTCTTGTCTTAGATGATCAAAAACACATCAAAGTTAATTAATCATATTATACCATTCCCTACCTTCCTAAGATAACATTCATACTTAGTCAAATCTTGCTTTCATCGGAAGCGGAACCATAGAAGGATCAAAAATAGGAAACACATTTCAACATATGGCGAGGTCAAAACCAGAACAAGATCGGAACCGGGACCGAAATGAAAACTGAACTAGAAACCCATTGTTAGTTCCATGCTCGATATCCATTCTAACTCTAATTCTGCCTAAGTTTAAGCACGAAGACTTGAGGATAAGTATGTAAATACAAAACACCATAATGAACGGAAACGGAGCCCTTTTAGGAACTATTCCTAAATAAAAACAACCTCGAGACAAAATCATCCCTGGATCCGCTCCAGCCAATACCATATGCAAAACAAAGGGCATTTTCCAAAGACATAGTCATATGAAACTTAAAAACCTAGGTCATATGAGCTTATTGAGAGAAAACCAAATAAAAGGGGCCTAACCCCTATCCTTTCAATCATACGAGGACCAATTTAAACCTAAGACAAGGGGCATCGTGAAGTTTATCGGTCACACCCTAGTTTTCTTGATACATCAATCTAATCCACCTAGGGCAACATAAATCCAATATATAACATATCCAAAGGACATAGGATCAGTGTGAAGCAAGGTTGCGACATATTTCAAACATTAGGAGTATGGAAAACCCTAGAAAACAAAAGCCTTAATTAAAAACTAGGGCATGAGAACAAACCACTTGTCATGAAAGCGACAACAGATAGAAATGGACAAACAAAAAAAACAAAAAAAACCAAAGCAGGAACAAAGAGAAAAAAACAAAATGGAAACAAGAAATAAAGAAAAACAACAGGAAGGCAAAAATTCATAGGAGAGAACTTCATGAACGTGCCAAAAATATGAAAAATGAAACAATAGTACAAAAACACAAAGCGGGAAGAAGAAGGAGAAGAGCCATACCTAAAAGCACTCCCCAGGAAAGACTGAAATTTAACCAAAATTTGCTCTGTAACTCACCTTCGTAATCAAATCGACCCTCTCAAAGCTTTTTTGGCTTTGGTTCACTCAAACATTTTGAATAATAAAGATAATGATCCAATTAAACATGATTAACAATTTAAAATTAATTTGTGCATGTGAAGAGGCTGCAATTAATGCCATAAATGCGATAGGTCGGAGGCGCAGCAAACAACGCAAACAAGCAGTTAAGTCCCGTGAACACCCAAAGCATGGCAAATGCAGACTCGGGTCAGAGACAACATAAAGAACCTTGTATAAATTCCCCTACCTAGTCCCAGCTCTACAACAAAAGCAACAACAAAGAAAAAGAAACAACAGGGGCGGAGGCGGAGTTGAAATCAAAATGAAACTTTCACAAAGTTTAAAGTTTGGTTCTAGTTCCAGTTTCACTCCTGACCAAGAAGTAGGAACAAAACAAAGACACACAAGCACAAAGGGAAGTGGGTTTAGAACTAAAATCGGCCCGACCCAAATGCCAAAGAAACAACCAGACAAAGCAAACAAGCAGAGTCAAAGTCGGAACAGGAACAGGATCTAGAATTTTGAAAGTTCCAAGTTCAGTTCCAATTCTGGTTCCACTTCCGCTTGGGAAAAACAAAACACAAGGAAAATGACAAACAACTCAAAGGACAAACCAACCCAAGAGTGCCAAATGCACCAACAAACAACGAAGGAAAACATGAAAGAGAAGGCAGACCCAGAGTCGAAACTGAATCCGAACTAGGAACTTTGGAAAAGTTCAAAGTCTAGTTTTGGTTTTGGCTCCACTTCTGACAGAGCAAAAGAAAGAAAGACTTAGGAGCAAAACAAACAACTCCTAAGACCCAAACAAACAACCAAAGACAAACAAAAACAAAGGGGGCCCTATTTTGTTCCAAAATAAAATGGGGCGGTTATGCAAGGCATACCAGGAATGTTAGGCAATCAAACCATGTAGCTAGGTTTCCCTTTCCTCCTCTTCTACCATCCTAGGCCCTAAGTGATGGTGTATGCTTGGTAACGTTTTGTCTATGTTATTGTTTATTATTCTCTCTCTCGATAACTAGGAGAGATTGTTAGCTTTCTAGTGTATTTTATAAAAGCCTCTATTGTATATGTATCTAATCTATAAACTTGAACTCAAATATCAAATGTAAAGCCACATTAAAAATAGAAGTATTTTTTTTAGTATCAACTCAAGGTATCATTACATGTGAAATTACCACTTTCCTTAAAACAATTTCTATCTTGTTTATTAATGCTATTTCTAATTTTTAACTTAAGTTAAAAAATTTATAAGATCTTGTAGTTAGTATAACCCTACCATGTCAAAAATTTACTAAAATCTAGTAAGTTTTATAGTTCACTAATCATTTCCATATTATGCTCTATTCTTAGAAGCATCATATAATCATTTAAAACCTATCCTTTTAAAATAATATTTTAACTTTAATATGATAATCAATTTAGAAAATTCAATTATGAATTAATTGGTACACCAAATTATAATTATTTATTACCTATCATGTATAACTTGAATTTTATTACCACTTTATAAATATGGGGACACCTTCATTCTTGTTTATCATATACCACTGTGACATCCAAATGATTATCAATAAGTGGACCCAACACTCATTCCTCACATTCAATGCTATTAGCATTCATAAATAGTTCGCATAGTTCTTAACCTATTGCAAATTTGATTACATGTCATGTACTAAATCATGTGACATTTGATCATGTGATGCAATAAATTAATCACTATGTAGAGTATTTATAAATGTAACCCACTTTATATCAAAAGAAGAATCATTTCCCTCAAACAATGATACAAAAATCATTTACTATAGTATACCTTATTCGTTATGATAATATTCAATTTATGATTAACCAATATACAAAAATATATACCATGTAAATTTAATATGATAAACACAAGTTAGTTATTAATCATTGTAATAACTCACCCTTAATTTTTTTGAAAAATCACAACTTGTTAGTGTTTGCAAATAAACAAAGATGATCAACTTAAGTAAACTTCCTTCCACTTTCTAATCACCCAGATCCCAATGTGGGCAAGGTGAGAGCACACGGTGCTAAGGTTACAATGCTACATTATTGAAATGAACCACTTGTTCAGTGGGGTGAGTATAAAATCTTCAAACATAAGGAAACATCCACTTATTCAATGGAAAATTACAAATTGCAAGAAATAAAAACATCGTCTTGATAGTCGTCCAAAACCACTTATGCAATGGGATGCATAGCTTAACATGAAAGTAAGCATCTGCTTATTCAGCGGGCATGATGAAATCCAAAGAGTCATCTGCTTATTCAACGAGAATACCACTTATTCAATGGGGTTAGTATCAAAACCAAATTGATCAAGATTATTAAATGTTACTACCAAGTTAGTATTACGATGAAGCTCAATACAAATGATACTAACAAGTATTTAAACCAACTTCTCAAGAGATAGTAATATGAAATAACATCCAAGTACCAACAACCCAACTAAAATAATATGCCCAAAATAAAACCCAACAATACCAATGACTTCCCCTTGCAAGAATAGAACAAGTACACCTCAATATGGCACCTAAGAGTCTAAACAAGGTTTGAAATATAATTGTTTCAGGTCTGGTATAACTATTGTAGCAGCCCGATGCATCTAAACCAGCAAGCATATGACTAGCAAGTAACCTCCACATGAAACCCAGCTTGTAAACAATATCCTCGGCAATTTATTATCAATTTTACCTGATAATTTGACCCTAAAAGCATTGTATCAGGTATGAAAGGTAGTTGCAATAGGTCTAATATGCAACAGTGGGTCTAAAAACCCTTCAAGAAACAAACTTTAATATGGCACATAGCCCAAGGAAGTCACCGACTCACCATAGAATATTCATAATTGATTGCAAGGTTATAAGATGATCATGGTGCCACCAAATCAATATGAACAACAAGTGAAAAAAAAGAAATCTTCACAACTCCCAAAAAACATGAAAACCCCCTAACGGCATGGCCTTCTATGAGGGGCGACCAACTCCCAAAAATCACAAACTCTACCTAAAATTATGAAAATTGGCAAGAAGAGGTGCCAAAAATCAAGGAATCAAATGAGACAATACCTAGAACAAAATCTTCAATCCTTCAACCTACAACAATAAAATTGTGGTGCATCCTAGGTCATGAAAGGGTTTGACCAACAAACAAGAGTTACAAAAAAACCATCAACAACACTCCAAAATTTTACTAAAAGCATGAATAATGATCACCAAACATAATGCTAACTCATTAAAATGATCAAACCCAAAATCTAAATTCTTTGCTTGTAAGCTCCATGGTGATTACTAAATGCAATCACACCCAATCAACTAGGGACTATCTTCCAAATCTGAAACCAGGAACCTGGAGAGATTTTTTTTCCTCTAAATATTTAGGAAAAAACTCTCAAGTTCCAATTCAAGAGCATAACATTATCATATTCAGCATAATAAAATGAGCTACCCCATGCCTCCTTTTATAGCGTTTTCCTTGCTTTTTTGAAAAAGATTTTTTTGCTTTTTCCCCTTTGTTTTGAAAAAGTATTGTTTTGCTTTCTCCTTACTTTTTTCGAAAAATGCTTTTTGATTTTTCGTTTTTTGGAAAATCTTTTTTGTTTTTTCCCGATAAAATAATTTTTTTTTCTCGAAAAAGTACTTTTTGCTTTTTCATTTAAAAAAATAACTTTAATAACCTTTTCATTTTATAATATTTAACACTAAAGTAATATTAAAACATTACTTTATAACTTTAGTGTAAATATTAAAATAATTCCCATAATTTTATGAAAAGCACCAAGAGGCATTCAAAATAAAAATTAATTGCACCAAGAAGTTGTTGATGACAAGGAAAGATGTTAGGTGCCAAAATGAGCATGTACTAAAAATAGCAGTGTTCTCCAAGAAATGTGGACAACTATTGAGATGGCTAAAAATTGCAATGAAGGTCATCACCACCATCCTGAGGACCAACAGAATGTTAACACACTTCCAAAATTGGAAACCTTATATTGCACAGCTGCCAAGACCAAGTGTCGAAAATAGAACATACTAAAAAGAGAAATTTGCTAAAAAAATAGTGTGTCTAAACTCAAAATTGACCCAAACTGAGATGCACTAAAACTCACTAAAAATAGTAAGTTACTAAAAATAGGCATTGATAAAATAGTAATTCTACCCACCAAGGCCCAGAAAAAACCCAAAAAAACCCTAGAAAATTTCATTGGTAACATCAATATACTTCTCTGAATATGCAGACACAAATTCTAAAAGATAGCATCAACTGCCAAATAAGGAAACCCTAAAAAAGGGGACATTACAATCACTTAAACTGGGTGTTTCATTTTCACATCTACCAACATGAATAATTTACCCCCTAAAAAATCATAACTTAGTTGATCATTAGTTGACAAAAATCAATTGTATGCATATATGATATAAATAATCTATATTTCTCATTATTTAGAAGGTAGTATATCATCCTTAATGTAGAACTGTATAGTTACAGTTTAGTTGAAGGCTAAAAATAACAAATATAGTTATTGAGCCAATCACTATGAAGACTACTACACACACTCAATGTTAAATCCCTACTAAATATCATGGTCTAATAAGAATGAGAATAGTGCTCGCATCTTTACTCAATTAAGATAACATTGTTCATTTCACACCCTTGGATATAGCTACAACATATGTTTTTTATCTAGTTTAATAGAAAAATTATCAATTAGTGACAATAATACAAATGAGAAAACATAGACTTGCACCTCTAATCATTGAGATGAATAGAGAACAATATTTGAATATATCTATCAAAGAATTATATATTATCTTCAATATTATACAAGAATTTAACATTATTGAATTGAATACAAGTATTAATATTTCTACTTAGTTAAACACATGTATCGTGGCATAGTCCAACTTTTATGCATGAGTGTTCATCAAATATCAACATCATAAGAACTTGAAAGGATCCTAATTTTTATGCATTACTGTTGACTTCAATCTATTACTAGGATACCACACAATCCTTAATCACTTTTGGAGGGGTGTGGTGGTGCAATACAAGCCCAGCATAGGAGCACCACCCAACCCCCAATTGAAAGGATAGAAGAAAAAATTAACTTACACATATTATCTGAAGATCATACTCATATGCATATAACTAAAATAATTAGTCTCTCAACAAATATATAATTAATTATCTAAATCACATTAAACTACCACCAACTAGGTCATAAATGACCTAAGGAGTAAGTGATTACATTATTAGATAATGGTGTCCATCATACCTAAATGCAGCATTGTCAATTCAACCAATGATAATGTACAAACGAAAAATGAATTATTTATTATAATACTAGTCATATGGAGCTTATACGGTCACATCAAAATTATGTGGACAAACAAGAAACTCATGATTTACATTAAATATGTTTAAATCCTAGAAACTGTAAATTATTTTTTGTAAATTTAAACATGAAATATTTATTAAAGAAAAAGTGTGGTATTCAAAAACATTATTCTAGAAGCTAAACATGTTAATAGGTGATTTTACACACTCTCCAACTTAGGAAAAGTGCATATTCACTTCACTGAACTCCTAAGAGGTAATTAGGTCTACCTAATTTTTATATCAAGTCCATGAAATATAACTTAATGATTATTGTAATATTATGCCAATTCAAGGGGCCTATGGTGTTTCCAAGTGAATTTAAATAAAAATATATTATTACATAGTAAACATTATGTAGAGGAGGGGGACCAACCACACCAAGGCTCCAGATCACGCAGAGCCAAGAGTGGAAGGGTGCCCTAATCTACCCCAAGTTGGACAAATGTTTGATGTCAAGGATAGAGAATTAAGAGCACTTCCTATGCTTCTATCACTCTACTAACTTAAGAGCTAAGCTTGGACTAAGTGACAAGGTTTCAAGAATTTGGATTGTGCCTCGAATAGCTCTCTGCCAGAGGAGAACAACGTAGAATAGGGACAACAGCGCAGTGCATTGGCATCTCACAAATGTGTTGGTGTCTGTACGGACAAAAAGTTGAAAAGGACAGTCAGAATAACAAAAGACCTACTAAAAACTTAAGTGTTGAGACGTAAAGTGATAACTGAAATGATAAATGACAGAATGATTTAAATAACAAGATAGATTATATGAAATGACAAGAACAAAGGTGGTGAAAATTAATACACGAGGAGTCCAATTCGCCAACAAGCTCCACACGAATGAGTACCTACACATAATAAAGAAGGGAAAAATGTCAGGGTTGTTTTGGGGCTTACCGAAGTCAAACCCCCATTTTTGGTGTTTCCACCTCCACGGAAAGCCAGATAGATAGAGAGAGAAATATGATAAAGAAACAATGTTAGAAAATAAATTACCGAATGCTACGAGAAACACTATGCTACTCAAATCCAACAACAATGTAATAGTGAGAAAGCAATAGCACCCTCAACCAAAGGCACTCAAGGCCAATGAGAGAGAAATGCAAGTTTACAATTGTGGTAGAGTCAATGTGGCCACAACAACATCGAAAGTAGTCTCGCAAGACACCAAGTTGCAGCTTTTGTTGTAGATGTGAAGAATGTTGTGATTTTTGAAAGATTTGATAGTGCCACTGTCAGCTTGAGGTTGCAAGAATATGGAGCTAGAATGCCAAGAACGTGAGGCAAGATTGAACAAGTGTGTAGAGAATTTCCAAAAGATGGAAGGAAGATGAAAGATAGGCATTTGAAGATGAATTGGGAGGGAAAGATTCATTCAAAGTTCAGGAGGAAGCCGTAGGGGCATTACGTTTTGTCACTAATGGAGAATGTAATACCTCTACAAATTCCAAAGGCAAGAATCCTGTCAGGATGACAGTGCGCCGCATAGACATCTACACACTATGCACATGTCCCTTATAGAGATTCCCCCCACTGACACTAAAAACAAGTGCCAAGTGGATGGAGTACAGAATGAGGACGTGGAATTACATGGTCAAATTTGATTTTAAGGTGAAGGGTGTAAAAGGGGAGTTTACAAGAAGGTGCAAATTTACTCCTATACATTTTTCCCCCACTTTAGCGAACATGAGTGCCAATGAGTGTTTAGTAAAATAGGTTGAAAAATTTTTAGAAATGTATACCTAAACTATTGAGGAAGCAAAATGCAATCTGACGAGCTCGAAAGCATAGGGTAGGCAAATGGCTCTACAGGTACTCTCTCCTGAGGAGATTTGAACAAAGTGCATCGGAGGCCCGCAGACTAATGGTGGATAGATCTCATAGGATGTAAGCACTTCACAAGTCCTTGGACCTGCAAAGGAGGTGCCCCCAGGTACTCTCTCCTAAAGGAAGCCCAGTGTTAAGGGACTCTGCAAAGTCGGATTAAAAAGCAGCTTCACAGGCGCACCTACAAAGCAACATGTTAATCCACAAAAAAAACATGTTGGAAAACAAAAAGCCATGCAAGCCAGCAAGCAGACAATCACATAGATAGTCAAAAATTGAAGGAAGAGCTTTCAAATGGGTCCCTCGGGAACCCTTCAAAAGAAAAGAGGTCCACTCAAGGGACACTCAGTTTGAAAGTACAAGAGTGTTTTTCATAAATCAATTCAGCATCAAGGAATCCTTTTGAAAGATTTTCACTTCATCAAGGAATTCAAAAGGAAGTACACCCCCTTGCAAGGGGAATGTTAGAACTTCGCCCGCAAGAGAAGGTACTCCCTCCTCGAAGGAATTTTTTTCAATTTTTTTCTTTACGAACCCATGATGAAGGAAAAATATTTTTCTAGGGGTCCTTGTTGAGGAATGCAATTTTTGAAAAATTCTTTGAAAATATTTTCAAGAAAAGATTTGTTGGCCACTGAATGCATTTTCTGAAAATCGAAGTGACATGAAAGACTCCCCTTAGGATGGTTCATGTCAAACATAAAGGCACATGACATCCTAAGGAGAGAAAAGCAAGAATGATAAAAGAAAAGTGATGTTGTGGCCCACAGAACGTAGCAAGATGTAACCATGGTAATGTTGTCACACATGTGAGGGATAACACATGAGCACCATAACATCATAAAGCAAGCAAGAGAGATAAATGCAAAGAAAAGAGAGACAATAACATCATAAACAAGGGACAGGGGCGATTTGATATTTTGGGGTCAGAGCTACTCATAAATATAAATAAATAGATATAATAGTATATAAATGAATTGTCATCAACCCCCTATTGTATTAGACCATGTGAAAAGGAACGTGAAGACAAAATAAAAATAAAAAATTGGGTCAACATGGAAGGGAAGCCTAAATTCCCCCAACACTTTGCATCATCCCTAATTCTCAAAAATCAATACACAACAGAGGAAGAATGATGTGACAAATAGAGGATTTTTTACGACACAAAAACACTCTTGTATCCAAGCACCTACAAGGGTGACAAGGGTCATCCAGGAACACATAACACAAGCACGAGGGAACATAATACACATACACAATCTAATCTACAGATAAAGCAGAGGCGGCCCCCTAGTCCTCATCAACCAAGAGGTTGTCATTCTCTCAATCTAGATATCACTGTAATGGGAGGGCGGACAATTCAGCAAGGGAAAAATATCAAAGGGGAACCCTCTAACCCTCCCGCAACAAGAGCCAAGGAAGAAGGTCCCTCAAGGTCTTCTCCACTCAATTCCTATGGGTTGAATGTCAGTGATCTTATGAAAATCACCGATAGGGCCTAGACCTCATCCATAGAGTTAAACATGTGCTTCATAAGAGTGTCAAGTGTCAACTCAACAAGCAAGGGAGGCAGCACCCGAGATTCATTGCTAGGCTCACCGAAAGACTCGGGAGTAGTGACAAACTTTGGGGATGTTGGGGCTTCCTCTGTCACTAGGATGGCACAAGCCAATGCAGAACCACCCTCCGAAGAAGTTCAACTCTTCTTCCAACTCCCTTTACTAGCAAGGTTGTCCTCCATCTTTTGCTTCATTGGGGGATTCGAGATCCCCACAGATGAAGCAAAGTGCATGGAGGAAGAGGAGATAACCACGGTGGGCACCACTGAGGTATTCGACATGTCCACAAGTTTTGAAAATGATGGGATTTTTGGAAGGGACATTAAAAGGGGAAGCTCAATCGAAGGAGCAATAAACACCTACAACATCTTCAGGTGAGGATCGTTCACGCTCACGGTAGTAGCCGAAAGCAAGACTAAGGCTAAGGGAACTAAAGCAGAGAGGATAGAAGAGGAGGGAACAATAAAAGATGTTGAAGCAAGAGTTGATGACTCCTCTTCCTTCTTCTGCAAGGTGGCTTGCTCAATGGCTAGAGCCTTCCTCCAATGCTTGCTCTCACATGCAAGGAAATTTCTATGACTTCGGGAGCTAGAAGTTGCACCCTGAGATGGGACGGAAGACACTTGTTCAACCATCAGAGTATCCATCACAGCCATTTCTGGCAGAGGGAGAGATTGAGAGGATGATGGAACAACAGGGGGATCAGACTCCAACGCCTCAGCGACAGGGCTCTTCCCATTCACTACCTTAGAGGCAAGAGTAATAGGAGGCCGCAAAGACTGAGACATAGAAGATGCTCCATAGGGATCCTTCCCCTTACCACACAGAATGGGTCGAGGCTTCATGGGTAAGACAGAAAGCTCAAACATCAAATGCTTGGGCTTTCTCTAAGTAGGCACCATTAAGCTCCCCAACAAGCACATAGGAGCAGAAGTCGATGGTGCCATAGCAGGGTGAGAGGAAGTGAAAGGTGGTACAAGGAAAGAAGAACCTTGTGCGTGGGAAGCTTTCCCTTCCATTTTCAAGAGGAAGAGGCAACTTGTTGGCACACCACAGGAGTAGTCACTCTTAGTTTTCTTTTTCCCCTAGTTTTGTACTTAACATAATTTTGATAAAGTAGATTTGTTCTAGGAGGAAGAAGACCAATCGGGGCAGGCCAAAAATGACCCAAGGAATAACCCCCACAAGATGCCAATGGTTGATATCCAATGTCATGCACAACATGCATGACACCTTAATGAGAGAACCATCGAAAGTAGTATCCATAGCGATTTCATTCATGGAATCCAGCTAAGGGATGCTTAGCTTCACCTTGAAGAGATTGGATTCCAGAATAGCATCAAAAGTAGTATCCACAGCCCTAGATCCTACTAGGATGGAAAGAGTTATAGAACCATAGCTCATGCATATGTATAGTAGATTTTATTTTCTCATATTCCTCCATGTGTAATGAATTTAGCCATAATATTTCCTCCATAATAAAATTTACTCGACTCCCAAGGTCCACAAAGACTCTTGTTACGATGTTTCCATTTACGCGAGCCAAAATGTGTAGGGGAGAGGGCTTGTTATTCAAAGGAAAATCATGCAAGGTGAAAATCACATTTGATGATCCAATCATGGGCTAGGGGGAGGAGTAGGAGTAAACAAGACCACATTTACGTATGTTGAGGATTTTAAAGAAGCATGAAAAGGATCAATAATTAAGTTCACAAAGTGAGATGGAAACGGGTCTGTATAAATCTGCAACTCGCTATTTTCCTTCACCACTAACTTATTCGTGTTTTTCTTTTTTTCCATCGAGATGGATGGTACCATCATCGATGTGGTCTTATATCTCATGATGCATTTGCATTCAACGTTTAGTACCATACCCATGAACATGATGGTACTAGAAAATTGTATTTCCATCATATTAGTTAGGATAAGGCTCCTTCAATGGTCAAGGATTTTCTAATGTTATAATCTTATCCTTTAGTTAATTTTGTAGAATAGAAGAATAAGATTCAAATAATTTTGTAAACTTCCTATTGCATCTGAGGCCATGATCATTAGTTGTGGCAACTATATTTGTAACAAACTTTACTTTTCCTAAAATGGACACTATAGATTTTTCTTCGGAATAGGAGTGCGAGGAGGATCCCCCCAAATGAACCACCATTTGTTGATACTCCTGCAATGTAGCACACAAGTGTGCAAAAGAAGGATATTTGATTAAAGCAAATTTCTCCTACCAAGCTCACTATAGGGTACTTATGAATACCTTTTGCACGTCCAAGTCGGGCAGTGGGTACGAGATTTTTGAAAAGAGTTCTTGGTATCACATGATGAAATCAATTATCTTCTCATTCTCTCCTTGCTTACATCATACGAGATCCAAGAAGGTAATATTTAGACTGATGTTAGCGTAGAATTGACAGAAAAATTGATTGATGAGCTATTCAAATGAGAATATAGAATTTTCAAGCAAGGAACAGTACCACTCGAGTGTTGTATCCTTGAGAGATTGAGGGAAATGCTTTGCCATCAAAGCATTGTGGTGGAAGAAATTTGTACACATCACATTAAAAGCAGATACGTGCATCTACAGATCCCCTTTACCACCATACTTTTTGAACTTAGGAATTTCCTTTCCTTGAGGGAAAGGAATACTCAAAATTGTCACCGACAATGGACTATGTTGGGAGAAGGGATGAAAGATACGTTGGGAAGAGGCCTGGGACAGGTTCGCCAAGTAGTTTTTCATTTGACCCATATTCTGAAGGAGAGCATTCAAAATAGGGTCTAAAGATGACAAAGGTCTAGTGGAACCTCCCCCAGAACCGCCACCACTAGAACCTCCTCCAGAACCACCTTCGGAGCCACCGTTGAAACCACCATCAAGGCCACTAGCGTGACCTCCGTCGGAGCCGCCACCATGGCCTCTACTAGAGTTTCCACTTCCAATGCCACCACCTCTATCAAAGCCACCACCACTCATTCCACTAGAGCCCCCACCAACAGGGGCAGTAGGAGGGGTGAAGCTGAAACCAAGGGGTATTCTACTCACCTTGATTGTGTGGGATGCTTGAGGAGAAGAGGAAACATTGATTGAGCAGCCTATCTCAGCCATACATACGAATGTGGTAGGCATCGAGGCACCTATTTGTATCTCATAGGCATCAAGCATCATTCCTTGAGTAGTACCCGAGCTAGTGTTATACAAAGGGATGTATGCCTCGGTTAGATTGGTGAGGCCATGTAGGAATTCTACACCCATCTAATCCTTTCCTAACATGTATCTCACCTCGTTGGAAAGCCTGGTGTCCCTTTCCATAGTCAGTGCCTTCTCCAAATGATTCACAAGGTCTAACAACCTCTTGTCTAATGCCAAAAGGTTTTCTGTGAGAATGTGCACAACATCATCCTTATCCATAGACGAAGTTGTAGGGGATGTTGGAGGAGTGGGTGCACGATTGGTCTCATCAATGAAACTCATCTTGTCTATTGAAACCTCCTCTTGAGAAAAATGACTGTTAGTAAAGCCTGTGGTAAAACTAGTAGTAAAACCATAAGTGACCTTCATCTTTTCCATTTGTAAGTGTTTCACACTTCTCCTGACAACATACTCATAGGTCATAAACTAGGTTGTGATGATCATAAAACCTCACAATACCCGAGTTTACAATAGTTACGAAGTGCGAGGGAAAAAGTCTCAACACAAACAAATGGATAGACGTTGTTCACGTCGAGTTCACCAAAATGTAGAGGGGGACCAACCACACCCAGGTCACGGAGAGCTAAGAATGGAAGGATGCCCTAATCTACCTTAAGTTGGACAAATGTTTGATGCCAAGGATAGAGAATGAAGAGCACTCCCAATGATTTTGTCACCCTACTAACCCAAAAGCTAGGTTTGGACAAAGCGATCAGGTTTCAGGAATTCAGACCGTGCCTCTGACAGCTCTCTGCCAAAGGATAGCAACACAAAAAAGGGACGATAGCAAGCTCCACACAAACAAGTACCTACACACAATAAAGAAGCAAAAAATATTGTGGTTGTTTTAGGGCTTGTCGTAGTCAAACCCTCATTTTTGGTGTTTGTACCTCCACAAACAGCCAGATAGATAAAGAGATAGAAATATGATAAAGAAACAATGTTGGAAAAGAAATTACTGAAGGCTACGAGAAACACTATGCTACTAAAATAAAACAACAAATTAATAGTAAGAAAGTAATACCACCCTTGACCAAAGGTACTCGAGGCCAATGAGAGAGGAATGCAAGTCTACAACTATGGCAGAGTCGACATGGTCATAGCAATACCAAAAGCAGTCTCGTAAGACACCAAGTTGTAGCTTTTGTGGTAGATGTGAAGAATGTTGTGATTGTTGAAAGAGTTGATAGTGCCACTAGTAGCTTGAGGTTGCAAGAATATTGAGCTAGAATGCCAAGAGTGTGAGGAAAGATTGAACAAGTGTGTAGAGAATGTCCAGAAGATGGAAAGAAGATGAAAGATAGGAATTTGAAGATGAATTGGGAGGGAAAGAGCCATTCAAAGGTTGACAGGAAGGCACAGGGGTGTTACATTTCATCGCCAATGGAGAATGTAATGCATCTACAGATTCTATAGGTAGGATTCCTATTAGGATGACAACACGCCACATAGATGTCTGTGCACTGCACACGTGTCTCTAATAGAGATTCCCCCATCAACACTAAAACCAAGCGCCAAGTGGATGGAGTACGGAATGAGGACATGGAATTACATGGTCAGATTTGATTTTTCTAAGGTGAAGGGTGTAAATGGGGAATTTGCAAGGGGGTGCAAATTCACTCCTATAGAAATTAATATTATCCCTCATCCTTGTAGTATCAAAGGGTGTGTCACACCAACGTCACTAATCATGTGAAAAAATTTTACTAGGAACACTACAGTTTATAGGAGGGCTACCCAATTCCTACAATCTAAAAAAACATCAATATTATAAAATTTAACATTGAATACTAATTGATCATAGACATTTCATTGATTTCATATATAACTTTAAACTAAAAAATCAATAATAAATAAGTAATTGCAATCATGAAAAGTATATCTCTACAAATTAGATCACAAGAAATTTAAATATATGATCCTAATAATATATGGTTATAAAAATTGCAAAAGGTAAAGGACTAAGTGGAAAGAAATGAGCATGTTTTGTGATGAAGCCAAATTTGAACCTATGGAGAAGAAAATATCTAAGAAACCATCCTTGCTTCATCAATATTTTACACAACTATTAACATAAAGTGGTGCAAATATTTGAGACGAGACCAAGAAGAAGAATGAATAAAATCATTGCATACATATGTAAAAGCTACACATATTCCTTCAAATCCTTTTAATTCATATAATTCTTCAATAATAACATGTGGAATTATCATTCTTAATTGAATAAGGGAATTTCATTTCAAAAAACATATTTCACTTGTTGGGAAAACACTCAGAAATAATAATTAAAATCTAAGTTTGTATTCAAAAAATAAGTCTCCAACCCTCATAAAAAAATTTAGTTGGTTTAAAATAGGCGCAAGATCTCAAAATGAAAAAATTTTAGCCTCGATAGGTTGGGTAATAACATTATATAAAAGGGGTACAAACATTATTGAAATCAAGAAACTACTAGTACAAAGAGATCAGGGATCCAGTAGGATCCCAAGAAAAGAAAGCACTAGAACACCCATACAAAATCAAAACCACCACCCACAAGACCACAAACACCTCAACCAACCAAATCATTAGAAATGACCCTCTCTAAATCATGACAATAATCAGGGGATAATTTCCCCCAACCCTCAATCTTCTGCTCATCATCATGCTTTGAAGCCCACTTTTCCAAACAATCAGCAACCCTGTTCCATTCACGCGAGATGTGGGTAAAAGACATCACCTCTAGCATAGATCACATATGCAGAATCTGACAAACAACCAAAGCAAGCTTCCAATTAACATCAACCAGCTTTTTCTCATTCAACAAATTAACAATAATCTATGAGTCATATTCACAAATAATCTTATGCCAACCCAAAGCACAAGCACGCTCCATAGCCCATAGAATTTCCAACCCTTCCATAAAATTGTTATAATGTTTCCCTTTGTGAATGAAGAAAAGAAAATTACTGAGACAGAGCAATCTCTTCCCACTCCACCAATCCAGCAGGCCCAAGATTACCCCTAGAGGAACCATTAGTGTTGATCTTCAAATATCCGCTAGAGGAGGCACCCATCGACCAACCCTATGAACCTTCTTTTTAGCCCTCCTACCTCTTCTAACATAAGCAAAATCCATAGTGACTCCTTGTAAACCCAACCTATTCACAATCTCATCACACTCCTTTCCAAAGGATAAGCCACTTCACATTTAGCTTTCATCATCTCTTGGATCATCCCCACAATTTTGTGCCAAACCTATTGGACCAACATCCTATCCCCACGAAAAATCTTATGATTCCTTTCCAGCAAAATTTTCTAGAGGATCAAGGTAGGACCAATGCACCACACAATCTGGAGGAAAGAGGCCTGAGTAGGAGGTCTTCCCAAACTGCTTCAGAACTCAACAAGAGAAGAAGCATGTACACAAGGGTGTTTCCAAGCACCCCATCAAAAATTCCAAAGCACCATAGAGAAAGATTAGTGAAGAAACAAGTGGGAAGAATCGTCCTCACTGCACCCACACAAAACACAAACAGAAGGGCCCTGGAATCCCCGCTTCCTAAGATTATCCCAAGTCAAACATCTATTCCAAGCCAGGATCCACACAAAGCAATTACACTTCGGCCATTAGAACTTGTTCCACACATGTTTCCACCAAGGCACCTCCACCCCACCAAACATATGAGCCACTAACTCTTAATACCCACTAGCCATAGTGAAAGCACCCTTAGGATCCAAACTCCAAGCTAGAATATCCTTTCCCCTAAGAGAGCTACAATTTCTACCAGCCAAAATATTCTGAAGCGCATCACGTTCATCCTCCAAACCAACAATAGGACAATCACATGGATCTTTCCACCTAGCCACCTCCATCTGCCCACATGGGTAAGAAGTCTTAAAATCAATCACCCTTGACGAACCAACCTCCAAGAAGCATTGGAAAAGATTCAATAAATTAGGATACCAGCCTAAAATGGGGGAAAACCGTCCTAAGAATTAGACCAAAAGAAATCCTCGACCCCCCTATTACATATCCAGAACAAGCCCTCCTTGATCAGCGCAACCCATTTCTTAAGCGTTCCCCAAACGTCGAACCTTTCCCCACCACAAGAGGATAACGGGGAATCTCCTCTTTTGACAAGCCCCAGAGGTACTTGAGAGAAAGAATCCTAGCCCAAATATGATCCTATTCCAAACACCACCTCCAATAAAACTTTGCAGCTAACACCAAACCAATCAAAGTCAACTACCATAGACCAACACTCCCAAACTACTTCAGGATACACACAATATCCCACTTCATAAGGCTCCACTTAGAAGAATCCAAACTACCTACCCATAAAAATTGCCTAGCCAAAGCATCCAAATCCTTAACAAACCCAACTGGACCACCTAGAGCATACACCTATAGATGGGAAGGGCTTGCACCATAGATTTAAGTAGTTGAACATGCGGCAAAGGACAACCATCTATGAGTCTTTAATGATTAACCTTCACATGAAACTTGTTAAGAATATTCTACCAAGACTCCCTAGGAAGAATACGAGAAGAAATAGGAATGTTAAGATAAGTTAAAGGGAGAGAACCAATCTGAAATATGAAGATACAGGCAATCCTCTGTTGAATAAGCTGTGAAGTATTGAAGAATAAAATGGAAGATTTATCTTCATTAATCATCTAACCAAAAGCAGTAAGATAAGTATCCAAAGCCTTGCGCAAATTAGAAGCTTCTCTAACCTTAGCCATACCCATCAAATTCGTTTCATCCACAAATTGTAGGTGAGACTATGGAGGTAACCCATTACCCCACACCCAACCCTGAATAAGACCCAACCCCACATCACGCTTCAACGTTCTCCCCAAACCTTTAGCCAAGATAATAAATAAATAAGGAGAGAGAGGATCCCCTTGACAAAGGCCTTTAGACACACCAAAAAGAGAAGGTTCACCATTAATCAACACCAAAATGAAGTGAAAGTAACACAATACATAACCCATTGGACCCACTCCTCAGCAAAACCAAAAGCAATAAGAACTTTGTGCAAGAAAGACCACTTAACTCTATCATAAGCCTTTGCCATATCCAAATTGATGAACATAGCCTTTTCCTTAGAGGATTCCATAGAATGAATAGTTTCAGTAGCAATGACCACCCCTTCTAGAATTTGTCAATTCGAAACGAAACCACTCTATTCCTCGAAGATAATACAACTAAGCCATCGCTTCAATCTTTCAGCAATCAACTTGGAAATTATTTTATAAACCGCATTACAAAGGGAGATAGGATGAAATTGACTCAATTGATTCGCCCCTTCGCATTTGGGAATGAAAGCAAAGAAGGTAGAGTTCAAAGCCCGAAGCATCTATTTATTCCTTTGAGATTCAAGAACCACCTCCAATAAGTCCAGCTTAATGATATCCCAAAATTCTTGAAAGAATTCAATCAAAAAGCCATCAGGGTCTGAGGATTTCCCTTTCTTCATCTAGAAAATAGTCTCCTCTAGTTCTTCCATCGAAATATTTCCCAAAAGATGCTCATTCATCTCCCTAGTGATCAAGGGGGGATACAATACAAAACAAGGTTTTCTTCCACCAAAACATCTTGAGATTCCTCTCTAAATAAAGAAGAAAATAATTGTGAAGCTTCTTTGGACATATCATACCAAGAAGATAAATGCTCACCTCTGTCATTTACAAGAATAGGAATAGAATTACCATGTCGCCTAGCTTTCATCGAATTGAAGAAAGCAATGTTCTTGTCCCCCTCATGTAGCCACTCAACACATGCCTTTTTTTCCAATAAATTTCCTCATGCAACTCACACTCTTCCAGAACTTTCAAGGCTCTTGCCTCCTCCCTGAGTAAAACCTCTAAAAGACCAAACTCCCGTATCTCCCTTGTAATGATATCCAAGTTGGATTGAGTAGCAATCTTAGAATGAAAGATATTTTCAAAACACTGCATGTTCCATTGTTTAAGTTGATACTTGACATATTGTAGCAATTTGGAAAATGAGTACATAGCAGTGCCATGAGCGGGTCTCCCCATCTGCCACCATTCAGCCACATACTCATGTATAGAAGTATCACACAACCACATAAGCTAGAATTTGAAAGAGGGGGACTGAGCAACACGAGTCGAAGTAACAGATAATATAGCAGGCCAGTGATCCAAACACCTCCAATCCAGAATCTCAGAACAAGTAGACCACGAACCTCCAATCCAAAAACATGAAACCAAGAAATGATCAAGTCTCTCAACAATACAATTCTCCCCCAATCTCCTATTGTTCCAAGGAAACTAACCTTTACGAGGCTTGATGTTAATATTCAAGGCATAAATGTTATCACAGAGTAGGAAAGCAGAGGGCTCCAACCTTGCAATACCACTGTTCTTCTCATCTAACTCTATAATGGTATTGAAATCACCATCAATAATCTACGGGAAAAATGGAGCAAGACTCTGTATAAAATTGATATGAGACCACAAGTGCTACTTACCAAGAAAATCAATAGGCGCATAGATATTTGATAGAAGAATAGTTTCCCTCATCTTCGGGCTTGAAGCAACCACAAAGATAGAAGACTTTGAGGACATCCACCAAAGAGGACGAATCTTCAAAGGGTTCCACAAGAAAGCCACACCCCCAACACTACCATGAGCCCCAATACACTGGCATTCACCCCGTTCCCACACTTTTGGCAACAAACCAACCATACTCTCAACAGACAACTTAGTCTCCTATTAAAAAAAGGGATATTAGGAGAGTGAATTCTCACCAAATCACGAACAACTTTTTATCGAGGGCCACTATTCAAGCCCCTTACATTATAGGATAGGATTATCATTTCAAAGGGTTAGCGAAATGAGAGTCAAAAGTCTTAACAGATCTCGAATCCACTAAAATTTCCCCCATTATCTTGATTTTCTCTAAGTCCTTTCTCCCAACCTTGGATGATTTCTCAATAACCCCTTTTTTTGGTATTTCTAAAGAAGTCCCAACAAAGGAGAAGCCTTGCTACCTTTTACCAAATCAGACCCCATTTTCACCAATGGATTAGGGGTCTCTCCCTCCCCCAACTTCGCATTCACAAGAGTCTCAGCCCTCCCAAAAGCCACCACATTAAGATCCGTTTCCATTTGTAAAGCTCCAACCACTTGCGAAGCCTGAGTGTTATCTAGAATAATACCCTCTTGAACCACTTCCAAAACATCCTGATCCATAATCATCATACCTGGATTCACTTCCTACGGAATGAGGTCATCCAAAACCTCAAACCTATTAAAAAGTATCTCCTTCCTATCTCTCCTTAAAAGTCCTCTTTTGACCATGATTCCTATTACGAGCCTTAACAAGAGTAAAACCCTCTACACCTACAACCACACCAGGAATGGGATCCTTGCCTTTGTCAATCTTAGGGGGGGTTGCGAGGCAGTTGAGTAGGCTAAGACTAAAAAGAATTAGACCTCGGGCATCTTTGCTACAAATGGCCATATTCATGACATAGACGACACCGAAAGGGCAATGTCTCATACTCTAGCTACTGCGCCCAAGAATATGAACCCACACAGATTTCCGAGGAATCTGGAAGAGGGTTAGTTAAATCAATCTCAACATAAATACGAGCAAATGTCATTACCTTTCTATCTTGAGTTTGTTGAGAATGACCCGGTGGTTTCTCCAACATCAAAGCAACCCTATGTAAGATGTCATTACACCAACATTCAACTAGAAATCTATAAAGACACACCCACACTGGAACCCGGTTTGGAAACTCCTCTAAAGGATCAAAACCTACATGCCAAGGTTTAATAAATAAACCAATTTAGTTGTGGAAATAAGGTCCACCCTCGAACACTCTATTGCAATCTGCCATGCAGTTGAAAACCACCATGAAGTAACTATTCACCAACAACATTATTTCCATCTCACTGTCTGAATACCAGGTCCGATGAACCCACAAATCCAGAAATTTGAGTGAACCCTTATCCCCATGAATTTTCAAATCAAGGCATGCTTCAAGAAATACTTGATATCCTCCACAATCAATTTTGGTTGAATTACCAGCACTGACCTATCCTTGG
This sequence comes from Sequoia sempervirens, assembly GCA_007258455.2. Classification (NCBI taxonomy): domain Eukaryota; kingdom Viridiplantae; phylum Streptophyta; class Pinopsida; order Cupressales; family Cupressaceae; genus Sequoia; species Sequoia sempervirens. The sequence continues at coordinate 326,942,313 of VDFB02193867.1, read as the reverse complement.
ATTGTTCCAAGCAAACATTGATTTTCAGAATTCAAGAACCTCCGGACAAAACAAATCCTCCATTCCTCGAATCATTGGAAAATAGATTTTTATCAAATACCCTCGTTGAACAACGAGTAGGTGAAGTTGCCCCAAATGCAGCATAAAAATTTAAAGAGGAATTAACCCCGACGCCTCCCCCAAAGCCATAACAAAGGCAAATAAAATGAACCCCTTCTCAAACTATGGCCAACCACAAAACAGATAAACCTGGAACAAAATGAAATCCCTTGAACTCACTCTGCTAACGCCAAGCACCAACGAACAGCTAAAAATGAAGAATAAAAATTAGCAACACCGAATAAAATAAATGCTTCCCCCGAACAACAATCCCCCACACCATTCAACACCCCAACCCCTACAGCAAAAACCCGACGCACACAAAGGAAGAAGAACCAAAGGCAAAGCAAGCACAGGAAAGAGGAACGACTAGGGCACGCAGGCCCTAGCCTGCATCACTACCACGCACAACAGCGCAACCCTCTCCATCCAAATCCGATTGGGTAATAACATTAATAACAATCATAATCTAATATTTTATATTTAATTCCACTTTGATGATCCTGGGATTCTAAAATAGTTTCATTTAATATGGGTGGTAACAATATTTCTCATGACAATGTTCTTCTCCAAGCAGATCTTCATGGGATAGGTAGGTGACATGATCTAATTTTAGCTTCCTTTATGAGCTCCTTCATCCAACGCACTTGATCTCAAATAGGTTTTAATGTGGTAGATATCTGAAACAAATTCTAATGTAAAGGTCTTCATTAGAATGAAGCGGTATATGTTGATAAAAGAATATTCCCATTTATAAAGAAGTTAAGAATATACTTCGACTTATAATCAATGCACTCGTATAAATCTTCATTATACCTCAATATTGTCTTTGCATTTTGGCTTACTCACAAGGCTTGATAATTGAATCTTCATTGTCCAACCATGCAACCACAAACAAATATACAAGCATTAAATTCACTTCAAGGAGTAGAAAAACTTTAACAAAATGGCTCTATTTATGTTCATTTATGATTATGTTCTCATGGGTATAGATTTTCTAAGATACAATATTTTTTTAATCTAATCATTCTAAACCTTTCAAAGATCTCCCTATTTGACTTAGCTCACTATATTATACTCTATCTACTACATATATGTGTGTGTCTATAACTTACACAATTATATTGCACATGGATACAAGATTTTTCGAGCACCAAGATTAAATTTCAATGCTCTAACTAAATATAATTTAGTATTATCATTATAAAGTAACATATTCTTGATCTCTATAATGCCTATTTTGTCTTTGTATCTAAATTTTATGTATTGCTTTTAGAAATCCGTATAAAATGTCTTAAAATATCTTTCATAATATTTTTGAAGCAAGACATTTCCCTTGGTTACAACCTTAATTATTGATCTAATCTCTATATATGTGGGATTCTTCCATGTCTCCCCTTCTCTTGATTAAGTAACAAACTATAATTCAAAAGAAAATATATATCAAATATTACAATAAGCCAATAAGCTAAATCTAAAAACACAAACCTATGAGACCTTAGGCTATTCAAGCTTACCTACCAATTCCACTATTGGTTTCACATGCACAATGATACGAAAAACCTATAGATTCAATTTATTCATCCTATTTATTCATGATAACAAAAAGATACTCTTATAATAAAAACCCATATATAATTATGTGTGTATTAAGATTTTGTCATCATTTCTTTGTTATAGTTATCTTTTTCATCCTCATTTGAAACTATGTATGGCTTTAAGAATTCTTTAGTAAATCTTACATTGACAATATTCAAACCAAAGCATTTCCCATTACTTATTTTCACTAGATTCATTTGAAACTATGTATGGCTTTAAGAATTCTTTAGTAAATCTTGCATTGACAATATTCAAACCAAAGCATTTCCCATTACTTATTTTCACTAGATCCATTCAATGTGCATACCCTCTCTACATTCAAGGTTTAAACTTATTTTGTATGTGTAGCTTTGGTACATTTTCTTTGCATAGAAAAATCATTTCAACCCAGCTTGAAGGGAAGTATATCATGCATTGATATATTTCTATCAATTGCTAATTACCATTTAAAATTTTTGGGTTAAATTTTTCATGTCGAATATGAATTATTTTCTATTAATAGAGCATACCACATGGTCATACCAAGCCTATCACTATTCAAATACAAACTTCTCACACCAACTCGATGGTTTTTAACCTTCTAAGGGAATTTATTTTATGGTTTTGTACTATATCAAAGGTCTTTTAAGATGTATTGGGCCAATATGAGGGTCTAAAATTAAGTCAATATCTTCGTACAACAATGGTCAAGTGAAACTAACTCTAAGGGCCTCATCCTAGGCATGTAAAGTTATAGAGAAATATAAAGATATTTATTAAAATTGTATAGGCTTGGTGCAAATACATCATGACCATGCTAAATCATGGGACTAAAGACCTTCCAATGGCTAAGTATGATCTAAATACAAGCAAGAATATATTGTTTAAATATGAACATTGACACTATAAATTAAATTGCTTCAACCATATACACTCAATCTTGTCTAAAATAAGGCTTAATAAGAACTACCATGAAAGGAGTCAAAGTAAATCACCCATATTTCAACCAAAAGGGCATATTGTCTCAATGGTCCTAGTGTAATTATGATCACAAGAAATCAAGACCACCATAGAGTCACCAATACAAATCTCAAAAAAGGTCAAAATTTAGTTCCAACAAACCCTATCAAACCATAATCATACCAGATAAGCATTAAACCATGCAATCATAAAAATGGATCAAACAACTCTCTCAACCAAGACCTAAAACTATGATCATGCAAGCAAGCAAATTTGTAAAAGACTAGAATTAGGATAAAAAAATTAGGGTTCTATTTTTATATAAAGAAAAGAGGGTGTGGTGTATAAGCAACAACACTTGTATCCTTAGATCAACCCACGGTACCACTACCATTATGCAATCATCAAGTTCTTAGCACTTATATGAAAATTCATGCTAGTCATCACACCATACATAGTAATTGAGACTCAAAATATGTACCTATATGATAGTTTATACCAATTGACACACCGTACATAGTAATTTGGACTCAAAATATCCTTACATAATGGTCAATTTTATAAATAACATCAAACATACATAAATAAATTATCCTATTTCTAATATTTGATATAAATATTTTGGCCCAAAGACCCACAACATAGTTGGCAATCATTTCAAGGTCCAATAGCCTATTGAATCTTTATAGTGGGTAAAAGTTAAAGAAGTCTATTTTTTAACCCTTTTTTCTTCTTTGTCTAGGAGAAATGATAATACTAATAAGACTAATTGATGACTCTATTATAAACCTATCAATACAAATATACAATTGCTAATTAGTCACCTTTTTCATCAAGATTATGGATTCAAAAACCCTTGAGCATAATATAAGTTCTCAAAAATCATTTTGTTTCTCAAATTCCTAGTCTATACTCCACAACTTAGAACATGTCTTAGTTCTTATTTTATTAATATTCTAATATTATTGTACTCATGAGACTATAGTTTCATTCTCAAAGGAAAAGATATCAATTCTAATATGAAGAAATATATAAGGTTTTACTCTTGTATTTATTTCATCCTCAAACCTCATTATTGCAGATTTAAGTGAAGAGAGATATTTTCTAAACTCAACAATGAGAATCATTGAGGTCTTCCTTAGAGGTAAGATGAAGAAAATACAAAGTCATGAACAATGAGAATCATTGAGGTATCCCTTAGAGGTAAGATGTAGAAGAATACAAAGTCATGAACAATGATATGTCTAAAAATATGAACTCTTAACACTCTTAAAAAGTCACCCCATATAACCCTAAGTTGGGACATCACAAACTTTTTATGACTGCCAAAATGATAAACACTAACACATTGATTGACTATATATATATCAAATACTTGATTTTTATTTCCACTAAATGAAAAAAAAAGTTATATATACACACCAATATGGGTATTTACCCTAAATATCTAAATAAACGTGTCTTGAAATTTTCCAAACCCTTCTTTGTAGCATAGTTCTTCCATAGATAAGAATGTAAAAACATAATTAGTGTGCATGTTGACAACGTTTTGTTACAATTTATATTTTTGTAGAATGAAAATAATGCCAAAACATAAATAAGAATTAAATTTTAATTCAAATGAATAATTTCTTTGACATGGGTTAGGTAACCTCACTTAATATTTTCATTGTAGTTTGTATTAAAAGTCCATAAATAACAATTGTATGATCATAAATAGGAATTATACCCTTGATAAGTTTTAGATCCTACATAACAAGTGGACAGGTCATGCTTATCCCCTTTTAAATTCATATTATTTATTCCCTCCACATTATAATAGAATCTAAATTCCAACGTAGGTATATTAGATTATGGTTTGTTAGCTCATCTAGGATAAGGACCCCACCATGGCGTTTTAACCTTAGACATTTATAGTTTACTTTAAAGTTTTAGATTTTAGAATAATCTAAATTTCCAAATGTCATACTCATTGTGAACCACAAAAAATTGAGTACACAACTTCACCATTATATAAAAAACTTATAATGACACATGATATGTACATATTACAAATCCTAACAAAACTAGTGATAGTGTCACAAACAACCAATAAGCAAAGTATCAAATAGGGACCATTTAAAGACTAATACCAAATGAGATTTTTTTCTCCTTGTAGCCCTACATTAGAGAAACACCACATCTATACGGCCCGGACAAGTGGCGTAGTTGGTTACTTGGGCCTTGGGTTTGTCCCAAATAGGTCACAAGATCGATTCTCTCCACTTGGATTTACCTTGGTTGTTGACCAATTCTAGCTTGACCCTTAGCCTCCAGGGGATTAGTCTCATCCCAACTTACCTCTTATGTACCCCAAAACTTGGTAAAAAAGTAAGCTTGAGGCAAGGTCGATCAAGAAGTGCTAAGCTAGTCACGGGGATACCCATGGATTATTTATATAAAAAAAAAAATTTAAAGAACACCACATCTATACAATATGATTTTCAATTTATGAACTTGTACAAGAATCCAAATTCTATCAATAACATCCATCTCATGGAAACTACATAAAATAAATAACACCATCATAAATTGTTAGGATCAAAACTAACCATCATCATTATATAAATATATGCTATGATAGTTTACAAGTATTATACATGTTAAGTGATAACTAATATGAAAGGAACTAATGTGCGTGCATGTTGTGTAACATTCTTTTGAAGTGGCATAGAGAATCTAAATGGAAATTTAGGTTGAATTGTAGGACTATTAGAGTCTTGGTTCTCATTAACAATGTTTGGACTAGTTCGACCAATGAAATACATGGATGTTATTATTTTTGGTGGATTATATGGTGTAAAGGGTTGCAAGGAAGTCAAAATAGAATTTATGATGTTTTGGTACATCTCTAGGAGACTTTGAGATGGAGTGTAGGCCTCAACCCATTAAGAAACCAATTTTGGTGAATTCACCAATAATCACAAGTAAAAAACTAATGTTTGTATCTACAAATGCAAGAAAATACCCAAAAAGCAGTTATTTACCCTAATGAATTCTTAAAAATTTGAAAAGTATTTCTCTAATGAAGTTGTGAGTTCATCTTTGTGCAAGTAGTGAGTGGAATATGATGGGTTTAAGCATTTCAAATCCACTTTTTGGTAATTGAAATTTCATTGTTGGTGTGTAGAAGGTTATTAGGGGAGTCACAAGCTTTGTAAAAAATGTTTTGGATGCTTTTTTAGCACATGGGGAGCTAGAAATCTCATTTATAATTCTTCTTGGATTCATGCTTCTAGATTGAATTCTAATAGAGCATGTGTTTGAACTTCTTGAGATTGATTTCAAGTGTTAATAGCAAGAAAATATTATCCTCGAGATCTATGTATACACTTTAAGACCTTATATCATTTGTAGAAGATTCAAAGACAATGCCATGAGGAGCTCTACTACCTCTTAATATAATTTTCTCTTTGTTTTAGGGTTTCTCCAACTATAGATTTCATGTTTAAGGGTGTTGTGCCTCTTTGATTATTCCTCTTACTCCATTAATATTATTTATGGATACCACAAATCTAATAAAATAGGAAATCATTACGATATTGACAATTATTTATGGTGAAGACTATCTTTAAAGGTTGGTTTATAGTTTTTTCAAGTAGGATATGTTGTTGATGAACACATGTAAGGAATATTATCCTTGTATATTAATTAGTGTTATGTTGACTCTTGTGTGTAGAATAGATAATTAAAATTCTATTTTCCTTGATCTAGATGATTTGACGAGAGTAATGAAAAGTTGAAAGGGTGGTTTGCATTAATTTACCAAATAAAATCCCAACCTTTACTTTAGGTACTTCTATTTCCTACCACATTATTTATCATGAAGTGTCAATTTTAAATCCCTCCTCAACTTACTAGGAACTCAAGTAAGAAGCATAATTAGCATAATATATAATATTCAACCAAATTTGTCATGTATACCTTTAGCTTGGATTTTGTACCTTACCATCTTAAATAGATTTCAAGCAATGTTGTATTTTTCCTTTCCACCACACTATTTTGTTGGGGGCATAGGTTGTATTATCTTGTCACAGTATTATTCTTAAAATAAAATTCTACTAAATTATTGTTAACTTACATCATATATTTGATAACAAACACTTAATAGAATGTTCTAACTAATTCAAACTAAATATTTTTATGTAAAATTCCTCATAATATCATATTTATTGAATTCACAAATTACATCTTGCTTATATGTCTATATAAATTGCTAAATAAAACCTAAAAGAGAAGAGTTGTTAATGTAGCATAAATATAAATGAATTTTCTTTATCCTTAAAATTCCATGTCTTATGTTTTTGAAACATTATTTTTATGGTGATTACTAAAAATACATCACTCAAACATGAACCATATCAAATACACCCATCTCAACATGTAAAATTCAAATGTCAAATATCTACATGCTTTTTAAATTTAAGATCCTTAATTGCTTAGACCAAAGGAGAATCTCAATACCATAGCATCATCACCATATTTACTTAATTTACAAGTCGTATCCCACTCATGAACTATACAAAGTTAGTATTCTATAAAATGAATGTTAATGTCAATCACAACAATTTTCCTAGGCAAAAAAATCCCAAGTTTTTCTCTTAGTTATTAATTTAGAAAGCACAAAGAAGATTTAAAGTGTCAAAGCTCTATGAAATTTTACAAGATATGTTTTTCCATAAACACACCTTACATGTAAGCCTCAAGAAATCATAAATAAAAATAGAGAAATAATTGGCACCCAAAGGAGAATAAATGAGTCATGTTGCATGAATCGAAGTGAATGAGAATTAGATGTCACCATGCTATGTCATTATCTTCTCAAACATTTCTTAGGTGTTTACTAAAAACACACTCACCAATCATAAGCTATGCCAAATAGGCCATCAACTACATACTTAAAACATTAACTAATTATATGTGAAATTTAAGTTCCCTAAATTTTCATGTGAAAGATGGATTCAAACTTTTCTTTGGTCTTATATATTAGTTAGGATACATTATGATTGGAGGAACTTGTAGGCCTTAGTGTCCCCTGTCATTATCTTCTCAATCATTTTACTTAATTTATATTTATGAATATTGTTACAAAGCTTTTACATGAGTGTAAAGATGATATACATGAGTTATATAAATTTCGTAAAGTAGAATAATTGAGAAAAAAACATGAACAATAATCATTAATTGACTAGATCTATAGAGTTGCATCTGATTTAGTCCAAAGCTACTTATGCATCTTTATACTTTAGAAATTATGAAGATACAAGACCTACAAACCTCATGTTGCATGTTTCTATGATATTTAAGCACAAAAGTCTCGATACATGTATTCCTTTAAATGATCCTTGTGAAGAATAAATTAATAAAGAAATTAGAAGAATAATAACATAATATTTGAAAAATCCACATTGCATTTTAATGACATTACTTCTTCATGGGTGCCTAAGAATTTAAACAAATTCAAAATAAATTTATGGAGTCACGTGACAAGAAGCAATTATGATGCATAAAGGATGTATTAATAATTACACCTATTTTTAGCATTTTTACTGAGTTCCACTTCTTATCATGATGACAATCACTTGAGAATGAAAAACTTGAGGCTACTTATTGGAATAAAGATGATCTTTAATATGATGATGTCTCTAATGTTGTTGCTTGGGACCTTAAACATCCATATGCTTTTCTTATTTATGTATATTAGATTGATTTCTTAATTATCATTTGTTGTTACTTTTTTGTATCCTTATGCTTTGGGCCATTTTTTATATTTGGTATGTTGTAATGGTAAAATTTGTATACTTATGCCACTTCTCTTTTAGTTTTCTACCCATTATGAGAGAATGCCTTAATAAAATGGCACACTCTTGTGTGAAGTTGGGCTTATTCCCTTAGTTTTTGCTTGCCTCCATACAAACACATTCAAATACATTTATCCATGCATTGTACACACACATACATATCCTAATATAATTTATTGCAATTATTCATGCATGTACCCCTATACACCACATTATCCATTTAATTTTTTTGTTTCTATGTGCTATTAGTTAGGTGGAAATAGGGTCAACCTTATAGCTACGAACTAAACCCTTCAATTTTCAATTTTCAAATTCAAATTCTAGTTGATTTTCCCCTATTCTTTTCTCACCATAAGTTGATAAAACACGTATTTTCTCAATTTATTGTCATGTACTTGTATTCAAATTCATTAAACTAAAATTATTTTATTATCATTGGATAGATTGAATATCATTCATATTTACAAAAGGTTTACATATATTTCAATTGAGTACCTAAAAAGAGCCAGGCTGTGTATCAACATCACTTTAGAGAATTTGCACAATTAAAGTGTTTTTTCTTTGATCTTTTACATAAATATCTTGATGGTTGATTGAGGAGAAAATATCCCCTAATGACATGCTAGCATCCCTCTAAGGATTTTTTTTAATACTACCAATTTCAAATATCAAAAAAGGTAGACAAAATAGAGCAAAATTAAGAAAACCAAAGAACAACATAACATATTTTCAAGGTCTAATTTGCATGGTAAAGGATGAATCTAGAGACACATAATAGGACCAGGCTTATGGAATCAACCTAGTATAGATTAAAAAACATGCACACATTATAAGGATTTATATAGACACAAACGTACCATTTTCATAATAGAAATAGTTCAAGTACCAAAATCAACATCAAAGGCATTCATTCTTAAATCATTGAGCTAGGTATATTTATCCTCTTTGCACCTGCTTTCCTTAAATTAGTGCACTAATTATGTAATAAAATTAGCAAGTATAAAATTTCATTTATTAATCAATGTTAATTTATGTTTGTGTATGGATATTATTGGATTACCCTAGTTTAAGCTTAAAGAAAGTTTATTTTCCTTTATATTTTGGTGAAATTGTTTAATTTTTGAAAGGAAACTTTGTAGTAATAATGTACCATTTTCACAAAAGCCTCATGAGGGAAACAAGTACAAATAAATTATTCATAAGCCACAATACACAAGAATAGAAAATATACCACAAGATAACACTATATGTGTCTTGGGAAAACTCTTACAAGGGAAAAACCTAGCCTCCAAAAGCATCCACACAACTCGATGTATTGTCTCAAGTAACAAGATTACAATACACTTGTAAAGTCTCCATGCAAGACCTTTGAAGTATCAAGAATCCTAGTTGCATTCCTCCATGTGAAAAAACAAATGAGAACCATGTAGCCATGCATCTCAATCCACGCTTCCATGTATGCAATCTATAAAATATGCTTGATCCAACCTTATCCAAAAAGATAGGTTACACAAATCAACCTTTATGACTACTCCAATGCCTGGTTTTATAGAGACAATATTTTATAAAAACACTAAGTGGTATTGCATAAAATATGTGCCTCAAAACCATGATCTCACTAAACCATGGCCCAAATTAAATATTTTTCTAATGTGACACCCAAGTTAAATATTTATCCCAATATGGCATAAAGTGCACATGTCTCCAAGAATTCCTAAACCATGGGGTATCCACATCTCTAATATGCACCATAATTAAATATTTATTTTTACATTATTAACATTAGTATTTTTATGTAAGGTGTACAACACACCTTTCCAATATTCTCCAACTTTTTTAATGAATTGCATTAGGAGTTAAAATCAAGATAAATAATCAATTGAACTATCCATATAGCCAACATGTACCATAAAAACATCCATGTACTCCATCAAGATACTTGAGACAACAATCAAGGTTTCCACCATCTAAAATATGAACCATTTCATTCCCCATCATGTTAATGAATGAAAGATAAGATATTATCTAAAGGAGATACCAACCTAACTATCACATACAAGCATCATTAAATATTATCTCAACTTTTTTTCCAAACACAAACACAAAATATAATGGTGACAGATACACTTGAGTAGATAATAAGAACTCGTCAAGAGATGGACTAGCAACCACATCTAGTTGCTAACACATCCAACTATTCATACCTCAAAAGAAGGTATACTCATAATCACATATATACCTTCTATTGTCAACATATCCAACCAAATCTATAATCATGTATTTTTACATACATTATCCTCCATAAATAATTATTGAAGACCCTTAACACTATGGTCTAATGAGAAAATCCAAAAAGGAAGAATATACATCTTAAAAATCCCGCTAAATGGCTAATGCCAAATCTTAAATCAATCAAGGCATCTAAAATTCCACCAATAATAGTCATATTACATCAATAGTTATCTAAAACAAAGATAATTAGAGGTAAAAATGTAGATTTTATGTGACTCAAATGCTAAATCAACTCTAGATTTAATTTTCCACAAACCCATTTAATGTAACAATATTTAAGGATCCCAAAAATAATTTATAGAAATGTAAGTGAACAAATCACATATCAACATCTCTAAATCTAATCTATTAAGAAATACTTTCCATCACCTATAAAAAAATCAAAATTGTACAAATTGTGGGTGAAAGATATGCTAAAACTGGCAATGTCCTCACTCATAACTAATACAAGTATGGATGAATTATGCCTAAATGTAATGTTCTAAATGTATAAAACTGATAAAATAGATCGATTATTGAATAAAACTAAAGAAATGCAAGATGTTTGAAAGCATAGTGTTGTATGCAAAAAGACCTAGAAAGATGTATATAAATGCAAAAGAAATAGAACAGGAAAGAAAAACAGAAAGCATGCACCTATAAATGTGTTGCAAACTAGAATGGAGGCTGGAAATGTTGTTGATCCTAAAATTTTGACCTACTTGGACACTTCCGCCATTCTGGGCGACCTAGTCCCAAATCTAGAAAACTGCACCAGAGCCCGTTTCAACCAAATGGGTATCCAAATCTACAGAAAACTCTAAAAAACATGTGCAATGGGACTAATTTTCCATTGATGGTGACTTAGTCCACTTTGGCTTTTCTAAAAATCTGACAGTGGAGTCAAAAGCTCTTGGTCTGCACTTTCTATTCCTCTAAGTGTTCAGTTCTGAAACTATGATTTTTGGCACTATAAGTGACTTTTTTCCGATGTCTTGACCTATCCAACAAGGAGATTTCTTCAAAAAATTTACAACTTATTCATCAATGATTTCTAAGACTTCAAAGTACCTAAATTTGCAAACACACAAAGAAAGAAAGAGAAATGTTGAAAGTTAGGGAATAGGGGTTTGCCTTGGTCAAACCCCTTTTAGGTAATTAAACCAAATGGAGAAATAAGATGAAGTATGAACACGAAATGAAGGGATTAGAAACTTTCCATGATGATTTATCTTTATTTTTTGCAATAATGGATGAAGAATCTACCCTTGAATGCCTTAGAAAGCTATCTTGATGACTTAGAATGTTAAAACCCTAGCTTGCTTGGCTTGAGATGGAGAATGAATGATGAATGAATAATGAATGAATTGTGAATTAGGGTTTAAAAGATTGTATTTATAGGCAATCCACCTAATTTTCCTGTTAATTTGATCCCCAAGGCTGAAATGGAGGAAAAATAAACTTAAAATCTAATTTTTCTTACCCGAACCTCGAAAATAACCCAAATGGGACTAAGTCACCAAGCTAGGTGACTTAGTCCCACCTATATGGGATTAATTCTCCCATATGGGTGACTTGGTCCCACAAGGGCTCTTTTGCGAATTGGATTGTCAGGGAGTGAAGAATTTCAATTTTTATGTTGATTTCATTGGGTCTTTGATCAAATTAAGCCTCGAGATACACAATATGGGGCCATAGGGGCCTATTAATGATGATGTAAAGGGAAAATAGGGCTAGGGACACAAATTTCAATGTGAAAATGTGATTAAATACACTTTACAACACTAAAATGAGGTCCACATAACCTAGAAAGGCACAACATCCAATGTAAATGTGTAAAACACATTACAACACTAGATTAGAATCGGGTTTAATTTGCAAGCCTTCTAGATTAATGTGAGAATGCCATCAAATACATTTTACAATATTGAATTAAGGGTAAAATAGGTCCATTAGTCTACAAAAGTGTGAAAGTCTTTTACAACACTTTACAACACCTTTACAAGACATCGTTAGATGCATTTTATTCAGTTTGCAAGGGTCCAAGACCTAATGTAGATGTGTAAAAAATCTCACAACACTAAATCAAGGCCTCATTAAGTCCAATTTATCATCAATTATTCCCATATCAAGTGTGAAAATGTTAAGGTATACATTTTTTTGTGACACATATTTATATCATAAACAAAAAAATAAAGAAAAAATACTAATTCCATTGTGTAGTACTCAAAATTAGATTCATGTTCATTGTAAGATTAAAAATATAACATTGTACAAGGGATTTATGGCATGTCAAAAAAATTGCTCCTTTAAGGAAATTGAAAAATAAAGTTTAGGTGGCTATTTAGCCTAAGTAGTTAGTTTTGCCAAAGCACTAGTGACAATTTTGAGTGGTGCAAACCTAGTGGAGGTGTAACTATATAGGGATGGTAAGTACGTGGAGGTGGTAGTTTAGCATCTCTTGGGTGGAGTGGTGACAATGAAGGAAAAGTTTGGCCCATTATGATTCAACCCCTCTTTGTTGGTTGCAACCAAGGACTAGTTGCCACATAACTAGCAGTCTTAGTAACAAACCCTAGTTAATGATATGACTATGGCTAAGCTCTTTTTTCAACCCCATCCTACACCCTACACGAAAGTGATGACATCATCTCATTTAATCATATTTTTAAAAATTATTTATGTGACCATAATAGATAGTAATGAACTATTATAGAGTATTTTACTATTTGTTGACTAAATTTTTAATCTATTGTAGTGATTATGACTATATAAATCATTCATGGTATACAAGTTCATACAATCATAGGGATTTAATCTCTCCATCTTTAAGGTCTTGAATACACAAGCGCTGCTAATTTTGTTTTCATTTATTCCTGACTCCATCTCCATTGGGAATTTGCACCTTCCATAAATAAAATCGCCAGTTTTTTCACCCTTTTTTCGGTTGTTCGTCATTTTTAACTGCTTTCCCTTGCCGCTATTGGTTCCATTCCTCCAAACTCTTCCTCACTGGTATTACCTTTCACTTCTCCAATTTGGCGAGTTGCAGCCTGAAAATAAGGTTTGCAGAGGGTTTTAGAGTAAAATATAATTAATATATTATATATTTTTTATATAATACAAATTAAATTATATATAATAAAATTATATTTATTATTATATATAATAGTATACATAAGTTATATTATTTATTATATATTGTATTTTATAATAAAAATTATTAAATATAAATTTGAAATTATTATAATTAATAATTAATATATAAAAAATCTAATAGTTTAATTGATTTTTGGAGAGATTAGGAAAAAAAAGATAAAGGGAGAGAAAATTCTATATAGAAAGAAGTATGTATTTTAATAAGTTTTTTTTACATATTAAAACTATATATTGTTAATAAATGTATTATATATTTTAATAACTATAATATTAATATTATATATTATTAAATAGCATCTCTATAATAATTATAGTTATTTTATTATATATATTAATTATATATAAAATCTTAAATATAATACCACTCTCATTATTTATTATATATATTATTATATTTATATTTAAATTATATAATACATAAATAATTTATAATAATACTATATATAAATTATTTATATAGTTCACTATCTACCCTACTCATAGCTTCCAAGCCTCTCCATCTCTGCATCAATCACCTATTGAGTGAAGGCATCTAATCCAAAGGAATAAATAGTTGAAGAAAAATTTGTAGCAAAGTTTATAGCTAGATAGGGAAAATTACTTAGGAATGAGATTAGTGTGGTGAATATAATAGTTAATACATAAAATTAAAAAAAATTAAAATTATTATTATATAATAAACATAGAAAATAAAATTAATAATATAATAGCAGTAGTAATAATAATGATGATAATATAGGGGTGGTCGGCCTAGCTTGATTGGCTAAAGCATTATGTTGTGGGCAAGAGGTCATGAGGTCTAGTCTCCCCACCATCCTCGTGGTACCAGAGAAGGGTTGTAACAAGTCATTTCGCAATAAAGGTTCTAATTGATGAGTAAAAAATATCTTTTAAAAATAGTGGAATTAGTTTAAAGAGGCTAAGAGATGTTAGATTAATATAATTCCTTGTTAAAAGAGTAATTGTATTTAATTGTGATTGAGATTGGTAGATAGTTAAACAACAAAAAAATTGGAGGGGTTTCTAAAAGTTGCACTCTAATGGTATAAAGGAATCTTGGTGTTATAGGGTTTTTTTTTTATTTGTGATATTGAAGGATGATTTATTAAGGGTGGATTATTGATTCTTGGTATAAGTCAAACAATGTTGCAATATGAGAGGTGATGATGCATGGGCTCTCTTAGCTTTATCTTTGAATTGTCACAAGTTAGTTGTGGAAGGTGATTCAAGCAATTTCAATAAAGATATCTCTTGTGGTTTCAATTTGAATTAGTGTTTTCATGATCTACTATATGAATAAAAATATTATACTCCAATTTCATTTACAACAACTTTATTCATTATTTTTGAGAAAGTAATGGAGTGGATAATTTTCTCATAAAATTTATGAGAACCTCTTTCAACTTTGGTTAGTTATCACAAGGACATGTGAAAGAGCCCAAAAAATAAAACTAGGATTACTTGACCACCTTTCATCCCCTATATATAAATGGTGGATCATAGCATGGAAAAATTATACCTTCTATTTGGACTTGAAGAAGGTGGTATGAAAATATTTAATAGATCAATTAATGGGGTTCTAGAGGTTACTAGTTCCTGCACTCTATCCTCTCTTGGTGGGATTAAGATCTTCCATTCATTACAATGTGTAGAAGTGGTCCATGGTGTCTAGTTCTCTACAATAGTGAATAATGGCAATATATTACTAGACAAATCTAAGTCTATTGCAATTGGGGTTCATGTTGGAGCTAGAGATGATTTTGGTTTGTTAGCCACTGCTAATTTAGGCATGGATGGTGGTACTTCTCACACTATTGTTAGTGGAGGGGGAGTGGCTCGATAGTGGCAAGGATTATTTTGGTGTGCATCTTTAGCTACATATGTCTAGTTTTTATTGAGCTTGATTTGTTGATTCTCATTTTATTTTTTATTATTTTTGTCTTTATGTGGGCTTGGTTGGTTGTTTCATCTATAATTCTTATTTTTGTATCTAAGCTATTTTTTCTTTTCAGGCAAGGGGGACTAGAGAACCTCTTAAAATTTAATAAAAATGTATATTATCAATTATGCTCCCAAGGTTTGACTCAAGTGATGGAGTGAGCAACAATAAGTCATTGTTCCTCATCTAATTTAAGATTCAATCCTTGATTAAGCCATAAGGTGTGGCTTAGGGCTATTTTTTTCTATTTGTGCTATAGTGTCTCACCCTATAGTAGATCGCCATAATAGCTAATCTAGAATATTAGAATATTGATTCCTAGGTATTTTATATATAGTGCAACAATAGACAAATCAAACCTAGTATAAACAGTTGGGTTTGGAACATGTGATTTTGAATTTATAAAATTTAAATAAATTAAGTGTGATACTTAACTTAAAATATCGATGCAAGAATATACTACCAAAAATATTAGAAGTTGATTCATTGATTTGTTGAAAATAAAGCCTTACTGAACATATGCCTCAAAATCTAGAAAATAGTTCTACTTTGTATTGATTAAGATATATGCCTATAAAATTATATTTTGTTGCTTCAAAAGTGAACCTAAAATATGGAAATTAACTAGTAGAATATTGATGATTGTAATAAATGTGACTTGGCTTGTAGTACTTATGTTTGAAGTGGGATCATGTCAAGAGACTCTATTGAGAACCTATGAGGAAAATATTTGTTTTACTTTGGTCAAGCCCCTAGGAAAGTTAAATGATGATGAACTAATATAGAAGACAACAACAAGCATGCAATATTAATAGAATGAGGATGTAAACTAAAATTTAATTAAGATACTCTAATGATGTTTTTGTCATGACAATGTAAATGGATTGGGGTACACAAAATAATTTAAAATAGGTGAGAAATATCCTTAAACCCAACCACATAGCATGAAATTCGCACAAATGACCACTAGACTGGCTCACATTAACAAATAGAAAAAGAGCAACAAGGATGAAATTTGAATTTTGGACATAAAAGTTAAGGATTCAAATCCACGTGCACAAAAATGATTTGGATCAATTTTGCACAAAATAATCTAAACTAGGGTGGAAACTATGATATCAAGGGACTAGAACCAATTCTTGAGGATGAAGGGTGATGGAGATATGGTTGAATAAAGTAATGAACCTAATTGAATGAAAAAATATGTCAGTTGTCAAATTTTTATTAAATAAAAGACAATCTTGTGGAAGTATTAGAGAAAAGAGAATGGGTAAGTGATTTTCACCATTACATTTTGTTCCTACTTGAACATGTATGTGGACCACTAAAGAATCCGTGTCAAATTAAAATAAGCAGTTAGTGTGGAAATTGAATATTTCAAACTTTCAAAGGATATGAATATATACTCTTGTTGCAATAAGTGCTTGATAGAAAACCTAAAAAATAGAATAAGGATGCAATGAATAACATATATCATGCATTTTAGGGTTCTAGGTCCCTGTCAAAACTTGGTTGTAAAGGGTTTAAGGTCCCTTCAAAACCTATTTTTCATAGCTTGAGTTGATTTGAATATTTGGGAATGGGTGTTGTTGATGGGTTGCGGATGGTTTGTTGATTACTTTCCTAGCAACTTCTTTGCATTGTAAGGTTTTGAAGGTCCCTTCAAAACCTTCTTGTATTGGGTTTTGGGTCCCATAAAAACCTTTTTTCCCCTAATCAAAAACATATATCAAGCATTGAAAATAGGTATTAGCTACAACTTGCCTAAAAACCCAATAATAGATTAAGTTTCCTTGGAGTGTGGGGTTTTTCTCCCATGAGGGTTTTCCCCACATAAGTCATTGTGTTATTTTATGCTTATTTCCTTTTAGTTATATTATTTGTTTAGTTTTTTGTGCATACTTCCTCTTTGAAATTAGTGTAGGATATATGTTCTACACCTTAGGTTCCTTTGATTTGGTATCATATATTCATGTGTTAAGGACAAGAGTTTTTTGTACTAATCTTAGATTAACTACGAGCTTACACAAAAAAGGATATTATTGTAGGAAAAATGGCAAGCACATTAAGGATAGAGATGGAGAAGTTCCAACACACAAACTTTGATCTTTGGAAGCTCAAGATGAAGGATATGCTCATAGATATAGATTTATGTGTTGTAATAATTAGATCCAAAAATATTATAGAAAAGTAAGAAGATTGGGACATATTGAACAAAAAAGCATTAGACTATGTTTTTCCAATTTAGTATTATTTCATGTGCATGAAGAGACTATTATAGTGAACCTTTTGAAGAAGTTTGGTTAGATTTATCACTCTAAATCCTTATTATATAATCTTTATAAAGATAGAATCTATATACCCTCAAGATGGAGGATGGTGATTCTATGGTTGAACATTTAAATGCTTTCAATATGATAATGATATAGTTGCACTCTATAGGAGTGAAGATGGTGGAGGATAAATGTATGAATTACTATGTTGTTTGCCAAATTTATGGGACCTCCTTGTTATGGCTAATGGGATCACTATCACCAAGATGAAAATGGACGAGATGTGTTGGTTCCCAAAATCTCCAATCAACTTGAATCCTAAAGGGTTGCCAGGCCTTATGGTCAGATTCAAGGAGAGATTTGGAAAACGAATGGGAGATTGAAATAAAACCTCTTTCTCCCCTGCACTTCAGGCTCTGTTAAACCTGGGAGCATAATCCCAACAATGTGCTTTCAGATACTTGTGTGCCACAGTATCAAACACATAGTGAATAGATAAATCTCCTTTATATGTTTAACAAATACAATACCCTTAAGGTATGGCTGACCTTCATGGCAGTGTATACATTTATCATGAGAGATATGATTCATTGAACTTCACACACACCCACAATGAGACTGATAAGTAAATTGATTTAAAATTGTGATTAGTTGTTGAATTAACCAACAAAATGTAACATGAATAGAACACTTAGATCAGTGTCTCATCCTTGGAATAGAGTCAACTCAAACACCGACATAACTTGATAACAATTTTCATGCCTAACATTACATGAAGCTCTGAAATGCTACATTACAATATTTTAGCATTGTGTCTTAACCTTTACTTTTTACTAGCATCCTAGCACTCAGTTTAATACAAATTTACAGCCATATTCAAGCACCTACACTAATTCTTTGAATTAATAAACAAGAATAGAGCCACACATCCATCTGAAATTGATAGAGACAAATAAGACAACCTTGATTGTATTATTCATAATCTATAAAACCAGTACATGGGAGAGTAAATTAGTATCAAACTTGAATCATTCAACATTATTTTGCTAATATTGTAATCAAAATTACATAGATAAATTGACAAACTCAGACCCTAAGACTTGACTCTAAAATGCCCTGTATTCTCATTACAATCTTCTATGACTAATTACAAAGCAACCCTCTCCAGAAATGGAGCAGAAAGCAACACTTAAAGGAAACTGAAAACCCTAAGTGGAGATCTCCCAAAGACATTTGGCACACTCAGCACCATAGATCAATAACCATCCACCGCTTGAAGAATAGCCTCACCCAGCAATTTTTTTTCTTGCTTCATCACTCCACTACCCTACAACAGAAAAATATTCCCCACGGGAAGACTTCATCCTTCATCATTATGCCCTACCGTTGAAAATACCCACTTCACCTTATTCCCCTTGCAGTTGCAAATATTTATTTGTAGAAGAAAAAAATAGAAACTCTCTGTGAAAATCTTTCACTCATGACTGTAAAAAGCCCTTCACTTGTGTATTTACCATTTACCTTCATCTGCAGTACAAAGCCTTTTATTCTCATGATGGGTTTGATTTATTTTTCACCTGGCTATGAAAAACCTTTTACCCATGCTTCTTATAATTTATCTTAATTCCCATCATAGTTTTGATTTTAAAATTTAAAGGCTTTAAATCCTTTATTCGGGTCGGGGAATATTTAGCCATGCATTTACCACTTACCTTAATTATCTCCCAACAATTAAAAGTTTTTTAACTTTATTGGGAAAGCTTTGATTTTATATTTGTTGTAGAAAATATCCACCTGTGTTTCTCACATTTTAATTTTTTACCCAGAGCCTTTAAATGGGTAAGATTTTAAAATCACTTTATATGCTTCTTTAAATTTACTTTCTTAGCCACTAAAATCCTCAGCAGGCACTTTACACTTTGATTATTTCATTACAAACCCTTTTACCTTCAAAATTTATCCAATGGGCATGCTATGCCATGGGCCCCACCACTTTAATCACTTATCTGGCAAGTCACCCTCACACATTGCAAATAGGAATGAAAAATGAAAACATTAACAAGCAATGCGTGAAAAAGACTATGCAGCCCATCTCATCATTGATACAGAGTTGAAATGGTGACACAAAATTGCAATATGCGATGAGGGAGACCTTAGATCGCCCATCGCTAATAGGATGTGGAGATGAAGCAACATAACCATGATGCACGATAGGGCATCGGGGAAACTCCATGGCCTTGCTACATTTCATATTATGTTGTTCCATCATGATCCTTTGGTTGCATCGAACAAAGGTTTTCAGTAGCCATTCAATCTTCTTCTTATCAAAACTGTGTATACAACTTCAAATTCATTTTTGCCCAATTCATTCATAGTTGGGTCAATTTTTTGGATGAAAGGGAATTTTTGTAGCTGTCAACAACCAAAATTCACCTCAAACATGCTTAAAATCCTTGCCCAAGCATTGGGAAAGGTCAGAGGACGGATTTAAAGCATGGGGCAGCAAAAAAATTGACCAAATAGAGCCTCCAAAAATTGGTTGGAAGACCAAAAACGTGATTACATTTACCGGCTATAGAAAGCCCTCTCATTTTACCCGTGCATTTTATATTTTAATTCTTCAGTATCAAAATTTCCCTCAAATATTTTCATTGAACAACACCTACAGGCTTACTACCACATATTCCATCATTTCCAGGTTTCCATCGCACGTAAGAAAATGGAGACAGTTATTGGCAATGGGCGCTCATCGCCATTATGATGAGAAAGGAGACTACTCAATCCATGATGGACGATGAAGAGGAACTACCATCGCCGATTTCCAATACAAATGGGAAAGAGAAATCAAAACAGCGAGAGGCAATGGAGTTTTGTTGTGAAGTGTTGTTGTGACTTTGACTGATAGAAAGCAAGAATTAAACTTGTTTTTCCTCCAAAACATTTGAAAATGTATTTTATGTTTTCCCTAAATGCCCCTTTTCATTTGCATAATATTTTAAATATTCAAAATATTTTAAATATGAACATTTGAAACATTATAAAAATTGTGACTTCTAATTACACCTGTGGCCCATTTGAAGGAAATTCACTACAGGCAAACTGGGACACCTGGAGCCACGAAAAAATTGCATAGGGACATTATCAATTATTTAGATCAAACCCATTTCCTCAAATTTTTCCAGCCCTTAAAATTCAAGTACCTCCTTTGCAAACTGGCCCTCGAGACGTGTTCGCCACACCTGAAATACATTAAAATAATGTACCAAATGACCTCCATTTTTTATGAAAATGGATATGTAAATTTTTTAGACCAAAATAAGAAATGGGTTGTCATTAGAATTGCAAAATTTGAAACTTTTTAGAACACCATTTTTAGCCCTGTCACAATCAAAAAATGATTAAATAGCCCATCAGAACTTATCCTAGGAGCCTGAAACTGAGCAGGCATGTAGACATTTGGACCAAGAATTTAGTGCAACAAAAATCTTATCAAAATTCATCATGAGGTGCAATATATTAAATGCTAAAGTGGTTCACTCAAACATTTCTGCAATTTTACCTATCAGAAACCAATTCGAGCACACCAAGTCACCTCCTTGAAAAATTGTCAAATCACCTTCTAGGAAACTGCCACTAAACACACTAAATAATTTAGGACCATTGAGCAAGTGTGAAAGAGGTATTTCCCTCAATCATCATTCTTCACGATATATTAAGGGTCAAAGTTGACCACCTTGAAAAGTTATAAAAATGTAGGTGTGAAAATAGAGCAAACTGCATTTGCTTTTGATCTGGTAAAAATATCAAATCAAACCCTGAGGCTCTAAAATCATACCAGGGAGCATATGAATGTGGGAGGAATGGATAGCACCAATTCTTTTGTCTTGATGATCACCCAGTTGCAAAATATCAACTCGAATAGGAGGCCACTTCGTGAAACTGAGAGTCCACAAACAACAAAATAGTCTCAGACCCTTCCAGCTTTGCATTTCAAAACCTTGACAAAACTTATCATAGGGGGCTGAAAACTGACATACATGTTCACATATGTCACACGAGTACGCATACCAAAGGATTTGACATGAAAATCAATTAGCTCTGATTTATGACCCTCCAAAGTAGGTCATTGGGGCAAATTTTTCAAGTGCACTTTTGAGTGTGCAAATCAACTTTTTTCATCCTGGGCACTCAAAATTTGAAAATTTTGAAGGTGCCAACAAGATGATGGCATCATTACTGATGGGCTTGAATAATAGCTAGTTTTCTTCCATTTAGTTCATGTCTTTTAACATTTCAAGTTGTTAAGTTTATAGAAAATCCTGAACCTTATACATCTATTATGCATCCTAAACAAGACTTTAATATGTGGAAACATAATTATGATATGATGTTATTCATATGCATGAATGTGTGAATATTCATGAAATTCAATATGATTTTGTGTTTAATTCATGGTCGTTAATGATGTGTATACTTTAAATGAAGCTAACCTCTTGTATCCAGAAGAACTATAACCCTTAACAACTAGATTGACCAACCCACAACAAAAGGATTGCAGGCAGTTGCAAGGGAGAGTCCAGAATGCTAAAAATGTGACAGTTTGAGGAAGTAATGAAGGTGATCAATGAAATGGTCAATTTTGAGTCATCAGATCACCAAATAAGATGATAGGAGGA
>VDFB02193867.1:326751805-326919418 GCA_007258455.2 Sequoia sempervirens | reverse complement strand
GGTTGTTTTGAGGTGATATGATAGAGGAGGAGGGATGGAGGCATATGATTTGGTGGAGCGATGGGAAGAGCCGACATTTCTTTTGGAAAAGGCTTGTTGAGGACGTCTAGAGGTTGTACCAACATGTTTAGATTGTGAGTCTTGTGGAATAGATCCAAGACCTTACATGCAGATTTGTTCTTTGACTTGGATGGGCTCTAAAATACCTTGCTCGTGAAGGCCTAGACCTTTTCCTTGATAGTTCATGTTCTTGAGCATTCGATACATGATAGGATTTTTGTTATTCTGAAAACATGATGCGAGTCCATTATTAGGTGGGGATGATGGGTGGTATATACACTGTGTTTTTCTCCTGCAAGGAGGCCACCATGGAAGAATGTGAGAGTACCAAGGGTATATGCAAGCGGTGTGGGGATAGTATTGTTAGGCAATGATGGGGATCCCGAGAAGGAGATGATGGGATAGCAGCATTTGGATGGGTTGTATCTGGAGAGATAGTAGGGGATATCATAGGATCTGATTTTGTGGTAGCAGGCTCATGCAATGGAGACGAAGATGGAGTGGTAGAATCTTGAATGTCAAGAGGATCATGGGATGGAATGGATGGGGGACTGTGATCTTGTAGTAGACTAGATGGGATGGTAGGATCTTGATCTGGAGGAGGGGATATGTTGGCATGCTTTGGATCAGGCTCTTGGCATGAATCATCATGTGCGGGAGGCATGATAATGGAGTCATGGGGGAACTCTTCAAGTGAGGAAGATGGAAGGATGGAGGAGTCAAGATATTCCTGGGAATGGATACTAGGAGTGGAAGAAGTGGATTGGATTTGGGTATCGTTGATAGGTTCGACGACTCTCAGAGTAGGGGGTGGGTGTTCAATGGATTTGGTAGATGTGATGGTAGGATATGGGGACTCAGTAGATTCAGAGGATGCGATGGTAGGAGATGGGGACTCAGTGGATTCAGAGGATGTGATGGTAGGGGATAGGGGTTCAACGGATTCAGAGGACGTGATGGTAGGAGATGGGGACTCAGTGGATTCAGAGGACGTGAGGGTAGGAGATAGGGGTTCAATGGATTTAGAGGACGTGATGGTAGCATCAATGATAGGTGTTGGATGGAGAAGGGTCTCGTCACTAACGACCATGGATAATGGGTTGGGATGGCATGGTTCCATGACTGCAATGTGTGGAGTGGGGGATGTTTCCTTTGTCAGAAGTCCTTGGAGAAACTTGAATACGCTAGGCTGAGATGGCAAGGTGGGAGTGGATGAAGGTTTATGGATTAGTGGGGGATTAGGACTAGGGATTGGTGGGATAGGATTAGATAGGGGAATGGGATTGGATGCAGGACTGGGAATAGATGGGGGATTAGGTGAAGGGTTAAGATAGGGGTATTGGCATGGTGAATTAGGACATAAGGAGGTGGGTGGTGGATTGTGGTAAGGGTATGGGGATGGTGGATATAGATGAGAAGATTGAGGTGGTGGATGGAGATAGGAACCGGTAGATGCTCTGATTAGGATAAGGGATAGGTTGATGGGATGCTGGATTAGAAATAGAAGGTGTGAATGTAGGAATAGTGAAGATTTGGTATGGGGAGATTAGGTAGTGGGTACATGTGGATGAAGGATTGAAATAAGAGGATGTGGATGGGGGATCAAGATAGGGGTATTGTGATGGAAAACTAGGATAAGGGGATGATGTAGATGAAGGATATGATGGATATGATGGACATCCCTTGTCAAAGGTAGCATAAGGAGTGTGATTAGGCATAGATGAAGTCATGATGGGATAACTCAATGGGGTGATTGGATTTTGGAATGTGGGTGGAGAAAGCTTACTAGCAACGATAGTGTCAAGGGAATCTATGTCGTATACCTCTTGATCAACAAGACTTTCATTATCGTCATCGACATAATTAGGGTTTCCCTTGACTACTATTGATGGAGGATAATAATTCATGATGAAAGGATAAATATGATGGATAAAGATTTTGGATGGAAATGGACAAAAGCCCAAATCGGGATTTAGGACAAGCTCAGATTGGGATTGGATTAAAGCTCAAATTAGGATGATTGGATGATTGGATGGGATTGATTCTGACAATTGGATTGGATGATCAAAGGATGATTATGACACCGAATCCACTTCGAGATGGAAGTAGATTGATTGGGCCGAAGGTGGTTGGATAGGGATGCGATTGGATTGGATTGGATTGGATTGGATTGGATTGGATTGGATAAGATCGATCGATGATTGATTGATAAGATCGACTGATGGATGATGAAAGAGACTACAAATCTCGTTCAGAGATTATCTTAGATGACCTAGGATACTGATTGATTGGATTAAAGGATAAATGGATGATTGCAACACAGAATCCACCTTGAGATTGAAGGTGAATTGATTGGGCCAACGATGATTAACTTAGGACGGATGACACTCCTAAGAGTATGTTAATGATGACGATTAGATCAGACACTTCGGTCAATTTGGATAATAACCCGAGATGAAGTTCAGAGGATTTGGGTGGGGAAAACAATGATTTGATTGGCGAAAGGGATGATAGAAATGGATGAACAAATACTCAAAATGAGAAAAATGGTTGATCGACAGATTAATCGATTACTCGAACGAAAGTAAATGAACGATCGTAATGATAGAACGAGGGTTTAACGATGAGAAAAAGGAAACGGCACTTTACTCGGAACGAATGATCGAAATGACAGAATGAGAGTTCGGAATGATAAAGGGATATGTCGAATGGATGAACGTTTACTTAGAACGAGTAAATGGATATTGGAATGACAGAACGAGAGTTCAGAATGATGAAAGGATGTGTTGAATGGATGAATGTTTACTCGGAAAGAGTAAACAGATGATTGAAATGACAAAACGAGGGTTCAGAATGATGAAAGGATATGTGAAATGGATGAATGTTTACTTGGAATGAGTAAACAGATGATCGAAATGACAGAACAAGAGTTTGGAATGATGAAAGGATATGTTAAATGGATGAACGTTTACTCAGAACGAGTAAACGGATTATCAGAATGATAGAACAAGAGTTTGAAATGATGAAAGGATATGTTAAATGGGTGAACGTTTACTTGGAACGAGTAAACGGATGATCAGAATGACAGAACGATAGTTCAGAATGATGAAAGGATATGTGAAATGGATGAATGTTTACTCAGAACGAGTAAATGGATGATCAGAATGATAGAACGACAGTTTGGAATGATGAAAGGATGTGTGAAATGGATGAATGTTTACTTGGAACGAGTAAACGGATGATCAGAATGATAGAATGAGAGTTTGGAATGATGAAAGGATGTGTTAAATGGATGAACATTTTCTCAGAATGAGTAAACAGATGAGAATGGTAGGGTATACCCCCCTTGAGGAGGCAGATGGTGAAGAAAAAGGGTGCCCTGGCCAACTTCTCAAAAGTATGAAGTGGTACATATCATCGGAAAGAGCACAAAAAAATGAGAACTACCTTTGAACGGAGTCAATCGGATAAACGGTGTGCAAATGGCGGCCCCAGGAAGAAAGAGCAAAAGATCAAATCTGCCACTGCATCAAGACAGATCCGCCACTCTGTAGGGACAGGTCCGCCACAGTAGGACAGGTATGCCACCAGAGGGTCAGGTCCACCACTGGAAGGACAGGTTCGCCAGAGGATAAGTTTAAGCTTGATTTTTTGATGGATGGGTAAGGCAAAGGACCCAAAATATAGCAAACACTGAAAATGACTGGTTTTGCATGAGAAAGACAATTCAGACAACACAACCCTAAGATTTAGTAGAAGTGGGTATGGCCAACAAAGTCTTCTAATTTAGGATGAACATGGTTGCTATGAGGCCTGACATAATGACGGTGACGCGGAGGCCCAAACCATGAACACCAACCCATTACAAGCGTGAGTCGGGAACCTTAGCGAGATACTAAAGGCTCAGACCAACTCTTCACGTCATCCTGACGCTTCACCAATTACAATGTGGTTGGATTGAGGTACAGCTTTCGCTCTCCCCCCTTTATATACCCCGCCGGTACGCGTGGTTGGAATCATCCCTTGGGGTGATGAAATCCCTAAGCAGGTCCCACTAAGAAAATGAAAAAGGGGTGACTCAAAGGACTTGGAAAGCTACGATTTCTCGTCACCCAGGATCGCCAACTGGCGCAAGGGGATTGGATACGTCAAATAGCCTTCCACAAGCACGCCAAACAAGGTTTATTGACCCCTTTAATTAAACTATGTGCCTAATTTACCAAAAGACAATCAGCAAAAACTTGAAATTCTACCTTCGAGAGGACAGGTCCGCCACTCTGTAAGGACAGGTCTGCCACTACATTAGGACAGGTCCACCACTACATTAGGATAGGTCCACCACTGCATTAGGACAGGTCCGCCACTGCATTAGGACAGGTCCTCCACTGCAGGACAGGTCCGCCACTGGAGAAGAAAAAGGTGCCCCAACCAACTTCTCAAACGTATCAAGTGTTATATATCGTTGGAAAGAGCACAGAAAAATAAGAAGAATTGCCTTTGAACGGAGTCAATCGAACAAAAAGTGTGGAAATGGAGGCCCCGGGAAGAAAGAGCAAAAGGTCAAATCCGCCACTCTGTAAGGACAGGTCCGCCACTCTACAGGGACAGGTCGCCACTCTAAAAAAAATGCAAAAAAATAGCAAACGTGAAAGAAAGAGACCCGTTTGTGTGTCCCATCGGGTGTGCCAGAAATGTGATAGGTCAAATGTGAGTGTCAGAAAAAGAGCAGCAAGTAAAAGAGTGCAAATAAACACTAAAACAACCTACACCTCAAGACTAGCCTAAGTTGGAAGCAAAACAAGATAAAAGCAACAAAATGGAACTTTATACCTTGCGTCGAATCGATCCTTTGGTTGGCCCTTCGATCTTGGATGTGTATGCTCCTTGGATGGCAAGATATGCAAACTAGATGAGGATGTGAGGATGGATGGAAATGGATGAAAGCATGAAAATGGCTAACTATAAGCTGAGAAACAAAATTGCAAGAGTTTGGCTAGCAAAATGATCTCCCCAAAATGAGAGAAAAGAGGGGGTATTTATAGAAATTTTGGAAATCTCTAGGGAAATGGATGGCCAAGATTGAGCCACCAAATATCAAGATGTAGGGCTAAGGTGAGTTGAGAACTCACAAGCCCTCACATCTTAACATGTGGCATGTGATATAGCCCTAAAAAGTGAAGTGGACATGAGGTGGAAGGAGAAGTACATGACATGGAGGGGGGTACAAAGTACCTCGGGATTGGACAAGATCTCCTCATAAAGGAGGTACTTGTCCCCATGTGGGTGAGAGGACATGTGAGGAATTAAAAATTCCTCAAATATTCTCATGGGGAAGAGGGAAGGAATTTAAAATTCCTAAATGCATTGAGATTAAATGTGAATTCAAAATTCAATGGGGAAAAGCAGATGCCTTGTCCAAAAGGAGAAAGCCTTTAATAGGGTTGACTAAGGACACATGTCATAAAGGACATGGGGAAGAGAAAAAGAATCTCTAATATTCTTTGGATGATAAAAGAATTAAAATTCCTTGAGAGGTTGATTAGGCTAGTTAGTGAAGGATTAGAGGAGGTTAGGTGGCTAAGAGAGATTAGAGGCCAACTTGCAAAAGTTGGAGGATGTGACACATCCTAATCAAGGATTAGGCATGTGTACATCCTAATGATGGGATTAGAAGAAGGATTAGGATAAGATAAAAATGATGGAGGATGTGACATGAGGGGAATTAAATAAATGGAATATTTATTTAATTCAATTGATGGAAGGAGGATTAAAGAGATAAGGTATTATTGATTAAATACCTTAGGGATTTGGTAGAATTAAAGATAAGACGAAAGGGGATGAATTTGGATAAATTAAGTGTCCAAATTTAGATGTCTACAATGGTCATGGAGGTGAGGACTGGAGGACTCGGGAACGACAATGCAATATTCAACATGGTGGGCCCAACACAGGTTGAGGAGGATCACTACAGTGCACCTAATTGTACCAGCTATTAGATTTGGTGAGGAGGATGAGTAGGAGTAGTTGAGGCCATGGAGGAGGAGGAGGGATGGTAGATATAGGGGAGAGGTGGATGTGGAGATGGAGGAGGAGGGGAGACAGGAGTAGGCGATGGATGTAGACGCTCCTATAGTGGACATGTTGGCCATAGTGCCATATGTGGCACCTCCACTAGAGGACCCAACAATTCTATTGACATCAGCCCTGGCCAGACTGTGGATTGTAGAGTATAGATTGAGGGAGTCAGAGGTCAACAAGGATTGGTTGTAGATAGAGATGGAGAGACTACAGGGGGAGGTGCATTTTTTGTAGGACGCAGCAAAGGCGACACAGTGAGATAGGGACAAAGAGTACATGAGTCTAGCAGATGAGGTAGGTAGGTAGTTATTGGAGATGTAGGCTGAGAGAAATGATTTGTGGAGATAGTTGGAGGAGCTACGAGGGGGGTGAGAGGA
Source organism: Sequoia sempervirens (assembly GCA_007258455.2). Classification (NCBI taxonomy): domain Eukaryota; kingdom Viridiplantae; phylum Streptophyta; class Pinopsida; order Cupressales; family Cupressaceae; genus Sequoia; species Sequoia sempervirens. The sequence goes on along the minus strand of VDFB02193867.1, from coordinate 326,912,903 downwards.
GGCTTAGGAGAGGGCAGAGTGCATAGAGGCTATCATTGGAGAGATGGGGGCACTACTAGAGAGAGCAAAGGCAGCTAAGGCCCAGGTGCAGACGCTATAGGGTGAGAGGGATGAGGTAGTGTGAAGGATTTCACAACTATTGGATTAGCGTAGGAGGCCTAGGAGTAGGAGAGGTGGAGGATTACCCAGCAAAGGGATAGGTACCACCTAGAGAGGGAGATGGCTAGGGTGTAGGAAGCAAGAGAGGTTGATGCTAGGACTAAGGTGGGGCACTATATGCTCACATATTATTAGGGCATCCTAAATCCTTCACAAAGGGTTCCTCCCTACATCAGATTAGTCTCGTAGAGGCTATTAGGAGCCTCAAATTCAAGTGACACCCATACTCATGGATATAGTGATTATCAAGAGACACCCCCCATGACCAAGGTTCAAAAGCAAACTCCCCATAAAGATCAGATGCAAGGAGTAGCAAGTAGATGGATAGGGGGGAGATAGAGGATTCCCATTTTTGACAGGTGTAGGGTGGATGTTTAGTACATACAGGAAAAGGCTATAAATTCTTTTGCACAGATTGGGTAGATTGATTCATTCATTCATTCATTCATTATTTATTCTTCATTGATTCGGAACACCATGGTGTGTTAGATGTAGTCATCTGTATTCTAGTAGTTTCCCACACTCGAGCCCTTATTTGATGGACTTTTACAGATGTTTATGGACTTTTTATTATTGACTATTACGGATTTTTATGGACTCATGATAGATGTTATGATCTTTTATTATGGACCTTGTATGGACTCATGATAGACACTATTTTTTTTTGGTATATATAAATGTTATGCGATGGAAATTGATGATCCTAAGTGATTATTATGTGATGTTTTGGATATTTATTATGCTCATGTGTATGATTATGATTATGATTATGATGTATGCATGTGATTATGATGGTTTATGTCTATGTCTATGTGGATGATATGGATGAGATACATTATGTCTAACACTTTTTGATGCAAGATGTGATGTGACATAGTTTATTATTGTATGATGTATGCTATGGACATGAAACTAATAGTGTGTGATGTAGGTGGCGATGCGATTTTGATTTGTGATGTATACATATGGGACATAATATGATGCTTGAGTATAGTATGGATGATTGCATTGTAATGGTTAATTATGTATGTATGATGTGACATGAAAATGCAATGTATGTAGTGAAATGGATTGGTATACATTTAGAATAACAACTCCAAACAACTTAAAATGAAAATGAAAATGAACTTAAGATACTTAGAATAACAAATCTATATTAAGCTAAATAACTTAAGATGATAATGCAATGAAATGATAATGTAGTGTAATGAAATGAACTTAAGATACTTAGACTAATAGATCCATATTAATCTAAACAACTTAATATGATAATGAAAATGAGAATGCAATCAAATGGAATGAACTTAAGATACTTAGACTAATGGATCTGTATTAATCTAAACATCTTAAGATGATAATGAAAATGAGAATACAATGAAATGAAATGAACTTAAGATGCTTAGACTAATAGATCTATATTAATCTAAAAAACTTAAGATGATAATGAAAATGATAATGCAATGGATAATGAGATGAAATGAATAATGATAGGTATGATTATGTAATGCATAGTGAGATGAATGATGATGGGTGTGGTGGTGCACCTATCAAAACCATAGGAACCCTAGTAGGAAGAATAGATGGGGGAATAAAATTTCCACAATCAAAACTCACTAACCATAGGCTAGAGGAAGAACGGATGGGGATAAATGAAATGCAATGAGAGGATAAATGAAATGCAAATCTAATTACATTTTTCCATATTAGGAGCATTTAGGTTTTCTATAGCATAAGACATGATACGCCAATGTATGAAGAAGCAAGGTCGATTAGTGTCAAGAGTGTAAGACAAACACAACAAACAAAAAGCTATCGCAACACCCCAATACCGCAAGGGATTTGGTCAAACCAAATGTTGGAATAACCACAAGCACAAAGGATTCCCCAACATAACAAAAGACCATTGGGATCTCTGTGGGTACTACACAGGACAACTGAAAAGACAAGATCACACAAAAATCAAGATATGCCCCTATGTTTACCTGTCAAAGTGCACCATCATATGATGGATTGTGGCGACCCTGAAAAAGTATAATAGGAAGCTCAAATGATAAAAAAAAATGGAAAAATCATCAAAAGATCATAATAAATTTCAAGCATTCTTTTCCCTAGGATCAAGAGGTGAATGGGATTGATGTGGTCTAATTTGAGGAAGGATACACCTTGCTAAGACCAAGGATGAAGGATAGATTGGATGATTGACATGACTCGGGATACTCAAAATGGATTGAACCTTATGATACTAATGGATTTTGTTTCTAGGAACTAGCTGACTAGGGCACACTTGATGACATGACATAAAACTAAGACACACCCTAAGGATAGACCTAGGGTCTTGGGGGCTCATCGATTGATGGCCTTTCCTACAAGAAAATGCAGAGACCTCATAGTTCAATAAAAAATGGATGACTGACCATGGATAAAAGAAAAAAGAGGATAATGGAGACTTTGATGGATGACAAAGACTAGATGGAAAAATGCCTCAAGGGCTAATCAAATGATTAGCTTTTCCTACATGAAAGCATAGATGCAACATAGTTCGATAAAATGGATGAAATACAACATGAGACTTAATGATAACTAACACAATGAAGGACCATAGATGAAGACACGATACCAATAGGCGACACCAATATATAGGCAATGAAAAGCTCAAATTTAGGATAAAATCTTAGGATTTAGGATAGCCAATCTAAATCACTGAATTCTCAATCAAAATATACCAAGTGACGAAGAATAGGATGTCGATGGAGGGATGGGAATGATAGGATGTGAGGATAAGATATGTAGATAGGACGGATGGAAGCATAAAGGAAATTAGGACACTAGGTAGATAATGATTAAGCCCTCTACGAATGGTGCCTATTGCCAAGTTTTCAAAAACATGCTTATCCAAGGAGCCACCATGGGTGGTTTTCACCATAGGATGCATTATTTCTCTTTACTATTCTTTCCTCTTTTTTTTGACTTTTTGATTTTTTTGTATTTTTCTGGATTTTTCACTTTTTTCTTTGGTATTTTTCTAGGTAGGATAACCTAGCTAACTTAGACCTATAAAACCATTTTAGATGCATTATGTTGATGGGTTCTTCCAAGGGTTCCCCCTCAAGTGTTGCAAGTTGATATGCCCCAGAACCATATTTTGCAGTGACAACATATGGACCCAACCAATTCGCTTCAAACTTTCCCTTCTTTTCTCAATCTTGTTGGGTACGTTGATTCTCTTTCAGAACTACATCACCAACATTGAATTGGTGGGGATTGACCTTCTTGTTGTAACTTCTCTTAAGATGGTGTTGATATGCTTGGAGATTATTATAAACCTTGATGTGTTTCTCATCCAAGAGTTCAAGCTAACCTAATTTTGTGACTCAAGCATCTTCATCACTGATTAAACTCTTTAGAGAGATATGAAGTGATGAGATCTCAACCTCAATCGGCAAGATGGCGTCAATGCCATAAATGAGGGAGTATGTGGTACCATTAGTGTGGGTGCAAATGGATGCACAATATGCCCAAAGGGAGGGATTAATGTGGAGGTGCCAATATCGACCAGTGTTATTGACAACCTTTTTAAGGATTTTGATAAGTTTCTTGTTGGTCACCTCAGCTTAGCCATTACCATGGTGGTAATAGGGAGTTGACCAATGATGTTGGATGTGATAGGTTTCACAAAGGTGCTTCATGTACTGGTCTTTGAAAGGCTTACCGTTGTCAGTAATGATAGTGGAGGGGATACCATATATGCAGAGAATATGGTAGAAGATGAATTTAGAAATCTGAATACCAGTTATTTGGGAGGGTGGAATTTCCTCCACCCACTTAGTGAAGTATTTAGTGGTGGTAATGATGTAAGTGTGACCATTAGATGAGGGGGCATAAATCTCATTGATTAAGTCAAAACTCCATTGTGAAAAAGGCCACGGTGCAATGATGGGTTACAAATCTTGTGGAGGAGCATGGATTAGATCCGTGTTGCTGACATGCTACACACTTCTTCACAAACTCACAAGCGTTATGCTCCATAGTGGGCTAGTAATATCCTACTCAGATAATTTTCTTTGTTAAGGCCATCCCATTAGAATGAGACCCACAGACACCACTATGCACCTCATTTAATGCAACATGGGATTCTGATGCACTTAGGCACCAAAGGAGAGTTCCATCATACCCTCTACGATAATGTGTCTATCCCATGAATTTGTATCAGGAAGTGCATTTGATGAATTATTTACATTGGTTAAAGGTAGGGTCAGGTAGTAGGATGTTGTCATGTAAATAGGCATAAATGTTCTCATACCAGGGTGATTAACGACCCATGATATTTCACACCATTTCATTGTTAGGAATATCATATGTTGGGATTAATAGTTGTTCTACGAGGAACTCACAATCCATTCAGTCTTTAGGCATTTCAATGAGAGAACCAATTGTATCCATGGCATCAACAACTTTTTTCTACACTCTAGGAATCTACTCAAACTGGATATGGGTGAAATATTTCTTGAAATCATCCACCATGCATTTGTAAGGTAAAATCTTATCATCCTTGATTTGAAACTCGTCATTGACCTGTTTGATTATGAGTTGAGAATCGCCAAAGTCATGGAGATGACTGGTATTCTATTGGACTGTAATTCTTAGGCCAATGATTAGAGCTTCATATTCAAAAATTTTGTTTGTGCATGGGAATGCTAGCTTGAAGGACTTCAGAATGTAATAACCTTGAGGGGTGACAAAGAGAATACCCACACCAGCTCCATTGTGAGTATATGACCCATCAAAATATTTAATGTCCATGTATCTACTTTTGAAGCTATGAGGACTCCTTCATCAGGGAATTCTGCTACTAATGGATTGCATCTACCAAAGGAGCATCAGCAAATTGATCTCCTCTCACTTGTCATTTGATTACTTTATGGTTCACATATTCTATGTCAAACTCGATGAGGAGCATAACCCACTTGGCCATGCGGCTAGTTAATGACATTCTTGATAACAAATATTTGAGTGGGTCAACTTTTGATATTAGCTTGATAGGATGACTGAGCATATAGTGACGTAGCTTTTGTGAACTAAAAACAACTACTAAGCAAGATTTTTCCATTGGGGAATAATTAAGCTCATAGCCCACAATTTTTTGGTTGATATAGTAGATGGCATGTTCTTTAGAAAACTCATCATGCTGTGCCAAAAATGCCCCCAATGCAACTAATGTGGCTGAGATATATAACAGTAGTGGTTTACCTAGAATGGGAGGCATTAAAATGGGAGGACTTGCTAGATACTCCTTGATATTGTCAAACCCTGATGACACTCTGGATCCCATTTTAAGGTTATGTCTTTATGCAAGAGGTATGTAAATGACTGGAATTTATCAGCAAGTTGGGTTATGAAGCGCCTGATAGACTGTAATTTTCCTTGCAAACTTCTTAACTATTTTAGATTGTGAAGTGGTGGCATTTCCATTATATCCTTAACCTTTGTTGGATCCACTTCGATGCCCCTTCTATATACAATTAAGCCTAATAATTTGTCATATGTGATGCCAAAAATACACTTCTTTGGATTCAAGCTTAGCTTGTATTTTTCTAACCGCTCAAAGATTTTCCTCAGAATCTTTGGATGATCTTCTCTTGTCTTGGATTTCCCTAGTAGATCATCAACATAATCTTCCATTATAATATGGATAAGGCCATAGAAGATGACTGTCATTGCATGTTGATAGGTTGCCCCTGCGTGCTTGAGACCAAAGGGCATGACATTGTAACAGAAAGTTTTTGAGGTGGTAGTGAATGTAGTATTGTACTGGTCTTCAAGTGCAATTCTAATCTAATTATAGCTACAAAAAACATCCATGAGGGATAGCATATCATGTCCTACTATGAGATCTACCAACATGTCAATGATAGGAAGTGGGAAATCATCTTTCGGGAAAGCTTTATTAAGATCTTGGAAATATGTACAAATTCTAATGTTCCCATTAGGTTTAGCCACATGTACTATATTAGATATCCAATCAAAATAGTTAATTGGTCTAATGAATCCAGCCTCTAACAGTTTTCTAGTTCTTTCTTGACAAGCAAGGCTACTTGGGGATGCATTTTCCTGAGCTTCTGTTTAACTGGTTTTGTATTTGGATGAACATCAAGATGATGTACAAACAACACAAGATCCAATCATGGCATATCTAAATAGGACCATGCAATGTTGATGATCCCTTCCTTTAGCAAACTGACAATGATGGGATACTCTTTGTACCATAGAAAAAAGTCAACTTTCTTGATTTGGGAATAATTGATTATAAATAAGGCCTTGATTTGGTGTTGTGAGGTGTTTTTCACATCCACACTAGGTCTTGGGACCTTCAAAATGCATTTAACAATGTCTTGTAAAGGTGTTGTAAAGTGTTGTAAAGGACTTACATGCCTCTTTAGACTCAATGAACACATTTTCCCCTAATTCAACATTATAAAATGTATTTAATAACATTATCACACTAATCTAGAAGGCTTGTAAAATAAACTTAATGTTAATATATGTTGTCATGTCTCTTGCACATTCACATTGGATGTTGTACCTTCCTAGGCTATGTGGACCTCATTTTAATGTTGTAAAGTGTATTTATTCACACTTTCACATTGAAATTTGTGTCCCTACCCCTAATCAACCTTCACATCATCACTAATAGGCCCCTATTAACCCATGTTGTGCATCCCAAGGCAATATTTGTTGAAATAACTGACATAAACACCATATAAACCTTATTTTCTTATCTCCTAAGAATCCAGCTAGAAAATGGGCCCCACTAGGACTAATTAACCACCTATGGTGAATAAGTTACTGTCAGGTCAGATTGATTCACCCATGGTGGCGAATGAGTCCCATTTGGGCCAATTTTGAGCATTGAGTGGGAAAAACTAAAGTTTAAGTTTATTATTTTTACATGTCGGCCTTAGGGATCCAATTAATAAGAAAATAAGGTGGATTTCCTATAGAATCAACTCTCTAAACCCTAAATCATAACCATTCTTCATTATTCATCCATCACTCTTCCATCTCAAGTCAAGCAAGTTAGGGTTTCGTCATTTCAAGTCATTAAGATAGCAATTATCAGACATTCAAAGGAATATTCTTTATTTTTTTCTACAGAACTTCAAGATCAAACATCATGGCAAGGTATTGGCTTCATTTTTCCATGCTTTATTACCTTCTTTCATCATTTTGGTCTAATTACCTTAAAGGGGTTTGACTAAGGCAAACCGCCATTCCCTAACATCCAACATTTCTCTTTTTTGTCTTGTGTGTTTGCAGATTTAGGCATCTTGGAGGCTTAGAAATCATTGAATATTGCATTGAAATTATTTTCAAGTCATCTCTTCATTGGATAAGTCAAAATACCTGCAAAAAGTCATTTTCACGCCCGAATCCGATAGTTTTAGAACTGGACACCTGTAGAAAGCCAAAGTGTAGACTGAGAGCTCCTATTTCCTCTTTGGGATCTTCAAATATTCAAAGGTGAACTCATTCACCATCAGTGGTGAATGAGTCCCATTTCTAGGCCTGGACAAGGTTTTATGCATTTCTTGATACCCTTTTATTGTAAAGACCCACACTTCCTTGAACCAAAAATTTCACTAATTTTTTTTTTAAAAGTAAATCCCTTAATGTCTTGCTCAATTAGTTGTATACTTAGGAACTTCTATCCATATGGGATAGGCATCTATCCATCCGAGATAGGCATCTATCCATCTAGGATAGGCATCTAACCATACGGGTTAGGATAATGTCCATATGGGACCAATATTCATCTATCCATCTGGGATAGGCATCTAACCTTTCGGGCTAGGTTAATGACCATTTGGGGACCAAGATCTATCTATCTAAATAAGGTAGACATCTAACCACATGGGTTAGAAAATGCTCTGGCCAGAGACTTAGACTCATCGGGACCATCCAGGTCCTGAGTCACTCTCTAAAGACTACACTCCCCTACTAGGAGTGCACCGAGGTCAACGTCCTTAGGAGTATGTGAGATAATAATAAAATCTTGAGTCCTGCCTTGGAATTTGGCCTAAAGCCACGAGGAATCAAGCGAATCCATCCGGGATTCCTTCTGAGTATAACAAGTAATCTCTAACTTCAATTTTAATATTTATTTATCTTCCTTTATCTTAAGGTATCTTAACAAGGCCAATAAGGTAAACACCCTTAACCAATCCTAAATCCCCACCCCAAGCGCCTGCGTACTAGGGACAACTCCGTCCCTAGACTACCTACATACACCATTTCAGCACGGGATCAAGGCGTATAATATGTAGTTCTGTTTTCTAATCTATTGTTGGATGTAAACTGTTTTGTGGGTACGCGACCCTTTCTAGGGCCATCTCCCCAGACAGTTTCTCTTTGGTTGCTACCCACATGAGGGAGCATAAAGATTCATGGTGATCTTTTGCTTGTTTCCTAATTCATCTATGTCCTAAATTCCTATAAGTCACGTCACCCTTTCCTGTTGAACAACAAATCATCAAAGATAAAAGAATTAAAAAGTCAATTTACATGTCCAAACCCTATTGGGGGTTTCTATGATTCTCACTAGCAGATGTAAGTCCATTATAGTATTATCTTTTTTAGATTATCGACCCAAGAGGGATTTCCCGCCCCTTGGATTTTAACTCCAAAAATTTTCCTTATTACTCCCCGGCAATTTATAGGGACGATGCCACAGACACCGTTGTTGCAGCTTTATTAGGCTATAAGTGCAGTAACTCAAGCATGATGGCATTACCCGTAAACATGAGTCAGAGGCACCGTTAATACTGAATGCTGCTAGTTTTTATGTTTTCCTCCTCTTATTTAAGTTTTCTATCTAAGAAGAAATTAAATGCATTATCAATAAGAAGAAAAGTAGCTTGTGCACATAAACCAAATGGAATATAAAAACTTTATACCTTCTTGCTAAGGAAGTAAAATGAAATGAACTTACTAAAAAAAAAACTATTTATTCAAGTATATTTGCTAGAAAGAAGTATTACTTACATCCTATGAAAGTATAAATTTTTGTAACAATGAATTGAATAGTCAAATCCATTTATGAAATAAAAACACTTAAACATAAAGTTAAATTCTTCAAGATGGGTGATCTAATTTATAGATGGTATGAATCTAATTATTTTGAAATGTTAGTATTTTCTAGAAAGGAAAAGTTTGAATCTATTCGCATAGTCTATGTCATAGAATAAGTAGTTTTGATTTAAATTGCATGACACTAATATTTTCAAGATAAATATTCATCTAAGTTAGCATAAATAATTCCAACTCAAAGAGACTTCATGGCATAATCTATTGTTTCAAGACAAAAAGTTTATTTATTTTGGTTGCATAAATAAATAAATAATCCAACTAAAAAGAGACTTGATTTAAATTGTATAAGTTATTACACTAATTTCTTAGATAGATAAACCAATACAATGTTTTAATAAGAGCCTTGATTTTTAATTGTATAAGTTATACTACTAATGCCTCAAGATTTATGATCTATCTAAAGAAGGTTTGCATTAATTTGCATAAGTTTATTCTTGATAATATTCTAATAATTACCTAATTATCTATTCACTATGACCTTGTTGTAATTAAATGAGTCAACCTTGTTTTAAGAAAAAAATGAATCTACTTGTATATTAAGGGAGAAAATTAATTTAAAGAATAACCATGATATTTAAGTTTATTGTAAATATATTACATCATAACTATGATGTGCTATAAACCTTAAATCCCAAGAAAATAAATTATTTACATGGAGAGAGAGTTTACAATAAATCTAAGAGCTAAGTTTGTGGCATAACAAAAAAGAAATTTGATTAAAGATATGTTATTAATTCCTTAAGTTAGATAGTATTTTGTAAATTTAAGCTTATAATTTAATGTCTAATGGTCATAATTGTTATTATAGAGTTGTAATTATTGTCATAAAAATATAGTATTGCCATAAGATATAAATGTTGTCATTCCTCTATTTTAAAATTTCTATAACTAAGTCCATACTCATAGTTTATCATTATTTATGAAGAAAAAAAATATATTATAAGTCCATTAATTATATTCAACATTAGCTAGTAACCAATTCCATATTTGTTCAAAGGAAATTAAATACTATCTCATAGAACCATAGTTTGGACTAAATCTTCATCAACCATCGATGTTAGTTAATTTATTGTCTTGCTAAGTTATGATAACTTTATTAAAATTAAGAAGTTTATAGATTATTATTATTATTATTATTATTATTATTATTATTATTATTATTATTATTATATATATATATTTAATGAATAAACCCACCCTTTGATAGTTAATTAGACCGAATATTTTATTATTTAATCTATCCAATTGATACCCCCCTTTTTTTTTAAAAAAAATCTATTAATTTATTTATTTCCAAAGAACAATCTAACTTTAAAACTTATTTCATTTAAGAATTAAATGAATATTAATTAGATATTATAAAGAACTTGAATACAAAAGCACGTATGTATTTTAACACTAATAAAATAATAATTCATTTATTTATAAATTTTATTTTATAAAAATTGATTTATATTTGTAATAACATTAACCGGATTAAAGGAAAATAATTTCTTTGTAAATAAACATAAATGAGAATAAATATATTGATTTAAAGAAGAAAAAATAAAATAGGAATAATAATAGTAGAAAGATTAGTTTCATTCTAGATTTAGTTGAAAAATAAAAATAAATAAAGAATAGGTTGATTCTAGCAAATTTTCTAGATTTGATTAGTTATTCTAAAAGCAAATCAAAGTAAAGAAAACCTTGATGTTGATGGAGTTGCAACAAATCTTCTCTTTGTGCCTTCTTCAACTTGATTCTTCCTCCTTCAATCCTATCCTTCTTCAAAATGATAGCATAAAAATACCATTCATGTGTTGTTGATGAGAGAAGAAATGGCCTTAATTTATAGACTTGAGAGGAGGTAAATGAAGGGTCAAGATTGAAGATTGATTCAATGGCTAGGATTTTTTGAGAAGGTGGGGTTTGGATTGATAGCCTCACTTTGTGACAAGTGTCACAAGAAGAAGGCTTTAAAAATAGGACCACATGGCATGGGGAGAGGAGCCAAGGGTGTGTGAGCACACCTTGAGAGAAGTGGATATGACAAGTCTCCACACCTTTTCCAAGACTATAAAATTCGTCACTTCTTTTTAAGTGACCTTTTAGGGGTTCATACTTTTCCCAAAAGGCCATATTATGTTTTCAATAAGCTTCCACCCCATAGGTACTTACCCTGGGAGTTCATTTTTACCCTAGAGTCAATAGAACAAGCACAAATAACTATATGAAAGAGAATTCTAATTTTAAAATATAAATTTTGATTTGTGAGCACACTTTGGGTAGATGGGATGTTGACATGTCTATGACATATAAAAGAGAGGGTGGCTTGATAATGACATGTCTATGACATGTAATGGAGGGTGGTTTGACCATGTGTGCTCACACATGTGTGAGCACACATAGGGAAGCCAAATGGCTAAAAGAGGAAATGTCACATGCATAGTGTGAACTCCCACACAAGGGTGAGTGGGGATGAGTTGTAAGGTGATAGTGACTTGTGCATGCAAGTTACATGTGAGTGAGATTAGAATAAATTTTTTAATTTGAAAAAAATATAATGAAGATTAATTAATCAATTAATTTAAGATTAACTAATTAATGGATTATGAAGGATAGTGACATCTCCCTAATCCTAATTAATTAGATTAAATGATGTATTATATTAAATTAATGTGACTTAGGAAAATGGATAATTTTATTAATTAAGTATAATGATAGATTGTGTCAATTAATAATGCTTTGGATAGGATGGGTACACTTGTCACTTAATGAATTAGCTTTTATTCACAATTATTTTATTCATCATTTTATTTTATTTTAGTTTATTTTATTATTTTATTATTTTTATTTTTCTCTAACACTTATTTATTAATATTGTTAACTTTTATTTGTTCCTTTTTAGGAGTGTGTATTTAATAATTTTTATTTTATTTTTTTTATTTGTTTTATTTATTTATTTCTTTCTTTCTTTATTTAATCTCTACCTTCTTCACACATAAATTAATTATATAAAAACACTTACATAATATTACCACACAAAATTATAATATGTCTAAAGTTTTAACAAAAAGAGGGTCATGACATTTATCGGAAACAGGTTATGGGTCAGTTTCACAGAATTAGGACTAATTTGCCCAAAATGGCGAATGAGTCCCAGTATGCTAAATTTCCAGTATCAGTAGTATTTAAAATTTTATTTCCAACCTCTAGAAATTTTATAGGTGCACTTCTTCAATTTTATCCGTTTTTGTTCAGTTTTGCATTCATTTTTAAGTATTTTTGTATATCACAAAGTGTTTTCAAACAAGTTGCATTTCAATAGTTTTACATTTTTAATCAATCAATTTTATCAATTAGCCGCATCTAGATCATTGCATTTACACATAATTTCATAATACATATCTTAGATTGAGTGAACCGCATTGATTTTGAAGGTTTATCTCTCTCCTTTTAGGTGAAAAACACTAAGAGTGCAAGAGTAGCCTACAGACCTCATCAAAATCTACGGTTCACTCTTCCCCTAACAATGACTTGGCCACATAGGTGAATTTGGGCTTTTCTTTTGTTCCTAGATTAACTTCTTGTGTTTCCTCGATCAGAATTGAAGACCATTTGGATAAATGAGCTCGAACAAGGGGAAGATGAACATCCCCATCCTCTAGCGCCTCATTGAGGTTTTCACTATTTCATACACCCTTTATTTTTAATTTTGACAAGTCAAGAAGTCCCTCAAGGAGGTTTTCACTAGATGAATCTTTATTTTTTTGTTTCTTTTTTCTTTTTCAGTTAGGGTGTTCATCTTCCCCCAATCCCATAAGATGTACATAAGTGTTCTCTAAATGAAAAGTGTCTATAGGTATGCTCCCTTGTAGGTAATCAATAAGGTTAGGGTGATGGAGTGAAAGGTTGATGGAAAGATTGATGTGGAATTGAAAAGGTAGGAGAGTTCTACATCATTGTATGAGAGTATGATGGTTTCTTATTCAGGTATGTCTTCAAGGAAATTGTTATCCGAATTGACATTATTCAAGGTGCTAGTCAAGGGTGTGGGATCCTTTTACTTTTTTATATAGCCTAATCCTAAATGTTTAGGTCATGCGGGTGTCTCAATGGGGTGTAATCTACCATGCTCTCATACACCAAGGCCTCCCCCTTGATAATTGTATTTTTATACAAGCTTAGAAGCATGGGGATAAACCTTTTGGAAGTATTCAATGAGGGAAGGTGATGGCTCAGATTCCTCTCTATAGACCCATTGACTAATGTCTTCATCTGCTTGATCTTATAGTGTTCCTAGAGATTGGAAGGTGGTAGAACCCATGTTCTTAGAGTTGATAGTTTTGGTCTTCATTTCTTCCTTCGGTGTTGGCTGAGAAGGTTTCCCATAGGTGTGAGGAGATGGAGGCATGGTTTCCACATTAAGAGTTGTATGCATCTCATATTCTCCACAACCTTTTTCAATGATCTAGACCTTGGTGATGGTTGAATCAGATGTAGTGGATAGAGTGGATGATGTATTGGATGATGTGTTGGATGATGGATTAGAGGATGAATTGGATGACAATTCCTAAGGTGTCCCCATTTCTACTCCTAGACAATATCGAGAGTGTGTAAATGAAGCCTCTAGAGCATGACAGTACTCGAAGGGCTTATGATCTACATGGATAATTACTTCGACCCCATTGTATGGGAACTTCAATCATTAGTGATAAGTGGAAGGAACTACCTGCATGGCGTGAATCCATGATTGGTCGAGGAGAAGATTGTATGGAAAATCCAGATCAAGGACATGGCATGTAGTGTATTGAACGACGAGGCCAACTTGGATAGGAAGACAAATAATACCATCTATGTCCTTTTCTGCATTTTCGTAGGCCTTGATTGAAATGGTTTGGTTGTCCAAGTCAGCATGAGTATACTCTACATGTTTTATGAACTTTAATGTACATAGATTGAGGGCAGAGAAATTATCTACCAAGACTCATTTTACCTTATGGTAGGTGACCAAGACCTCAATGTGTAAGGCACAGTTATGGGATGGGTAGATTGGTGGCATATCATTTTAGTTGAATCCTAGTTGATAGGTGGTTGAAAAATGTCCTACTAAATCTTGAAACTGGGTGGGATCAATGTCATTTGAGACGTATATATCCTGAAGAACTTTTGTAAGAATTTCTTGGTGGATTAGGGAAGACCTAAGCAAATACAAAATGGATATTTGGGTTGGGATCTTACCAAGATGGTCAAGGATATTATATTGTGAGCTCATAGGAGATGGTTGAGATGAAGTGGAGGGTCCAAGAACTGATATGAAGGTGCAGCGTGTGGCAATAGCACATTGAGGGTCTTTTTCTTTGACACGAATCATAGATACCTGTGGCTCCCCTTGAGTGATACACATAAAAAGGGTCTCATAATTATATGGCACAACCTTATAACTAATATTATTATTTTTGTTGTTGGTAGGCCCAGGGTTTGTGCTCGAGGTACTAGGACCTTGGTTGTGCATAGGGAAGGCATTTTGATATATTTGTAATTGTATTGATTGGACTATGGAGGAGGACAAGATGCGCCTTAAGGTACCGATATGACATTTGAAACGTATTGTGGATTAGGGACAAATTGTGATCTTTGCGAAGTGCTAGCTACTTGGATGTGTTGAGTATCAGTGACACCATCATTGACAACATTTTTGTTCTTGTTCCAGTAGCGAGATTTGTCTCCAGATGATTTATATCTATCTTAAATATTTTGATTTGACCTTTAGTGATGAGGGATTTTTTGATGGTAGTTCTCTTCTCAATGACTTCAAAAAAGGTGGTAATGCAATCGAGACACAAATTATGGGCCAACTCAGGGTGAGAGTTTACAACAAAGATAGTTACTAACTCTTTCTTAGGAAGACTAGACTTGAAGCGGCTAGCTAAGGCTCGCTACCTCTACAGGTAGCTTGCAAATGTCCCTCCTTCATGTTGCTCATATTTTAAGGGGTCCAATGTGTTTGTATCCTTCTCTAGATTAAAAGAGAAGTGTGCAACAAAATTTTCTAACAAATCTACAAAGGACAAAATTGACCCCTTCAAGAGGCCCATGAACCAATCTAGAGCTTGTCCCATTTATCTCCTAAGGAACAATTGTAAAAGGTAGTTTTCATTATGCATGACTTCCTAACAATGTGTGTAAATTATGGGTATGTGTAGGATCATCATAAAAAAAATAGGCCCTTAAGTGGCAAAAAATTTAGAAAAATCAGAGTTAGGCAACTTGATGTAAAAATTTGAATAAGTTATCTATATTATTTCAAAATAATGTAAGAATAGAATCTATAGCAAATTGAATGTAGTTTCTAAACTACTAGGTTTATTTAAAAGAAAATCTATTTGGTGAAAATTTGAAATTTCAATGCTGTAGTACATAAATTTCAGGGAAAAAATAAGTAGGCATTTGTCTGACCACCCTAACCACAATAAAATGATAATATTTTTTTATAAGATTTTAGATATAAGTAGAGGACAAATGTCCCGATGTGATGCATATTTTTTGTAATTTTTTAACAAGTAAATAATTAATTATGAATTTTTTATTACATCTTTTAAAAATATAAAAACTTGTACGTCTAACCACCTTAACTTGGTCAAAACTTCATGAAATTCTTTTTTTTTAATCCTATAGTATGTGAAGCATAAAATGTGATGCATGTTTTAGATTCAAAAAAGGTGATACCATTTGAAATCTATAGATTGTTTTCAATCAGCCTATCAATCATGACTTTAGTCATAATTCAAATAGAAAATGAATAATAATTATTTATTAAATTCAAAGTAAAGCATAATTTATATTGGTAGAAAGCAGAGAATCTCCTTTAAAAACCATTTTCATTTCATCAATTTTGGGTAAAAAAAAAGTCATCAGCCACATACCCATCATATCACCACTTTTTGGCCCATCATGATCCTGCACATACCCTTATTGCAAATGGTTTATAGGATCTCCCCTTCCCCTATATTTATCAAATTTTGGAATTTTGAAATGTTTAGGAAAGGGGATGAGTGAAATGGAGGGATCAAATGGATAAGGAAAGATCTCCTCAAATTTGAAGAATTTTTTGGAGGTCCCTATTTGTAAATCTTTCAGGGCAACCTTCATATCTTCCAATTCCTTGTTGACTGGTGCTGGTAGGGGAAGATTAGTTGGATTGGACTAATCATAAGGAGAATATTGATGTTGCAATGGTGGTGGAGGCAGGATGGTTTGATCATATGATGGCGGAGGTGAGTATGGAGGTATTTGTTGGTATTGTTCTACATATGTGGATTAAGGATTGGTGTAGATTTGTTGGTGTGATGGAGGGGCTTGGTAATATGATGAAAAGGAACCCTACTGTTGGGTTGAAGACTATTGATTGTAATATAAATAATTTGGATTGGATTGATAATCGTAAGTGGGTTGTTGTTGAGGTATGTATGGAGATTTTTGAGGATTTGACTATTGGTGATAAATACTTTGTGTTGGCTGTTGTTGGGACAAAGACTGTTGATTATGGTTTGAGTAGTTAGGATTGGTGTTGGAAGTGATATGTTGTGGTCTAGTTGTGCTTGGTTGAGGAGGTGACATATAATATGTGTTATTTTGAGGCAATTGGTGAAGCAAGACAAAAAATGGTGTAATTGGGGTTGTGAATAATATTGGTATTGAGCAGCAAAGTTTCCTTGGGCTTGCATGGATATTTGTTATGATTGTGAATTGACCTGGGACTAGTGCGGAGGTTGCAATGGATTCCCTTGAGGTTGGTGTGGAGGTCGTTGATGTTGCAGCGTAACTTGAGATTGATGAGGTGGCTACTGATATGGTGGTTGTTATGGGATGGAGGTACCATGATTAGGAAACAGATTTTGTTGTGGTAATGGTTGAGTCTGGATAAGGGGAATATGAGGAGGCATGGAGGAAAATGGATTATATGCATTTCCCCCAATATTTCCTAATGATTGACTTGATTGATTGGGAAGAGGTGGCAACACAATTGGTACAAAGGATGCGGGGATATAACTTTAAGGGTTACTGCCATGAGAATTAATCAGGGGAAGACCTTGAGGATTATTTTGTCCTTGTGGATCGGTTTGTACTTGCGGGTTGGTTTGAACTTGAGGAGTAGTGGCACCTTGAAGATTATTAGGATCATGACCTTGAGGATTGTTGGGATCAAGTGTTGGACCCATCATAGAAATTCAAACAGATGAGGGTGGGATTTGATAACAGACATCATTGCCAAACCTAGATTGGTACCATGTATCCTATGGAGTAACTTGGGGTACTTGAGGGTTTGATGATCCCAAATTGACTTAAGAACTTTTTGGATCCTATGTTAGAGGTGGGGGCATGATATTGATATATTGTGACATATCGAACTAGGAGGTGCCTTGGTACCCCTCATGAGCAATTGAGCTAGAATTTTATCCCCACGCTTGGCAAGAAGATGATCAATAATTCACACATTAGTAGGATCACTAAGATATCCATCAATAGTTAACTCAGGTTGATTGACCATGCCTTCCTCGATGGAAGGAAGAGGGTGAACTTCAATATTAGATTGTGATGATCCACCATTAGGGGGTGGATTCAGAGTGTGTTGAGGTTGCGCACCTTGGGACTGTTGTAACTCTAAGAGTTTTTTTGTCTATGATCAAGTAATGGGCATGAAAATGCAAAGGATTGGGAGACTAAGATGACACTAAATCCTAGGATGCACTTAAGTGATGTCCAAGATGATGAATTAAAGGATTTATATGATGGTAGATCAATTGATTGGATGATTGCTAGGATAACGATGGATTGATGATTGGATTGGATTGAGTTGGATTGATTGATTGGATAGGATTGATATAGGATTAACTTCAGACCAAGTTTAGGAGTGCGACTAGATGATGTAGGATGATAATGACTGGATCAAATTATGAGGATGATGATTACAATGTCGAATCTACTTCGAGATGGAAATAGATTGATTAGGCCACAAAGGATTACTGACTCAGGATGGATGACTATCTTAAGTAAGTATAGATGATGATGATCAGGGTTAGTTACTTAACCCAATTGGATAAAAAGCCCATAAAATGGTGCCCAAGGGACATAGATTGACAAATTGATGATGGATATGCAATCTAGGGATGTCCTAAGATGCACCTATAAGATTTGATTGCATATTTGATGACTTTCAAAAAATGAAAATGGACTAAAATGATAATTTTGGGTAGATGAATAGTGATAAAAAAATTGATCACAAGAATGGACTTGAGAAACAACAGGCTTTTAGTGTTCCAAATGATTAACTCTCAGGTTGTTGTGCATGTTTTACACACACGCCCTGTCATAGGCAGGGACCCCCTGTTTTCACTCCCAACGAGCTGCTTTGCTCCTATCTTCTTTTGTGTGCCCCATTTTCCTAGCCCAAATTGGTCATGTGCCTTCAAACAATCAAATCCCCCTAACCAAATTCACCTAATTGGGGTATTCAAGTCTAGGGAGAAACAAAGTCCCTCATCCCTTTTTTGCCTTTTTTCTTGTTCTTGCTCACTTGGTCCCTGATCGCTCGATTTGCTTTCTACATTTTTGACTTTCAGGACAAGTTTCCTATGGATTTGGGATGTTTTTGTGGTGCCTAAGTGAACTGCCAAGGTTTCGTTAAGTTTCAGGGGTTTTAGAAATTTCCTTCTAGAACTCCATCCCTCCACAATTGTTTTGAAGTTCTGTGGACCCCCGGTAGTCCGCTTTCTACATTTTTGAATTTGGGAAAAATTTTCTTGTGGTGCCTAAGCAAACTTCCAACGTTTCGTTAAGTTTCAGGGGTTTCAGAAATTTACTTCTAGAAATTTGTCCCTCTTTGGATGTTTTGAATATTCACCGGCCCCCGGAGACTTGGCCTCTGGAACTTGACCCCTCTGTGGTCATTTTTGGGAATCTGTCCCTCTATGGCCATTTTGAACATTCATCAGCCCCTGGCAACTGGGCCTCTGGAACTCGACCCCTTCGTGGCCGGTTCTGAGACTTTGTCCCTCTATGGCCATTTTGAACATCTGTCAGCCCCCGACAACCTGACCTTCAGAACTCGGCCCCTCCATGGCCATTTCCAAAACTTTATCCCTTAGTGGTTGTTTTGAACATCCACTGGCCCCCGACGATCCAACCTCCGGAACCCAGCCCCTTCGTGGCCATTTCTGGAAGTCCATCCCTCTTTGGTTGTTTTGAACTTCCATGGACCCATGGTGATCCACCTTCTACATTTTTGACTTTAGGGACAAGTTTCTTGTGGATTTGGGATGTTTTTTGTGGTGCCTAAATGAACTACCAACGTTTCGTTAAGTTTTGGGGGTTTCAAAAATTTTCTTCTGGAACTCTATCCCTCTTTGGCTATTTTGAACTTTCGTGGACTCCCGGTGGTCCACCTTCTACATTTTTGACTTTGGGGACAAGTTTCTTGTGGATTTGGAATGTTTTTGTGGTGCTTAAATGAGCTACCAACATTTTGTTAAGTTTCGGGGGTTTTGAAAATTTCCTTCCAGAACTTTGTCCCTCTTTGGTTGTTTTGAACATCCACCGGCCCCTGGCGCCCCGGCCTCCGAAACACGGCCCCTCAATGGCCGTTTCTGGGACTCCGCCCCTCCATGGCTGTTTTGAACATCCGTCAGCCCCCAGCGACCCGACCTCCACAACCCGGACCCGCCATGGCCATTTCCGGGAATTCATCCCTCTATGGTCGTTTTGAACATCCACAGGCCCCCGGTGACCTGGCCTCTGGAACCTAGCCCCTCCGTCGTCATGTGGTACTTTCCTTACAGTTCGTTGTGTGCTCATTGCCATTGCAAAGGGTAGTGACCCTCCGGCTTTCCCCTTCCAAGCTTCCATTTTTTTAAATGAGTCCAATCTTGAGGAAGTTTTTCTTGGCGCTCTTCCTTCCCCTTTTCCCATGTGCTATAATTGAAAAATCTTGGTCTTGCTAAGTTTTGTGAGGTCCACGAACTTCCCTTCTGATTTGTTGTCCTTCATTCACTGCCCGCCCCCTTGGGTCCGCATTAATGTTTATGGTCCAAATGAGTTCCAAATATGAATATTATGATCTTTTGCAGATGCATGGATGGATCTAACAAGGATTTGTAGGATTTGACTAACATTTGTCTTGATTTTTGTATGAAAGCACTTACGACACTTCATGTATGTAGGATTCAAGGAGCCTACTATGGGTTCGTCAGGAGACCCATTGAGAAAGTTGAACAAGGAAAAGTGCATAGCTCCTGTCACCATTCATTTCATGTTCGCCTCTCCCCCTAGCACCCACCAATAGGGTCGGCGTTAGAAGAAGGCATGTGCTAAGGAAGTCAATGACAAAAATGCAATGGGGTGGCCTTGAAGAATCCATGAGGGAGTTGTCCGCCTGAATCAGGGGAAACCAATCAATTGATGCCAATCATCAACGGGCTCATTTGATCCAATGAAGAATGATGCAAGTCCATCAAGCAAAAATAGTTTTCAGGCAGTTTCTACTATAGTGAAAAGGGCAATCAGCTAAATGACAAAACTACTATACAACATGAGCACTAGATGAAAAAATAGGGAACAGACTAAATTGTATTTTGAATGATTAGATAATGAGGGGTAGGTGAAACCCTAATGTAATCAAATCTAAGCCACTCATTTTGAATTGATCCTAGCCATTCATTTGGGCTTTGGAAAAATTTAAATAGGGGCTTGCCCCTAATTTGTAAGAGGTTTGAGAACTGATGTAAAGACATTCTACAGCAATAGAAATCAACATTGCATGATTTATGGGTGTTCCTTTTGATTTTTCTCTTTATCTATGCATGGTTCAACTTCCCTATTAATTTAGGTGTTAGTTTCTTGAATGGAAGTGGTGATGGTGATTGTTGTTTTAGTATTTGATGAATTTCCAACCTATGCTTTTTGTGGTTCATTGATGATGAGTCACTTTGCAAAGCTAGTCTGAGCTCTCTACTTCATTGCTGCAACTTAGTTCAATTACATGTGCATGATGTGTGTGTGTAATCTGAAAATCTACAATCCTTAGAAGATTGCACTAGTTTTGTGTAGCTGTAGGTTCTCTTAGTCAAGAAAAACTTAGTTTTAGGGAGTTTGTCTACTTTAGCAGCCACCATGATCATTGTTCATTCATAGTTTCAGATCTAGGAAGTTCCTCTCTCCCCTGCCCTTTTTAAATTTTTTTAATGAGTAACCTTAGGAAAGGCTCATTGCACATTGTAAAGTTAAATCTAATGATAAAAATGGAGTTCAAAACTGTTGTTTGAACCTACAACAAATGCACAACAAATCTCCCATCTTAAGAATTCCATTTATAGATCTAACTTCCCTACTTTGTAACTCATCTGTAAGTCTTCCTTGTGATTCTAGCAAATCACATAACATCAATTGAGATATTCCAAGCACTTTCAAGACCTAACATTAGAGAGCTTGGGATAGTGTTATGCAATTTGATTGTGGAAGATTGTCTTTCAAGAGAGGTGATGCATCTATGCATTACCTATATTGAGAAGTGCATAAAAAACACATCAACAGAACTGGCGCTAGAAGGAGGGCCTGACATGTTGAGGCCACAAAGTTGAAAGTTGGAAGTTGAAAAGAGCACTTTCAAAGAAAAAATATGAGATAAGGAGATCTCTTTTAATGCATAAAATCAAAAATTATGAAGGCAAAAGAAGTTGAGTCAAAATGGAGCACCACGTATAAATCAACAGCACTCAGTTGCATCCAGATTTAAATAAGAGATTGAAGAAGCCATTGCAGCAATTTGTGTTAGCGGATAGATGTCGGATCCATTGCACTCGCAGGAACAACAAGTTGGGGTGTCTGAGTTTCTTGAGCAGAATTGGAAGGGTCTTGTGAGGAGAAATTCCCTTCTGGGAAATCTATCTACCTTTAGCCCTTGTAGACCCAGAGGAAGAATTGACAACCATGGCAGCCAAGGGGTTTAAGGAGCTGATCCAAGAAAATTTGAGCAGCAAAGAGGAACCAAGATTGGAGAAAATATTGATGTCTAGTTGGTGCAGATTTCACAATGCGCCCCACTCTGAATTCACTTGCTCATCATTCACAAACATCATCGCTCAAGCCAAGGGTTGTTCGAACAAGTTGGAGTAGCCAACTCCCAATGAAGAGAAGTTATCCCATGAGGCCAAAGAGATGTCAACATTCAGAGGACAACACATTGAAGAGGAACCAAGGGATTCAACACAAACTAGTGTTGGGACAACGAACACTGAAGCTAAAAATGAAAAGGAAGAAGTTGATTCCCATAGGATAGCAGAAAGTTGTGATGAAAATTCAATCAGAAGGGAGTTGGAAATTTTTTCCTCTATCTGCAAAGAGCGGCCCTCTAATCTAGAAGAGGAGTCATTGAAAGTTGGAGATGAATTAACAAAGTCTGCAACAGTGTATGTTGGGGCAGCCAATGAAAATGTTGAAAATTAGGAAGAAGACAAGGATGATAGCCTTAGGGCAACAGAGAATGATGACGAAGAAATAAGTGAGATTAGATTAGAGGAACTCTCCTTCATGAATGACAGCAATCAAGCATCCAAAAATGCAAGTTTGGAGGAGTGGGAACAACCACTCACCGTAGCTGTCTACTATTCACTTTCTTTCCCAA
Source organism: Sequoia sempervirens (assembly GCA_007258455.2). Taxonomy (NCBI): domain Eukaryota; kingdom Viridiplantae; phylum Streptophyta; class Pinopsida; order Cupressales; family Cupressaceae; genus Sequoia; species Sequoia sempervirens. The sequence continues at coordinate 326,889,940 of VDFB02193867.1, read as the reverse complement.
ATGATGACGAGGGCCTGGTAGTGGAAAGATATGACCAATGAGTGTCAAGATTAGCAAGGCATTGGTCTGAGCTAAAATTTCAAGTGGATTTGGAGGTGTTGTTGCTACCAAATTAGTCCAGACTCAATGATTCATCACAGTTAGAGTTCACATGCGGACTGTGCCAAGAAGCCATCAAGCAAGTCAAAGAACAAGCAAGGCAACCAAGCACACCACTCCCTGCAATTGCTTAAAGGATGGAACATGAAGACCAAGAGTTGGAACCAAGTGATGACTCAACCAAAGACAGGCCTCAAGGGGATGTTGGGACATCAATAGAGGAAGGACGACATTACAGTCTCAGACTTTTGAGCGATGAATTAGATCAAATAGGAATGTTGTCCACCAGTCACCAAGAAGTTCTTCCTCTTGAAGAGTAGTTGTGTACCATGGATGATGGGCTTTTTGGTGAGTCTTTGGAGGGAGATTGTGTAGAGGATTTTGGTCCCCTTGATGAGGTTACATCATTTGATGACTTCTTTCCATTAGGGTTTGTATTGTGGAGGTACACCAACACTAAAGAAGAATACATTCTAGAAGACGATAGTGATGAAAGTATACCACTTGCCCCTCCCATTGATGAAATACTAGAGCCTATAGAGTGGGAGAGGGGTTCCTTCTCTGTCTACGATGATAGTGAGCAAGGGGAAACGAGTGAACGTCATGATGAGATGCATAACAACAACGGGAAGAAGACAAAGGTGGGGTATTTTGATAGCTTCCAACAAGTATGACAAAATTGACCAACTACAAGACACAACTAGAAGTCCTTCCATCATGACCATTATTGATCCCCCTTCATATTTAGGGAGTTGTAATAGGACGAATGTGTGCATGTCATCATCCCATGACATTGAACATCATAAAAATGAGGTTGATACTTGGGGAAGGAGACGAGACAACATGCTAACCCTTGAGGACAACAACCAAGTGGATCCCAAGTTTGCAAATGATCAATGTGGAGAAGTATTTCTTTTTGAAGAACTGCCAACCGGGGCTACAAGTCCCATTCAGAAATGTTGCACCCTCCACCGCACCCACTCAAGGCTACCGATGCAGCGATGGACAACATAGTGCTCATTCTCGACTACCAAATGATGCCACCTTTGCATGATGACATCTAGGTTTTATCCTTCCTTAATCCTATGAATATTTACAGCTCGTGTTTCATTTTGATTATGGTAACGAGGGAAGGAAAACATGTTTATGGATTAACCATGGGTTCAACGAATCACCTCAATTATTAATTTTACATGATGATGTGATTGAATTTGAATGTTGGGATGATAAACTTCTTTTTTCTGAGTATTAAGATAAATCTACATAGTTAAGAATGATAACGATTGTCTATTTTCTTGTGCATGCATTACAAAATCCAATGAACTTTAATTTTGGCTTGCCCTGCCTGAACATAGTGCTTTGTAAATATCTTTGTACATACCCTGTTTTGAGTAGTGTAAGTTTCCTGTAAATACTCTGATTTCCCGCTTTCCTTAGGTTAGCTAGTGTGATGTAGGTTGTTTGCTTTTTGTTTTCTTTCACTTTGTTGTTGTTTTGCTCAAGGTCCCTCTACTTTTAGCTGGGCACGTCTATGTGCACAACAACCATACTTATCGCCTGGGGTTGTTTTATGTATTGCTTTGTCAAACTTTAATCAAGTCTTCAAAGTGGATGGTGAAGGTCTTCTATTAGTGTCAAGTGATCTGGGTGTTTGATTCAAAGAGGGTATGTTGTTAGTTTAGTCTGACTTTGACATATTCTAAAATCTTACAGCTCTTACACATCTTAAGAATTTGACGATCACTATAGGGCCTTTTGTGAAGTCTAGTTAAGTGAAAAATCTAAAATCCTGCTTCAGTGCAACTGTGATTCTCATCCCTAAACGCAAGCTTCAATGATTGTGGGTTGAAATAAAAGAGTTGAAAAGAGAAAAGAAACAAAAGAAAGAAAGAAAACATTAAAAATTAAAAGAAAGATAAAATTCAACTTTTCAAGGGTATCCGAGCAACTCAATCAAGGCTATGGATGTCCGACTGGCAGTAGAGCAATGTTTAGGAGAATCATAGCGACAACCTCATCGGGGCTATGGATGTCTAACTGGCAGTGAGGCAATGTCCCAGATGCTTTTGGAGTTAGAATAAACTACATAGATTGACTTGATGGAGCTTGGGTTCCTGTAGCAACTAAAGGATGGGAATTAACGCAATTGCACACACACTTGGATTTTTTAGTGTTCTAAGGTTGGGCTGGCTAGTGGTTCTGATCCTTTAGTTGAGCATCTAGCTTTTCTGCCCTAGCGTGAAGGTCAAAACCAGAGATTCTAGGTTTGTGATTCCATTTTTTCATCAAAATTCTTTGGAGCATTTCCCCAGCGAGTTGCCATTTGTTGTGCATGTTTTTCACACACACCCCGACGTAGGCAAGGACCCCCTCTTTTTGCTCCCGATGGGTTGCTTTGCTCCTATCTTGTTTTGCGTGCCCCATTTTCCAAGCCCAAATTTGTCATGTGCCTTCAAACAATCAAATCCCCCTAACCAAATTCACCTACTTGGGTTATTCAAGTCCAGGGAGAAACAAAGTCCCCCATCCCTTTTTTGCCTTTTGTCTTGTTCCTGCTGACTTGGTCCCTAATCGCTTGATTCGCTTTCTACATTTTTAACTTTGGGGACAAGTTTCCTCTGGATTTGGGATGGTTTCAAAAATTTCCTTCTGTAATTCCATCCCTCCACAATTGCTTTGAACTTTTGTGGACCCCCGGCGGTCCGCTTTCTACATTTTTTACTTTGGGGAAAGTTTCTTATGGATTTGGGATGTTTGTGTGGTGCCTAAGCGAACTTTCAATGTTTCATTAAGTTTCGGGGGTTTCATAAATTTCCTTCCAGAACTCCATCCCTCTTTGGCTGTTTTGAACATCTGCCAATCCCCAACAACCCGGCCTCCGGAACTCGGTCCCTCTATGGCCGTTTCCGGGACTCCATCCCTCTGTGGCCATTTTGAACATCCATCGGCCCCCAGCAACCCGGCCTCCAGAACCCAGCTCCTCTATGGTTGTTTTGAACATCCGTGGACCCTGGCGACCCAGCCTTTGGAACCCGGCCCCTTTGGGCCATTTCTAGAACTTCGTCCCTCTGTGGTCGTTTTGAACATTCGTTGGCCCCTGGTGACCCAGCCTTCAGAACTGGCCACTCTATGGCCATTTGTGGAACTTCGTCCCTCTTTGGTTGTTTTGAACTTTTGTGGACCCGCGGTGGTCTACCTTCTACATTTTTGACTTTGGGGACAAGTTTCTTATGGATTTGGGATGTTTTTGTGCTGCCTAAGTGAATTGCCAATGTTTCCTTAAGTTTCGGGGGTTTTAGAAATTTCCTTCTAGAACTCTATCCCTCTTTGGTTGTTTTGAACATCTGTCGGCCCCTAGTAACCCGGCCTTCGGAACCCGGCCCCTCCATGGCTGTTTCCGGAACTTTGTCCCTCTTTGGCTATTTTGAATTTTCGTGGACCCCCGATGGTCTGCCTTCTACATTTTTGACTTTGGGGACAAGTTTCTTGTGGATTTGGGATGTTTTTGTGGTGCATAAGTGAACTGCCAATGTTTCATTAACTTTTGGGGGTTTCAAAAATTTCCTTCCAGAACTTTGTCCCTCTTTGGTTGTTTTGAACATCCACCAGCCCCCGGCGACCTAGCCTCTAGAACTCGGCCCCTCTGTGGCCATTTCTGGGACTTCACCCCTCCGTGGATGTTTTGAACATCTGCCGGCTCTTGGCGACCCGGCCTCCAAAACTCGGCCCCTCTGCGGCCATTTCTGGGACTCTTTCCCTCCGTGGCCATTTTGAACATCCACCGACCCCCGATGACTCGACCTTTGAAACCTGGCCCCTCTATCACTGTCTGGGACTTTCCGTCCAACCGCCATGTGCTCATTGCCATTGCAAAGGGCGGTGACCCTCCGGCTTTCCACTTCAAAGCTTCCGCTTTTTAAATGAGTCCAATCTTGAGGAAGTTTGTCTTGGCAATCTTCCTTCCCATTTTCTCATGTGTTATAATTGAAAAATCTTGGTCTTGCTAAGTTTTGTGAGGTCTGGGAACTTCCCTTCTAGTTTCCTTTCCTTCGTTCACTGCCCGCCCCCTTGGGCCCGCATTAATGTTTATGGTCCAAATGAGCTCCAAATATGAATAATATGATCTTTTGATGATGCATAGATGGATCTAACAAGTAGTTGAAGGATTTGACTAACGTTTGTCTTGATTTTTGTATGAAAGCACTTACAACACTTCATGTACGCAAGATTCAAGGAGCCTACTACAGGCCCATCAGGAGACCCATTGAGAAAGCTAAACAAGGAAAAGCACATAGCTCTTGTCACCATTCATTTCATGTTCGCCTCTCCCCTTAGCACCCACCAATAGGTTCGGCATTAGAAGAAGGTCTGTACTAAGGAATTCAATGACAAAAATGCAACGGGGTGGCCTTGAAGAAGGCATGAGGGAGCTTTCTGCTCGAATCAGGGGCAACCAATCAATTGATGCCAATCATCAACGGGCTCGTTTGATTCAATGAAGAATGGTGCAAGTCCATCAAGCAAAGGAAGCTTTTAGGAAGTTTTTGCTACAATGAAAAGGGCAATCAGCTAAGTGACGAAACTACTACAGCACATGAGCACTAGATGACAAAATAGGGAAAAGACTAAATTGTATTTTAAATTATTGGATAATGGGGGGTAGGTGAAACCCTAATATAATCGAATCTAAGCCACTCATTTTGAATTGATCCTATGCATTTATTTGGGCTTTGGAAAACTATAAATAGGGGCTTGCCCCTCATTTGTAAGAGGTTGGAGAACTGATGTAAAGACATTCTACAGTAATAGAAAGTAGCATTGCTTGATTTATGGGTGTTCCTTTTGAGTTTTCTCTTTATGTATGCATGGTTCAACTTCCCTATTAGTTTAGGTGTTAGCTTCTTGAATGGAAGTGGTGATGGTGATTGTTATTTCAGTATTTGATGAATTTCCAGCTCATGTTTTTTTTGTTTCATTGATGATGAGGCACTTTGCAAAGCTAGTTTGAGCTCTCTACTTCATTGTTGCAAATTAGTTCAATTACATGTGCATGATGTGTGTGCGTGATCTGAAAATCTACAGTCCTTAAAAGATTGCACAAGTTTTGTGTAATTGTAGGTTCTCTTGGTCAAGAAAAACTTAGTTTTAGGGAGTTTGTCTACTATAGCAGCCACCATGATCATTGTTCATTCAAAGTTTCAGATCTAGGAACTTCCTCTCTCCCCTACCCTTTTTCTTTTTTTTAATGAGTAACCTTAGGAAAGGTTCATTGCACATTGTAAAGTTAAATCCAATGATAAAAATGGAGTTCAAGACTGTTGTTTGAACCTACAGCAAATGCACAACAACTCTCCTATCTTAAAAACTCCATTTGCAGATCCAACTTCCCTACTTTGTAACTCATCTGTAAGTCCACTTTGTGATTCCAAAAAATCACATAACATCACTTAAGATATTCCAAGCACTGTCAAGACCTGACATTAGAGACCTTGGGATAGTGTTATGCAATTTGATTGTGGAATATTGTCTTTCAAGAGAGGTGATGCATCTATGCATTACCTATGTTGAGAAGTGCATAAAAAACACATCAACAAGGGTTCTTTGTACGAGATATGGATACGCCTCTATAGTTGACAGATTTTCCCTTCTAGGTAACAAGATCACCTTTGTGTGTCACAGGATTGCCTCTGCATGTCACGGGATCGCCTCTCTAATTCACAAGATCACCTATATCTTGGACTGTACAGATGGGTCTGATAGGACCACCAAACTAAGAAACGTGATTGCCTATCTAGGTTTCAAGATTTCCCCTTTCTTTAGACATACAAAAGGGGGTAGGAACACCTATCAGGATAATGATTCTTCCTATTTTCCTTGGATGTAGGGCTAGATGTGGTATGGACCATACGCGGGATCACCTATGAGGATGATGGGATCACCTATTCAAGGAATAGGTGGACGCGGGGTCACCTATCTAAGAGACCAATAAGTAAATTTTCCCCTAACAAGAGCGTGTTTGCTTAAAGGATGACTAGACTAGACTAAAACATAGAATCACCCCTTCTAGGGTAGGATCACCTATCCACAATGCAATTTCTCCCTTGTGTGAGGAAAACTTGCCACTAAGGGTAAGGGTTGACTATGGCAAAGGACTGAAAACACAACAAACAAAAAACAAAGGGCTAGGACTAACTCGGACTAATGACAAACATTGTTATATCACAAGAAGAAACTCTAAGTAGCACAAGCCTAAAATTAGTAGTAAAGGTTTGCTAACATGATGTAGGCGCACCACCTTTAGGGGACACCCCAAGGTTGAAAATTCGTGATACCGGGGTGGTTCTCTAGATCACCCTTTCTCACGAAGGCAGATAGCTAGAGATCCATTGACCAGTGCAAGGTCATCAATAGATGCCACAGGCTCATGTTCTCTCTCTCTCCTTGGGAACTATCATAGTCTACCACGAGGATTTCTACCTCAACCTAAGGGAGTACGTGGTGGGTAACTTCGGGGTACAATTTGCATCCCTTACACTATAGCAAGTCATGGATGAAACACAGGTCTCTATCTAGACTATACAAGCTCTCTCATGAGTCCTTGATAAACTAGGAGGGTGCATGAGGCACAACCGTGAACACCAGCTTGTCAAAAGCATGGGTCGGGAGCCCCAACGAGGTACTAGAAACTTGGACCAGCCCTACACATCTTATCTAGGTATCACCCTAGCTTCGACACTTCACTAGACACGACGTAACTAGATTGGGGTACAACTTTAGCTCTCCCCACTTTATATACCCTGCCAGTAACACATGGTCGAGATCGTCCCCTTGGTGATGAAATCCCAAGCAGGTCTCACTAAAGGGAAGGAAATTTACTAAACATTTCTACCAATCCCCATGCTCACACGTAGTGCAAGGGGAGAGAGTACCCGTACTAGCACTCCTAGGTGGACTCAATAGGACTGGAACAAGTTGTGATTTCTGGTAACCAAAGATTACTATCTAGTGTAAGGGGAGAGCATCAAGAACATGCTCCCAAACAACAAACAAGTTAATTGACCCTTTAATTAAGTTTGTGTGTGCCTAGCTAATATGGAAAAAGACAAGCAACAGAGCTTGTAACACCCCTTCGTTTTGGATATTTGGATCAGCCGTGTTTTCTTGGTAATGTTTGGTTATGCTTATGATGTGACTGTGAACTTAGTGATTATTTGATCATGAACTATTTAGTGATGCGCATGTTATATCATGATGTGACGATTGTGTCTGAACATGCTTTGACTTTGGAACTTGATTACTTGTGATCGTGATTGATTAAATGATGTGGAAGTTATATGTTGATGTGATGTTCTTTTATTCCGATGTTATCCTTATGACATGATTTGGAGTAACTTAAAATATAATTGATTTAATGATGTTTATGCTATTGAGCATATCTTTGATGTTAGATGCGTCAGTTAATGATACTGTATTGGTGAAAGGGGCGGATTGTATCACTCGCTTGCGAGCGCCCTACAATTCTGAGATTCCCTCTTCACGGTGTGTTTGATCATAACATACATATATATTTTGCACGTTCGACATGTTCTTTGTTGCAAGTTGGCAGGTACATGACATCAACTCCACCTGGCTTCACATGTCTGAGCATGTCCATTTACCAACGGCAATTGATTGGGAGATAGTAGCTAGGTTTTCCGAGCCAAGTCGTCACCCTAGTCATAACGTGTTGTCGGGTTGTTGTCGGGGTTAGTCGTTTTAACTTGGTCAGTTTCCCCTTGAGTGTTATTTAATTTCAAGTTTAAAGTTTATTAAATGACTTGCGTAGTTTAATTGATGATTAAATGTGTTGAGTTGCAATGTTGAAATGCGATTTATTTTATTGATTTATTTGATGAAATTAATAAAATAATTATTGGGTTATTGATTGATTTGATTAATTAATAAACTAGATTTAGTTTATTAATTAATTAGATTAATAGTGATATATTAAACAAAATAGTGATTTTGGCATTATTGTATATCTAGATTCAAATGAAATTGAAAATGGAAGTTATATTGGATATTTAGGATTTAATTAAAATCTTGTCTGAATAGTTACGATTAAATTAAAATAAATAAATAAAGGATAGTGTGTTTTAATTTTACTTTTGAAAAATATTGTTGAGGAAATCATTTATTGATAATTTTGAAATGCTTATGTTTTAGGAGAAATTTGGAAAATGCATAAAGTTAAATTAAAAATTCGAAATTGAGTTTTGAATTAAAAATTGAAAAAATTGGTTTTATAAATTTAAAATTAGAAGTGGGAATTATGAATTAAAAATTAGAAGTGAGATTTATAAATTAAAAAATTATGAAATGGGTTTTACAATTAAAAATTCAAAATTGGATTTTGAATTAAAAATTTGAAATATTCCCGTGTTTTTAAATTATATTTTGGGGTGAGTGGGAATTTTAGGGTTTTCTTTGACCAAATTGAAAAAAACCCTATTTTAGAGGATGAAATCTCATCGAAGTTTAGTTTTGCAATTTGGGAGAAAATGGGGATCTCATTAATTTTGAATCTTAAAATTTGGAGAAAAATTCTTCTTGGCTATGGTTTTTTGATCTGGAATTGTGAAGGAGTTTGAAGGTGTGCTTGAGGTGGATTTGAAGAGGAATTGAAAGCTCCATTCGAATCTGCAAGTCTTGGAGAAAAATCAGGTTCTTTTGTTTCTTGCTTTGTTCATTTTAAAAAAAATAGATCAAATCCTCATCTTGCTGTTTGAAATCTTTGTCATATTGTTTGAAAATCCAACAAAACCCATGGAAATTAGATTTTAAATTAGCAATAGAAAATTTAGAGGAAAAAAATTTAATGTATTTGTCTATTTGGAGAAAAACCCAGAAAAATTATTCCTATTATTGTGCCTTAAATCTTTCTTTTTAGTTTTTCTCTTCAAGAAAATTGGCCCAAATTGGGCTGTGAAATGATATATATTTTAAAAATGATCATTTATATTTGCATATAAAATCTATGCAATTGGAAGTTTTGATTTCAAAAAAAAAGTTTGCTGTGTGAGATTCGTTCTGGGTTTTACCAGAACAGGGTTTTGATTTTTTTTGTTGTTTTCGTTTTTAAATGAAACTGTGATTATGAAAAACGTTTTTCATTTTTAAACGAAATTAGGTTAATGAAAAATAAAATTTATTTTTCTGTTCTTGGAGGGGGCTGCAAGCAGCCACCCAAGAGGGTCGCACTGCAGCCACACACAGGGTGCGTCCCTGTTGGGGCTGCGTAGCAGCCAAAGGCCAAAGGCCTTTATTGTTTTTAATATAAAATTTATTTTATTAAAGTTTTAGTTTTTATTAAAATTTCATTTTATAATTTATATAATATTTAATATTATGTGCATAATGTTTATTATTATATATTTAATATTAAATATATTTAATATTTAGTATTATATATTTAATATTAAATATTTAATATATAATATTATATGTGTAATATTTAATATATGTATATAATATTTAAATATTTTATATCATGGGAATTTAAATTTTAATCAAGTGGATTACAATGAAAATATGTCGTTAATTAAGACATTTAAATAATGATGTTTAATTATTTTAAATAGGAAATGATTTAAAATAATTGTAGCTTTAATATAGATGAAATGGGATCGTTGTTTTAAAATATTATTTTAATCCTTACCTTGGATCGAGCAAATGGAATAAAAGTATTAAATTAATTCCTTAAATGGTGCCAAGTGAACATTAGGTAATTTAATGTTTATTGAAAAAGTTGATTTTATAAGCAAATATCTATACTTAGAAATTTTATTTTTGATTTTCATGAATAATCAGTAAACCTTAGAATATAGAAATAATGTGTTTAGAGGCATATGTTTTAGTGGTTAGCTCATTGGTATAGAGAAAATGAAATTGAAATACGATCAAACGTTCATTGGTTTTGATAAATTAGTTTAATCTATGTTGAAATAAAGATGAATTCATTTTAATTAAATAGAAGCTAAAGTGGATTTTATATTCAGGTGATTTATTAGAACGTTGAAATTTGATAGTCAAATGATTTATTTTGAAGGGTAGATTTTAAATAATTAAATGCTTTCATTTCAAATGATGATTTTATTAAGATATGTGATTGAGAAACGAAATATAATTATTGGTTTAAACTCCTTAAGTTGTCAACATGCTTTGAGTTACTATTGAGCTGTGCGGATAAGGTCAATTATTTACTTAATTCCTTGTGTGATGAAATTGATTGATTTATTATTTAATCTAAATGCTTTGTTAAACGAATGGTTTCATTTATAGTATATGATTGTGATACTAGAGAAATGATTGAATATTTTAGTCGAATGATTGTATTTATTTGAACGCTTTGATTAGAGAAGTTACTTGTAAATTTTAGAGTAAATGAGTGGGTTGTAAATACTTCAATGTTTGGAAGTGAATTTGATGTATTTGATTGAGTAAATGCAAGATTGGAAACTGTGATTGACTGGGTTTAGGAAACCCTAACATTAGATATTGAATTGCCTGGAATGCTTTTATATCATGTTTCTTTCATTTTTACTTGTCAGGCAAATGGGGTTACGGGTCTATGTAAGTCTTCCAGAGAAGCTCTCTAGGGTGGAATATTTTGTGTAGAGGTTCAACTTGTGAATCACCTTGGAAAATGTGTATAGTTACACCATGTCGTTTCACCCGGTTTTCACAAACGGGAATGGTGTGTGCCCTCCTAGGAATAGGAGAGGGTTATGTTATTTGTGCCTCCTTTGGAAGGAGTGTTTTATGTATTTTGGTTTCCTCCAGTGTTAGGAGTGGGTATTGTGACTTTGTTTTCCTCCAGTGTTTGGAGAGGGTTTTGACCTTACTGCCTCTAGTGTATGGAGAGGGTTTTAACCTTGTTTTCCTCCAGTGTTTGGAGTGAGTTTCCTTATTTTGTTACCTCCTTGAATTGGAGAGGTCATGTTATTTGGTCACCTATTGTGGTTATAACCATGTGAGTTGTCTTAGGAGAGTGGCTTGCAATGGGCGTCGGCGCACAAAGTGGTGCCAGGATAACCCTTTGCAAGTTGGTTAATTCAGTGATAACTAAATAAAACTTTTAGAAGCTTAGGTTGCATCAAACATTAAACAAGATAATTTGTGCCTCGCTCATAGACCCAAGGGCTTGTTCGAGACTTGGGATGAGACGGGAAGGCCTGGAATGGCAAGATCATTTATCTCGTCTTCACAAGAGGTATTTGGTTCTACATGAGTAAGCATTGGTGCCGAGATTTTGGTTGAAGCTACCAGGATAACCCATGGAGTGGGGGCCGGGGCCTAGGAAGATTCCCAGAGGATATCCCTTGACAAGCTATGCGATGACACTCTTCTTAAGTCAACAGTTTGTACTTGATACTTGTGACACTCTTGATCTATTCTATATCTGGAAGCAATGTAACCTATGTCAGTATTGTGTGGGTCGTACCTAGAGTTGTACGTATGACCGTTCAGTCATGTGATGAGGTCTTGTATTTATTTCGTATCAGTTTTGTGTGGCCCATGCCTAGTGGTAGATGGTCTTGTGTAGGAATTCCTGGTTACTATCTCCTAGCATGGAGGGAGTGGAACCTTTTGGATTCCACGTGGTCGGGTGGCGTGCATATTAGTCTGTTGGTTCTTCTTCTTGTTCGTGACGTTGTGATTTCCAGCTGGAGAGCTCGTGGGAATCAGTTTCTTCTCATGCCTTGTTCTCTCAGTTCTTATTGTATTTTACTACCCCTCGGTTGTTATCAAGGTGGATTTTGTAATATGTAATCATTTTTGTTGGACTTGCCTCATTCGGGGAATGAGTATTGTAATCTTATTGTAAATCATGTTATTGGAATCAAGAGGTATCGCATACTCTTGGATGTAAATTATTATGTTGGAATGTATGTGAACTTTACTTGTTAAGTAATTTTTATGATATGGTTTTAATCCATGTTCCGCGTATGGTTTAAGTAACATAGTCTCGCAACCTTAGGGGATTGGTTGGCAATGGTTAAGTGAACTTGTATATTACTTGTTCTAGTTAAGTTAACTTGTATGTTAGTTGTTCTAACTTACATGCTATTGTTCTTATTTCAAAAAAAAAAAATAGTTCGGTTGTTTAGTAAATTGCAACTTTCCCTAGGGTTGTGTGGCGAGGCATTACAAAGCTAACTAAGGGCTTTGACCACTCATCCTACAACACACGTGCTAGTAGTTTTGACCTTCAATCTTAGACAAATGACTAGTTGCACAAATGTTAGTGAAATCTCACAGGCACAAACAAATAAGTCGACTAATTAGTACCTAAATCCAAAATCAAACAAAAGCAAAAATCAAAAAGTCCAACATTCTAGATTACCTCAAGTTCACATTTGCATGAATCAAATTTTCCTTTCTTCTAGATTCAAGTTCGCCCTTTATGGAAATGGGCAATATCATAATCGCCTGTTGAGTGTAGAGGTGAGAATGTATTCACCTATGTAGTCAAATCAGGATCGCCACTTCCTTCAACAATTCTACCTATTCAAGTCACCCAAGCACATACACCTCTAAAAGTTCTAGTCTAGATTAGGAATAGAAAGTTCGCCTTTATGACCCTCGAGAAAGGTGTATACACATTCACCTGTGTTTAATGCAAGTTTTCCCCTGCGTTAGATAGATTCGCCTGTCGAGTGTGGATTCGCCCATGTGTCTAAGATTAGAACCTAAAAAGCTTCAAACAACAAGAAACATGAAAGTAGACCCGTGAAGTGGGTCCCACTATGCATGCCAAAAATATGTGCAAGTGAAATTACCTATTTTAAGATTGCAAAACAAAGAATCACAACACCTCAAGATTGGCCTAAGTTAAATTCAAACAAAATACAAGAAAATGATAGCTTTTACCTTGCTTGAATTGTTGAGTTGGTTGGCCCTTTTGATGCTTGATTTTGTATACTCCTTGCTTGGCAAAATGACTCAAATCCTAGTGCAAAATGAAGCTAAGATGATAGAGATTGCAATGGTGGATGTCACAGGTATTGGATTGGATGAAAGATGATGGCTCTAGAGTGCTACAACAATGGAGGTATGCTTGAGTATGTGTGAGTGCATGAAAATTAGCTAAGTGTTGGCTTGGTTGAATGCTTTCTGAAATGAGGGAAAATCCACTACATTTAGGGGAAGTGCCTCTAAACCAATGAAGGGTTGAGATGCATCCAAAGTGGAGAAGATCTATGGCCCATATGCATTTGAACCTCATGACCCATCTCATGATGACATGTGCCAAATGAGGTGGACAAGGGAGGATGAAGTGGAGTTACTATGAAGTACCTTGGGAATGGACAGGATCTCATAAAGGGGTCTTTGTCCATATGTACCTTGAGAGGACAAGTGAGGAATTAAAAATTCCTCACAAATCCTCATGGGGATGAAAGAAGGAATTAAAAATTCCTTAAAATGCATGGGGGGAATAAATGTGAATTTTAAATTCACATGGGGAAGAGGATGCCTTCTCCAGAAGAAGAAAGCATTTAATAATGGTTGACTAAGGACACATGCCATAAATAGCATGAGGATTAAGTTATCCTAAATCAGTGATTAAGATTGTGCAAATGCAAGATTAGATGGGCTACTGGAAGATCAGAGGCAAGTGGAAAATTATGGAGGATGCGACCCTAATGATGATTAGGGATGTGCAAACCCTAATCACAGATTAATTAAATTAATTTGGATTAAAAGGGGATCATGGAGGATGTTGACATGCGGAGAGAGAAAAAGATGAATTAAAAATTGATTTCATTCATTTAGATAAATTGACTAAATTAAATAATTTAACCCTTTATTTAATTTAGAGAGGAATGAGGTAAGCTATTTCATTAATTAATTAAATAACTTAGGGGACATTAGGCTGAGATGAAATAATAACCAAGTAATAAATTATTTGATTAATATGGCTTAGGGATGCAGGACAGAGGAATGCAAGGGTGAATTCGACCATATGGGAGTGGTCAAATTAAGGTGTCTACAGTGATATTTCACCCATTTCAGAAATATTTTTCTTTGCAATGATTTTATTTTGTTTATCAAACCATTTCAACTTTTATTTCAATTCTTTATTTTTCTTTCTACCTGTCACTCTTTTTTTTTCAAAATATTATTTCCTCCACATTAAATTTATATTTTATTTCTTCACTCTTTTACCAATATTTTTCATTAGAATAAATGATTTATTTATACTATTAAATTTTAACCATATAGAAGAATCAATTAAGTACTACTTGATGTCGATTGATTTTGGTGGCTTCCTTCACCTTCCTTTCCTTCGAATCAAATTATTTCTTCTTCACAAATTACCCCTTGAAATATTTGCATTTATCATAAAAAAACTTCATATATAACAATAGTATGGATTTTGAATATGGGCAACGAATTTTAAATTATATGTTTTTTAGGATGGCATTTTCCCCTCCATGTTTTTAATGTTATAATACAATTTTCTTGTGGAAAGAGAAAAATTGTGATAGAATAAACCAAGACAAGGCTAACTTAAATAGCCAAATTGTAAAAAAAAAGAGGTGTAGCCAACATGTTTTTATTGAATAATATATTTTCTTAGTAATTGCTTCTAATTGTCGATAGTAATCTTTTAAATCTTCATAGCTCTTTGAGGTGTAGCTCAAGCCAACCATGAATTCTCTATATTGAAAGGTCCCTCATACCAAAAAATATAGATAGTATTTTCAAAATTTTACATTATAAAATTTTACACCTTAATGGATTATCAAATGTGATTCTCTCATAAGTTTAGGCCTCCAAACAATTCAATGTGTTTATGCTCTTTGTTTAATTATGGTGACAAGACATGTTGATTGTCAACAAGCACTTCAAACAACCAACAAACAATATATCATAGATCACTTCCACTAAAATTCCTCCACTCTATTATTCTTGATGGTGGCTCTAATAACATCGTTAACTTTGGATGGACTAATTGGGAGTCAAATCCACATCCTCCCTTTTCTTAGTGCGGTGCTCTACCGTTGAACTATCAACCCTCTTGGTGACCAATCCATCTTTCAAATGTGACTCACTTTCCAACACATTAAAATCTCTTCAATCTCAATATATAACTACTAAATAAATAAAACAATTATAATAAATGTATTTAAGATATTTATACTAGTACTAATTTTTTATTTTGTTTTAATTTTATAAATATAATAAATATTAAAATATGTATTTAATTTTTTTTAAATTCTGATTTTAAAAAATAATAATAATAATTTACCATTATAAATAAAGTCGATATCATCCAATATACATGTTATATGCATAGGTGCTTTTTGTCTAGGAGTTAGCTTTCTCCATTATAAAACACTTCTCCAAATAATTACTTTAATCTTGATATAAAATATAAAATTATTACTAATTATTTACGCATTACATCATAGTTAAATAAAGTACAACTGTAATACACTAAACTTGTAAGCCATGAAAGTAGTCAACCTGAAATTAGTACAACCCATTGTGATACTTCAAATGGGCATCTGGCAACAAGTCATTTAAGCTTCCATTTATTGACTGAAATGGAAATGATGTGATTGCACTGTAATGAAGCGCTCATTTTTCAACTCCACCAGTACCTGTTCTTCTTACTTTATACTAAATGAACTGGACAAGAATCTACGAATGTAAGTTAGGGATCAAATTTCTTGGTACTACGAAAGACAGACGCAAAATTTAAAATTATAATTGATAAGACACAACAAGAAAGAATGTACGAATTTAACTTTAACAATGATAAAAGGATACAAAGAAATCCAATAGTACACATGCTGCTGCATCGATCAGCCATGGCATATTTGGCTTTAGCTTTTCCCACTCCAGGGTTCGTACAAGTATACTGCACCAAACACGGGTAAAAACAACTGGAATATTATGTTACATCTTTATCTGTCAGCCATGAATACAACTATGGTAAGCGAAGAGCCAATATCATAAATAAAAATATCTGTACCTTCCCACGTACGTTGCATTCCCAAAGAGAGCAAATATGAACATAAGCGGGTTTAGGCCCTAATAATAACATCAATAAAAGTGTTTAAAATATTTTTAACCCCTACGATAGAATACAAAGTTCAAGTAGGAGTGTCTTGAGCAATTCTGGATGAATATGTTAAAAGGTTGGATGATACCTCAACGGTCCCTCTCTTAATCTGCAACCAAACAATATTCATAAAATTGTTAGCATACTGATTGGAGACGAAATTTACATTAATTTAGGAAATTAAAATGCATATATAGTCAGGCTTAAACAACAAATTTTGGGATTTGTTATTTTAATTGATTTATGTGAAATTATACTGATTTCTCTAATAAGACCCACTTATTTGTATATAATTGTTTGAATGAAAATGTAAAATAAAGTATATGTATGCTATGAAGCTTGTTAGATTCCAAAAATTGAACCAATAATTTATATATAACTCACATTTAAACAGATTTGTGGAAGTCTTCCACCCATATAGATAGCAGCCATAAGCCACCCCAACCAAGTTCCTAATTGTCTTGATGATTCCTCTAGTGCCACTGAGTTGAATGCACCGCCACTCCGTCGCTATACGTGCACAACATCAATAATTACAAAGCCGAAGATAATTGGAGCCGTACTACATGGAACAATTAGTCTTACACTTACCTGCAAAAGCTTCCGTCCTGTTATTAGAAAAGCAGACGTCCTTCGTGCTTGAGGTGAGTAAGAAGTAGGCCTAGAGATAATGTTGATATAGCCAGGCAAATTGAAGTAGTGCAGCCCACCAAGAAAGAATATTGTCGAAGCTATCTGCATAAAGACATGAAAAAAAAAAATCATTTTAATGATTAAGTATATGTAGATATCATCTTAGTATGGATTCCATCAAATGTGCAGAAATATATGCATGGAAACGTACAGAGGGAAGAATGGTATTGGATTTCTTGGGACTTGGAGATAAAAGATTAGTGAGCAGTCCTTCCTCTTCTACTGATGACTTTAGCTTATAGCTTGGACCACTATGCTGTAGAAGATAAGAACCGGGAGTAGGTGTGTGACTGCTTGCAAACGACCTTGCAGACCTGTACAACATAATACATTGTTAATTAAGCCATGTGTCTTTTGAAAGTATTCAATGAAAGCAACATATAAGTAGGGTATACAAATGTATTACGTGAAATATAGGTCACTCCCAGCAATGGATCTCTGTCGAGGAGAAACATTAGGTATAGGTAAACTGGACACCGGATTAATGGATATAATATTTGAATCTGCACTGGTTTTCATCACCGTTGTAGATGAGTCGTATGTGCTCTCCGAAATCTTCACACGCTCTGCTTTTTTATGACCAAATTGCTCACTTTCTGAGATTTGCTCAGGTTGAATCTGGTATTTAAGATTTTAAAAACACATAATCGTTTGCTTAAATATCTACTGTAGCATCACATTTTTATGATTATGTTGCAAAACGGATTAATTATATGAAAATCACAACCTTAAGTTCATATTTCGCCTTTTTCATTTTCCACCAATTGCAGATATGATCATAATATATAATCTGGCAAACTAGAACTATTGTGGTAATTGTGTACAGCTGCACGAATAAGAGTACATAGATAAATTAATATAAAGATGTAGAACACAGTTGAGGCTTAACTCTCTAAAGAATATATGATCTTTAAAATCTTGCAAACAGTTCTTACCAATGCCGTGTAGAATTGTGTCGGTAACTGCACAATCATAGAAACAGTACTGTTAGTGAGAGATCAATATTTTTTCCAGGCCGGAACTGATATTCACTTTCCAGTTAGTAGTTAGCAGTAGAACTTAATCAAGAATTAAAAAACAACTGGGGATTATGAACAGAGAAATTTGTTTTCACTTTTACTCAGACTGTTGTAAACTTATTACCATAATGTGACTGACACGCCATCATTTTATCTGCTTCAAACTATCATGGGCAGACAAGGAAAAGCTATTATCCTCAGAAAGCAAGGAAAGCTAAGACTCTGTAAGGGTATACTGTTTCAGAGTAATTGTTATATTTCAAACCAATATATATTAATGACAATAATGAAAATCTTAATCTTCTAGGCGCAAATGCATGATAGACTTACAGTTGCTGGCTCCAGCCAACACCCAATAAGATTAAACAAGTCCCTGCAACATTGATATGCGACAAACAGATTCAGAATGGTACATACAGAAATTGCATTCAATAAGATAAAATAATGTGATCTATTAAAAGCAGAATCAGATTCCGAATCGTACATGTACAGTAATTGCATTAAAAAATGTTATCTATTGAAAGCACATAAATCAAAAGCACTTTTACTATACTTAAAAATAAAACAGAAAGAGTTGAATAGTTGTTTTCTGAAGAAAAGTTTCTGTAAAAGCAATTCACAGCCAAAGTTGTATGTCAAATATGTTGGTGATGAAATTTTATTGTTGGTTTTTATGTGAAGATTTTATTTATACAGGTAGTAAAAAGATTTAATGGAAAATTTCGGGAATTTGAGATGTCAAATTTGAGGCAGATGCATTGCTTTTTTGGGTATGAAAGTGCAATAACAATAAGAAGGTATATTCATTTCTCAAGTCAAATATGTGGTAGATTTATTACAGAAGTTTGGAATGAAGATATATAAGAGATATACAATTCTATTAATACTTGGAAAATTTACATGGTTGGTACCTCTTCATTCATATTACTATTCATAGAATCTGGATTGGAAATTTAATTCACCATATTTGAAGGATTCCAAATATTATGTGTGCAGTTAATGTAATTTTTTAGTTCATGGTCATTGGCATGTTCTAAAAAACATTTTTAAGGCATGAGGCTGATACCTTTTAGTTCTGATTACTTGGTTGGGAGTTCAATGTACTTGATTTCATTGAGGTATGCAATGAACACAATTTCTTAGTTCATGTATGATTCACATAAAGTTTATGGGTATGTTGGAAAAAGAATAATAAGGTACATGGTTAATACCTCTATTTATGATATAACTTATTTAAAAAAAACTTTTAAGCAATGAGATGTATATATTCTATAGTGATGGCTCAATAGATAATAAAGCATGCACAAGTATTGGTCTCACTTTTTTTGTTGGATCTTTTTGGACACCTTGAGAAAAAGCATGCCAGTGTGGCATCATATTTGATGATGTGGCCCTGAAACCGTAGTTATAAGCAGGGGACTTGCCAAGTAAACTGCTGTAAAAAATTGGGAGTGATTTGAAATTTTCACATAGGATAATTAGAAGTACGAAGTTAAGGCGCACAACTACTGGGTCCTCTTCCCTAGTAAAAGGCTAACAATTATAGCTCTCTCATTAGCAAAAGTAGACCAAGCAGTTGTCAAGCCATATATTTTAGAAAGATCTTAAAAGATCTACAGCCTTCACAAGATCGTTCAACTATTATTTATTGTGACAAAGAGCAGAATCATAATAAATGATAAAGAACCATATATTTCATGCTAAAATAAAAATTTAAGATGAACAAATAGTATTGCAGTTTTATCCTAATATCTAATATATTAACCAAAATTTAAGGATGATAAATGAATCTTCTTCTGATCTACAAGTTTAAACAGCGACTTGTTATTAAAATATAATCTAAATGCAGATCTTAGCTCTCTCATTATTTTTTGTTTTTCCCTACCTAAAGACACGCAGCAGAAAAAGTAAAAAGATCAGAAAAGCATGTTATTGCTACTCATAGAACTAAGAATCCTTTTAGTATTTATATTAGTCTTCTATTACTACCAAACTACCCATTACCGTCAATAAATTATTTCTCTGTTCCCAGATGTGCAATTTTCAATCTTTTAGTTTTATTTCTTAACATCTGTGTAAGTGCAAAGGTTTATCTATTTGTTTCAAATAGCAGATACACCTAAAGCACTACCACAGAAAACACCACTTAATAAAATGGAAAATAAAATAAAATGTGAAAGCTTGATTGATTGCTTACCCTACAACCCATGTCATGAGAAAGCCAAGGGAAACACCCTCTGTGGATCCATTCTTCAAGTTAGTAAGAATCTGAGGCACTTCTGCAACTGCCCAGCTTATCAAACTGATGAGACCCAAAACAACAGACACAGAATCTCGCATTCCACAAACACATTCTCCCAAAAGCTTCTGAACCCACCACACACACTGCCTTCCAGAAGCACAATGATATGCCATTTCTTTCTCAGACCGTGAAAGCATAGAGCTGGTAAATAAGCCTTCTATTCAGACTGTGAGAGAAGAAGATGAACTCCAAGAGAACAAAATTCACCACCCTGTCCTCAAAGCACCAAAATACGTGCGTACTAAGTATTTGGCATATTCCATCACATACCTCATGCAAGCCAACATTCTGTCTCAAATTTGCACATACCTTCAAATCACAGTGCTTCAATCTCCGCTCACCATTAGCTAGGAAAATTAATGAAAGGTAGCGACGTATGTTGTGACTTTTAAGGATGTGTTCCTTCTCAGCCTCTTCCCACATCAATGGCTGCGGCAAGCTTATCTTTATTACACTTCTCATGTGTGCTCAGCATTGCTCGTTTAAGATATCACATGTTGCTTAATTTAATGTGGACCCTCTTTGTATATGGCATTTAAATCAAAGATGCTCTGACTCTTATACCATAGCCTTTCAAAGTGATGTACAACATAGTTTTGTTTAATATAGTCTATAATATCAAGCGATTTGTTTTTGGGTCTACAGATATATGAGACTCCTCGTACTCCTAATATGAGGGATCCTCGTACTCCCAATATGAGGGAGGCACCTAACTCGTGCTCCACAATACGAGGTGTACATACCTTACCCCCCACAAGGTTTGAACTTGTGACCTCTCTTTCAAGAGTACAAATTCTCCACCATTAGGCCAACTCAGATGAATCCATAAATAAAGTAAAGTGGAAGTTTTTGTATGACATTTATTTAAATTTTTATTATGTGTCTTAAACTCTTAAAATGATATGTGGAGTAATTGGGTTGAAATAATTCTTTTATAAAATAAGTCATAAATTGAATGGAAGGTTATTTTTGAATCAAATCTAATTCAAATTCATTTTTACAAAAATTAAACATATAAAAATGAATAAAAAATTATAACTTTAAATAATATTGTATTTAAAAATTTGTTTTTAATAAAAATGTTGACATGGTTTGATATTATTTTTAAGAGTAGTCAAATAGATTTTTTTCATTAAAAAAATGTGAAATAGATTTTTTTCATTTAAAAAAATGTGAAAGCAAAGAAGGAGCTCTTGGGAGATGAAGTTTTCAATGTCTTAAGGTGAGATTAATTGGTGTTGAAAAAGAAGTTTTGTTACAATTTTAATGTATAATGAATCTTTAGAAAATAATTTGGCAAGAAAAAGTTTATCCACAACATACCATACAATTGTGGTAGATCATGTTTTTCTTACTACATTCTTTTATCACAAATATCAATGTTATATAGTATTCACTTAATATAGATATGTTTTACTATTATATGAAATCTAGTATATAAAATCTATTGAAAAGTTTATTAAAATTAAATAAATAATTTTAAATGATAAATTGATTGAAGTGTAGTAATATAAGACCAAATTTAAATAAAATCTAGATGTTGTAGTTGTGTATGTTCCCTTTTTTAACCTAAATATCATGATAGTAATTTTTATGTTACATAAAATTGTATTAGATTAGAGACGACAAAATTTTAGATATTTTAATTGGATGCACTTATAATATATCATATTAAATATTAAAATATATTAAGAATATTTTGGAAGGTTTACAATAACAATATTGTCTATTGGTATTTACAACACTACAACAACTCAATCATAAAGTTTGTTGAAACATACAATCATAAATGTGTGTAACAACTATACGCATGCAATAGCATGAGGTTAGTAGAGGAATATCATCACTCTTTGAAACCAACTACTAGGCATGCTCATCTAATAAGTTTAGATCTATCCATCAATCCTAAGAAGTAACTAATCTTACACTGCGAGATAAACTAAAACACTCTAGTCAAGTGGCACATTTATAAATGGTTATATATTCACAATATTTTGATTCATGAGGATTTGTGAGTCCATGAACATAGCCTACCTAGAGCTGAATTATTTCTCATGAGGTAAGGAAAACCATGCACACAACACGTATAGTGGTGAGAAATAGCCATGGTTATATAGGAGTGACATTGATTGTGGCTAAAAAGTTAGAGGAGGTGTGGTGTAACTAGTTCCATTCAAAGGAACCAAACTCATTACATTAGAGTAAAATGGTAATCATCTATTAATTAATTAATCATTAATTAATTACTAGGTCCCTTTTAATTTATTTACTTAAGCTAAATTTGGGAATGCTTTATTCTATTTTTAGGTCATGTTGTCTCATAACATATGATGAGGATACTTGTCATGATCTAATCTAATCCTCACCTAGGATTTTCTATTTTTTTCTTTTATAAGCATTCAACATTCATTGTAATCATTAAATTTAGGAAGATAATTGCATTAATACAATTCTTAGGTTCATAAGAGAATCCATCTTTTTTCACTCTATTGTGATAGGCATCTTAGTTGTAGGTGACTTTTAGGAGTTGTGGGGTTCCATAATTAACTCCAACATAGTATTAGAGCACTAGATATGTGACTTCATGTTGAAATTTTAAAATATTTAGCCTTTAGAAAAAGACTTGTGCATCATATAGAAAAATGAACCTTTCCATTACATCTAGAACATCCAAAAACCATAAAATCAATTATTCATTCACTAAAACCTAAGTAGAAATAATCTAGGAGGATTTTTTGGGGAGCATAATTTTTAAGGTAAATTTTTTTTACTGCTATACGAAATCTATATAGGAATATGTACCCATACAGGTCATATGCCACCATATTTCATACCTTATTGTACATTCAATATGTAGGCTCTAGATACAAAAATACAGTGCTTTGCACACAAAAAATAGCCTGTCTACATCAAAATTGCATAGTTCTATACATTTTTTACTAACTTTAAGTTCTATCGATAACCATCTAATTTTCTTCACCTATCAACACAATATGCTAGACTACTAACATAATTTGGAAATTGGCTTGAGTCAACCCATTCTAACCATTGGCCACCACTCACACTCCACCCAACATTCACATAGCCATCACCCTTATGGTAGTGCTACCTCTATATGCAACTTTGACCACTCCAACTCATGGGCCCTTCATCACATAGGTGACATCCAGGCCTAGTGCCTAGAATAAGGCTCTTGAACCATGATCCCTAGTATGTGATAAGACTACATACTTATTGTTTTAGCCCTCAAGCTCTCCTTATAAGGTGAATTGGGGTACTTTAGACATCATACATAACTTGGTGTACAAAATTTTATTTTTTTGAATGAGATATTAATCATAATTTAGTTTTGATCCTTATCTAGTGGTCCTGTAAATTTTTCTATATTTTACTTTTGGTGATTTTTATTAGCTTCTAAAGTCAAATCAACCTATTTTCACTTCTAGCATCATAAATTTTAACTTATCTAGTTCTTTTATATGACACTTGTATCATTGGAGATTTGGTTCAAAACTCTACATAGATCTTAAACTTTTTTTTTCTAGAATATTTACTAGGTATCTACTATTTTCATCAGATCTTAGGTTTTCACCTTTGGTTAATTTATTAAAAAACATGCAAACAAGGTCAATATCTTAGATCAAGAGGTTATTTTCTTGCATTGTGAGGGTCTATATTGTTGTTTCTCTTTCAATTTTTATATTTTCAATAAAAATTCATGGACCCAACCCATAGATTTACACTTAATTAATAGAACTGCTTTGTGAGGAATAAAAATGGAGATTCATCTAGAAAGAAACACTTGGATTTTATAGAGTGACCATGGGCACAAAACATGAACCAATAGGAGTTGTGAAGAAGACAAAATGTTTTAATATATGTGATGAATATTTTGGGACATTATGTGCGTATGCATCTCCTATTCTCGTCTTTCATGTGAGTAGTACACTACACCTAATCAGATCTCAACTCAATAAGAGTCCTTATTTAGGAGGTAGGATAGTTTGAGAGGGCTTTCGTTGGAGAATGAACTTATCAGTTTGAATCTTATAGATTTTTTCATCATCCAATACTTCTTCACCAAACTCAAGTCTCTCATATTGTAGTTGACACAATGTGGTATTAAGAAGTGGGACTCTCAATTAATTATTTTCATACTTGTCAAACTTCTTCTTGATTATTTAGTGTTTGTTTCTACCTTATAGGCTAGTACAAATGCACTTGGTACTATATTTCATATGCCTTCTTATGATGATTTTCCTACATCATTCACCAAGGAGAAGGTAAAGTTAGTACAATTGGGAACATTAAATTCTTCCAAACCACATGCTCTTATTACAAAAAAGGAAAAGAATACTAGATTACTTCAAATAGCAAATATAAGAAGCAAAAACATAAGTATTTCAAGAACAATGAGAAATCAAAGGAATCACATTCATAGGATACTATTGAGTCCTCTTTTTCTTCTAATGGGGAATCCTTTAAGAAGGAGAGACCAAAATATGCATATTGTAATTTAACTTAGGATATGATGAGCATCAATTTTATGTAAAGAATATTGATGAGATGAAAAACCTTTTAGAGAAGAATCATATTTGATTTCCTTCATCTATGTAAATTGGTACATCCTCTTCTTCCATATCATCACCTACGTAATTGGAGCAAAAATGATGAAAGTCCATGCACTCATTGTATCTATCGGTATTCATTCTTTTCAGTGGATTATTTATTTTTAAGAGCCTCACATCACATGGCTTTATCTTTAGGTAATTTATCTCCATACAAGCCTTATAATTCACCACACATATTGATGAGGAATAACATTTATATTAGTTTTGTGGGAAAGGCTATTTTGATATTGATGATGGAAAATTTCATGATGTACTTTGTGTCCCTTCACTACCCTCCAATATCCTTTCCATTTATCAAATTACACATTATGGGATAGGAAAGAAAGTTAAGTTCAAACCTAATTCAATTCTTATCACAAACTTGTAGAGTAGATATATTATTGTAATTGGGATAACTATATTTGGACAAAAAGGTTTCTCAACCTTATAATTATAAAAGGTTAGTATTTATAGTTTTACATTTGAGAATGGATAGCTTTGAAATTTTCCTTAAAGCTATGGAATGGCCAAATAAAAATGGATGTAAATCCTTGAACCAAGGTCATGGATGGATTTCAAGATATTAAATTTTTCACTTTTAAAGTTTCAAAGTCAATTTTGAGCTTCTTAGAGGTTGTTTTTGGGCTTAAAAATGGCAGTAACTAACATATATGGTTATAGATTTAATAAAGGACTTCATGAGATTTACAATGGTTCAAACAGTTTATCAATCTAGCTCTTGAATGAAAATTTATAGCATCCAAGAGTTAAATCTCTCAAATTAGGAAATTTGAAATGTGTTGCACATAAAAAAGATGTAACAAGTCTAGTTACATGTGTTGTGTGGGTTTGAACACATCATATGGAATATTTTATTAGAAGTAACTTGGCCACCACTTTTTGGGTGGTTTTATCTCATGGTATTGTAAATATCATTTAATAGTTTCATGTATTGTATCTCCTATATATTAGGTGCTTGAGATAGAGGTTGAGTGTGAGAATATTAGGGAACATGCACAAAGATAAGGGACCAAAAAGTGGCCACCCCACTTTTTGGCCCCCATGAGACCACAACATTTGTATTATAATGCACTCATGTTATGCTTATTTTCAACCACAAAGATTAAAAAAATGCATTTAATTCTCCATTTTTTGTTAAACTCATAGTTTGGGAATAATTCCAAGCATGCTTGCATTATTGTAGACCTTTTTTTTCATCCAAATATTTTCTAAATCATCACTAGAATACCGTGAAGATGTCAGGGAGGTCAAAGAAGTAATTTTTTTGTTTAGTGTCAATTTTGGATTAAATAGGTAGATTGAATTAGTTTTTAATTAAAATTCATTTAATTTTTAGGAGTTGATGATTCACCCCCAAAATTTCAAAATCCCAATTCACCTCTTCATGAAAACCCTCTTGAAGAACAACCACAAAAAATACCTCCTACAATTCCTCATCATCCTCTAGGAACACAAAAAAACATGTTAGAGAAAATTTAAAATAATAGAAAAGAACTTGAGGAGTTAATTGCAAGGTTGAAAGATCCTACAAGAACAAAATCCCATAGTACCACCCTTGTTGAATCATTTTAATCCATTATATCTCATGTAGAATCAGATAGTGTGAAAGAAATCATTGGTCTGACAAGAGGGAACAACAAAAATAATTGTATATAGAAAAATTATCATATGAACAAGTTAAAGAAAAATGTTGAAATTTTACTTGTGCACTCTTCATCAACCCATGAACCAATAAAACTTTACATGGTGCATGCAAGAGGTTCCCTATCCATTGGTGCCAGCATCAAGGAATAAAGAATATTTTTTTGGATAGGTAGTGGATGGTATTTTATCATCCTCCATGTAATAACTATGAGGTACCACAATACTATTTGAGGAAAATATATTGTGATTTTTTCCTCAATCATATCCCAAATTACTTTGACATGTGGAGTCCCAAGGTAGAGGTGAGGGCACAACATGACCCAAACCAATCACTGAGACCACTAGCTAAACTAGAGTTAGAGCATGTGACTATCCCTTTTATTGTGAAGGAGGATGTTGAGGTCAAGACCTTAGATAATATTATCTTGCTCAGTCAAACCTTTATAGAGCATACTAGGCCTCTAGTATAGGGTGATGAAACCGAGTCTTCTAGGAATCGAGTTGCACCTTGTATCGTAGAAAAAAATATCTCTTGTTTGATATCTAAATAATTAATGACAAATTGGACTTAATGAGGCTTGATTTAATGTTGTGAGGTATTTTACACATCCACATTAGGTCTCGGACCCTTGAGAATGCATTAAACGATGCCTTGTAAAGGTGTTTTGAAGTGTTGTAAATCACTTTCATACTTTTCTAGACTCTTCTTAAACATTTAAGTCTACTATTATTTTAATTCAAAAGTTAGCTATTCCCTTTTCTTCTATAATTAAATAATTATTTCAATTATTTAATTATTCATTAGCCTTTTCTCTCCATAAATAAATGTTATATTTATCCTTTTTTTGTCTCCCCAATTAAATAATTATTTTAATTATTTAATTATCCCTTCCCTCTCTATTAAATAATAATTTTTAATTATTTAATGTTTAACACCCCACCTTTCATCTATAACTAAATAATTATTTTTAATTATTTAATTATTTGTTCTCACCTTTCTTTTGAAATAAAGAAAATTATATTTTATTTATTTCTCCTTTGTTGGCCATCTAAATTAAATAATATTATTTAATTTCTCCTATCACCTCTTTTTTTGTGTCAATCTTATCTTCCACCTCAAGTCTTTATCTATCCATGTCTTTCTCCTCTTAATTAACCTCCACCCTTGATTAAGTTATTTTCTAATTTAATCTTGGCCCTTGATCATAATCCTTATTCTTAACTCTTCTTTATAAAAGGAGACCTTTAAACTATAATTCATTCATCTAATTCATAATTCATTCATCATTAATTATCTATCTCAACTCAAGAAAACTAGGGTTTAGCATTTTGAGTCTTCAGAAGGGAGCATCTTCAACAACATCATCAAGGCATTCAAGAGCAAGATTCTCCATCCATTGTTGCAACAATTCAAGATCCTTCATCATGGAAAGTTTCTAATTGCATTGTTTCATATTGCATGTTTCATTTTCTTATTTCATCATTTTGGTTTAATTACCTAAACAAGGTTTGACCAAGGAAAACCCCCAATCCCTAACAATCAACATTTTATCTCTCTTCCTTTGTGTGTTTGTAGATCTAGGTACTTTCAAGACTTGGAAATCATTGAGGATTAGGTTGTAAAATTTTTTGAAGTCATCTCCACTTTTTCAAGGTCAAAAACTACAGAAAAGGTCACCAATACTGCTAAAAATTGGGGCTTCAAATCTAGATGCCTTGAGGTGCAAATTGAGCAGACTCGGATTGCAAATTCCATTTTTGAGTTTTCAAAAAAACCAAAGTAGACTAATTCACCCTAGAGTGGTGAATAATTCCCACTGTACACTTGTTTCTTGAATATTTTTGTAGATTTGGATACCCATTTGGCTAAAACGGGCCCTAGTACAGTTTTCTAGAACTAGGAATAATTGGCCCAAAATGGCGAATGAGTCCCACCAGGCCTAGAAATCAACATCTTCAGAATTTCAAAGTCATTTCCTATCTCTAGCAAGTTCTCAGGTGCACACATTCAGTTTTACAACTTTCTATTTTTTTTACTTGCATTTCTAAGTCATTTTCTAGGTCTTTTTGCATATCACAATGTGTTTTCAAACAACATGCATTTCTTTAGTTTTGCATAAATAATCAATCTCTTTTACTAGCTCTTTGTATTTAGTAAATTTCATTTAGGTACATTTTAATTATACTTGCATTAGTTTGAGTGAACCACATAGATTTTGTGTAGGATCTATCTCTTTTCCTTTAGGTGAAAAATCCTAATTGAGCAAGAGAGTCATAGCATTCCTACATCCCAAAAATCTATGGTTCATTTTGGTGAACCTAATTTTTTAATACCTTATTTTCTAATTTGGAGCCCACCATCATCCTAGAATCAGCTTACATTGACTTTGCATTGCATTTCGCATTAGTTAATTTGCATTCTAGGATTTTATATTTTTGCATTAGTTAAAGTGCATATAGGTTGTATTTTTGCATCTCAAATCATTGGAAAACATCTTAAAACTGCATTTACACTTAGGTTACACATAATATAACATAAAAAGCATAAAAACCCATTGAAAATTCTTGAAAATTTTGGAGAAAACCCCTATTAGGACTCATTCACCACCTTGGGAAAATTAATCCCTGTACACATCTGAAACTATGTTTTATATCACTAAAAACCTTTTCCTTAAGCTTATTGTTGTTTCCTTTGGTTAGTTGTTTCACTAGGTTGACTTTCTGTTACATGCATTTCATTAAATCTAGCTTAAATCGGTCCATTTCATGCATTTCTTAATTTCCAATTTGCATTCACAACATTTCATTTCAGGTCATTTCATAGTGTAATTAGTAAATTACATTGTTTGAAATCTAAAAGAAATCATTCCATCCTATGTCTTTACATTGATTTTTAAGTTTCCATAGCTTCTATTACATTTAAATCATTAGAAATAAGCATTGTTTACATTCATGGCAATTATGGATAGCATTAGACTTTTGCAATTTTCATTTTTCAGATTAGTTCCTAGTTCATTTAGATCAGATTCATTAGCAAATGAAAACAAAAAACAAAAAACATCAAACGACCCAATTCAAAAGATGATTCAATTTAAAAAAAGCATAACATCCAAGCCCTTTAGTAGTGATGATTTAGAAATTTTATATGGAGCCCTTAAAGACTTCATCTTTCCTAGATCATCCACTAAATGTTAGACACAAGAGGATGAAAGCATCGATACTCATGATAATCATACTTGTTCTTCTCTCAATATCTCTCCCATTGGTGATGAAGGTATCTTGATGAAAGAAGACACAATCATTGAAGATCATGAAATCCTTACTTGTCTTCCTCCTCCCCCCTTGGAAAGACAAAAATGAGATCATAGCCACTACTCCCAACACCTCTCCTAATTGTGAAAATGCTTTAGTGACTAAGGATACAATCATGAAAGATCATTATAAAAACATTTTTTGTGGATCATATGATTGAGAGTTATGAAAAACCTACCTCTCCTACTCAAGAAGACATTATAGGACATGGGGATGTACATATAGATAATCATGACAATCAAACTTTTTCTTCTCCTAATATTTTCTCTAGACATGAAGAAGATAGTTTGGTGTTAGAAGATATCCTCATTGAGACTCATGAGAATCTTATTCCTCCCTTTCCTAATACCCCTACCATTTGGAAAGACCTATTTGAACAAAAAAATCTAATCATCAGTAACCATGAAACTCCTAGTCATCCTTCCAATCTATTTCCTAGCTATGAGAGTTTCTTAGTGCAAGAGAATAACAATGTTGACACACTCCATAATTCCACACCCTCTAATATCTCTTCTATTTGTGGGAATAAAGTTATAGAAGAATATGAAAGTATAGACAATCATGATAACCATAGTTCCCTTTCTCCCAATATCTCTCCTACATGCAACGAAGGTATTTTGGAGCTAGAAGATACACCCATTGAGAATCATGACAATGTTGAAAGCTCCTCTTCTATAACTTGTCCTACTCTGGAAGATATTATGGCACATGAGAATGAGATCATAAAGACATCTCTTAACATCACTCTACCTAATCTACATTCATCTTCTAACTCCTCCCCTATTTGTGAGAATGTTTTTGTGAGCAAGCATAAAATTCACATTATTTGTGAGGAGGATATTTTGGCATTAGATCATCAAACCTTTAAGATCTATGACAATTCTCTTTCCCCTATTTTGGAAGACATTATTGTCCAAAGAGATGTACTCACAGACAATCATGATTATCATCCATGTTCTTCTCCTAATGTCTCTCCTACTTGTGAAGAAGATATTTTGGGATTAGATGAACTATTCCTTGAAATTCATGAGAATCTTCTTGTTCCCTTTCCTAATTTTTCCCCCATCCAAAAATATATAATTGATGCCTCCTCTCCTAATGAAAAAGGTTACTCTACAAAACCTATTAATGGAATGTGATCAACATCTTATTTTCTTCTCTCATAAAAACTCTCCTAATAGGGAAGGTATCATCAACACTATCATGTGCAAACAAAAAATAAACCTCACTTTGAAGCATCCCGAATTGCTTGATATGGATCAAGCCTTGATGCAAATGTTAGAAGTTCATGATAAGTCACCTTCCACTCCTCAAAACAAAAAGGTTGCATGTGTTATGATCAATACCAAGAAAAATTATATATAAAGACAAAAGAAAATTGAAGTAGCCACAAATTTATTGGAAGAAGCTTTTAAAATGTTTGATTTCATTGCTACATCCATAGGGGAATACATGATCCTAACAAAAGAATCTAAATTGGGAAAAGATAAGGAGGTAGTGTCAAAAACATCCACTTCACCCACTTTAAAAGAAAAGACAACATCCAAGATAAAATTTGAGGCAATAAAACAACCGCCAAATCCAAAACAAGTTACAAAACTTTTTGGAAGACAACTTGGGAAAGGATGTGATGTTATAAAACAAGGTATCCATATCCCTATAAAGCCTAAAATTCAAGAAAGGACTAATTATTTTGGTTATTGTTGTTCAAAAAAAAACCTTCATCCAATGTCCACACTATCACAAACAATTCTTCCAAGAAAATCTTAACCCCGATACATCCTAAACTGATAGACATCTCATTAAATATGAATCAAGCAAAAACTTTGTTTACTTATCAACATGAATAACATTAGTTGTTGCTCCTTGCTATAGTTGTACGTTTTACATTCATTGCAAGGAAAAACATATCATCATTCATTCTAGGCTCACCCTTGTCCTATACTAAGTGGGGGCAAGGGGTTAGGAAGCCTTATCCCTGTATGTCACCTGTTGTTGTCTCTTTTGGCTAGTCATTAACCTTTCACGTATATCTAAGAGCAAGCTTGGGATGTGGATGACATATCTTAAATTGACTTGCATGTTATGTACTTATTCATGATGTAGCTCAATATGGAAACATATGATTTGGCATAGGGCTTTCCAAGTTGGCTCTCATGTCTTCTTTCATTTATCCTTGGCTACTTTAAAGAAATTGGTCATAGTCATGGTGTAGCAACTGCTTTAAAGTGGGGGCATACATAGACAACATCTTTGTGCAAATTTCATGGTGTGATTTTTCTTTTTCTTACAATGTGTCCTCTTCTTGGTGGTTTCATTAGGTTTGATTCCTTCCAAGAGTATACGATCAACTGAAGTGGCCTGATGCAAATGAGGCATCCCATGGATAATGATTTGACACCCTGAATTGTCCTCTCTTAGAGACATTAGGTATAATGCTCCCTAAGAAGAAGACATTACATGAAAAAATCAAAATCCCCTTTAGCAAAATTCTTCACATATTCAAAAACATTTACAAAAAGCAATACATTGTGGTGCCTTATCAATGTTATCAAGAGCATAACTTTGGTATGGCTAGTATAATGGGAATCCAACACACTGGCATGACTTTCTCATTATATGGTGGGAAGCCGACACACTAGCATGACTTTCTCAATTAACCACTTCTTTGGGACAATTCACCCTGTGGACGACTTGAAGTTCTATGGCCCCAGAGTGAGCGTATCTTTGATCCACCTCATTTTTCCTTCTTTTAGTTCTTGTCATTGCATGATCAAGTATCTTGTTTTGCTACAAAACATTCACCCTTGTGCATTTCCTTTTGTGCTTATGTTGGTTTGACCTAAAGGATCTTGGATCTTAGGGGCTTGACTACTTCCTTCATCTTTGGTATCTTAGACCATCCACATTCGTATGATTGGACCCCTCTTGAATGTCTACTTTATTTTGAGTTTGAAGCAGGTTCATCCTCTCACTAAAGTGGGGGCTAAATGTTCCATAGAAAAAAGTATCTCTTGCTTGATATGTGAATAATTAATGACAAATTGCACTTATTGAGGCCTTGATTTAATGTTGTGAGGTATTTTACACATCCAAATTAGGTCTTGGACCCTTGCAAATGCAGTAAACGATGTCTTGTAAAGGTGTTGAGAAGTGTTGTAAATCACTTTCATACTTTTCTAGACTCTTATTAAACATTGAAGTCTAATATTATTTTAATTCAAAAGTTATCTTTTCCCTTTTCTTCTATAATTAAATAATTATTACAATTATTTAATTATTCATTAACCTTTTCTCTCCATAAATAAATGTTATATTTAACCTTTCTTTGTCTCCCCAATTAAATAATTTATTTAATTATTTAACTATCCCTTCCCTCTCTCTTAAATAATTATTTTTAATTATTTAATGTTTAACACCCCACCTTTCCTCTATAATTAAATAATTATGTTTTTATTATTTAATTATTTGTTCTCACCTTTCTTTTGAAATAAATAAATCTATATTTTATTTATTTCTCCTATAGTGGCCATCTAAATTAAATAATATTTATTATTTAATTTCTCCTATCACATCTTTTTTTGTGCCAATCTTACTTCCACCGCAAGTCTTTATCTATCCATGTCTTTCTCCTCTCAATTAACCTCCACCCTTGATTAAGTTATTTTCTAATTTAATCTTGGCCCTTGATCATAATCCTTATTCTTAACTCTTTTTTATAAAAGGAGACCTTTAAACTATAATTCATTCACCTAATTCATAATTCATTCATCATTAATTATCTATCTCAACTCAAGCAAGCTAGGGATTAACATTTTGAGTCTTCAAAAGGAAGCATCTTCAAGAACATCATCAAGGCATTCAAGAGAAAGATTCTCAATCCATTATTATAGAAATTTAAGATCCTTCATCATCAAAAGTTTCTAATTGCATTGTTTCATATTGCATGTTTAATTATCTTATTTCATCATTTTGGTTTATTTATCTAAACGAGGTTTGACCAAGGCAAACCCCCAATCCCTAACAATCAACATTTTCTCTCTCTTCCTTTGTGTGTTTGCAAATCTAAGTAATTTGAAAACTTGGAAATCATTGAGGATCAGGTTGCAAAACTTTTTGAAGTCATCTCCACTTTTGCAAGGTCAAAACCTACACAAAAAGTTACCAATACTGCTAAAAATTAGGGTTTCAAATTTGGACACCTGGACATACAGATTAAGTAGAGTAGGAGCTCCAAATTCCATTTCTAAGTTTTTAGACAAGCCAAAGTGGACTGATTCACCCAGAGTGGCAAATGAGTCCCACTGTACACTTTTTTCCTGAAGATTTTTGTATATTTGGATACTCATCTAGCTAAAATAGGCCCCGATATAGTTTTCTAGAACTGGGACTGATTTTCAAAGAATGGCGAATGAGTCCCACTAGGCCTAAAAATTAGCATCTTCAGAATTTAGAATCATTTCCAGTCTCCAGCAAGTTCTCAAGCACACACATTTAGTTTTACAACTTTTTTTTTGTTTTACTTGCATTTCTAAGCCATTTTCTAGGTCTTTTTGCATATCACAATGTGTTTTCAAACTTGACATGCATTTCTTTAGTTTTGCATAAATAATCAATCACTTTTATCAGCTCTTTGCATTTATGACATTTCATTTAGGTACATTTCAATTATACTTGCATTATTTTGAGTGAACCACATATATTTGTGTAGGATCTATCTCTTTTCCTTTAGGTGAAAAATCTTAATTGAGCAAGAGTCATAACATTCCTACATCCCAAAAATCTATGGTTAGACCTCATGTATGTTGATCTTGTGGGACTTTGTTTTTATTATTTTAACGATAGTCAAAATGCATGCACCTAGGATATAGTTGCAACAGATTAAATGGTCATGAAAGAAGCTCTATTGAGTGATATATTTGGCTTTGATAGTCATGTAAATGTCAACTAGTTCATTTAATTTAATTTATTAAATTTTATTTTGAAATGTAAGATTGGATAAATTAGTAGAATGATTATAATGAAATTTTAGGGTCACAGTGTTCACTCTACTTGTCATGGTCATCCACCTCCCTATTACATGATGGTGTCAAGTGTAGAGGTATGTAATTAGCAAAGAATTATAAATCTTACATGTGAGTAGTTTAACCTTATATTAATGGTATTATTATAACACTTTGGATGTTGAATAGGTTAATGTTGGGCCTTGAAAATCAACATCTGGCAATCAAAGTTCACATTGAACTTTCACTCAAGTAACCTTGATCACTTTTATTCATTAATAGTGTTGTAAAATAATGCTAGGTAGTTTTGGTAATTCAATAATGTTGTTTAATTTTTAGATGATGTAAATAGACACTCCTCCTAGTATTCATACCACAATGGAGCATGGTTTCTTTGCAGCAGTAGAAAATTTGGTGACTTTGACAAAGGTATGAGGAAAATTACTAAATTTTATATTATTTTATCTATCTATTATTAAAAATTAAATGATATTCATTTGTAGTTTAATTTCTACCTTGATGGTTTCCATAGGGCTTCACAACTCCATATCATGAGTGTGCCTTTGTTTCAGATGAACATAGTGATTATTTGTATGTAGTGAAATGTTGGGAAAAGTAGTTTCTTTAATGTTAAAAGGTTTATTTTCTTTATTTTTGTCTTTCCCTAAGGGAATTTCATTAGGAAAGAGATCACAAGGTTTGAGGATTGAATTTCAACCTCAATGGTGAGTTAATCATACCTAGATCTCAATCCTTAAGACCATAGGATAGATATGAAACCCAAATAAATAATTTGCAATGTTCCAACTAAATGAATTATAAGACCTAATACTTGAAATAAAGATTCTTAAAAGTACAGAATCTAAAATCACAATTTGTACATAGATCTAAAAAAAAATTGACACATGCACCTCTCACCAAAAAAGGTTTTGAGACTTGTTGAAGGACTAGTTTGCCCTTGGTCAAATGGGTCTTGATTAGGGCTTCTAAAAACACTTTTGGTAGTCCTCTAATGCAGGATTTTAACTTTTGTTTGTCATAGGTCCCACTATTAGAAAGTGAAAAATAAAGTCTGCAACCTTGTTTTCATGGTTCGACAATAATGATGACAACTTATGCAACAATGCAAAATTTCTCCTTAAGGTCTTGAATTCTTCTTCAACTTGTAATCTACACATACACAAAGATAAAAAAATATCTTTCTTGAATGGGGGTTTTCCTTATTCAAACCCCAAGTTTGGTAATTAAGCATTGATACAAAGATAATGGAAATGGAGAAGGAAATGATGAATGAACACTTGCTTTCTACAACTCACCAAAAATTCAATGGCTTCCTTTAGAGGACTAATGACAAACAGATCTATCCAAGGAACTTGATCTTACTTTGATTGATTGATTTGGACACTTGAAAATTCTTGGATTCTTTAGGATCAACAATGCATGTTAGCCTTCACAAGATGACATGAACACACATAAGCTTGAACATGATGTTAGGATCTTGATTTGCTGCAACAAATGACTAATAAATTTTCTCTTGAATGCTCTTGACAATAATATTTTCTTCTCCAAAATTTTCTCATTAAGTGTTAGATTTGAATTGATAAAAAGACTGTATTATTAATTTCGTGAGAATTAGATTCCAAAAGCTGAAAATTATAAATTAACTTTGAATCAATAAATTTTACCAAAAACATATTTATAAATAGGTCATAGGACTTAAGGGGATCCATTGACCCTTGGGTGAATGCGTCCTGATGCATAAGTCTAGGACATGCATGCTCCAATGTGACTTAATGATTGATTGTATTTATTAAATGTTGGTTTCCCTTTTGGAAAATGGAAAAAATAAGGCTTTGGAATGCATAATTTAGAAAATTAGAAGCTTAATTAAGTCCAATAAATCAAGGAACCCAAAAATAGTGTGAAATTGTGAAGGTATGCAATTTCCTACACTACATGCAATTAGTGATTATTTTGTTATATGTCATTCTATAATTCAATTTATATATTATAATGTCTATATTTTTTATTTATTAGTTGGAGGTCCAAGAAAGTTTAGACAAGAAGATGAGTAAATGTTTCAAAGATACCACCATCGTATACATCTCCATCCCCTCGATAGTCAAAGGTAGCTTGTATGCTTATATGGCATTTTTTAACATATATTTTGTATTGAAAATATGTGACATTGTATGTCCATATGGCTTTGTTGTAAACCTATATGGTTTTATTGTATATATTTTATACTTTTATCGACGTATAATGTTGTATGCCTATATGAATTTTTGGTGAATACAAATCTTTATTGATATTATCCATATTGCATTATAAATGATTAATTAAATAAAGGAATAATGAATTGATCAAATTTTAAATGATTAATGTTATTCATATTTACACTATAAATGATTAATTAAAAAAACTGAATAAGTGTCATTTTTACCATGTAATTGATGCAAGCATTGTAATTAATCATTCATTCAATTAATGAAGTTGGATCTCTATTATTTCTCCATGTTTTTATTATCTTGTATGATATATGTAGGTGTAAGGTTGTGCCAATTTACTATCTAGGTTTTCCTTTTTCTTTGTCTTATTTCAAATTTGTGTTTTGAATTGTCATCCACTTATAGGTTAAAATGAGATATTCTTCAATTCCATGGTTGAGAGAATAGTCATTCAAAAGTTTGGCACTTCTTGGGGTTATTAAGAGACACGGTGGTTGTAATGCATCTTAAAATGATTAGGATGCTTGAACACTAAAATTTCTCTAGTGTTAGCATCCCACCTACCCAGATGAGTTGGCATCATTTATTTAGTGCCATGTGGTTAGGAATCTTCAAGATTATAGACCATTTCTTCACTTTTGAAAAGGATTCTTAGCATAAGCTTCTAAGAGCCTCATGTTGAAATTGCTAGTGTCTATTATGCATTCTCAAAATATGTGAGTATATTATTCATTCTCAAAATATGTGTGAAGTTGCAAAACACCTTTTAATTCATTAAAAGGTACATGAGTAGATATTCCTAGTATGATAGTTTACATGGTATTGGTAGGATAATTAAAATTTGAAAATATAAGTCATGAAGATGCATATTCAAGGGTTAGTAATTGAATATAGCAATGTTTCAAGGTTCATGTGAGAAAGTTAATAATAGATAGTTATTAAGAGGAGAAGGGAATTAACATAAATATGAGAATATATGACAAGTAAATTTTTCTCGTATGATGAGCATATGGAAGAGTTGCAGGTCTAAGGTGAACATAAGACATTGGAGACATTTGTAGATGTCATAGTTTGAGAGAACACTCATGCAAAAGTTTAATACCTTTTTGGACTCAAGGATATTAAGAAATTGGGTTGGTCTAATTTAGTACAAAAGCATCAAAATGCTTGGGTGCAAAATTTATACCTCTTTAATAGTAGTAATCCACCTACCCCAATGTGTCACTTCCACTATCAGTTTAGCCCCATGAGATGAATAACATAAAAATGCCCCCAACAACTTTTTACTCAACGTAATTGATGCTCTTTTCAACATATAAAACATTTTTTCCATGGTCAAATGGATTAGAGTCATAAAAAAATGAGAGGTTATTATGTAGGGACCATGCACAATCATGTATATTTAGGTGAAACATTTATACATGTCACAGTTCCCAAGAAATACCCAGTCAAAGTTTGGTACTTTTGGCACTTAGGGCTCTTAAGAGAAAGCATCAACATAATATAGTTTGGAATGATCAGGAAAGTTTGGGTGTGAATTAGGACCTTTCCTAGCATAACCCTACCCATCCCAATGTGTTGGTACTATCAATTTAGCCCCATGAGATGAAGAATGTAAAAAAAGCCTCCCAACAATTTTTTACAAAATAAAACTGACACTTTTTACATCTAAAACATTATCGCCATGATGAAATGACTTGGAGATATGGAAAATGATATATTTTATCATGGTGGGACTCTACATGACCCTCTAGCTTCAAATGGAATATTTTTGGAGTCACCAAAAAAGTAACCCTTCTACTTTTTCTAACTTGTTCAGGCCCTCGTTGTGGTTTTGGTTTAATGTTGCCTTGATTTAATGTTGTATTGTGGATAACACATTCACATTAGGTCTTGGGCCCTTGTGAACTAATGAAATTTTAATGGTGCCTTGAAAAATTGTTGTGAACTGTTGTAACACACTTTCACACTTTTTTAGGGTTTAATTAATTAACTAAGCATAATAAACATAATTTTAATCAAAATCAACCTTAACCTTGCCTTATTTAAAGTGTTGTAGAGTGTTGTAACACACTTTCACATTTCTCTAGGCTTGTCATTAATAATTGGGCTTTCTTATGCTTTAATGGGACCTATTTTACATCCACAAGCCTCATTTACAACATCTTTTCAAGAATAATCCCGACACCAATTAGTAACCAATCGTAATTTAGGTGTTCCTAGCTTGTGTGGCCCAAATTTAGTGTCTAGGACTCATATGCTACCTTTTGTGAATGGGTCCCACCTAGATTTTTTGGCCCCAAACCAGTTTTCACACATTTCTAAACACTTTTTATTTTTGGTCCCATACATTATGCCTAGTGGGACTCATTCGCCACCTTGGGTGAATGAGTACCGTGTGACCAAAATTCAGATTTAATTCAAATTTTTGGTGGGATTTTATTCTCCTAGATCTGATGCTAGCTTGTAGTGTTGTAATTTTAGGAATTCTTGCATAATTAAGTATAAATACAAGGTTCTTTCACTCATATTCAATACATGTCATTCAAGAGAGTTCACAAGAGAATTTGAGCATTCATAAGAGTATTTAAAGGCTTTCAAGGACATATTATTAAGTATTTAGAGCATTCTTCAAGTGTCAATCATCATGTCAAGGATTGCATTCTTCATGTTTGTTATTTTACTAACAATTGTGATGTAGAGTTCATGATCCAAGTAAGTGTTTCAAACAAGATCAACTTCATTCAAGTAAGAGTCAAGAGCTACATCCATTGCAGCCATTTCAAGCATACTTGCAGCACCTTATTGCTAGGGTTTGATCTAGGTTGTAGATTTTCCAAGAAGCAAAGTTGGAGAATTTTTTTCAAATCCCTAAAGTTGTCATCAAGCCTTGGAGAAGGTCTACAGGAGGAAATTTGCAGTTTCAGATCTAGAAACTAGTCAGGAAGAGCATAGTAGATTAAGAGGAATAGAATCAGGTCACAAACTTCTTGAAAAGTAGAAGTGGATTGATTCTCGACAAGTGGCGAATGAGTCCCACTGTACAGGCCTGATAGAGATTTTCACAAATCTGGATACCCTTTTGGTTGAAACCTGCTCCAGTGCATTTTCGCAAAAGTAGGACTAATTCGTGGGTGATCCCACAATACTAGTTTACATTTTTTGGCCAAATAGGACATTGAACTCAATTTTTTTTAACTAAATCTTCACTTTTTGGAACCTATAGTGGCTAAACCATGAGGAATTTGAAGATGATGCAAAATAGTGATATTTTTCATTGTCTTTAGATTCTAAATATAATTTTTTTCAAAATTTTTGGAATCAGATTGCACTTCTTTTTCCATCTCCTTCGAAAACTAATTTTTAATAGTAAGCACCATTTTAAAAGAGTGATGTTACTAGCTAACACAACTTTTTTTCTATGAAGGATATAATTTTATTTTATTTTTAATTTAGATTTTTAATTATGACATCTAGTTCATGGAATTGGTTTCATAGCATTTCATTGAATTTTTTTTTTCTTAATTAAGTTTCAAAGTCAAACTAGTTACAATTTAGACATGATTTACTCGCTAAAACATAACTTTTTTTGTATGTATCGAAATTCAAATTTTTTTTTTTTTGTTGGATCACGGACATTAATATCTAGTGCACTGATATTTTTCAAATTTTTTTAACAATCTACTATTTTTCCACATATGGAGAATAAAGAGCTTGATTTTTGGTAAAAAACCTACATTTACAAGAAATAAAAAATAAATATAATAATGAAATTAAATTTATTTAAAATTATACTTTCTGGGAAGCTTATAAGAAGGAATACATACTTACAAAAAATAAAATTAAATCAATTCTTTTGATCCTCCAAAAGGTAAATCAAAAGTGTTTTTTTATCAACATTTTGATAGGTGTAAAGGAGACTCCATTATAGGTATGGTTTAAAACTAGCGGGGTTCTATCTAAGGAGGTTTGATCTAAGGTGGTTTGATGAAAACATCTTCAATTGGAATCCTTTAAATGGAACTTTTCAAGGCTTAAATCATTATATTTTCTAAAAATATACGATTTTAGCAAAAATTAGGATCTCCCAAAAATTCTAAACCAGTATTGTAGGATCACCCTCGCCCGGCTTAGCGAATGAGTCCTAGTCAACTCTAACAGTAGATTTCCTAAAATTCCATACCTCCACTTTGCCTTCTTTAATCTCCCAAGTGCACACTTTCTATCTCATAACTTTTTGTTACATTTTGTTCATCTTTTTAAGTCATTTAGAGTTAGTTTGCATTCAATTAGGGATTTACATTTCAACTTACATTGCATTGTCTTTTCCAAGTCTAAACTTTGTCGTAAAGCCCTCATTAGATCATATGCATCTCCTAGGGAAACCCTATTGCAATATTTCAATCTCCTTTAGATTGAGATCTCTAGGGTTATCCTTGAGTGGAATCTCTTTCAAAGTGGGTGAGAATACATTATCATTTGTCCCATTTTAATAGGTTCCAATTTTATGTGTCAATTTTTTAGAAACAACCTACCAAAGTTTGACACTTTTTGGCACTTAGGGCTCTTAAGTGAAAGTGATAGCACAATGTAGTCTAGAATAATCAGGCACACTAGGGTGCAAAATATGACCTTTCCTAGCATAAAAATATCCACTTGGATGTGTTGACATTATCAATTTGGCCCCACAACACACAAAACAAAAATTATATGCTACCTTACAACCTTTTCTTCAAAGTATTTAATTATTTTTGCAACACCTAAAAGCTTGTCACCATAACCAAATGGCTTGGAGTTTAAATTTTTGAGATATTTTATTTTGGATGGATCATATGTGATCCTTTAGCTTCAAATAAAACATTTATATGTGTTACAATTTTCAAGAAACAGCCAGTCAAAGTTTGGAACTTTTTGGAACTTAGGGCTTTTAAGAGAAAGTGTCAGTGTACTATAGTCTAGAATGATTGGACAAAATGGGGTGCAAATAGGACCTTTCCTAGCATAAACATAACCACCTAGATGTGTCATTACTATTTATTTGGCCACACAATGTACAAAATAAAAATTATGATACCTTGCAAGTTTTTCTTCAATACATTTGATGCTTTTTGAAATGTCTAAAATATTGAAATGGATGATAAATTAGAGTTTATTATATCTCAAATTTTTAACATTGATAATAAATATTTGAAGGAAACTAAGTTGTGTAAGATTAAAAGAGTACACCAAAATTTAAAAGTTATAACCTTCCCCTAAACTTAATCTAGGCCAATACAATAATATGTAAGCACATAAGAACAAATTAACCTATATCAATAAATGATAGATGTGGGCATTAACTAAAATACTATTAAAATAAATAAATGTGATAAAAGGGAAAGTACACCAAATCAGGGGATTAAAAAGAATCCAAATATTAAAAAATGAAGAAAAAATAAGCACATTATGTAAAAGTTCACATAAAATGGTTTTCTTAAATAACATACACAATTTGAGAAAGCTGCATAACATGAAGGAATTTTATAACATGCTCACATTATATGATTTTAAGAAGAAAAAAATCATGGTGAGATAGAGTTATAGTTAAAGAGAGAGAGAGGTAGAGACATGGAGAGATAAAGAGATACAAATGTAGAGGTGGAGAGAGAGGGAGAGAGATACATATAAAGAGGAAGAGAGTGGGGGAGAGCCAAAGATAGAAAGGAAGAGAGATAAAGATAGAGAGATATATATAGATATATAGAGATAGGGAAATATGTAGATAGCTATAGATGTATACATAGAGAGAGAGGTATAAGGAAATAGAGATATAAAGAGGGAGAAAGAGAAAGAGAAAGAGAGAGGGGAGATAAAGATAAAGAGTAGGAGAGATAGACATGAAGAGATAGAGGGAGAGGGATAGGGAGAGGAATAAAGATATTTAGAGATATGGGAGAGAGATACAAAGAGTGGGAGAGGGGAGAGAGAGAGAAGGATAGAGAGAGGGGGAGTTAAAGAGATAGAGGGAGAGACAGAAAGAGAGAGAGAGAGAGAGATTAAAAAAGAGGGAGATGGAGAGTGAGGGAGAGATGAGGGAAATATATAAAGGACATATAGGTAGATAAATTTAAACAGTAGAGATAGAGATATATATAGATAGTTAAATAGAGCTAGAGAGGGAGACACAAAGAGAGAAAGAGAGGGATAGTGAAGGATATAGAGATGAAGATCAATAGAGAGAGGTAGGATGGAGAGATAAATAGAAGGACAAATTCATAGATATGTAGGGACAAAGAGAGGGGGTGAGATGAAGAGATAAATAAAGGGAGAGGGAAAGATAAAGAGATAGAGAGAAAGGATATAGTGAAATAGATAGAGGGATAGGAGAGAGATAAATAAAGAGATAGAGAGATAAAAAAAGAAAGGAAAGGGAGAGGTAGACATAGAGAGGGATAGGGAGGTATATATAGTCATAGAGAGATATATAAAAAGAGATGCAGGGAGAGGGAGAGATATAGAGATAAATTTGAAGGGAGGGAGAGAGAGATAGAGAGATAAAGATAGGAGGGGAGATAGATAGACGAAGATAGACAAACAAAGAGAATGATTCAATTAGAGGGATAGAGAGTAAGCCCAAGATTCACATAGTAGGGAAACAACTAAAGAGAGGGTAGAAAAATAAAGATATAAAGGGAAAGATACATATAGATATAGAGAGGGGAGGAGAAATGGAGATAGTAAATAAAGATATAGAAAGGGAGGGAGAGATAGATATAGAAATAGATAGAGAGATGGGTAAATATATATAGGGATGAGATAGAGTGGGATAGATAGAGAGGAGAGATAAAGAGGAAGAGAAAGAGAGAGAATTATCGAGTTGAATGAGAATTTAGAGAATCTTATTCAAAATTTTATTGGTGCTAAGAAATAACTTCTATGTTACATCAATGTATCAAATGGTATAAGAAAGAATAGATAAGAGAATATTTGGTTATTTATATGACAAAGTGACCTTCCAGTGATAAAATATTAAGATACTTATGTGCATTCCTAAAGTAAGGGCTAAAGGACCTCAAATTATAAAACCTTTAGTTAATGTGCATAAATGATTTAATATTTGTATACCTTTAGGAGATCCATATGAAAGATAAATTTGTCACACATGTCAAGGAAAATTAAAAGGAATAAATCTTTTACAAAATATAATTATGATGTAGGAAAAATGGATCTATAATCTAAATCATGCCTTCTCCTATATCACAATGGAATTAACAAAAAATGATTATAAACACCCACTTGGCTACTAACCTCAATGGAATGTCTAGAATAGTGGATTATGGTTTTTTTTCTTTCACTTTGAGGTTGATTTGATATTTGGTTAATTGATTGTTGATTGACTTGATTTGATAATGTATGTATCTAGGTTAGCTATAAAAATACAACATTTTTTTATGATTTTAGGAAACCACATTAAAAAAAAAAATAGAGTACTAAGCAATATAGTGTAGACACAAAAGAAATTGAAATATAAATATAGGCTTGATTTGGATGGAA
This sequence comes from Sequoia sempervirens, assembly GCA_007258455.2. Taxonomy (NCBI): domain Eukaryota; kingdom Viridiplantae; phylum Streptophyta; class Pinopsida; order Cupressales; family Cupressaceae; genus Sequoia; species Sequoia sempervirens. The sequence continues at coordinate 326,845,362 of VDFB02193867.1, read as the reverse complement.
AAGGGTGATGGCACCCTAGACCTAAGAATACAACCCTTCACAGAAAAAATTTAAATCTCAATTGGTCTATGTCTACAGGCTCTTCCTTTCTATACTTAGTGTTGGAACTTCTTTTATTGCTGATAAATTATACTTTCACTAATTTTTTAAATTGTGAGGCTTGAATTCTTTATTGAGTAATTAGGTCTTCAATCCTTTCCCAAATTCACTTCAAATTTATAACCTGCACACAAGGAAGAGGGAAAGGTTTGTGCCATATAGGGGCTTACCTAATTCAAACCCCGTTTTCATATTTCTACCTCCACAATGGCTATGATGATGTAAAATAATGCTTACCCTAGGTTAGGTAGAGGCAAATGGATAAATGCATTATAAATTGACAAGTGATGCAACTTACAACTCAGATCTACATTCCTTGATTCTAGATTGAAGCCATTGTACACATCATGTTCAAGGATAATTGGATGCTTGATTTGAATTCTTGCAAGTTTTAGTTCTCATGAAACAAATGGACATGAAGCATAATCAAACTCACATGAAAACTTGATGAATTTCTAACATGATACTTGATTTGAATAGTGCTACAATAATCCTACCAATTTTTCTCTTGACTACTTTTTAGGATGGTAAATTATCACTTCAAACTTTTAGGATTCATTAGGATTAGAAATTGTGAAAAAGACTTATTTATATTCATTTTTTTAATTTTCCATGAATTAATTATCAACAACCAACAAGTAAATTCAAATTTCTAAATGTTAAATTGCGAACACCAAAATATTTGAATTGGGACCAAAGAGGTTGGATTGGGGTACTAACACCCTAGTCCGGACCTATTTTGGGGTTTTTTGTATTGTTAAATAAATATTAATTTATAGTCCCCAATTTAACTATGATTTCTTGATATGATCATAAAATTGGTAATTTAAGAGCATGAATGGGTCCAACCACATAAGGTGGAGCTAAATCTAGTCTGATATTGTCAAGGGTGACAATTTATGATGCTACATTTAGCCCCCACTTTAGTGAGAATATAAACTTATGCTAGTATTCACACTAAAGTAAGGATAAGACAAGAAGGGTTCAATTATCCAAATATTGAAGAGATAGGAAAACATTAAATCTATGGGATGTGTTAGCCTCCAAGCTCAAGATCCTATGCACAATAATGTAAAGACAAAGGAACACACATACAAAGTGCAAGACAACATGACAAACTTGAAGCATACACAATGAAGACATGACAAACAACAAATTGAAAATATAAGACATAATGCAAACACAAACACAATGTAAACACAATGTAATCACAATGTAAACACAATGTAATCACAATGTAAACATGCAAAGGGGGTATGAGAAAAAAAAAATAGAAAGCTCCACAGAATTATTACTAGGATCCATACCTAAGGTGTTCATGAATATGATGAAGGGTATTCCCCTTTCAAATCTGAAAACTCACAATAACAATAAAGAATTGCACAAACAAAATGCAAGAAGGAAGCATAAGCTATCAATTATATTCATAAAATGGAATTGCAACATTATAACATGGGATTTTTTATTACATAAATTAGTAATATGGAGTCAAAATTCCTCAGTAAATTTGAAAATAATTTGGTCACAAATCCTCTGTCCAAACCAATAGCATCCTATTATGCTAACTCCAACTCTCCAAAAGCCAACTTGTCACAATTACAAGACAACAATATATAAATTTTTTGATGATGATAATACCATTGTGGTATTCCAAAACAACATGCAAAAACCTCCTTAGAAAACACATGCCCCATTTGAGGATAAATCATAAAATAATACAAATTTCTAAATACTCACATAGCCTTCACATGGGTGCCTAAACCTCACCCAAATCAAATTTGATCAAACTAGATGTTTCCTTAATTTTTTATAGTTGCAATAACTCCAAGCAAGAACATGCACCATTATGCAAGCTTGGGTTCCCAACATGTAAGGGAATGCAAATCATGCAATTCAACATGCAAGGACATGCATTATAAAGTGGTCCCCACCTTGAAATGGGTGCCTAGACAGGAATATTCCCTTTGAGATGCTCTTTTAACCTTTACCAAGGTTAATTTTCCTCAAAAATTATAATTGCAAATCACCATATATGGGAAATTTACAATATTTTAAATTTTAAATTATTTAATTTTCCACACATTAGCCCTTATTGAAATTTTAAAAAAAAAAAAAAAACCAATATTTTTGGTGATAGAAGATTTCCAGTCTACCTAAATGCTCCTACATCAAGCACACCTGGTAGGAATTTTGTGACCATAAGATCCCAAAATGGAGTTAACTAGTAGAACTACTCTTTCAAGTTGTAAGAAAATTGTAGCATACTCCAATGTTGAGATGACACCCTAGAAAAATTTATTTTTTCTTCTTTTCTAGCACTTTCTTGAATGCTTGTCATCTTCCTCCCACAAATTTGTATTCTCTTCTTCCTTCCTCTTGTGGACTCATGTCCACCATGAACCGTCCTCTACTACCAATGTTTCTCTCCTCTCCTCTTCCAATTACTCACTTCTCTTCTCTCCTCTTTCATGGGATCAATCCCATCACAAACCAACTACCTCCACCAAATTCCACTCTCATCCTCCACTTTTATGGGAATTGACCCACTACAATCTATCCTCTAAGAAAATTTTGAACAATGTTCATTCACTACATGCATGCCTATAGTGACAACAAAATCATGGAAATTAAATATTTCTATTACTCCATTTTCTTCACCTATGTTCTCCTCTTCAATATTTCTTCTTTCTATACCAACCTGGCTTTTCCTGGGCTACCCCTCAACCATCAACATCTCCACACTTTCCTCTTCCACATTTTCAAATTCAAATTTATGCAAACTAGCATACTCTTCATAAAATTTAAAAATTACCTCAACTTTTGTAATTTTTACTCTTTCACTTTTAGTTGGAATACTTTCACCTTCACTACTCATTGTTATCACCATATTTATGTCCTCCAAAGGACCCAACTTTACTACAATTGGTTTCCCTCTTTCAAGGTTCATATCTTCAATCTACTTTTCCAACACTGTTGCAACCTTTGTCTTGCTCTCTTTTTCCATGCCTCCAATAAGGCATGTTGCAACTTTTCCTTTACCATCTTCTACATGTAGCAACATATCCTCAAGTGGACAATTTATTTTTTCACTCCATTCTTCTTCTTTCATAGCTCTACAGCTTGTAACTTCACCTCCATCGTTCCTTCAAAAATACATGTCTTAGTTTTGAACTCTTTCATCTTTTCTTCTTTCTTCTTCTCCTCTTGCACGACGATCTCTTCTTCAATGTCATATGTTTGACATCTTATTGCAATTTCTTTGTTTCCTACAAAAAAAAATTATAAAAGGGTTTATAAAAAGTATGATCTTCCAAATACTCTTCACCATCACCATATTCTCTTGGTGCAACAAATTGCTTCTTCTCCATCAACTTTTCATTTTCAATTATTAGCAATTCACTAATTTTGAATAAAGTGACAATCTTGTCCTCTTCAACCTCTTTATCGACCAATGTTGTTCACAATTTCAAATTGCAAACATTCATCTATTAGATCTAATTTACTCTAGTGCATCCACTTGCTATTCTTGTAAAATGTGCCTCATTATCATCTCCACTTGTGTGGGCTACCCCCACATGTTCATCCTTACATTCAACCCTTTACAAAGTACTATAACACTCTTTATTTATGCTATTATTTACGCTTTCCTCTTTCAAGAGAATGTTCTTATCATAGATCTTGGCATAGATTGCCTCACATTTGGAACTTTCCCTACAAAATCAGGAACTCCCACCCTGATACCACTGATAAAGTGTACTCCCCTTACAAATATGAAAACTCACAACAACAATAGAGAATTACACAAAAAAATGCAAGAAGTAAGCATAAGATAGCAATTATATTCATAAAATCAAATTACAACATTATAACATGGGGTTTCTAATTACATAAATCAGAAATATGGAGTCACAATCTCCTTACTAAATTTGAAAATAATTTGGAGTCAAAAATCCTCTGTCCAATCTGACATCTTGTTATGCTAACTCCAACTCTCCAAAAGCCAACTTCTCACAATGACAAGGAATCAATATATAAAATTTTTGAGGATGAGAATACCACTATGGTATTCCAAAACAACATGCAAAAACCTCATTGGAAAACCCATACTACATTTGAGGATAAATAATAAAATAAAAAGAATTTCTAAATGCTCACATAGCCTTCGCATGGCCACCTAGACCTCAGCCAAATCAAATTTGATCAAACTAGATGTTTCCTTAATCTTTGACAACTCCAATGACTCCATGCAAGAACATTCACCAGAATGCAAGCTTGGGCACCCAAAATACAAGAGCATGCAAATCATACAAATCAACATGCAATGACATGTATTATAAAGTGGTTCGCACCTTGAAATGGACACCTAGGCTAGCATATTCCTATGCTCAATTCTTTTGTAACCTTTACCAAAGTTAATTTTCCTCCAAAATTATAATTACAAATCACCAATATGGGAAACTTAAAATATTTTAAAATTTAAAATTATTTAATTTCCCACACATTAGCCCTTATTGAAAAAAAAGAAGCAATAATTTTGGTGATACAATATTTCCAATCTGCCCAAATGCTCCTACATTAGAATCACATGCTAACAAAGTTTGATATTTTCTAAGAGACCCATGAAGAAAAGAACCACGGGCTAGTGAAGTCTAATATTCACTAAGTGAGCTTTGATAAGAAGCATAGGCTATTGAAGTTTGATATTCACTATGTGTATTTCTACAATGATAGAAAATGAAACACACTTGAGGGCTAGTGAAGTCCAATATTCACTAGGTGAGTTTCCATGTCAACCATACCAAGAATTATAGTGCCAATAATTATAATAAGGTGCTACAAAATATTATCAATATAAAAAAAAGCATCACAAAGTTTAACACGTGTGAACAAAAAGAAGCACATAGTGCAATGTATGTCCTCACCTTAAATTAATTGCTAACACTAACTGAGAACAACTATATTTAAGGTATTTAACAAAATGATATTTGATAAGCCATGGGAACTTTTTGGGAAAACCTATACCAAATGATATGTTCCCAAAAAAGTTGACTCATGAAAAGGAGCTACCCTCAAGGAAAAGCCACATTAACAAGAAAATGATAGCACATAAGTGATCCATAGATTTGGGGTCAATATAGACCAGAGATAATTTATATAATATGATCATGCTTGAAAGTGTTCAATCATTCCCAAAATACTTGTGGAATTATGAACACAGGGGAGGAATAACACATGAAGACAACAAAGCTTTTCAGTCAACAAGGAAGAGACCTAAATGTCTCAACACTTTTCATCATTCTCAAAAGGAAAAAAAAAGTTAATATGTTCACAGCATAAAGATGCATAAGGATACTAATAGATGAATGTCATAACAAATTTGTTTCATTTATATCCTTGTGCCAACATGAACAACAAGGGTCATCTAAATTAAACTAACAAACACAAATAAACATCAAGAAGCATGTGATGGGAGATCACATCACATGTAAGCAAACACTCAAAGACACAAAAGGGTACTGCACATGCGAGTCAATATAAAGAAAATCATCTACATCCCAATCTTGCTCATCATATATGAAAGGTGGAAAATATACTAAAAGTAATACAACAAGTTTGCTACAATAAGAAGCACTAGGTTCAATGCATGGTGTGTCACTCTCATTAGGACAATCATCATGACTACCCCATCTAAATTCATTGATTTGGAAAACATAAGTTAATTTGTTATGGTCTTAATTAGGTCTTAATTGGTCCTATTTTGTAGCCACAAGCCTAATGAATTATATCTTTTTATGGCTAATCCTGACAATCATGAAAGGATAAATGATAATTTAATGATTTTGGTTGTGTCCTTGATTTTTGGACTGGGACTAATAAGACACCTAGGGCTTATTTTTCCCCCAAAGGTCTTGGGAGCCTAATTTGAATGGCACCTTAATTGGGCCCTTTTTTAGAGCCTATGCCCCAAGTTTCAAGCCTTGGGACTAAGATGCCACCTATGGCATCTTAATCCCCCTCAAGTTATTTTCAAGATTTAGCCTCCTTTAATTAATGAATTCATATATGTTGGCTTGGTGTGGTGTAACTTCAGGATATTAAGCATGGATAAGTATAAATACAAGGATCTTTCACTTCTTTTAACATAAGACTTTTTTGAGAGCAATCCTAATAGCATAATTGAGTTCACAAGAGCATTCAAGAGAAATTCATCAAGAATTTGGAGCCATTATCAAGATTCAAACATCATGTCAAAGATGTTCTTGCATCATGTGTGTTTTTGAGCTAACATTTGTGATGTAGGGTTTGATTCAAGCAAGCAATTCAAGTCAAGATCTATCAAGCATTGATTTCATTCAAGATCTACATTCAAGCTAGCCACTTCACACAAGTTTACAGATTTCACAAAAATTGTTTGGCGAGTTGCAACATAACGCTTTTTTCATTCATCATTTCCCTTCATTATTTCATTTCATTCCAAGGTTTAATTACCAACAAGGGGTCTGACCAAGGAAAACCCCCATTTACTAGCAATCAACAAGTTTTTCTTCTCTTGCATATTTATGTTTGCAGATTTGATTTGGTGATCATTTGAAGTTGCAAAGTTACAAAGTTGCATTGAAAATTTGTCATCTTCACGGAAAGTCGCCTACAAATCAGATTTGAAAGTTTTAGGACCTAAGATCTAAGAAGAAGGAAGTGCAAACCTTGGACCTCGTGATCACATTCCAAAATTGTAGGAATTCAAATTGAGACTAAGAAGATAATAAGGGTGTCTTAGTCCTCCTAGAGGTATCTTTCAAAGGTTTCTTCAGATCTAGATCTGACATCCAAAGATTTTGTGTTTTCCTCAAAAAATAACAACGAGACTAAGACAACAGTAAGGGCGTCTTAGTCCTCCTCAATGTACTTTGACAAAAAATTTGCATTTCCAGAATCCTCATCACATTTTCATACTTCCTAGGTACATACATCCTAACTTGTTTCTTAATTCTATCATTTGCACTCATTATTTGGCTTGCATTACTAGGTTTTGTGAGTTGAATGTTAAGTTATCTTTTTCCAAGCTTTTTCTTGGTGGTGAAGCCCTCAAAGCCTAAGGAATATTCCTAGGTCTGCCTTGTTGAGAATTGATTCACCTTTGTGTTGATAGGAAATCCACTTTGGGATCCTAGGTTTCCTTGAATGAACCTTCCCCCCTATTGGAAAAATTTTGGATTAGGGATTCCTTTCTTGTATTGTGAGCCCCCTTTCCCCATCGCATTTTCCCAACGATTCATTTTGGTGAACCTGACCTTTTGGGCATTCATTTTTTGATTTGGAGTTCACTAAGGTCCTATATCTAGGTTGTATTCATTCTTGCATTGCATCTTGCATTAGTGAAAGTGCATGTAGGGTTTCTTATATTTGTATTAGTGAAATTTCACATAGGTTACAATTTTTCTTTCTTGAATTATCTTATCTAAATTGAAAAACTAAAAAAAATCATTGTTAATCAGCCTAATTGCATTTAGGAGCACTCTTATTTGCATTCAAAATTGAAAAAAATGCATTCAATTGCTTATCATTAGTTACTTTTTCTTGTATTCATTTACATGGTTGTTTGTTTCTAAACATCAGGTCCTTAAGTGGGCAACTTGGAAACACTATTATAAATCCATACTTTGATGTTTCTCTAAAAACAAACTTCTATTGGGAGTAAAATTCCCTTATTAGCATCTTAGTCCCTCTATGGGTTTTTGGCTCAGAACCCTTTCTAAGTTGTTTGTTGTCTGTTTCAGTTTCTAGGACCTCAAAATTTCATCAGTGGGACCCATACGCCATTCCTGGCATCTTCATCCTTGTGGATTTTGAAGTTGCAACTTTCAAGATTTAAATCTACTTTTTTGTGCTTCTATTTATTATTTTTTGTTTCTTGTTACAGTTTGCAGAATTACTATTATTTTAATTTCTTTCATTTCAAGTGTAATTGTAAGCATATTATATTGTGTTCATTGGTGTTCCTTTGGTTTATCCCTTGCATGATTTGTACTAATTTGTTTCCTACTACTAATATTATGGTGAGATGAAGTGTGAAACTCATGAAATCTCATGATAAAACACTTGCTATAGACTTTGGGTTATCTAGCTCTCTTACTCCTAATGTTGGTACTAGTTCACTAGGCATGGATCACACCTTTGATTACTCTTTTGCTATGCCTACCTTACCTACAAGTACTATTCCAAGTGTTCAAACAATGGTTGATCATATCCCTCAAGAAAACATAATGAAAATGCATGAAGACCTAGCCCATTTACAAGATAGTGTGAGTAGTGAAAATATTTCCAACACTGTTATACCTGCCATAGATAGTATTCACCACATGGTGGAAAGTGATGAAGTACTATAATTTTTGTGTAATATAGCTCAAATCTTTGGAAAACATCTTCCTTCCACCACCAATGGTGCTCAAACTTCAAACAATGTGCAAAACCAGGGTGGAATTCAAATTCCTCCCCCTTCAACCATAACCTCCATTCCCACCTATACAAATCCTCAAGTGACGATAACAATGCAACCAAGTAGTAATTTCTTTCCTACCTCGAACATTTCCACTAGTGCTCCTTATACCTATGTGACATATAACCTTATATCTCCTCCCATATGCTATCCATTCACTTGTCCTTCCAACACATACACACCACCACCATATTCACCTCCATCATCAACCACCTTTTACAAAATATTTCATCCCTTCAACATCAAGTTTCCACCATAAATCAAAATCAAAATGGTCTACCTTCATACTATGTCAAAAGAGACCCACTATCTTTGGAGATATTGAGAACTCTGATGCCACAAGGTATAGAGATCCCTAGATTTGAGAAATATGGGGGAATTGGGAGATCCTACTAATCATGCTAATGCCTTTACTGCTTTGTGTAGTGACTTTATCCTTGAGGACAAAATTTTGGCCAAGCTTTTTCCCTAATCCTTGAAAGACATTGTCTTGGATTAGTTTTCTGCATTACCAAATAACCCAATCCATTCATTTAATGAACTTTTTGAATCCTTTATTAACCATTTCCAAGTGCATATGGTTCTTGAAATGAAATTAGTTTATTTGATGAGATGTAAACAAAATGAGGGTGAAAAATTCATTGACTTTATTTCACATTACCAATCACTTTCTTCCCAAATTAGTGTGAATATTCTCAAGCCTCACCTTCAAAACATGTTTATAGAAAATTTACAAAGTAAGATACAAGACAAGCTTACCATGATGAAATTCCCTTCCTTCATGCACTTATACACTACCCTTCGAGATTACCAAAATTCTGTAGGTAGTTGTGAACCAAAAACCACCTCTACCCATCCTAAAAACTCCAAACCTTCAAACCAAAACACCTACTAGCCTTTGAAAAGACAAAATAAAAGTTTCCTTCAACTAAATTCTACCTCCCAACCCACCCAATAGGTTGATACTCAAGTAGCTGCTATAAAGAAGAGTAATCCTTAAATATATTTTGGGATCTACAACGACAACTTACTCCCTTACCCAACACACTTCAAAATGTCATGAATCAACTAAAAAACAAAAACATGCTTATTACCTTACCTCTCATTTGACCTCTTGACCCTAGCAAACCATTCCCTCTGAGCTTTAGACATAATGCCTATTCTACTTATCATCATCAAAAAGGACATGATACAGAGCATTGCAAGCGTCTTAAACATCTTGTGCAAGACCTCATTGATTCCAATCATCTTCAAATTGGAGGTGTGAATGACAACTCAGGCAATAATTTTGTAGCTCCTCCTATCAAAACATGCAAATCTTTACCAATCCCATGCCTAACCACAATATTTCATTTGTTAAGTATAGTAAAAACTAAGCTTGATGTGATGAGTGTTGACATGTAGATGATGATAACATTAACATTAACGAAAAAATTCCTATGGATGATGATCCTATAGATACTAATGACCAAATTCCTATTAGTACAATGATAGGAATGATTGGCATCGATCTTGGAAAAAAAAACACCATAATGTCCATTGACATTACTTTTTCTTCAAAAGAAACAATAAAAAATGCACCTGATGGTCCTCTTTACATAGCTGACAGAATCAATGACAAGCCCACTCCTAGAATTTTAATTGATCTCATCTATGAAGAGAATGTGATCAGAGAGGAACTCTTATATGTGCATGAACTCACTCAAGATAGATATGATAAACCAAAAGCATGGATTAAAACTCATGATGGTTTTACTTGTGCTACGATGGGCTCGATCACACTCCTTTTACAAGTAGGACCAAAGAAATTAAATGTATCATGGGTATGTGTAGGATCATCATGGAAAAAACAGGCCCTTAAATGGCAAAAAATAAAAAAAAATCAGAGTTAGGAAACTTGAGATAAAAATTTGAATAAGTCATCTATATTATATCAAAAATATGTAAGAAAAGAATCTGTAGAAAATTGAATGTAGTTTCTAAACTACTATGTTTGTTAAGAAAAAAAAAATCTATTTGGTGTTGTAAGAATTGGCTATGAAGGTAGCCACCCAAGATCTAAAGGTCTAATAGAAAGCAAAAAAGAGAGAGAAAATAATATGACAAGAATAAATTGTATTCAATGTCAATAATATGAGATAATGGTATGATAATTACATAGGAGACCCCTTGGTTATATAGCCAAGGTGAGAACATAGGAGGGCATAAGATTATGACAAGTGTCGTAATCTTATGACATGAGACAACAAGGAAAATTTATCACTCCACCTAAAGTGGAAAGGTGATAATGTGATAATCACCACAAAAGGTGGAGAGATAATCACATGATGTGTCCACAAAAGGTGGAAGTGATGTGGTAATGACATGTCAAGTCAACCAAAAGTGGAAAATCTCAAACAACCTCCTATGTGGTCCCTAAGTAAACTTAACTAAGGTGTAATCATGACCTAGGACAAGGTACAAGACATTTAATTACACCAACAGGTGTAAATTTGAAATTTCAATGTAGTAGTACTTAAATTTCAGGGAAAAAATAAGTAGTAGGTGTCTATCTGACCACCCTAACCACAATAAAATGATAATATTTTTTTATAAAATTTTAGAGATAAGTAAAGGACTCATGTCCCGATGTGATGCATATTTTTTTGTAATTTTTTTCCAAATAAATAATTAATTATGATTTTTTTATTACAAATTTTAAAAAATATAAAAAGCTCATTTGTCTGACCACCTTAACTTGGTCAAAACTTCATGAAATTCAATTTTTATTTTTTTAATCCTATATTATGTGAAGCATAGAATGTGATGCATGTTTTGGATTCAAAAAATTTGATATCGTTTGAAAGCTATAGATGTTTTTCAATCAATCTGTCAATCGGGACTTTAGTCATAATTTTAATAGAGAATGAATAATAATTACTTATTAAATTCAAAGTAAAGCATAATTTATATTTTTGGGAAGATGAGAATTTCCTTTAAAAACCCTTTTCGTTTCATCAATTTTGGGTAAAAAAAAGTCGTCAGCCACATACCCATCATATTGCCACTTTTTGGCCCATCATGATCCTGCACATACCCTCATTCTCTATCCTCTCTAATTCAGATCAATTACATGTAAAGTTAGGCTACAAATGGCTTTTCTCCATGAATGTGGTCCCATTCATTTTCCATAAGTGCTTAAAGTTTCTAGTCAGTAATGAAGTATTCAATGTGAACCATAGTGACTTTAGACCTGCATCTTCCTGTGCAAATTATTCCTTAGACTATTTTTGACCTGAGCCCATGGAACCTATAAGACCCTGTGAGGACTTCCTTTTCCTATCCTACCATAATTTTAAAGCAAAAGGAATAGCCAAATTATTCCTTCAAAATTTCTATCCTCTACTCCTCGAAGAAAACAATATTGAGCTTAAAACCCTTTTGACTAACAAAGACCCATCCACACAAAACCCCTTGACTATCTCCTACAAAAGGCCAAGAGAAAACCAAACAAGTCCTAATATGACTCCTAAGAAAATTTATAAATCCAAAGAGAAGGTGGTTGAACAACCTTCCATGGTTTCTTCCATTCTTCCCTCACAAGAAGAAAAAGAACCTATGGTTGACAAACCCGCTCCTACACAAATGCAACTTTAAAACTATAATAAAAGAAACAAAAAAGCTAGAGAGCATAGGAATAGAAGTCGTACTATTGCTCAAAAGATGAATGAAGAGAACAACATAGAAAATCAAAATCCAAGTTTAAAAGCAATAAATGATGAGCCTCCTCCATTACCAGAACCAACAAATCCTATATCTCCAACACAATAAGGACCAACATCTTCTATGGATATTATCATTCATTCTTCTATTGTGATTAACTTGGACGACGATGAAGAAACTACTAAAATTATGAGGAAGTGCATAATGAGTTGAATTTTTTATTTTCCTCTTCTATGAGATTAGATGATAACAACCGTGAAGATCCTCCTAAACCAAGTGATTCACCACGTGTTAAACTTGGTGATTCTCCTAGAACAACACTTGATGTTGTCTCTCTCTCTAGTGATTTTCATTCCACATATTCTAAACAATATTGGGAGGCGGATGACCTTCTTTAGGTTGACTCGTCTATGCTTTACTAGTCTTTTTATTTTTCTTTTTTCTTTTCTTTTTGGTTGATTGCATGTGTGTAATGTGATCCCCCGTATTGTTTGATGTTTCCTCTCTATGTGCATTCCTCTATTTGTACCTACATTCTTCTATATGTCATTAGCTTTTTTCCTTTTCATTTTTCTTTACCTTTTATTTTCAATTATCTTTTCACTTTGTCTTGTGTTTTCCTTTTGGGGATAACGCAAGGCATCAAAACACCCTATGTCTCTTTGATGTTGACCCAAAATATTTTTCATTATCTTTTCTTTTCCTTTCATTTTTTTCTTGTGTTTTCCTTTTGGGGATGATGCAAGGTGTTGAGAAATTCAAGTTTCTTCCATCTTGACCCAAAAGGTTTTTCTTTGTTTTCACTCTCTTTTTGTCATTCTTCTAGTTCTATGTGTATTTGGGGAATGATGACAGTTCCTATCTCTCTAATATCATTACTAAAAAGATAGCTACTGACCCCAAATCCATAGATCCCTTATGTGTTTTTGGGGGGCAACCCTCTTGTTCCTTTTTCATGTTTGGCTACTTTAAAGTAATTACTCACCACATGGTGTTTATAAATTTCTTTAAAGTGGGGGCATACATTGGCATTGCATTGGCATTATTTTGGCATTACTTTGGCATTATTTCATTGTTTTTCTATTTTCCTTGATGTTGTTTTCTTACTTCATGCGATGTATTTTTCTCTTTTTGGTGACATTGTGAGTAATGTCCTTCAAGAGCAGGTCTATCTTAGCATATTACATTCCTCTTAGTGGTGGTGCAACACCTTTGCATTCCCTAAGTTGTGAATCTTTTATCCATTGATTGGTCCTCTCTTGCAGGACATTAGGAACAATGTCCCCTAGATTAATACCTCACATGAACTAAGAAAAACTCCTTTGAAATCCCCTTTCTTCTTGAATTGCATTTTATACCTTATTAAAGTCATGGAGGTATGGCTTTGATATGGTTCCTTAAGGGCTCACCTAGTGAACAACTAGCTTCACTAGCCCTTGTGAGCATGCATTTTCTTTTGTCCTTACCAAGGTCATGGGGGTATGACTTTGATATGGATTTCTTGGGGCTCACCTAGTGGACAACTAGCTTCACTAGCCCTTGTAAGCATGTGTTTTGTTTGCATAGTGGACAACATGGTCCACTTGTAAACCTCTTTTAGACAAACAACCTAGACTTCGGTCCGCAACACGTTGGATGACCATCGAAGCTTGATCTATTGCATTTTTCTTTTTCTTTTTTGTCCATTTACTATTTTTGATGGGTGTATATTGGTGATCTGGTTATGGCTTCATATATCATCCACAAGTGTGTTCCTTTATGCATTATGTTGGTTTCATAGGATCCAGATCACGGGGGCTTAGCCACCCTCTTGGTTATTGTCATCCTATCTTACTAGAATTTGTACATTTGAACCCCTCTTGATTGCATGGTTAGCTACTTTAGTGTGAGCTTGAATCAAGTTCATCCTCTCACTAAAGTGGGGGCTAACTATATTGTAGGAAAATGCATACCTTTACAGGTTTCACACTTTTTTGGGTGCCTTGCTTTATTTATCCTTATTTATGTCTTAATTGGTCCTATTTTGCATTCACAAGCCTAATAAATTATATCTTGTTATGGCTAATCTTGACAATCATGAAAGGATAAATGACAATTTAATGATTTTGGCTGTGTGTCCTAGATTTTTGGACTGGGACTAATAAGATACCTAGGGTGTCATTGTCCCCCAAAGGTCTGGGGAAACTAATTTTAATGGCACCTTAATTGGGCCCCTTTTGGAGTCTGTGCGCTGAGTTTCCAGCCTCAGAACTAAGATGCCACCTAGGGATTCTTAGTCCCCCTCAAGTTATTTTTGAGATTTAATTTCAAATCTTGGTGAGATTTAACCTCCTTTAATTAATGAATTCATATGTTGGTTTGGTGTGATGTAATTTTGGGATATTAAGAATGGATAAGTATAAATATAAGGTTCTTTCACTCATTTTAACATAAGACTTTTGTGAGAGCATTCATAATAGCATAATTGAGTTCACAAAAGCATTCAAGAGAAATTCATCAAGAATTTGGAGCCATCATCAAGATTCAAGCATCATGGAAAAGATATTTTTGCATCATGTGTGTGTTTGAGCTAACATTTGTGATGTAGGGTTTTGATTCAAGCAAGCAATTCAAGTCAAGATCTATCAAGCATTACTTTCATTCAAGATCTACATTCAAGCTAGCCACTTCACATAAGTTTTCAAATTTCACAACAAGGGTTTGGTGAGTTGCAACATAACACTTTGTTCATTCATCATTTCCCTTCATTATTTCATTTCATTCCAAGGTTTAATTACCAACAAGGGGTTTGACCAAGGCAAACCACCATTTACAATCAACGAGTATTTCTTCTCTTGAATGTTTGTGTTTGCATATTTGAGTTGGAGATCATTCGAAGTTGCAAAGTTGCAAAGTTGCATTGCAAAGTTTTCATCTTCACAAGAAGTCACCAATAGATAAGATCTGGAAGTTTCAAGACTTGAGATTTGAGAAGAAGGAAATATAGACCATGGACCTTAGGATCACATTTCAAAATTGTAGAAATTTAGATTAGGACTAAGAAGGTCCAATAAGGGAATCTTAGTCCTCCTTGGGGTATCTTTCAGAGATTCCTTCATATCTAGATCTGACATCCGAAGATTTTGTGTTTTCCCTAAAAAATAGTAGCAGGACTAAGACAATAATAAGGGATTTTGAGTCCTCAACATATTTTGACAGCATTTTTGAATTTCTAGAATCCTTATCACATTTTGAGACATCCCAGGTACATACATCCTAACTTGTTGAGCTGCTTAATTATATCATTTGCACTCATTATTTGTCTTCCATTACTAGGTTTTGTGAGTTGAATGTTAAGTTTTCTTTTTCCAAGCTTTTGCTTGGTGGTGAACCCCTCAATTCCTAAGGAATATTCCTAGGTCTCCCTTGTTGAGAATTGACCAACCCTTTTGTTGATAGGCAATCCACTTTGGGATCCTAGGTTTCCTTGAGTGAACCTCCCCCCTATGAAGAAAAATCCAGGATTAGGGATTCCTTTCTTGTATTGTGAGTCCTTTTCTAGATGTCACATTTTCCCAACAGTTCAATATATATTAGTGTTATTAGCATGATTGTGATCAGTATCATTTGTATGAGCTTCATTAATTATTTTCTTAGGCTAGGAAAGGTAAGGTTCAACTTCAAGGTTCTACAAGGGTGGTAAAGTGGAGTCAAGCACAATGATGAGGATGTATGGATGGAAGGTATCTCATTAGAACTGGTTTGAATGGATGGATAGTCATTAGGTAAGGTTTTATGCTCTTCAATAAGTTGATGAGCCATAGCACAACATTTTCATTTATGCTCTTTTGCATTTTTATTTCTTCTTACATTAGTTTCAACTTGTGAAGGGGTAATTGAGGTTTTTCCCAACATTGGTCTCTTTTCTTCCTTTGTAGGAAGAATCAAAGGTTTGGAGAACATCGAGTTCTCAGGTTTCATCCTAAAGACTCTTTTTTTGAAGGAACAAAGTGAATTACATGGTTGTCTCTTAGTCCTTTATAGGATGGTAGAGGGGGAACCAAAACATACATTGCAGGTGCTCAAGGGAGGACCATACCCTATTCAGATTGAGATCCGTTCACTACCTATGGGGTAGGAGGAAAAACCACTAAAGTCACTAGAGATCAAGGAACCTCATGCAAGATATTACTAAGGGATAATTTGACTATAGGGAAAAAGCACGAAGATGATTCCACATAAGGTGGAAGTTTTGACCTTAGAAAAAATGAAGAAATCAGGCTCAACAAAATGGGATCCTAATTCTCTTCGGGGCCTCGAGCCAAAAACGGGATCCCATTTTTTTAAAAATGGTATCCTATTTAGGACCCCATTCTAAAACGAGATCCCATTTTTAAAAACAATCATTTTTATAAAAAATGATCACTTTTTAAAAAATGGTCATTTTTAAAAGGTTGTTTTTTAAAAAATTATCATTTTTTAAGAAATTGGATCTCGTTCTAAAACGGGATCCCGTTTAATAAAAAATATTTGTTTATACTTTTATGAAATGGGATCCCATTTCATAAAAGCATAAAAAAATATTTTTCATTAAACGAGATCTTGTTTTTTAAAAAATGAATTTTTGGTAAGGTTTTTTCCTTATTTTCAATTTGGGAAAAGGCTTGGGGACCCGAACCTAAGCTTTGGACCTGGTTTGACCTACAACTTGAAGGTTTTGTTAATGCCACAAGAAAATAATGACTTTGGGCATATGTCTAAAGACCTTTTTTGTAATTTTTTTTGACAAAATTAAAACCCATTATAGATGAGACAATGTAGATTCCAAATATGCAATTTTTTTTACAACTTGAATATTTTTTTATTTTCAATTTTTTTTTATGAAACTAGTACTTAAACTTGAAATATCAGGGTTTTCTAGTATTTTAATAACTTTTATTAAAATAAGTTTTTGAAAAACAAACTGTATGAAAGCCTACTTCAAATAATTCTTTTCAATTTAAAAAAAAATAAAAAATGATAAGTTTAGGTCATCTTATGCATGGCATACATGACAATTTTTTAAAACAACAAATATGACAAATAAAAAATTAACAAAAAAATTGCAAAAAAATTTGGGAGTATTCTTGAGTGTATTACAAATATTTTCCCAAAAGGATTAAGAAAAATAAAATTATTTAGTTCAAAATATGGATGGCGAACACGTGCATGGCATGGTAAAAAAAGTGACTTTTAAATAGTGGTTTTTAGAAATGCTTATTGAATATCAATATGTATCATCTGGGTATTCAAATAAATTACATTTTTGGAAATTACACTTAGTGTACTACATTTTATGATTAGTGACTTTTTTTAATATTCCATCTCTAAGTGCTTCAAATTTTAAGGTCAAATGTGAGAATTTCTTAAAATTAGGGAAAACACTTCCACTTTTTGACCAGAAAGTGGACTCATCTTCTTGCCAACACCCTATACATTTAGATTTAAAATTCTAATAAGACAAAAAATCTTCACATGGTTTAACAATTTGGAATGGTTGAGGCTAAAAGTAATCTAGAAAAAAGTTTCCACAAAAAGCTAAAGGTTTAAATCCACTATGCTATATAATATGTATTTATTATTCAAATGGAAATTTAAGATATTTACGAATAAGCCATGGGACCACATTCATGGAGCTTAGCCTAGGATGACCTAACTTCATAGGAAATTGGTTCGATATTGATATTATTATAATTGAAACATCTAATTATTTAGGTCCAAACTTTATTGAAATGGTTATAAAACCAATTGTAGGGTGAATAAAACCATCATGAGCCTTTAAGAATGATTTTAATTGTTTGTAATTATCTTTATAGAGTTATTGCACATATAAGAATTCAACGATCACATTTACGTCACACAAGATCAATGAGTTCCCATTGTGGGTTTATCATTGATTCTACTAGTGATATAAAGAGGATCATTAGGTGCAATTATAGAAGCATCACTATGTACATGAAAGTAATGCCATAAAAAAGATTGGTTTGAAATTTATAAGGTTGAACTTCAAACATGCTTATCATGTTGGATAGATCATTATCACTATATTGGAAAAGGTTTGTTGAATGACTTGGTAATGGGTTTATAAATATTTGAATTTTTTTATTAGGTGGTGAAAATGAATTATTTCCTTTGTCGTTTACATTATCATCTTATTCATTATCACTATATTGGACAAATTTTGTTGTAGGAGGTTGTGGAGGCTGAGATGTAGAAGCTACTCCATGGGGACCCTTCCCTTTACCATACAAGATGGGCTAAGGCACCATGGGAAAGACAGGAAGGTTGAACACCTAACACTTGTCCTTCTACCACTCGAGCACCATCAAACTCCCCAAGAGACACATAGGGGTTGAAGTCGAGGGCACCACAGTAGGATGGGAGGTAGGAGTAGGTGGAATTGTAGAGGAAGAAGGCTTCTAAGTGGACTTATCCTTCTCCTTTCGGGAGGAAATGGTCTCGATGTTGTGCTATCATAGAAGCCTTAATTGAAATAGCATAGGGAGAAGAAGGATGGTTCACTTTCAGTGCTATGCCCCCATTCTTGTAATTAATGTAAGTGTGATACAAGAGGTCCATCCTTGGAGGAAGCAAACCAATAGGGGTAGGCCAAAAGTGATTTGATGAATAAGCCCCATGTGACACCAAGGTTTCGTACCCAGTGTCATGCACAAGGTGCATGGAGCCCTCATGGGAGAATTTCAAGAACTTATGGATCACCAAAGGGATTGCATTCATGGAAACTAGCCAAGGAATTCCTAGCTTCACTCTACACAAGTTAGACTCTGGGATAATGTCAAAAATGGCATTCACAATCTTGGGCCCAACTAGGACTGAAAGGGTGATAGAATTGATGGGAGGGACAAAAATCCCATTATGTGTACATGTAGTGTTTTTAGACTCATTGTATCCATCCTTGTGTAAGAATTTTATTAACATAATCTCTTTTGTGATAACATTAACTCGACACGTAGGGTCAACAAGGACACCAGTCACAATAGTCTAGTTGATACGAGTGAGAATGTACAAAGGAGAGGATTCTTTATTAGCATTCATCAGTAAATCTTGCAAGGTAAAGGTTATAGTAGGAGACCCACTCACAGGCTACACAGATGGGATGGGAAGATGCATGAAAGAAGCCATCTTCTACATACACTAGGAAGGACTTTCTCAAAGGCCCCTAAGGGTTTAACAATTAGGCAGTGACCTATTCTAGGTTTCACTTCAAAAAATTTAGGGACTCTTCTAGCTATGTCGCTAGGGGTTGTAGGTTGGGTTGCAAGGCTAGGCACCTTGCAATGCACACACCTACAACACACCTAGAACACGAGAGAAGAATCCTTCAACACTATGAAATGGAACCAAAATAGTTCACATCAGGTTCACCAATATGTATAGGAAGGGGATCGACTACTCAAGACCCCAAGTCATGGGAGGGTCTAGAATAATTAGCTTCCCTCATCTACCTCATGCTAAGAGATTGTTTAAGATAAGTTTGATGTTTAAGGGGGTGAAAAGGATAGACAACTAATCTACCTCTTTCCTTTTGTCAACCCAAGAAGTTTAGGAAGTTCTAAGGTGAGTGGGTTCCTAGAGTCCAGGCTATAACTTAGGCAAATCACTACGAGGGGACTCCAGCACAAGACACAAATGATAGTGAGATGCACTTACATCCCAGTTGGGCACTAGCATCCATATGGATAGAGAGTGTAAAGTATAGTAAAAAATTAAAGAGAACCTACTAACAACCTAACAAGTACAGTTTGATATAATAACAAAAAGTGTAGAAAGCAACTAAATAAATAATATAAAAAGAAAAATACTTTAACGTGATCTAATCTATGAATTGAAAAAAAAGAGGGTGAGGAAAGCGCACCTTCCTACCCACAAGTTGATGTCTTCAAATTCTTCACTCCATGAGAAACCTACACACACAAGATGAAAAAATGTTGGGGATTCATATAGAGGATTGTCGTAGTCAGTCCCCCACTTTAGTGTTTCCACCTCCATAGATAGCTAGTATAGCAACAATAGAGAAATATGATAAAGAAAAATATTGAAATGGAAGTACTATGCACTATGCAAAACAACAATATGTTATGAAATAGTACAATGATGCTCAGTGAAAGAAAGATAGAACAATATCACCTTCAACCACATGCACTCAAGGAAAATGGGAGAAGGAGTGAGCTCACAAGCTTGCAAATATTGATGTTATCACAACAATGAAGAGATTGAGTCTACAAAACACGAACTTGCTACTTGAATGGAGGTGAGAATGCTATAAAAATGTTATGAGGAGAGTGAAGAAAGAGTTTTCCAATGTCTAAATGATCAAGAAGATGAAGAGAATGAATGAGATGGCAATTTGAAGATGAAATTGGAGACAAAGGAGTTGTTCGAGGTTGGTCAAGAGCACATAAACGTTATACTTCATCGCTTTTGGTGATTTATAATTCCTCTACAAATTCTAGAGGCAGGAATCCTTTTAGGATGCTAGACATTTGCATGTTGTGCTAGCACCCCCGATAGTATATCCTCCACTAACACAAAAACAACTACCAAGTGGATGGGAAGTGAATGAAGGATATGGAATAGAATCATCATATTTAATTTGTCTAAGGTAGGAGGTGCATAAATAGGGAATTTGCAAGGGGTGCAAATTCACACCATTATAGAGAGATAGATTAATATAAAGGGAGAGATAGAGATGGAGGGAGAAATAGATATATGGAGATATAGATAAAGAGAGAGGATGGATGGATAGAGAGAGTGATAGATATAGAGATAGAGATAACGGATAAAAGTGAAAGGGAAAATAGAGATCAGGAGGAGAATAAAATAGATGGAAAGAAGATGAGGTCGAGGGAGGGAGGATGAAGGAGTAAGAGGATGGATAAATGAAGATCAGGGGCGTCATGGAGGATAATCATAACAGTCATTTCGAAAAATATGAAGTCCGGGTTTACAAATTGCGTAGTTTTTAAGAAATTTCCTCCTCATGGAAAAAAGTAAATCTATTTGGTGAAATTTTAAAATTTCAATACATTAGTACTAAATTTTTAGGAAAAAAAATAAAAAGCAAGTGTATGTCTAAACAACCTAAGTACAAGCCAAAAATAATATTATCTTTTAAAATTTTCAATATAGGTAGAGGACACATGCCTGGATGTGCCACATTTTTTTTCATAATTTTTTTGCAACTAAATAACTAGTTATGCATTTTTATTAGAAAATTTTAAAAATATTAAAACATGTTTGTTTGACCACCATAACTTGGTCTACAATTGACAAAAATTATTTTTTCATTTTTTTTTTATCCTATAGTATGGGAAGCATAGAATGTGTCATATCTTTCAGATTCAAAAAATATGAAATCGTTTGAGAATTATAATTTTTTTTCAATCGGCCTATCAATCAATACTTAAGTTAGAATGCATTGTAGAAAATCAATAATAATTATCTATTTAATTCCAAATAAGTTATATCTTATACTAGTGGAAAGCTGAAATTTTTTTATCTATAAACCCTTCTCATTTCATCAAATTCAAATAAAAAATTTCATAAGTCACTTTTGGGTCATATCACCATTTTTTGGACCCCCATGATCTTGCACTCACCCAATGAGATAGAGAAACAAAGATAGAGAGGGACAGTGAGAGAGAGAGAGAGATATATTAAAGACAAAGAGAGAGAGAGAGAGGGTTACTGAATAATGGTTTACCTAACCATGCATAAATTTATAAGTATGGATATCATAGGATATAATTTGTTTTCTCATTTATCCCACTTGTAAGTGATGCACATAATGCACCCACGTTGGCCATTCAAATTTTTATCCTACCATTTTACTACTAGATGAACAATTCTAAGGCTTATATCTCTATGATACCTTGCAAACAAGGTTTTTTAACGTTTTTGATATAATCTGCTTTGGGTGATGGTCTAGTTTTTTGACCTATTGTTACTATGTTGTTAGTGTTACTCTACTATGGATGGTCGGTGGTGCCTTGTATTAAAGGGACAACACCCTTGTTTTGCTACTTTTTATATCAAAAACATTTTTAAGCTTTAACATCATGTTTATTTAGTTTATAAGAAAACTAATGAAAGCATAACCTAAAAGATTATCTAGTTGTTGAATTTCTATCCTTTTTTGTTTCCATATTTTGAATAAGTTAAGATATTTATTTTTACTTACATTGAATACTGTCTTAATATTTTAACGAATACATATGTCTTGATTTAAAAATAAAAAATAAAAAAAATTATGCACTTAATTGAATTTTTAAAATTATATAAAATTGTTCTATACTTCATTATCTACATATTCAAAAAATTATTAGTTTAATTATTTTTAAATGTAAGCTATATGATATACACACTTAATGATGTAGTTTTCATGATATATCCATGTTAAAAAATTACAATAAAAAATATATTCAATAAAAATATTAAAAAACACATAATTTTGATTAGTCACTCTTGAATATATTTCTATCAACTAATTTTAGAAAGTACCTAACATAACAAGAAATAGAGGATCACACACTAGAAATTATAATATTTTAAAGATGAAAATAAAAAAAAACATTTGTGTGTGCTCAACATTTTACCCTTTTAGCCATAGCCATATTAAGAAACTTTAGTTGTTTAGAAATCAAACTTAGAGTAATCCAATTTTTGTTCTTATCATATCTTCAAATTTTGAGAGTGGAAATCTCAAATTACTCACCCAAATTCAATTTTAACTTCTTTTCTTTTTTTTAATGGTCACTTTTGACTCCCTTTTGTTCTCCTTTCCTATGCACTTACCTTATGGAAAATAATCAACTCCAAAATCGATAAACAAATAATTTTATCGTCACTCTAGATTTTGGATATTTTATGGAAAAATGTTTCCCTTTGAAGTTATGCATGATGTGCTATATCCATTAGCATGCCCTTGTGATGCCATTAATATATTATTTTCTATTTCAATGAAATTGATGAACTTCAAGAGTTGGGATAAAACTTGTATACATGGGATTTCTAAGCACTTAATTGGATGCGGCCAAATTTATGGTGAAGATTCTACTCGGATGCTTTTAACAAATTTGCACTCATTTCAACTCCTTGTCGGCCATTTTGTTTTGGATGCGGCGTCTCGATGCTGCTTTTTCTCCCCTATTTGTCTTTAGTACACAAGTTGTAACTTAGATACTCCTTTTGTGTCATTCTAAGACTATCCTTCTCTTGTATTCCCACGCCACCATCTTGTCTCCCTCCTATCAGTTCAATTATTTGGATGTTGTACTGCCGGAAAATGCATACATTGTACTTCACCCTATTTGTCTCTAGAGCATTAATGTATGTGGTACACTTTATGGAGGAAGTTAATGTGATTTCTTTATCTATTCATTTATTTTGTCTCAATTTTTATATTTTATTATTATTTCTAATTTTTAATCTAAAGTAAATATTAAAATTTCAATTCATAAATGTAAATGAGATAATGATAAAATTGTCATCTTATAAAAAGTTTTGATTTAAAACTATTTGTACATCTCAATGTCCAATCCTTGTTATACCAACTTTAATAGTACATCCCCTTAAAATATATTTCAAATATAATATACATATTAATCTAAATTATAATGAAAGGGTTTTAAAGATAACTGATGATTCTTCTAGGTAGGGTCATTGCATTATTGAAAGGTGTCTAATAACTAGTTTTAGAAAATTTATGTAGGATTGTACTTAATTTGCTTGGTGTTGGTTTGATCATTGTTTGTTTGGTTATTGCATTAGATTTGAGATTATGTGACTTTAAAACAAAATATAAAATTTTGGTATAGGAAAAAGACATCTTCACAACCTAATGAAGACTAACATAGTGAATGTCATTTCCTTTGATTGACACGTGCAAAGTTATCTATATAGGATTTAGAATGTCAATTATATAAACATGCCTCCCCCTTATATGCATGCTTCTAACCAATAATACCCACACATATCATATTAATTGAATTATCCCATTCCCCTTAATACTGAGGTGATATTTGGGTTAGAATATAGTTGTGTAAGAATATTCAATATGTAAGCATGTGATAAGGTATTTTTTAGAGGTAAATTCCCTAGGGGTATTTTGTAGTCAGAAAATTAATCTAAGTTAGATTCACAAGGGCAAAAGGTGACCCCTACAATTTACATTTTTAAATTTAAATTTAGGTCATTATAGAATCCCTCTTACCAATTAGGGTTAGTCAATGAAAGTGTAGTGTTTGTTAACCTTGTGTTAGGTTCTTTTTATTTTAGGATGAACCTTACTTCATTTGTATCCATATAAGCATAGGTATTTAAGATAGATCCATAACACAAAAATAATAATGACTACTTCATCTTAGGCACCATTGCATGCTTATGTGTTATCTTCAATCTTTATTCCACAATCACTAAATTGTATCCCAAAGGTTCAATGAAAGAATAATTCTCTTACTTAGTAAACTCCCTAAAGGTGTTTCTAAACACCATTGTAGACACCCCAAATCTGCTTTAGATTTTCTTACATCATGCCATTATAAATTAATTAAATTAATTTTAATTATTTAATTCATTTAGCTAATCTTTACAAACATTAAAAAATAAATAAATTTATTTATTGAATTATTCAAACTAATTCATATCATTAATTAATTAAATAAACCTTATCCATTTATTTAATTAATCTTATCAATTCCTATCATCTATCACACATTTTAATTAATTTAATCCATCTCCCCTAACTTTTATTCTACATAACTAATTATTCCAATAATATGTCCACCCTCTATTCTCACACATGTGTGAAAACTCCTTATTATCACTCTCAACTTAGCATCGTCCTCTACTTTTCACATTGAGGGCTTGCATTATCAACAAGCTAATTTCCACTCTTGATCTCACAAATAAATCCTCATCCTCAAACCTCATTGTTGGAGATATATTTAACAATCCTCCTCCAAAGGATAATTTTATGAAACAAAGTGCACAATAGAAAATGACCAAAATGACCACAATGACCAAAATGTGCTCAACCTTTGTCCACTCACATTTTGAAAATTGGCTTAATGTTAAATTGGTTGGTCTTTTGTCCCACATTCATCCATTTTTTCTCATTCTCCATCATTCTCATCTATAAATAAGAGGTTCTCATTTGGATTTTGGATCCACAACTTTATGTAAAGACATTATCTTGAGATTTTTAATTTTCTCATCCATAGTTCATCCATTTTCACATTTTCATAGCTAGGTTGTGCAGGAATTTCACCAAGGAAGCATCAAATCTTCATCAAGTCATCACTCAAGCCTACAAGGGATTGGGAAAGGGCCATTTTCCACATCAAAATGGCACCAATTCCCCCATGGGATTGAGACTTTGTATTAGATAGGATTTGAAATATTTTTATTTGTGTTCATCATTCCATTTCTTATTTTGTGCATTTCAAATGAATTTTATGGAGAATGCTAATTTAACTTGCATAATAGACTAATGATATGTTTTTTGATTGTGTTTGTGTAGATATAGGATCACCATTCACATTTTGGCGCTAGAAGGAGGGTGGACTTGAAGAATTTAACACATTTTTCTTTAAAATTTTGTGGTTTTTTAAACTTTTTGTGTCTACAGGGAAAGTGCACCGCTAACAGAGAAACTCCATCACTAGCAGTCCAACGATGCCATATAGTGCTACTATCAAACTCCAAACCGTGACATTGGCTTCTTCTCGCCCAAATTTTTTAATTTCAAATAGTGACGCTCTGCCATTTTTCTATCACCAGACATCCAAATTCCAAACTGTGCCACTAGTCAAAACAACACCGTAATCACGCTCACTAGATTTTTTGTAGAATGCCACTATTAGTCCTAGTGAGACTATACAACGCCGCTGACTTATTCAAACTGTGCCGCCTCTGCAGACTACACTTCCAGAGTTGGGTAAATGACACTTTCCAAATTATTTTCAACATGTGCTTTTCCATTTTGGTTGCTTTTAACTACTAACTGGTTTTTAGCTTCTATTTCTATAGTTTTGACCAATTTTGTAGGTTGGCTTGATTGAAAGTGAAGGAACGAAACAAAGACAAAGACTTCTATGGCACCTTCAACCTATTACATCAAGTGTTCTTAAACACTTTGAAAGAAATTATAATTCCATTTGAAGGATTTTCCATCTTTCAAAGCTTTAGACTCACTAATTTTCAATTTGGGATTAAAAAGAACAAAACAAAGGGTTAAAAAGAATCTTAGGAAAACTTAATAGATTTTGTTTAAGGTTTAACAATTGAACAAACAAATCTCACATTTCCTTTTGGTGCTTAAAAGAATCCAATTCTTTCTTTGAAGGATTAAAATGAACATGTGCCTCTATGTTTTGTAATCACTTATCCAAAGTAATATCATCTAAAAGACGCATGCACTTATCTCACACCTCACGACAATCTTGAGAATCAAAAGGCTTTTTGTGATATTAAGTTGTGTAAGTGATTAGCACCACACTTCAATTTGGATTCTTAAAATTGAACCAAAATTTGTGAGTGTGAGTGGAATATATCGTATGTGTTCTCTCTTTGTTTCTCAACAAAGATCGATCAAGCTATAAATGTGTTTTCTCACTTTTGTTTATTCTTAGAGGGCCTATCTGGTGAGAAAAAGTAATCACCCCAGGGAATGACCCAACCGGGAACATGCTAAATCCAAGCAACTTCCAACCAGTATATAAGTGTGGGTACTTGAGGAAAGTTCAAGTATCACGAGGATTGTTCTGAAAAGAAGGGAAGCAATGGTCTCTTGCCATATGGATGATCCCCCATGAATAGAATGCCTATACTAGAACAAGTCTTTTGTTTAGAAATCCAAATTCTTACCTATTTGTTGGTGCAAGAACGGTTATTCTGAAGTTGTCCCACATTTTTTATGGCAGTTAGTAGAGATGAGAAGTATTCTATGGGAGTTTCATGGGTACTGATGTTTGGCTAACCCGAGAAGTGTGTGTCGTGGAGGGGATCCAATATGGTCAAGCATCTAATCATTCGCTAAGAGTAGGCCTAGCTGGAGAAATCCAAGTGGGAACTCAACAAATATTGTCTTATTTTATTCTAGGGTTGTATATGATCTCAGAATCAAAACACTTTGCTTGAATCTAAAACATTGAAAAACAAACATTCAACATGAACATCAAATTTCAAACCCTTTAAAGCAAGCAAATACTCTTCAAAAAAATTAAGTGCTATTGCTTTCCCTAGGGATTCTATCCTTAGAGGCTTCTAAGCATTTGAATTTACATCACAATTTGCTATTTTTTTTTTATAATAAGGGGTAAAAATTTATTGAACCAACCAACAAAGTACAAAAGCAAAGGCCACACGCCCAGAAGAGAAAACAACACTAACGAAAGGAAGCCCCTGAAGGGGCACAACTAATCATCCATATATTCCTTGACTAGCCTCTCAAGATCCTGAACACAGTCTGGAGGCAAATGGGCCCAATCTCCTACCATCCATCCCTCCCCGCGATCCAAAACCCACTTAGCCAAGCAACCAATAGTCCTATTCCACTCGCGAGGAACATAGCAAAAAGAGACTGCATCCAAAGAAGCACTCAGCTTAAGAATTTTCCTACCCACCACAGCCAGATGCCAATCCATATTCTCCATCCATTGTAGATTCAACATATCCACCACCACCTGGGAATCAGACTCACAGATAATCTTACACCATCCTAGAGCACATCCTCTTTCAAGAGCCAATAGGACAACAAGCGCCTCCATGTAATTATTGGTCTGTAACCCCTTATAATAGGAGAAGAAGAAAATAACCTCACCAGAGCAATCCCTGCCAATTCCTCCAACCCCAGCATGCCTAGGATTTCCCCTGGAAGACCCATCAATATTGATCTTAAGGGTCCCCAGAGGAGGGAGGGACCACTTTCCCTCCCTACAAACCTTTCTTTTAGCTTGCTTGCTTCTAACCTATTGCTTCTTACAAAGGGCATCACTACAACCAGCACAAGAAATATTCAAGTTGTGAACCACTCACACATCTCCAGGATCAATATCCTCAGAGAGATCACACTTCATAGCCAGTGTTTCCTGGAGCATATTTATCACTTGCAACCACACATGTTGCACCATCTTCAACTTATCCTGAAAGATCCTACGGTTCCTTTCCAACCACACCTGGCAGATAATAAATCCTGGACCAATGTCCCAAGCCACCTCAAGAAAGGAGGTCTTAGAAGGGGGTCTACCAAGATTATTCCAGAACTCAACCAGAGCATTGGCATGAATACAAGCATGCTCCCAAGCTTCCCACCACCAGTGCCAAATAACTCTGGTGAAAGAGCAGTGGAAAAAGAGATGTGAGCTATTTTCTTCATTTTTATTACATAAAATACAGATAGAAGGCCCATGAAACCCCCTCTTCTGAAAATTCTCCTAGGTAAGGCATTTATTCTACACCACAAGCCACAAGAAAAAATTACATTTAGGCCGAGCAGACTTATTCCAAATCTGCTTCCACCAAGAACTGTCAATCCTATCAAAAGTTAATCTTTCCAACTCTTGATAACCAGATGCCACTAAAAACTTTCCCTTTGGATTAGGTCCCCAAGCAATGGTATCAGCTTCACTCAAAGAGTTACATGCTCTACCTACAAGAATCCTAGCAAGAGTCTCCCTCTCACCCTCAGTACCCCTTGGAGGCCATTCACAAGGTTCTTTCCATCTAGCTCCCTCGTCACGACCCACCCTTAAAGTCACCTTAAAATCCTCAACTTTACTCTAGCCAGCTGCAAGAAAATTATCACAGAGAGGTTGCAAGTGGGAGCATTAAGATAAGATAGGAGGAAATCCATCCCAAGAATCCTCCCAGAACAAGGCATCTGAACCCCGATTACAAATCTAGAAAAGACCCTTCTTGACAAGTTGCACTCCTTTCTTCAAAGTATCCCAAACCATGGATCCCCTTCCTATCAAGTTGTATCTTGGTACATCTTTCCCATTCACCCCACCAAGATACTTAACATTAAGGATCTTAGCCCATCCTTGATCCTGGCTTGTGCACCATCTCCAAAAGAGCTTAGCAGCAAGAGCCCTACTGATCAAGCTCGTTTTCCACAAACCAAGGCCCCCATCCTGCTTTGATCTACAAACACAATCCCATTTCACCAGACTCCACTTGGAGGAAAGAAAATTCCCTGTCCATAAAAACTGTCTGGAAAGGGAATCAAAGTCCTTGACGAAACCAACCGGGGCAGTCTGCACAAGACACCTATAGATAGGAAGAGCCTGGACAACGGACTTCAAAAGAGTCACTCTACCAGTAGTTGAAAGCCACCGATGGGTCCAATGACTCACCTTGCTCCAAAATTTATCCAAAATTTCCTGCCACACACCTCTTGGCAGTCTTTCGTCTGAAAGAGGGATTCCAAGATACACAACAGGAAGAGTTCCAATTTGAAACCTCAAGATCCGAGCAATCCTAGCTTGAATAGGAGCAGGGGTATTGAAGAAAAAGATATGAGACTTTTCTTCATTAATCTTTTGTCCTGAGGCTTTCACATAAATATCCAAAGCTCTTCGAAAGTTAATTGCCTCCTGAATTCTGGCTGCACCCATCAAAGACGTATCATCCACAAATTGGAGGTGGGAAGAAGGAGGAATGCCATGCCCCCACTTCCAACCCTGAATCAGACCCTGCCTAACTTGAGACTTGAGAAACCTTCCCAAGCCCTCTGCCATCAAAATGAAAAGGTAAGGGGAAAGAGGATCCCCTTGCCTAAGGCCTTTGGCCACCCCAAAAAGATCAGTAGGTTCACCATTGATCAGGACAGCAAAAGAGGGTGAAGTAATGCAGCTCATAACCCAGCTAATCCACTCCCTCCCAAAACCAAAGGCTTGGAGAACTTTTCGCAAAAAACTCCATTTGACCCTATCATACACCTTGGCCATGTCAAGCTTTATGAACATGGCTTTCTCCTTTGAGGCCACCATAGAGTGCACAAATTCTGTAGCTATAATAACCCCATCAAAAATCTACCTTCCTCTAACAAATCCCCCTTGCTCCTCAGAGATTAGATTATTGAGCCATGGCTTTAATCGTTCAGCTATCACTTTAGTGATTATTTTGTACGTGAAATTGCACAAAGCAATAGGTCTAAAGGAGTTAAGAGAGTTAGCACCTTCATTTTTTGGGATGAGGGCAAGGAAGGTAGCATTCAAAGCCTTAAGCATTTGCTTATTGCTAGACGATTCTTGCACCACTTCAAAGAGGTCCATCTTGACAATATCCCAAAAAGCTTGAAAGAACTCTATAGGAAACCCATCGGGTCCAGGGGCTTTACCCTTTTTCATTCCAAACACCACTTCTTCTATCTCAGATAGAGAGACAGGTTTAATGAGAGCCTCATTCATTTCAGGAGTGACAATGGGGGGGATGCACTCCAACACCAAACCCTCCTCAACCCTAGCAGGATCAGAGTCCTCTAAAAATAGGCTGCCAAAATATTGAGTGGCCTCAAGGGAAATCTCCCTATGAGAGGAAACCAAAGTCCCTTCAGCTGTCATGAGATAATTGAGAGCACTCCCATGTCTTCTATCTTTTATAGTGTTGTGGAAGAACTTAGTGTTTATGTCCCCTTCCTAAAGCCAATCGATCAGAGCTTTTTGTTTCCAATAGATCTCCTCACGTAGCTCACATTCTTCCAATTCTCTCAGCACCATAGCTTCTTCTCTAAATAGCCCATCAGATAGACCCTGCTCTCTGATTTGACGAGTAATAGTGTCCACCCTCAACTGTGCATCTCTCTTAGCTGCGAAGAGGTTGCCAAAAAACATCTTGTTCCACCTTTTCAGCTTAAACTTAACAAACTGTAATTGCTTAACAAAGGAAAACATAGCAGTGCCATAAGCAGGCTTCCCTTCCCCCCACCAAGCAAGCATATGATCCTGAAGAGAGGCATCCCTCAACCACATAAGCTGAAACTTAAAAGAGGGATTCTTTGTCATCCGAAACTTAGAGGCAGACAAAAGAGTTGGCCAGTGATCTGAACCTCTCCAGTCCAAAATATCCGATCTGGTATTCCAACAATCCGCCATCCAGTAGCAGGACACAAGAAACCTGTCTAACCTTTTTGCTATTGCCTCTACCCCACATCTTCTATTATTCCAAGTGAACAAACCATTGGAAGGTGTAATATCCACAACCTTCAAACTTTCAATATTACTTATCAAAAAGGCTCGCAGAAGGATCAAGCCTAGGATTACCTCCACGCTTCTCTTCCAAACTTAAAACCACATTAAAATCTCTTGCTATAATCTAGGTGAACAAAGGAGAAAAAGAACGAACATATCCTATATGTGACTAAAGTAAAGTTTTTCCCATGAAGTCAGTTGGAGCATAAACATCAGTGAAGAGAAGAGTCTCACTGGTTTCACAACAAGTGGCCACAACGGAAATAGAAGACCTACTAGATATCCACCAGAGTGGGACCAGCTTGCGAGGATCCCATAATAGAGCCAAGCCTCCCAAAGATCCTTGAGCACCAATGCATTGACAAAGACTTCTAGGCCAAATCTTAGCAGCTATGGAAAGCATCCTTTCAATAGATAACTTAGTTTCCTGAATAAAAACCACCTCAGGTGAATAAGACTTAATCAATTCCTGAATAGCCTTTTGTCTAGGGATGCTATTCAACCCCATTACATTCCATGAAAGAACAATCATTTCTGAGATAGAGGAAAGTGGGAATCAATGGTCTTCACAGAACTAGACTCCACTAAAGTCTCGCCTACTAACTTCACCTTTTCCTGGTATTTCTTCCTCCCCACCTTAAGAGACTTCTCTGCAGCATCTTTTTTAATAGTCTTTTGATGAATACCTAAAACAGAAGGGGATCCCTTGCTTTTGCTCTCCTCCTGCCGATCTATCCCAGCACACGACTTAGAACAGGAAGGAGCAAAAATCTCTTGCAACTCCATGCCTCCACTGGCTCCCAACTCCTTCATCGACCTCACAGAAGTGTCTTTATCCGCCTGAATCCCAGTCACTCCTTCCTGCGGATTGGTCTAAATGAAATTGTTCTCATCCCCACCTATTTCCCCTGCCTCCAAGAGATCTTGTCCAGTAGGCATATTAGCAATAGTTCCATCAAACTGTTCCAGATCCTCTAGAGCATCAAACCTATTGAAAACCTCATCTACTTGTCTGTCTTTAAAGGTCGGATTTTGGCCACGCCCCTTGTTATGAGCTCTTACAGGAATGAAACCCTCCTTGTCCTCCCTCATGGGGTCCTTCCCTTTATCTTGATTAGGAGGTGCACTAGCTGACCCCAGTTTTGAATCTTCTACAGGCTTAGATTTGGGGCACATCCTCTGCAAATGCCCATATTCATGACACAAGCGGCAACGAAACGGTAGTGTTTCATAGTCAAGTTGTTGAATACATGAGGTAGAGCCCAACCGAATTTCGATAGAATCAGGCAAGGGCTTATTCAAATCAATTTCTACACATACTCGAGCATAGGTAATTACCTTCTTCTCCATAGTCTATCTCGAAGGACCAACTGGTTTTCCAAGCTGGCTTGCAACTAAGCTAAAAATGTCCTCCCTCCAGAATTCTAAAGGAAGCCATGGTAATCTCACCCAAACTGGAACCCGTGAAGGAAGCTCTTCTATAGGATTGAATCCCACATGCCAAGGCTTAATGAAGAGACCCACCTGATTGTAGAAATAGGGCCCTCCTTCAAAAACTTTATTCATGTCTGACATGCAAGAGAAGACCACTTGAAAATAGTTGTTGGCTGCCAACATTACAACCATATCCCCCTCTGGAGACCAGGTACGTCGAGCCCAGGATTCCAAAAAAGACAAAGATACCCGTATCCCCAAGAACTTACAAATCAGAGCATGTTTTGATAGGTAGTTAATATCGTCCACAATAGCTTTAGGTTGGATCTCAACAATCGGCCTATTGTCACACTTGGCAAGACACCCATTCACCTTTGAGGGCCTAAAACCTCCAGATAAATATGAAGACTCTCCCATTCCAGATCCAGACTCACCAAAAAATAGATTCATGTGCACTGATCCTGATGGATTGCATCCGACCACTGTATCCTTGAAAGACAACCCCTTGCCACCAAGAGGAATCATGTTTGGAGCCATGCAAGGCTCGGGACCAAAACCCCCAAAAATTTGAAGCAGCCTAAGAAGAGCACAAAGAAGCACCCGGCCTCCCTCCTCCAAGTTTCAGGCACCAAAAAGAGTCGTAGCCTACCCACAGACACCAGAAAACCCCCCAACCATAGCATGCAGAACACAACAACGCACAGGAAAAAGCAGGAAATTCGTTGCAGAAAGCACTGAAAGAAAGAAGAAACATGGCCACCCAAGCCACAACCACTGCGCGCCAGAAAACCCCCACCGATCCGCCACCAGCAAAGACAAACGGAAGCACGAGGCATAGCTAGGGCAAAGAAACCCTAACCCACGCACACGCACCAGCACGAAGCGTCCATTCCATCCACATCACAATTTGCTATCACTAAAGTCAACAATAGGAATTTTTTTCCTTAATTTCCTTGATTTCCATATAATGGACTTTGTGGGATGAGAAGAATTAGACATCTAGTTTGAAAATCTAATCAAGAGAGTGTTTGTGGTAAAAGGAATTCATTAAGAAAAGCTAAGAAACAATTGAACCCCACACATGTGCTCTTCCAAATGATTTCTTGAAAGATCAAAATCTAAAAGCCAAAATCCAAAGGTCTTAGTAAAAAAGCTCACAAGAAATTTTTGTCTATGCTTTATGAATTTAGAGGAAGATTGACATTCAACTTTTACAAACGTGCATCAAGGAACAATCCAAATTTGTATTCATTTTACTATTGTCAAAATCCAAGTCTCTTTCAAAGGTTTGAGTATCTCACATAGGAAGTATTGCATGTTCTTCAACACCAAGGTCTTGTAAACAAGAGTCCTTTTAGGTTCATCTTAGGATCAAATTAAAACTTCCATCCATCCCTCAAACATCAAATCAAAAATCATCTCATCAACAACTCTTGGAAATCTTGAAAAAAATCATTCATGTTATGCTTGTGGCAAATCCTCTAGATCAAAATCCAAATCATCTTTTTTGATTAGATGTGTGTAGATGCATCCTTCTCCACATATTTAGTCAAATTATCAAATCCTTCTGAACAAGTCTTTCCCTTGATAACATCCAACATCTTGGGGTCAATGAGTTCACTATCCAAAATCCAAAATCCAATCAAACCAAAATCATCTTGTTTAGTTAGGTGTATCTAGATGAATCCTTCTTTACATGTACTTAGTCAAATTATCATCTTTTGTACAAGTCTACTCTAGGACAACATCCAACCTCTTAGAGTTTATGAGTTCACTATCCAAATCTAATCCAATCTTGAGCCAAAGTCAAGATCAACTCAAACCAAATCAAAAATATGAAGTCCCAAAGTCTAGTATCTCCTTCAAGATTTCTCAAGAGTTCAAACATTCACACCATCCATCCTTCATTTATCTCATTATCACACTTTGACCATTAATCATCCTACATTTTCTCTTTTGTGCCTAAATTTAGATCAATCTAAAGAATTAGAGGTTCATCTCACACATTCTTAAAAATTGATCCCTATTTTATGGTGCAAACTAGATCGCAACACAAGAGGAACATGGAAACCAACAAAGAAAAATCAACTTCGAGTGACTTGAGCTAGACTGCTCCCCAAATCAATCCAATTGGATCAAGCAATCCCATAACTAATCTTCCTCTACCATTACAAAATCCTCAAGAGGAAGGTCAAGTGGAAGACGTCACCAATAATGTCTTGGGGATGACACAAGATGAAATCATTGAGATGGTCCAAAATCCTAAAACTCACATAATCATCAATACCATGATGAAGCTCAATCCCTCGCAATACATGCTTGAATTAGCAATTTAAGAAAGGGATAAAATCTCTTCCAACTATGATTCGAGCACTCTTGTAGAGAAATCTCTCAAGATTATACCGTTAGTTTCATTCACACCATCTTCATTCCAAAGTATCACTCAATGCATTGCTCCAAGTCAACCAATTGTCAACAAGGGGAGCTCATTGCTTCATGCACTACAAACACACCCCCTTGTGAACAACCAAGATTTGGACGCAAACACCATCTTGGGTCAATCTGTCCCATTGAATCCCCTACACCCATATGTTCCACTCACCTTTCAAGACCCCAATTACCCATCATCATATTTTCATGCAACACTGGCATATCCTCTCAACACACAAACCACTCTCCCCATGAGCTCAAAAGGAGGTGGGTTATTTGGACAAGGGGAATCTTTGACCCCTCATCGTCATCATTTCCTCAAGGGAACACACCACCCTTTTTTCCACCACTTCCACCTTTTCCATTAACATCCACACCACCCCTTAATTTAGGGCTTCCCCCTTTACCAAAAATTAATCAATAGAATCAAAGAAAACCCCAAATCATAAATCAAAACATAATATCAAATCCTCCCATCTTACCATCGATATCATAACAATAGGTGGCAACCATCAAAGCAACACAAGAAATCAACACATCATCTACCACCCCACAAATATCTCAAAACATGGTCCCCCAAGGACCAAGCATATTGATCACACCATCCACTACAAAAATCCCTATCATCAATACAACGGTACCTCTCATCACAACAACATACACTATTTCGAATTCATCACCACCACCACCACCAAGATCAAATGCAACCAACCAATATAGCATTGTGTTGCAAGCAGCTCAACAAGTAGCCTATCAAAAGGCACTTCAACAAATTTAGAACCATCAAGCTGCACAACTAGCTGCTCAACAAGCACAAGTGCAATTAGTTGCACAACAAGCACAACAAGTACAACAAGCTGCCCAGGCACAAGCTCAATATTTGTCACAACAACAACAAGCCGACCAATCTGCGCAAGATGTGCAAGAAGCTCAAGCAACACTAGCTACACAAGTTGCATAGGCCGCTCAAGTCGCATAGGCTACATAAGCTACCCAACAGGCTCAAGCTCAAGCCCAATATCAAGTGCAACAAGTGCAAGCACAAGCTCAATACCAGGCACAACTGCAAGCAACTTAGCAACAAGCATATCAACAAGCCTTGCAATAGTACCAAGCACAACAAGAAATAGCCCAACTCCTAGCCCAACAAGCATTGTTGGCACAACAACATTAAGACCAACAACAAGTGTTGTTGTCACAACAACAACAAG
Organism: Sequoia sempervirens; assembly: GCA_007258455.2. Lineage (NCBI taxonomy): Eukaryota > Viridiplantae > Streptophyta > Pinopsida > Cupressales > Cupressaceae > Sequoia > Sequoia sempervirens. The sequence goes on along the minus strand of VDFB02193867.1, from coordinate 326,808,760 downwards.
ACCAACAACAAGCATTGTTGGTGCAACAACAAATGCAAGCATATCAACAAGCCTTGATCACATAGCAGATCTTGCAACAGACTTCCACCAACATACCCAACACTCCAACCATCACTCAAACACCTCGAGCACTTTAAAACACATTCACTCCACCTCCTGGTCCAAGAGACGACCTGGCAACACAAATCAAATTTCTCTCACAAGTGTTCAATCTCCAATCAAGGAAAATAATGAAAACACCAAGAAACTTGTGCCCCTATCCATTCGATAGGAGCCTTGCAATGCTACCATTCCCAAAGGGGTTCAAAATCCATAAATTCGACAAATAACATGGGCTTGGTAATCCTAAAGATCATATCAGGGAATTCCAAGTACATTACATGGAGGTCGCATATGATGATACATATCTAATGTAGCTATTCTCTCAAAGTTTGGCTAGTCCTGCCATGGAGTGGTTCTCTTGCCTTCCTCCTAGCATCAAAAATTTCCAAGAAATAATAGAAACATTACTAAAAAATTACACATTCAACATTGGCATGGATGTCAATCTAGAGGAACTATCTACACTCAAACAAGGTACAAGGGGAAATCATTCATTTCTTTCCTACAACAATGGCGATCCAAGGCCAATAGGAGCAAGTGGTCCATGCTGGAAGAACAACAAGTTTGCACCATCATCACCAATCTTGAGAAAACATTTGCATTCTATCTAAAAATGTAGTGCATCGCCACATATGACCATTTGATCCCCAAGGCGCTCAACATCGAATGATCCCTTATTGCACAAGGTGGGACACCCACATATCTAGAACATCAACACAACCACCCTTCCACTAGCTACAATTAAAAACCTTGCACATGGGAAAGAAACAAAAATGTCACTAATGTTGGTGTGGTGGATGCCAAGGTCGTAATCAATGCTCTTAAACAAAACACACAATCATACTAGCAACCACAAAACAATAATTGAAACAATATGCAAACCAATGTGGTACCACCCAACAATCAAGTCAATAATCTAAATAATCAAGGGGGATCACCTCCATGAAACAAATATCCCCCAAGCAGAAGTACACAACCCTTGGGGAATCAACTGAATCTGTCATCAAGAAGTTGGTAAACATGAATCTCATCAAAACTCCCATGTATGAGAATTATCAAGAGCCCCAAGTGAAACCACCATAGTACAATGAAAACCATATTTGCAATTTTCATAAAAGAAAGGGGCACACAACAACCAGTTGTATGAGGCTAAAAAGTCTCATCCAAGACCTCATCAATGACAAGATCATAAATTTTGAACTAGTTGGAAATAAAGACTTAAAAATATACACAAATTTGATGTCAAATCATAACAAAGGAAACAACAATGGAAAACAAAAGTATTCCAATGTAAATCATGTGTATGATCATGTTGTCACATCCCTAGACGAATGGGTCACCATTGTTAACATCAAGGGAGCCAAAGTTGATTGTGGCATCACCACACGCAGTGGAAAATTTACTATTTTTGGGTCATCGCAACCACCTAGAGCATCCACCACAAATCTGAGATCCATTCCTAATGGTTACAATGTCCTAGACTAGCTAAAAAAGAACCCCTGCTCATATCTCCATCATGGAGTTACTAAAGATTTCATCCGCACATAGAAATATTCTTGAGGAAGCATTGGCTTCATCCACTGTCTTTGCGGATCTTGATGCTAACCAATTCAAAGCTATGGTAGGAAACATCATCACCCCAAATAACCTCACATTCTTCGATCAGGACTTTCCTGCTCAACCATCTCATAATTGTGCACTCCATGTCAAAGCCCTAGTCCATAAGAACAAATTCAAAAGGGTCTTGGTGGATGGGGGTGCAGGTCTAAATATCTATTGCTCAAACTAATGAAGAATATGGGATTCTCATAGGATTCCATTGAAAAAGATAAAGGCATCACAATCAGAGCATATGATGATCAAGAAAGAGTCTAAGTGCACTATTCAGATCCCTATTCAAGTAGGGCCAGCCATTATGGAAACAACATGCTAGGTCCTTGACTTTGATTTACCTAATAACATTCTCCTGGGCATCCATGGATCCATGGGATCCAAGCGGTTGCATCAACCTTTCATCAATGCATCAAATTTCCATATCAAAACAAACAAGTCACTGTCCATGGTGTTCTCGAGCTCTTTCTTACTTCAAAAGTCTATAAGAAAAGTACTACAAAATTCCCCAAGTCCTAAAGAATGATGAAGGCCCTTGAACCCCATATGTAGACCCAACTACTTTGGCCTCCACTTCTGAGACAAAGAAACCTGCCATTCCTGATATCTCTAAAATCAAAGTCATTGTCCAAGACAATGAGTGCAAGGATTATAAAATGAAGAAATTTTCTTTAGTGGTAAGAGAGTTACCTCAATCTCCTAGGTCTCACGGGCAACCCCAGCCAGCTAAAACATAATCCCAAACCTATAGGGAAGATCCCTCCAGATTCAGAAGTTGGGGAGACCTAAGTCGAGAGGTGGTAGATGAAAGAGACATATCAAGCTTGCTATACCAAGATGAAAGGCCCATGCCTGATCTTCCTATGGATGAAAGTAGCAAAGGACCACAAATGATGCTTGCTATGGGCTATGACAAAAACAAGAAACTCAGATAGAATGACAATGGTCTTTTAGTACCACTCATTCCTAAGAAGTTCATGAGAAATATTGGCCTTGGATGTACCCCTCCAAAGGTGACCATACGTGGTCAAAGTCCCCCAATTAAAATAGTCAAGACTCCCCCTCAGCTATAAGTAGCTGCTCTTCAATTACCCATATCCATAGGTTGAGTCATAAATAACTTTACCTTCGACATAACTGGCATATGTAGTAGTAGTGATGAGGAAGATGACATACTTAATTTACCCATGCTATTCATGGATTCCTCTCTTCTCATGATTAGTACCCTATCATTTGAGTCAACTAGCCAAACCCATGGGATAAACTTAGTCTATCCTCAACTCATCAGTTATGACCAATGAGGACCACTAGTTCTAGATACATTCAAAAATGACGAGGCACTCTTAGAATTCATGGGATTACATGATACTATACAACGTGGAGATCACAAAGTGGGATTTGACATCATACAAGACACACATGCCTATTATGGGGAAACGATCGAATCCTTCAGTCACAAAAGTGAAAACTTGAGAATAATCTCTAGGTTTTTGAGTGAAAACCACACTATGGCACTCTCTAACTTGAAAATAGTAAAAATACAAGATGTATCTAATGATGAAAACCTCTCTGAGGTGACAGAGGATGAAGGATTCAATCTTCCTCTCAATGTAATTCATCAGGAGAAGTCAATGGTCTTAGCAGAAACATACAATCTAGTTAACTTGGAAATAGAAGAGGAACCACACTTAACATTCTATACAGAGTCTCTTTTAACAGAAGAATAGGAACTCCTAGCTACATTCCTAAGAAAAAGAAAGGTTGAATTTGCATGGACCTATGCCAACATGCCTAGACTTGATCCAGAGGTTGTGGTCCACCATCTAGTTGTGTATCCTAAAGCAAAGCTAGTGAGACAAAAGCTAAGGAAAATGCATCCCCAGATAGCATTATTGGTCAAATTGGAATTACAAAAACTCCTAGATGCAGGATTCATACGGTCGATAGATTATCCAAGGTGGGTCTCCAATCTTGTACCTATCTCAAAACCCACTAGGGTTATCTATATCTACATAGATTTTAGATATTTGAACAAAGCATGTCCCAAAGATGACTTTCCACTCCCAAACATTGGTCAACATGATCATAGATATGACAACAAGACATGAGATGTTATCCTTGATGGACAAATTCTCAAGATAGAACTAGATCATGATAGAAAAAGAGGACCAACACAAGATGAATTTCACTTGTCCATGGGGGACAGAGTGCTGGAATATGATGTCATTTGGGCTGAAGAACGCTACAACAACCTATCAAAGGGCCATGACACTAATATTTCATGATATGATCCATAATATTATGGAGGATTACGTGGATGACATATTGGCCAAGTCAAAAAATGTGAAGACCACATAGCATCTCTAAGCACCATCTTTGACAAACTAGAAAAGTACAAGGTCTGACTAAATCCAAAAAAGTGTGTCTTTGGGGTACAGTCAGACAAGATCGTAGGGTACATTGTATCCATGAGATGAATCAAGGTAGATCTAGCCAAGGTTAAGGAAATTCTTAAAATGGAGGCATTGAAAATATTGAAACAACTAAGAGGCCTACAAGGAAGACTTCAGTCCATCCACAGATTCATAGCACAACTAGAAAACAAGAAAATCCCATATTCCCATCTACTCCACAAGGGGGTAACATACAAATGGGATGAAAAATGTGACCAAGATTTCAACAATATCAAGGAGTACTTACTCATGTTGCTAGTCCTCATGCCACCCATTCTTAGAAAACCCTTGATCTTATACATATCAACAACAATAAGAGCTCTTGATGCTCTCTTAGCACAACATGATGAAAACAGAAAAGAGAGAGCTATCTATTACATCGGCCGAACAATGGTAGGACACAAGCTGAACTACACGCCCATTGAAAAAGCTTTCTTGACAATCATCTTTACAACTCAAAAGTTCAAAAATTACATGATAGAACACTAGATCAAACTCATTGCAAAGATAGACCCATTGAAATACCTGTTATCCTAATCAACTCTCACATGGAGGAAAAAAAAATGGGTTATGATCTTGATAAAGCATGATATTGAGTATGTGGAATGCAAGGCCATTAATGGACAAGAAATTGCAAATCATCTAGTAGAAGCACCCATATATGCAGAAAATCCACTTGTATCAGAATTCCCTGATGAATCAATCTTCAACCTAAGTGCAGTGGATCACTAGAAAATGTACTTTTATGGATCCTATATGCAACACAAGTCAGGAGCATGGATTTTCTTCATCACTCTGCAAGGGGATTGCATACCTAAATCATACAAGCTATCGTTCCCCTACACAATTAACATTGCGGAATATGAGGCTCTTGTCATAGGGCTCAGAATTGTAGTGCAGTTGCAGATAATGGCACTCAAGGTATATAGAGACTCACAACTCATAATCAACCAGGTAAATGGTGAGTACCAAACAAAAGATGAAAAGTTGACTCCCTACAAGAAGCTCATGGACAATATTAAGGAGTTCTTCATTGATATCTCATTTGACCACTTACCAAGAGCAAATAACAAAGCAACAGATGCCATGGCAACTATTGGATCGCTTCTGGATGTCCCATGTAATGTCCCAAAACAAGAATTCCTGTTAGATCAACTTCTCATTATCACATTCAAGGTACCAGAGTCTGAATTTGTGTGCAAAATTGTTGGTCTCGGTGATCCCTGGTATCATGATATATACACTTACCTAAGAATAGGAGTCTTCCTTGTAGACATAACCCTGAAACTCAAAAGAGCCTTTGTCAAAAAATCATCTTGTTTTGTCATCCTAGGAGATACCCTTTACCATAGAAGCATTGAAGGAACCCTATTATGTTGCCTAAACATTGAGGAAGCCTTGACTGCTTTAACCGAGGTACACAATGACATTTGTGGTTCACATTCAAGTGGAATGACCTTGGCTAAGAAATTGTTGAGGGCTAGGTACTATTGGCCTACAATTGAAAAGGAAGCTCATGATTATGTCAAAATGTGTTTATAGTGTCAACAGCATGGGGACCTCATCCATGCACCATCTCAGGAGCTTCACCCGATTGTTACACCATGGCTCTTTTCATAGTGGGGGGTTGATCCCATTGGAAAAATTACCCCCACCTCATCCAACGAACATAAGTTCATCATCACCACCACTGAGTATTTCACGAAGTGGGTGGAAGCCATCTCCATGACCTACATCATTGGAAATCAAATATCCAAGTTCATCCTAAACTACTTATTATGTCACTATGGTGTCCCCCAAGCCATTATCTCAGATAATGGGACACCTTTCAAGAATCACGATGTTCGCAACCTATGCCAAAAATTCAAAATATAACATCACTTTTCCACTTTGTATTATCCCCAAGGTAATGGCCAAGCAGAAGCCACCAACAAAACCATCCTAAAAATCCTTAAGAAAATAGTCAATGACGCTGGTCATGACTGGCATATGTAGCTGAATCCCACCCTATGGGCCTACCGAACCAGCATCCACACACCAACGAGTGCCACCCCATTCTCCCTAATCTACGGGTTAGAAGCCATACTCCAAATTGAGATTGACCCCCCATCCTTGAGAATATCACTACAAAACCTCATCATAGATGAAGAATACCAGGTATCACAACTGAATGAGGTAGAGCTATTAGATGAGCAGTGCATGGATGCCTTAAACCATTTACAAGTTTACCAAAACTGACTTAAGTGGAGTTATAACAAGAAGATCAGGAGACGAATCTTCCAAGTTGGAGAGCTTGTGATGAAAGAAAACTGACTGAGGTAGAGCTATTAGATGAGCAGTGCATGGATGCCTTAAACCATTTGCAAGTTTACTAAAACTGACTTAAGTGGAGTTATAACAAGAAGATCAGGAGACGAATCTACGAGTTAGAAGCCATACTCCAAATTGAGATTGACCCCCCATCCTTGAGAATATCACTACAAAACCTCATCACATATGAAGAATACCAGGTATCACAACTGAATGAGGTAGAGCTATTAGATGAGCAGTGCATGGATGCCTTAAACCATTTGCAAGTTTACCAAAACTGACTTAAGTGGAGTTATAACAAGAAGATCAGGAGATGAATCTTCCAAGTTGGAGAGCTTGTGATGAAGGAAAATTAGAAAAATGTCCCCAATCTAGATAGCAAGGGAAAGTTTGAACCCAATTGGTTGGGACCTTTCGTCATCAAAACAAGCTACAAGTCAGGGGAATATTAGTTATCAACACCAGAAGGTGAGCCTCTGTAGGAGCCCATGAACAACTCCCATCTCAAAAAAAATTATGCCTAATATTTCAGGGTATAAAACAAAAAATACAAAAAAAAAAAAGTCCTGAAAAAATGGTCACCCTAATGAAAACCTAGCAAACAGGCATCTTGGTGACAACAAAAAAATAGAAAAAACATAAAAATCCAAAAAAATCAGAGAAAGGATTAAAAAATAATAAAGAGAAAAATCATCCTCTAGTGAAAACCACTTCGGTGGTGTTTTGGGCAGGTACCTTGGTGAAAACCTAGGAAACAGGTGCCTTGCATAAATAAGCACTTTCAATCCACTTGGATCTTCATGGCTTGTTCTGCATCATCCATCCATTACACTTCCATCATCTGTCATCCAACACTCATCCACATCCACATCATAGCTTGGTCCTGTGTTCATGTCATGATCCCTTCTAGTACTACTTGAACCATTCTAAGGTCAGTTTTTCTTTCCTATAGTGGAGTAGTCTATTGCATCATGTTGGGGGCATGTTCTTGCATCAGATTGAATTCATGTATATTCTTGAAGTCTTCCCAAAATAAAAAAATAAAAAAACATTGAAAATCAGAAAAAGCCAAAAACATTCATAAAATCATAAAATCCAAAAACATTCAAAACATATCAAAATCCCAAAACAGGTCAAAGATTCAATCAAAAAGTCAAAAAAAAATCATCTTGTCAAACTACGGATCTCTGAGATTTGAACGTAGGCAAGGTTGATCTTTGATCTTTCCTTGAGACACATAGGTCAATCCTTTAGGAGTCTTCCATAATAAACTCACAATCCATTTGTTCATATCTCATCAATAATTGAGTTTGTGTCAGTCAAACTACGTGGTCTCTACATGTATAACATAGGAAAGGATAATCTTTGATCAACCCCCAAGGCCCCTAGGAAAGGTCTTTAGGTTAGTCTCTTGGTCAAAATATCAGGAAACCCCAAAAACATTTGAAAATTGGAAAATCAAAAGCATTTGTAAAATCTCAAAAATACCAAAAATAGCCTCAATTTTTTTTCAAAAACATCCAAATATTTGAAAAAATCCATCCATCCCATCTCACTTTCACCCACAATAAACATTCACTCATAATAAATCATCGTCATCCTCAACCTTTGGTGAAACAATCAAAAACAAGTCTAGTAGGTCAAAAGTGAAAACTCAAACATTAGGGTCTCAAGTCTAGGTCAATAAGTTAACAAGTTGGTCAACTCTTGGTATCAATAGCCTATCATACAATCAGTCCCAAATCAATCATTTGATAACATCATGTCCTAGGATGCATCCTTCCTACAATGGACATCAACATCAGGTGTCATGGTAATTTAGTCTTGAGTAGCGGTATGAAGAAAATTAGCTTGTTTGTTTAATTTTTCTTTTGACTTATCTTATTGCGCTCATTCCAATGACCTCTTGATGATGTCCCAAATGAAGGGATTTAGAGAGAAAGGAATGGGGAAATGATCAATATCTTTTTATCTATTGTGCTTGTTGGATATTCTTGTAATATAACTTGGCCATGCATGCTTTGTTTGCCTTGTAGGGAGGATGTTTTAGATATCTTATTGACCACATAGGAAGGATTTCCTTTATATGTTTTGGTTTGAGATATTTGGAATATCTAAATTGCATTCTGAATAAGGTTTTGTTTGCTAGCTATGAATAGGAATACTCCTATTTGATTATTGAGTCAAATTCCATCACACTAGATGTTATGCCATCCTAGTTCTTTATACCTTGATGCACCATGCCTATGTGTATTATCAAACATAAGGTAAATGGCCCATTTAAAGTCCTAATTCCTAGTAAGAAAATCATCGTCATCATTAATAAGTTGACTTGTTGGATCCTCTAATTTCTTCTATCTTCTTTCCACGCTAACATGGTACCATGAAAGTTAATCAAAATCATCACTAGTTAATGCATCCATCATGCATCCACAAGCTGTCAGCATAATACATATCATGTCATATAGGAAACATTGATCATCTCACATGCATTGAATTTCATCATTATATAATATAGATTGGTTATTCTAAGCATCTCATGTGAATTATAATCACATTTTCATTCATTGCATAAACATAAAAACATCATAACATATGCATCATCATATCATTCATTTGCGTCATCATATAGGTATTATAATAAAAGCATCATCACATCATATTATGTGCATTTTCATGTCATCCATACATATTGAAAAAATGTACTAAAAATAAAAATGAGCATTTTATACATTTCATCATCGTCATCCATTAGGTGCATAATATAGATTTGTTAGTGTAAGAATTTTAATCATTTGCATAACATAACATTTACATCATCCATACATCATCATAAAAAGTGCACAGAAAAGATACTAAAAAAGAAATGCATTCACCCATAAACATCTGCATAATCACTACATCACATCATCATATAGTATCATACATACATCGCATTGCATCACATCATGTCATCGCATCATATATAGAAAATTAAATGCATCCATCCATCATGGATAAATAGAATAGAGCACATCATACATCAAATAAAATCATCTCATATCATATATCATCAAAATAAATGTACAACTGTCATGGTACATGAATCAGGCTCAAATGTGTGTGTATATTAATTAGTATAATGCAAATGCCCACGAGGATTCAAACAAAGGAGCCCATGGATCGCAAAAAAAATGGTGTCTCTGATCAAAATATGAGCTAGCCCTAGGTATTGGTTGCTCCCCTTGCCACCCTACCTCTCCCTGTGACCCTCTGGAGGCCTGTATCCAATCTACTGTGAAAAATTGAGAACTCATGCCACTCAAGGAATTGCCTAGTGATAATGCACCTAATAGTACTCTACCTCTCTAATCGCCTCTCGGTACTCCTGCATGGACACTATGCTCTAGGAGGAGGATGCAACCATACTATCTAGTTGTTGTCATCGACCCATCTCCTGCACTGCCTGTAGCTCTACAACTTGCCACTATTGAATGACCTAGTCTCGCTCCAGTGTCAAGGCATGGATTTGTTGTCTCACTTGTTCCCTCTCTATGGTAAGCACCTATATCTGAGCCTATAACTACAAAATCTAGCCATCCCTCAAGTCTGGCTATGGTGGTGGTTGGACTGGTGGTTGGTCTTAATGACCATCTCTTGGTGGGTCTCATTCCCTGTCCTAGTCCTGGCAACCATCCCTAAGCTGATCTTGATGCTCGTCTCTAGGGGCATCTATCTGGTCCCTGTGCTACTTGGGCTACTACTTTGGTTGGTGTGGAGGTGGTCCACCTCCTCCTCTACCCATGTCTCCATCACCGTCCCTGTCTCCTCACCCTCGCCCTACTGACCAGCCTTTGGGTCTCCTTCACAGTAGCTATGCACTAGGTATTATCAATCTAATTAGTAGGCAAAACCAATCTTTGTAGGTTTATGTAACCCCTACATCTGTCGACCCTTGATTGTATGGCCATGGTTTGGCCACTAGCTGTCAAAAATTGCAACTACATCCTCAGCCGAAATTAGTTAGCCCCATGTGGTCTTCCTCGTAGTACACACAAATAAGGCCATATATTGGTCATTAGGCCTATCTTGTGCATCCCCGAACTATTGAGTAACTCGGTCTAGAAGATACCACTCTATCATTGTGTGCTCTTTTCCCTACATCAAATGGTCATGCCTGGCGAAGAACTATTGAACATCATCATACCAGGTGGGCATGTCAAGCTAAGGCCTCCAAGTAAAGACTGTCATCTTGTTGATGACCCTTTGCCAGTATCAGATGTTGCTACCCCTATATGCATGAATGATAGTCCACCCATGTATCTTTAGATGAATGGGTCATCTAGCTCCATGTTGATGTGTGTGACTCATGGGAAAAGCATTGCAATGTGCTCCTAGGCCTAGATGTGCAGTAATGTAACCTGTGATCTGATAGCCCTGCTATTGCAGTATGAAAACTCATGAAGATCATGGTAGAGGGAGGATAGCATCACTAGCCCCCAGGAAAAGCACTCTCTCTATTGGAGCATCCGCTCCCAAGCAAGACCCCATCTTGGGCTGAAGTATCGACCACACCGACTTGGTGCCAAAAGGCCTGAAATGATCATAGCTACAATCAATCTGAAAGGTGACACTAAAGTCCTATACCACTCTAACTCGATCTATCCCTCATAAAAAATGATCTCACCCGAGCCCATGATATCATAACAAGCATCTATCCCTATGACCACATCATAAATGACCCACTCTTCATGGATCGACAAATGAACAATACACCACACATCCTCTAGGGTCATTGTCGCCTCACCTATAGGGAGGTGAAATGAAGATGTCTCACTATGCCATCTCTTTGCCAATTTTGTCATCATCCCCAGGTGTGTTTTGATGGGACATGCATATGCGACATATCAAAGCCCAATCGCTCCCAGGTGCTCCTAAAGTACCTTGTGCAAACTGGGATCCTCAATCAATCTGCTCAAAATCAAAGACCTATGCTCCCATGAATGGACTAGCTCAATGTCCTCCTACATCAGTAAATTCATTGCGTCAAGTTTCATAAAAAATTAGGTTCCTATTTGGAGTTTGCATGATTAAAACAACAAATGAATCACTATTTGGAAACTCAAAATTGCACTGTTGGAGACCAAAAGGTCATAAACTCCGCCGATGTGATGCACTTTGACAGCATTTTGGTTTGACCCCTAAACCTAAATTGCAAACTAGATCATTGTGATGCAATTTACAAGTGTGGTAAAATTTGACTCCTAAACCTTAATTTCTAAACTAGGCCACTGCGGCGCAACTCTCACTAGCAGTGCACTTTAAGCCCGCGCGATGCCGATTTAAGTTTTTTAGTGATGCCAAACATCGCTTGACTTTGTTTGACTTTAGATCCTAATTAATGCACTCAAAAATTGAAATTAAAGGTCAGGATAAGATGACATATTGTTGGTTCTATGCCTGGTAGCCATTGGTACACTCGAACACACTCAGAAATGTGTCATGGAAGCACGCGTTGTGCCATCTCGATCAGTGCTCAAAGTTCAAAACACAAGAATCACTAAAGGCTAGGTGTGCAAATGAATTGGAAGTGGCCCATTAGGCCTATTTATGCCTAGAAACTAGGGTTTTTTGACCCTCTTTAGCCGTCCAAGTAGGGTTTTGGACCCCTGAGTCTGTTTTTTCCCAACCAAGGGTCGTTTTGCATCATTTTTTCACATTTTTGCACTTTTTTGGCATCCTAGAGCCTTTTTGGACTCGTTAGGCACCTTGTCCTCTTTTTTCACAATATCACCCAAAAATCCAAATTTTCTTCTGATCTCTCGAGGGGGCAATATACTAGCATAACTCTTATGCTCGGGCAGTAGTGGGGCATTCAATTTTAATTTTTTTTTAAATTTTGATCTCGACAAATTTATTCTTTGAACCAATGTAGTGGGTACATTACTTTAAAGAGGAGCAAAATGTAGACACAAAAATGTACCGATTGATCCTATACACTTGATCTTGATTTTACTAACACTGGTTCATCCTAAATCATCTCCTTTGCTAACCATTTAATCAATAATTTGTATTTGATTGAATTCATCACATTTCATCTCTTAATTAAATAAATCACTTTTATCTAATTAAATCATTCTCTTCTATTAATTAAATAAATCATTTTATTTAATTAATCCTATAGTTTCTCTTTAATTAAATAATTCATTTATTTAATTAAATCTCTAAAGTTATTATATTAAATTAAATAGATTAATCTTTATTTGATTTAATCTAACATCACCCCCTTTAATTAAATAAATCAAAATCTTTATTTAATTAATTCAAAATCATATTCCTCCAACTTTGATTTAAATCAATCCCAAAATATAAATCAAATTGTCACATCAACTAATCTCCCTTTGAATTAATCAAATCTTGATTAATCTTAATCTTAATCACTCCCATCCTCTAGCTTTTGCAACTTGCACATGAAAATACATTTAATTGATTTATTAAATCTTTATTTTCTCTCAACATGGCATCAAAAGGGAATATTCTTCAAGTTTGAAAAATCCCTCCAAAAGGGATTGTACATCCAACAAGGCATTTAAACCTCTTACATTTCTTTTTTCCTTGAGCCAAGTGGCATTAAATCCATTTCTTTCTCCCTCTAATATGTCATTTCATCAAATTTGAATTTCCACCTAATATCATTTATGTGCACAATGACCAAAATGTGCTCAACCTTTGTCCACTCACATGTTGAAAAGTGGCTTAATGTTATTGGTTCGTCTTTTGTCCCACATTCATCCATTTTACCTCATTCTCCATCATTCTCATCTATAAATAAGAGGTTCTCATTTGGATTTTGGATCCACAACTTCATGCAAAGACATTATCTTGAGATTTTGAATTTGCTCATCCATTGTTCATCCATTTTGACTTTTTAATAGCTAGGTTATGCAAGAATTTCACCAAGGAAGCATCAAATCTTCATCAAGTCATCACTCAAGCTTACAAGGGATTGGGAAAGGGCCATTTTCCACATCAAAATGACACCAATTCCATTTCTTGTTTTGTGCATTTCAAATGAATTCTATGGGGAATGTTGATTTAACTTGCATAATAAACTAACGTTGTGTTGTTTGATTGTGTTTGTGCAAGTATAGGATCACCATTCACAACATGGTATCAGAGCAAGTTAGGTTCCTTAGTATTTTTTAGATATATTGAGTGCAACTTTTGAAAAGTTAAGAATGCTTTTCTCTTGCATACAATGATGATCTAGAGAATAAAAAAAAATGATAAAAATACCATATTCTAGGGGGTTCCTCTTTGTGGCTTTATATTACATGCTATTTTTGAGCGTATTGATGGAAATCTAAGCTCACCATTGAATTTAGGGTGTTTCAAAAAGTCATTTTTTCCTTTTTATTTGTTTAAATTGGACATTTGAGGCTAGATTTATGAGGGTGTTCATGGAAGAAGATGAACTGCTTATACCTAGGTGCATTAAATCTTCCCATGTGAGAAGAATAAAAGTCTATGAATGATGCACAAGATCCAAAGGCAATGGTGAAATATCTGAAAGCTTCTTAAATGCCCCATGCAAAGGCTGATGTAGAACATAAACCAAAGATGTTTATGGACTGACAACATCATTGATGTGGTTGTCATCAAAGGTGTTTGAATCCAACTCTAGATTAAATGGATTCATTAAACAAGTTTGATATGCCTCGTAAGTAATCACCCTAATCAATTGTAGTGGAAATATAACTGTGAATATCCCACTGCCTTTAATCATGACAAACCAATGATGTAGGAACACTCAATACTGTAGAATCAAAATTTGATGGGGATGTGATATTAGTGTAAGGTAAAGAAACCATTGAGGAGGATAGAACTCCAAGGTTCAAATAACCAAATTGTATTTCCTTATGCATGTTGAAGGTATTATTGTCATCTATATACTCAAACCATCATCAAATTTGACAAAACCAAAGGAAGAAAAGGAGTATAATTTGGAATCATGATCAACATGCCATATGGAAAATATATCTCTTCTTTGCAAATCTCTAATAATCACAAAATGTGGTGTGAACTCAACTTTTTTTCCTATGCCACTATGTGTAACTTGATAAACAAAAAGGAGATTATTGGATAAGGAAGGTACATAAAGTACATCATTGAATTGTCCTCCAATTTAAATAGATCCTTTTTCCAAGAGTTGGCATATAGTTGTTAATTATCATCAATATTTGTGGTAATGAACAAGGCTCATATATAGAAAATAGTTCCCTGGATGCAACCATTTGATACAATGGTCCTAGAATCAAGAAGCCACTTGTGTGATGTGTTGCTTGCAAAAGCAATAAGTGCAATACCCTTTTTCTTATCCTTTATTGAATATGTAGATGTTGTGGATGGAGAAAAGGAGAACCACATGTCCTAGATGTAGGCAATTTAATTTGAGATTTTTGAAGAAGATTCTTCAAGTCATCAATTTCCCTTTTATAATATTGGTGTTCATCACACCCTAGTTTCTAACAATAAGTACATTTGGGCTTCTCCTTAGAAGTTTTCCCTTATGATGAGGGAGATGAATCCTATGTAGTGTCTAATTTTGATCCCTTAGCTTGATCCTTAGTTTTTTTCTTTCTCTTAGATGATTGAGAAACTAATGCTTGAATTTTCAAAGAGGTGATAGCATCCATAAAGATTAATTTAGGTTGTTCTCTTTTGATTCTATTATAAAAATATTCAAAATAAGGAATTACTTGCATTTTTCTAAGAGCATCCATTGTAGATTAAAAGGAAGAAGCAAATATCTGATAAGGACCTTTTAACTTTGAAAAAATAAAGAAGACATGTTCTTTGTTTATTTACCTTGAAGTCTATAAAACAAAGACTTAAATTGAACCAATGAATTTCAATAGACTTGAGAAGGAATCAAAAGATAATGTTGTTAATTGAACATCCAATTGTAAAATCTTGAATTCATAACCTTTTCCAAGGAGATCTTTGAATTTATCTCACATTTTCTTAGGAGTTGTACAACTAGAAATATGAAATTGCAAATTATTGACAGTTCAAGAAGTCCTATTATTATCATTGCTTAATCTAACTTTTTCTGATAAGTAAATTGTAAATTCCTTAGTAAATTGCATTTATTATTCATTGATTATTTTTCATAACCCTTTAGATTTAAGTACAAGTTAATGTGTTATCCATTAACCATTTTCTATATGCTCTAATTTGTTACTGTAGATTCAAGTGCAAGCTAATAAAGTTGTACTCAAAGTGGCTCACCTTTAAGGGCTCTTGGATCACTAGGGAATGCCCCTTGCACTATTGCTTGCATCCAACCTTCTCTTCCTTCCTCCTAGGGCCATTCTCCCTCTCAAGGATGTCACCAACTTAGGAGTGACTCCACACATGATTCTTAGTTGGCTTGTCCCCATTCCCCAACCAAGTTCAACATTGTAATGATTCATAGTTTCATAGGAGTTTTCCCTTCCCTCCTCCTTGGGTTGCTTTGGGGTGGCCTTTGAGAGGGACTTCTATTAGTGGTGCCTTTGGGTGGCCATCTGACGAAGCTCCTAGTTGGCCACTTGCTAACTTTTCCAAGTGGCTCCCACATTTGGACCTAGCAATGTCTCCCACTTGGAAAGAAGATAAAGACAATAATGATGAGGGATGAGACCTCCTAATGTCACTCTAGACTGTGCTAAATTTATTGGCGTAATTATTAATATCACGCCTTAGTTAAGCTTACTTAGGTAAATAGTATTATTTACTTAAGTTAATTATGAATATTAGGCAAGTATGTGTCATCACTCCTTGATTGATGGGACTTAGGTACCACATCTCCATCATCAAGTGAGTTACTTTGACACCACTACACCTCTAAGTTGAGTTGGTCTTTTGATAACTCAGGTTTAGTAGGACACTTGTCATTCTTCACAAGTGCATCCTAAACCTATAACTTTGTAGTCATTCCTAATATTATTCACTTCATTTTATGATCAGTTTGAGCTTATTGATCTTAGTAAATCTAATATGATATTAGAGCCACTTTGAGATTTTTTTATTCAATTTGAAGTCTTTTTTGTTCTTGTATCCTTAGTCAATAATATTTGTTTCTGTGTTTAAAATTGTTGTTGTAAGTATCGACTCCCATCATTCTTCTGGTCTGAGGCAATATTGGACGGCTCGATTCAACATGGGGATCACTTTTTGGCTATTGAAGGTGCAAGTTGTTGACTTCATATGGGGTTTTGGGTATTGAAGGTGCAAGTTATTGTTAGCAGACCACAATTTCTTCTAGTTGCTTTGTCCAAACCCTATGTCCTACGATTTTCATGCTTTCTCTATGAACATTGAGTTTGCAAGGCAGGGAGGTGCGATTAGCAATATTGGAGGGCAACATGGAATTTTGACGGCTAAGTATCACGTTTAGAAGCTTGTGATTCTCCTTTCTAGGATGCGGATCAACTTTGAAGCCAAAAAATTCCATCTATTCAAACCATGATTTTGATTGCAAGTTGGGTTTTTGTCAACTATAGGCCACTTTTTATCATAAATCCGGTGATTTCTTCCATTAGCAACTATGCAAGGAAAAATTGGTGTGCAATGTTTACGTGCTATAACCTGGAGATTGCAATCTATGGCGTACTGATGTATAGGTGCACTAATCAAAATATGTGGTCATCATGACCACTAGTTATATGGAACCTTAACCCCTGATTTTTCAAGCCCATGAGGGCTTAATTTTTTTAATTTTCCCTCTTTAGCTATTCAAAATATTTGATTTTCCTAAATTTGTAAATGCAAATTTTTATTGGTGTAAATTTGCAATAGAATTAAAATTTAAAAGTGTTTTTCCTAAAGTTCTTATTTTCAAATTCTATTCAATGATGGTGATTTCACACTAATATAAAGTTCCTTTTTCATCTTCTTTCTTGTATGCAAATATATGCACTAAAATATTTGCCAAACAGGGGAAAAATTGAAAGTATTAGAAAGGGGGGTATATTAGAGAGAGTTGTGATTAGAATACTCCAAAAATTCTTTTCTCAAATTCCTAAAATTTGTAAGTCAAATCAAGCATGAAGCTCAATCAAGTGATTAACCCTCTTACACCTTTTAACTACCATGAGTGGAAGTTGCAAGTACAACTTCCACTCAAGAACAAAGGTTTTTATAGAGTTACAATGGGTACTGGAAAGGAACTAAATGTTACCAAGGACAAGGAAAAGTGGTTCAATAAGTGTGACCAAGCCCTTGGATTCTTGTGTTTATGTCTTTCAAAAGAGCTTCTATTTCATGTGGAGATATTGAACACCCCACATGAAGTATGGTCAACTCTTGAAAAGTTATTTGGGAAAGTTGAAGATATTAAAGGCCATGAGCTAGAAAATGAATTAATTAGCTTAAGTCCAAGTAATTACCCAACATTACAAGAATATTTCACCAAATTTAAGTCACTTCGCAAACAACTTTAAAATGAATGTGGAATTGAGAAGAAATATGATCAAGTCATCTTATCAACTCTTTCCAAGTTGGGATCTTCTTATTATGTTTTTGTGTCAAAATTCTACTCTACAAAAAGGGCTTTGGGTTCTAATTATTCTATGCTGGAAATATAGATGAATTTATTGTTGATTTGGTTAGAGAACAAGATAAACTCATCCAAATGGGGGCCATAGTATCCTACAAGCCATATGCTTTACTAGCAGAAAGTGTAAAATCTGAAGGATTGACAAACAAAAATGAAGTCTAAAGAAAAGATAATGAAATACAAGGGGGAAAATCACAAAAGGAGGAAAATAATAAGAAATATGTCAAGTGTTCCTTTTGTAAGAAATTGGGGCATAATGCACTTGACTGTATGAGGAAATAAATAGATGATCTTACTCAAATCATTGAGGAAAGTAAGATTGTAAATTTTGGATCTTCATCATCTATAGACACTAAAAAGGAAAAAAGAGAAATCAAAAGGACATATTCTCTGAGTGATTGTAAGATCTATTGTATTAATTCTCTTGTTTTGTAAAATGTCTGTTATTACTCTCTTTTCGGAGGATAGTTTTTTTCCCATTGGATTTTCTATCTTTCTCTAGTTTGTTTGAGAGTTTGCATTGTAAATGAGTAGCTTATCAGGCCTTGTTGTCAGGACTCAAATTTTCATTATTTTTTGTGCCCACCTAAGTTGTGCTTAAGGGGGGTGAGCGGCAAGGAGGGTGTGGTATTGGTGTAACTATTAATGGGTAAAAGCACAAAGTTGTGTCACACTTTATAAAGGAAACAACCAACACTCATCCAACTTTTAATCTTGAATCACAAAAAAGTGACATATATGTATTGAATTTTGAAATGATGTAAACTAGTAAAATATGTATTTTTTAGTATAATTTTATATTTGTATTTTTTAAAACAATTAAAAAAATATTTTAAACTAGTTTTTAATAAATTAACACTATAATCTAGTTATTGATTAAATTATGAAAAATGAAGTTGCATGAGATGTCAAACTTTTAATAGTATTTTTTTTTTCTTTCAAAATTTTTGTGTGTATTTATAACTTGAAACTCTAGTGCATGAATATTATTTTTTCTAAATTTGATAAATATATACTTTTAAATAAATATTAAAATGTGTATGAATCAAAAAAGAATTATTTACATCGTCAAATTTCATATTAAATATTTATTTAAAATGGAAAAAAAATTATACCATCTTGAAATAGATTCTTTTATCTAGTGCATCGTATTTTTTTCAATTTTTTAAAATAAGTTTTAGTATTTTTCTTGGCATGTTAATGAACCTAATATTTTTGTGTTGATAACCTACTTTTAGTAAAAATAAAAAATAAAATATAAATAATAATTAAACTATTAATATATATATATATATATATATATAAACTACACTTATGGTTAATATTTTTATAAAATGTTATTTACATTAGTAGGAGTTATTGAAATTTCAAATTTTTCAAGTAATTTTATTTTTTTGGTAAATTGAATCATGCTCCATATATTTTTAGCCAACAATTTTAGTTGAAAAAGTTGTGGAAGTATCTAACTTAGTTAGAATGAATCTTACTAGATGATATGTTTGACCAAAATTATTTTTTAGTTGATTGAAAGTGTGACACAACTTTGTGTTTTACCCTAATATCACACCTTAGTTAAGCTTAGTTAGGTAAATAGTATTATTTACTT
The DNA here is from genome assembly GCA_007258455.2 of Sequoia sempervirens. NCBI lineage: Eukaryota > Viridiplantae > Streptophyta > Pinopsida > Cupressales > Cupressaceae > Sequoia > Sequoia sempervirens. Next base: position 326,789,097 of record VDFB02193867.1, on the reverse strand, counting down.
AAGTTAATTAGGAATATTAGGCAAGTATGTGTCTATCACTCCTTGATTGATGGGAGTTAGGTACTGCATCTCCCTCATCAAGTGAGTTACTTTGACACCAATACACCTCTAATTTGAGATGGTTTTTTGATAACTCAGGTTTACTAGGAGACTTGTCATTCTTGACAAGTGCATCCTAAACATATAACTTTGTAATCATTCCTAATGTTATTCACTTCATTTTGTGATCAATTTAATTGTGGTAAATCTAATACTATTGTAAGGGGTAAGCAAGATGACAAGGACCCTCCCCCTTCTTGATTCATGTTTTTTTGTTTTAAATTTTTTTTTTTAGGTTGAGCCCATGTTACTTTTAGAGTGTGCCTTCTTACCACCTACCCTCTTTTTTGTGAATATATGCATTTTATTATATATTATAAAAACTGACACCTATTCATCAAAATAATAATAATAAATATTATATATTATGTTATTTTATAATTTTTTATTTTTTTTTAATATATACATGTCATTATATTTTATATGAACAATCATAACATAAAAATTTTTGTTATCATTATAGAACACCTTTCCAAATATTTATGTTTATGTTAAAATAAAAATATAAAATTATTATTAATTATTTAATCATTACATCATTAAATATTTACATAAATAGAGCACAACTGTAGGTAATACACTAAACTTGCCTACATGAAAATGCAGGTACCCATCCTGAAAATAGTACAATCCATTGTGATGTACGTTTCACATGCATTCTCCAGCGGAGTATCACACATCACATTAACATTGCTAATATCCAGCGTAGGGGATGAACTTTATATAGAAGGGTGTTACTTCAAATGGGTCTCTCGTATCGAATCATCTACCTAACCATTCTATTTATTGAATGAAATGGAAATGATTGGATTGCACTGTAATGAGGCCCTCATTTTTCAACTCCGCCAGAACGCGTTCTTCTTACTTATAGTAAATGAACTGGACAAGAATCTAAGAAAGTTGGTTAAGGATCAAATTTCTTGATATAAGATAGACAATCTCATTCAAGCAAATTTATAAATAATAATTGATAAGACAATAAGAAATAATCTACCAATATAAAATTAACAATGATAAAAGGATACAAAGAAATCCAATAGTACACATGCTGCAGCATCGATCAGCCATGGCATATTTGGCCTTAGCTTTTCCCATTCCAGGGTTCGTACAAGTATACTGCACCAAATACAAGTAAAAACAACTAGAAAATTATGTTACGTCTATATCTGTCAGCCATGAATACAACTATGGGAAGCGAAGAGACAATATCATGAATGACCATGTGTACCTTCCCACGTAGGTTGCGTTCCCAAATAGAGCAAATATGAACATAAGCGGGTTCAGGCCCTAATAATATCATCAATAAAAGGGTGTAGAATATTATTATACCCTGTATTGGAATACAATTTTAAGTATAAGTGTCTTAAGCAATTATGGATGAATATGTTAAAAGGTTGAATAATACCTCAACAGTCCCTCTCTTAATCTGCAAACAAACAATATTGATAAAGTTGTTAGCTATGTACTTACTGGAGACGAAACTAACACTAACTTATGAAAATTGAAATGCATGCACTATGGTTTTAGGGAAGTAAAATATAGAAGTAAAATATAGCGGGGTTTACACAATACATTTTAAGTTTTGATTTATTTGGATGGTTCATCTAAAATCACAGATCTTTTTTATTAGGACCCATATATTAATATGATTTAAGATAAATTACTTAAACAAACCCAAACTTTAAAATACACCCATATCACCTATATAACTTATAAGACTACAAGAATTGAACTAATAATTTATATAAACTCACATTTAAACAGATTTGTGGAAGCCTTCCACCCATATAGATAGCAGCCATAAGCCACCCCAACCAAGTTCCTAATTGTCTTGATGATTCCTCTAGTACCACTGAGCTTAATGCAACGCCACCCCGTCGCTATACTTGCACAACATCAATAATTACATAGCTGAAGACAATTGGAGCCATACTACATGGAACAACTAGTCTTACACTTACCTGCAAAAGCTTCCGTCCTGTTATTATAAAAGCAGAAGTCCTTGTTGCTTCAGAAGAGTAAGAAGTAGAGATAATGTTGTTATAGTTAGGCAAATCGAAGTAGTGCAGCCCACCCAGAAAGAATATTGTTGACGCTATCTGAAAAGAGACATGAAAAGAAAAAAACCATTTTACTAATAAGTATCATGTTTAGTATGGATTCCATCAAATGTGCAGAAATAGATGCATGGAAACCTACAGAGGGAAGAATGGTATTAGATTTCTTAGGATTTGGAGATATAAGATTAGTGAGCAGTCCTTCCTCTTCTACTGATGACTTATCTGACATATAGCCTGGACCGCTATGATGTAGAAGATAAGAACCGAGAGTAGGAGTGTGACTGCTCGCTAAAGATCTTGCAGACCTGAACGACATAATGCACTGTTAAGACATGGTCATGGTTTATGTCTTTTTAAAGTATTCATTGAAAGGAACATATAAGTAGGGTAGATAAATTCATTACGTGAAATATAGGTCGCTCCCAGTAACGGATCTCTGTCGAGAAGAAACTTTAGGTATAGGTAAACTAGACAGTGGATTAAGGGATATAATATTAGAATTTGCATTGGTTTTCATGACCGTTTCAGACGAGCGGTGCATGCTTTCTGGAACTTCACAGTCTCCGCCTTTTTATGACCATTTTGCTCACATTCCGATATTTGCTCAGGTTGAATCTGGTATTCAACATTTAAAAAACACATCATCGTTTACTTAAATATCTACTGTAGCATCACATTTTTATTATGATTATGTTGGAAAGCTGATTAATTATATGAAAATCTAAAAAGAAATTATATGAAAATCACAACCTTAAGTTGACACTTCGCCTTCTTCATTTCCCACCACTTGCAGATGTAATCATAATATATGATCTGGCAAACTAGAACTATTGTGGTAATTGTGTACAGCTGCACGAATAAGAGTGCATAGGTAAAATAATATAAAGATGAGGCTTGAGTCTCCAAAGAATGTTTTTTATTAATCTTACAAACAGTTCTTACCAGAGCCGTGTAGAATTGCGTCGGTAACTGCACAATAAGAAATAATAGTTAGGTGAGATATATTATTATATTTTGCAGGCCGGAATTGAATTCACTTTCCAGTCAGTAGTTAGGTATCAGTAGAACGAAAATCAAGGATAAAAAAAAGTTCTCAGGATTAAGAACACACAAATTTCTAACTTCACTTTTCTTCAGACTGTTGTACACTTATAAGCATTATGCGACTGACACGTCATCGTTTTACCTGCTTCAAACTATCACGGGTGGAAAAGAAAAAGCTATTTTCCTCAGAAAGCAAAGACACCGATTAATTTACAGATAGCAGCTTAAGACTCTATAAGGGTATAACTTATTGATAGAAATTATCTTTCAAAACCCAATGAAAGACTTACAGTTGCTGGCTCCAGCCAACACCCAATAAGATTAAACAAGTCCCTGCAACATTGATATGCGAAAATCAGATTCAGAATAGTACATGCAAAGACTGCATTCAATAAGATTAAAAAATGCCATCCATTAAAAGCAGAATCAGATTTCGAATCGTATATAGAGAAATTGCTTTAAAGAATGTGATCTATTAAAAGCATATAAACCAAAAGCACTTACACCGAGAAGTAAAACAGAGAGTGAACAGTTGAATAGTTGTTTTGTGAAGAAGGGCTTCGGTAGAAGCAATTCACAGCCAAACTTGTATGCCAAATATGTTGGTGATGAAATTTTTACTGTTTGTTTGTAAGTGATGATTTCATTTATACTGGCAGAAATTATATGGGACCTTGAAATGTCAAATCTGGGGGCAGATGCATTATTGTTTTGGTATAGAGGTGCAATAACAGGGAGAAATTTAGAATAAAGATATACAAAGAGACTTACAATTTTATTAATAGGTGGGAAATTGACAAAGTGGATTGATTGGAAGTTTAATGTATCTTACTTCTACTAGGTTAACTATTATGTATGTAGTGAACACAATCTCTTAATTCATGTACGATCTAAAAAAATTCATTGGCATGTTGCAAAAAGAATATTAAGATAAATGGGTGGTACCTCTTCATTCATATTACTATGAATAGAAGTTTGGTTTGGAGTTTAATGTATCTTCAATTAGAGCAAATATTATGTATGTAGTTAATGCAATCACTTAGCTCGTGCACAATCCACGTAAAAATCATTGACATGTTGCAAAAAGAATATTAATCAATATGACTCATACCTCTTAATTCAGGTTACGATACATAGAAGCTTGATTAGGAGTTCAATGTACCTTACTTGAACTAGACCAAATATTATGTATGCAATAAACACGATCTCTTAATTTATACATAACCCACATAAATTTCATTGACATGTCACAAAAAGAAGATTAAGATAGATGGTTGGTATCTTTAACTACACTATACATTACTTTTTAGAAAAAAAAACTAATGAGATGCATAAACTTGATTGTGGTGGCTCAATAGATAATTAAAAATCAATAGTTGATTAGATTTTCTCACTTGAATCTACAGTTAGATCCTTCACTAGTAAAAAGCGAACAATTGTAATTCTCTCATCACCAAAAGCTGAATATATGAAGTTATCAAGCCATATGTTTTAAAATGATCTTACAAGATCTACAGCCTTCATAAGAGCTTTCAACTACTATTTATTGTGACAAGAGCCGCCCAAAACAATGAAAAAAATCACTATTTCATGCTAAAATAAAAATTTAAGATGGACAAATAGAATTGAAGTTTTATCCTAGATCTAAATAAATAATTAATAACTTGACCAAAATTGTCTGCTATACAGTTTTTGTAACTGAGAAGGAAGTTGGATCATACTGCCTATACGGGCGAACACAGCAATGCAATACTCTTTGATATAAATAGAAGCTTTTCTTTACGGAAAAAAACACAACTTGATCAAAATCTATTAAAAATTTATTTTGCATAACCAAAAATCTAAATAGAAATTACCCCATTAATCATGAAGGATGAGAATAATTTTTTGTTCTTCTGATAAAAAAGTTTAAACAGTAGTTTGTTATTAATTTAAAATCTAAATGCAGATCTTAGCTCTCTCATTTTTATTTTTTTCATATATAAAGATACGCAGCAGAAAAAGTAGAAAGATGAGAAAAGCATGCTAGTACTACCCGTAGAAATTAAATATTATTTATCTTCTATTACTACCAAACTACCAATTAGCGTCACTGTTAATTATTTTTCTGTTTACAAATGTGCAACTATTCAATCTTTCAGTTTTATTTCTAGCATTGGTGTAAGTGCAAAGGTTTATCTATTTATTTCAAAAAGCAGATAAACCTAACACACTACCATGGAAAGCACCACTTAATGAAATGGAAAATAAGATAAAATGTGAAAGCTTGATTTATTGCTTACCCTACAACCCATGTCATGAGAAAGCCGAGAGAAACACCCTCTGTGGATCCATTCTTCAAGTTAGTTATAATCTGAGGCACTTCTGCAACGGCCCAACTTATCAAACTGATGAGACCCAAAACAACAGACACATAATCTTGCGTTCCACACACACATTCTCTCAGAAGCTTCTCAATCCACCACATACACTGCCTTCCAGAAGCACAATGATATGCCATTTCTTTTTCAGACCGTGAAAACATACAGCTTGGAAATAAGCCTTGTATTTAGATAGTATATATAGACTGATCGGAAGGCACTGTTAGAGAAGATGAACCTGAAGCAAACATAAATTACCACCCAGCCCCCAAAGCATCAAAATATAGACGTACTAAATATTCGGCATATTCCATCGCATACCTTGTGCAAGCGAACATTCTGTCTCAAATTCGCACATAACTTGAAATCACAGTACTTGAATTGTTGCTCACCATTGGCTTCGAAAATTAATGGAAGGTACCCTAATATGTTGTCACTCTATGAGGTTGTGGTCCATCTCGACTTCTTCCCACATCAGTTGCTGCAGCAATCTTATCTTTACTACACTTCTCAAATGTGCTCATAATTACCCATATCAGATATCACATGTTCCTTAAAACTTATGTGGGCGTTCTCTGTCTATTACATTGAAATAAAAGATGCACTGTCCTTTAAAGTAGGGTAAACTAGTATTATTCCTTAGCCTCTGAAAGTGATGTATACCACACTTCTAACACCTATATGCGCCAGATAAATACTCTATTTGTTCTTGTATTATTTAAGTGCAATGGATGCATCTATAAGTAAAGCTAAGTTGAAGGTTTTGTGTGACATTTACTTAAATTTGTGTTATTTTTTTTTAAAGTTGTATATGACAATCTTAAAATGATATGTAAACTAATTGGTTTGAAATAAGTTATAAATTGGATGGAAGGTGAATGTTAGAAATTTGTTTTTGAACCAAATCTAATTTAAATCAATTTTCATTAAAATCTAATATATAAATATTAATAAAAAATTAAGTTTTTAAATAATATTGTGTTTAATAAATTGTCTTTTATGAAAATGTTGTCATCCTTGCATATTATTTTCAAGAGCATTCAAATAGAATTTTTCATTTGAAATAAAAATGCGAACCCAAAGAAGAAGCTCTTGGCACATGAAGTTTTCAATATCTTAAGGCGAGATTAATTGGTGTTGAAAAGTAAAGTATATTACAATTTTGGTATAGAATGCTTCTTTGAAAAAGAATTTGACAAGAAAAAGCAATGCACAAGAGCACGCCATATTAGATAGTTGTGGTAGATCGCATTATTTTTATAAGATTATTTTATCACAAATATCAAAGTTATCTAAGATTCATGGAATATAGATATGTTTTACTCTTATACGAAATGCATGTTTTACTATTTTATAAAACATATTTAAAAGGTTTTTAAAGGTAAATAAATAATTTTGAATGTAAATTATGAAGTGTTATAATAGAAGACTAAATTTATATAAAATCTAGATTTTATAGTTGTCTATGCTCTCCTTTTATGACCTTAAATAATGTGATTAATTTTAATATAACATAAAAATGTATTAGATCAAAGGCCACAAAATTTCATTATTTTTCATTGGATACACTCCTAATATATCATATTAAACATTAAAAGAGATTAATAATGTTTTAGGAGGTTTACAATAATAGTATTTCTGATTAGTATTTACAACGTCAAAACAACTAAATCACATAAGTCTATTGAAACTCACAATAAAAAAAATGCATGTAAAATTTATGCACATGCAATAGCATAAAGTTGTGGTAGAAGAGGATCATCATTCGTGGAAATTGCCGACTAGACATACCATATAATGCATTAAAACTACCCATCAACCCTAAGAAGCTAACTAATCTTGAAATTTGTGCTAGAATGAAAAAATTAATCACCTAACTAACTAATTACTAGGTCCCTTTCCATAGTAGCATGCTTAAATTTTCTTAGGTCATGTGTTTTGTTTCTCAAGTCATATGATTATGAGACATGTCATAATCTAATCTAATTCTCATTTAGTCATCTAGGGTTTCTCAATTATTTATCAAGGATACTCTATTATATATTTTAATTATTCATTCATTATTGCATTAATAAAAAATCTCAAAGTCCATGGAAAATCAATTGTTTTTCTCTCTATGTGCATGAAATTTTGAGCATGCAAGAACAAGATAAAACAATATTAACCTATTCTACCCAAAACACAAGTAACACTCAAATTAAGAATAAGAGTTAAAAAACACGATGAAAAAATGAAAGATCTCACCAAATTGCCCCTTGTTGGCAAGGTGGTTGTGCTCATGAATTGTTGGATGTGAGTGTTCTTACTAGCAACAAAAGGTAGAAGGGATATTTTGGAGTACCCTTGAGGGATGGGAAAGTCCTTTGGCCCATGTGACATCATACCAAGACTGTGTAATCTGTATAAATTCCCATGAATTATGTACAAATGGCCATAAATATGTACACATGAGGGGATGTGCATGATTTGAGTGGACTTGTCTAAGATTTGGTATGTGCAAGTAGGGGATTAAGTGGCTAATTGATTTTAGTTTCACTTAATCGAAAGTGGAGGAAAATAGACAAATTAATAAAACAAGATATTTATTAAATTGTTGGGAAGAGGATAGGAGGATTTAGATAAATAGATATCTAGATTTATTTATCTAAGGTGGACAATATGAGAGGAATAATTAAATGGTTTAGGTTGTGTGAGTGAATAGCAATGAATAGTGAATGACTATTGACTTTATTAATTAAATAATAAAATATTATTTAATTACTAAAGGGATGAAAATTTGGATAATTAATTGAATAATTAGGGTTATATTCAATCAATTATAGAGGAAATGGTAAAGTAATAATGATGGTCAATTGTGGGTGTCTACACTCTCTTTTATGATGGTTTTTTTTTTTTATTGTAGGTAATTTTTGGGAGCTGTGGGGTCAAGCATCAACTCCAACATGATATTACAAATCCAAATATGTAATTCATTGTCCATTTTTGATACATTTAGTCTTGAGTGTTCAAATGAGGCCTCACTATTACACTTGAAACATCCAAAAACCCTAATATTTATTATCAAATTATCAAAAATTGAGCTAGAAAATTTTTAAGTTATTTTTATGATGGCACTATATTTGAGGCAAAAATTTCATACAATCATACAAATCTATATAAATCCATATGCTATAGTATTTTTGTATAGTTACTACATAGTAAATTGATGATCTAAGTCACCAATCATGCATAGGCATGAAAATTGATGGTTTTTTATTGTAGTGGAAAAAAATTGCAATCAACAATTTTTTGAATTTTCTAGCAAATTTAAGCTTTTAGGCATTTTTTAATATTTTTTTGAGGTTTTCTCACATTGCCGCTAACTAGTTGAGTGTTCACCACTATTGCTACTAAATCAAGACCATCTAGTCATGTGTCTAGAACTATCCACCATGCATGGTCTCTTCTCAATGGAATAGAAAAATATTACCACTAGTGCCTGGGCATGTGCAGGATCATGGTATGCCAAACAGGCCCTTAAGTGGCAAAAAATTCAGAAAAATCAGTGTTAGGCAACTTGACATAAATATTTGAATAAGTTATCTATATTATTTCAAAAATATGTAACAATAGAATTTATAGAAAATTGAATGTAGTTTCTAAAATACTAGGTTTATTTAAAAATAAATAAAATCTATTTGGTGAAAATTTGAAATTTCAATGTAGTAGTACTTAAATTTCGGGAAAAAATAAGAAGTAGGTGTTTGTCTGACCACCCTAACCATAATAAAATGATAATATTTTTTGTAATATTTTATATATAAGTAGAGGACTCATGTCCGGATGTGATGCATATTTTTTTGTAATTTTTGCCAAGTAAATAATTAATTATGAATTTTTTATTACAACTTTTAGAAAATATAAAAACTCGTATGTCTGACCACCTTAACTTGGTCAAAAATTCATGAAATTTAATTTTTATTTTTTTAATCCTATAGTATGTAAATCATAGAATGTGACACATGTTTTGGATTCAAAAAATATGATACCGTTTGAAAGTTATAGATGTTTTTCAATCAACCTATCGATCAGGACTTTAGTCATAATTCTAATAGAAAATGAATAATAATTATTTATTAAATTCAAATTAAATCATAATTTATATTTTTGGAAAGCTGAGAATCTCCTCTAAAAACCCTTTTCGTTTCATTAATTTTGGGTGAAAAAAAAGTCGTCAGCCACATACCCTACAAATATTGCCACTTTTTGGCATACCATGATCCTGCACATACCCGCCCATTGAATTTATTACCTCCACCCTAGAGTTTTCATTGATCTAATTTTTTGGCTATCCACTTAGTCACTACCAAAGATTCACCTAGTCAACACTACAACATTAGATCACTACCCATGCGAGTGATGCCACCAACTCATTACCAACTAGTTACCAAGGCCCACCAAGCCCTCCCTATCTTTCTATAAGGGAGCTATCATTTATTTTTAGCATAAATTGGACATACAAACTTGAATTTAGAAAATAAGATATTTTCTAAAAGCTAGCTTCTAACATTTTTTAGTACTACTATTCTTTTTATTATATTTTTTTACTAATATATATATATATATATATATATATATATATATATATATTTGATAAGTTAAATTGGCACTAAGGGGCCAAACCCTAATACAATGATGCTTAACATTTACATAGTTAACCAAGATCAGAAAAGTCCAAAAAATCAAAATTGCCTATTGGAAATCCTCATCTACTCCTTTGCATCCTCATCCACCTCTAGAGCCACCACCCCTTGTGTCATAGGGAGAGCCAACACTATGATTTTGCCCTCCCTTGATAAGCTTTGGTTAGTTCCTTTAATAGCCTGACATAACCAACAACCTCCTGTAGATGACCCTCCTAGTCTTTTGTCACTCCAGACTATGAAAGGGATCTAGTGGCTGTTATAGTTATAGGTGAGTTGTTACCCCAACTATGGGCCGTAGACCCCAACCAATGAAAACCAAATCCAAATATTTATCCATGCTCTCCCTCCATCACACCTTTTACCATCCTTCTCATCAGCCACTTTTATTATCGCTTTTTCTTCACACACCTATAGAGGTCGTTCCATGAGCATGGACGCAATGTCATTGTTCACTTGATAATGATAGTTTGAAACCAAAAGCCTGAAGCCTATAATGGCTTTGATCATGTCCATTATTTTTGAGTTGCCAATATTAAACACCTTCCACAACCGCTAATCTGTCATGTTGAGCATAATTTTGGATAGTTTGCCTCATTACCTTCTCGGTAAATATGCATCAATTTAAAATCCTCCAATTGTCCAAGGCTCTCCCATATTCTTGGAATGTATTTTTGAATCTTCCAATTCATTCTCTCTTTTTCACGAATTGTGTTAATAGTAATCATCAAGTCTCCTTCCAAGTGCTACCGTTCGAAGCCCATATTTCAATACAAATTGATCCCCAACCATGTCACCTATATTTATGCTTCATTATTCATTCCCATTGTCAATTTTGTTTTTGCCACTTTTGCAATTATCATTCTCATTTGATCTCTTAAGATACAGCTTACACCAGATGGCCTCAAGTTTCCCCTAGAAGCACCATCAAAGTTAACTTTCACCCATCCTTCATCTAGTGGTTGCCACTTAACATTAAATTGAGGATTGGAAGTAGGATTATCCTCGAACTTCCCATAAATGAGAGCCACCTTGAGTCCAATCCATCTTTTCTTTAACTATTCATTCCTCAAGGTGAAAGAACTCTTCTTTGTGATTTCTCTTGTTATTGCATTGTTTATCACTTATGTTATGGCCAAAATAATTTTACTATTGAGGCCATCCATCAATATTTCCTTTTCCTCAAATAATCTTCTATTCCTCTCTTTACAAATCTCCCATATTATGATTGAAGGTCCCACCCTCCATAAACTTAAAAAAGCTACTCTATTCTTTGTGATCAGCCATCCATTAAACATATCCACTAAAGTGTTTGACCTAGGTTCCTTCCACTCTAGCTTATTCATTACTCTTGACCAACAACTGCCAGCCACCTCACAATTTAGTAGAAGGTGATTCGTTGACTCTTCTTCCTTTCTACACACAATGCATCTATTGGGGCTAGAAATTTAAATTCTTTGTAGCCTATCTCCGGTGAGGATCTTACCCTACAAGACCATCTAAGTGAAAACCCCAGCCTCTGGGAAGTAATCTAACCCCCAACATAGATTTGTAGGCCAATCTTCCTTTTTTTATTGTTGCCTCCTCAATCCCATATACTATCCTTATATTATATATGTAATGCCCCACCACGCAACCCTAGAGGAAGTTGCAATTCACTACTTAAATGTACCCAAAAAAAAATTTTGTTAAGTACAAACAACATGAAAGATGAATACACATTGCCAACAACCTCTAAGGCCACGAGACAAAGATTACTTTAAAACCCAAACAACAACCAACATTAATATAAACCGAAACATTAATCACTTAAGGAAATGAGACAACATACTTTCCATTCATAATACTATACAATTTACATTCAAGAGTATGAAATACCCCTTGATTCCAATAACATGATTTACAATAAGATTACAATACTCATTCCCTGAATGAGGCAAGTCCAACAAATATGATTACATAATACAATTCCACCTCGATAACAACTGAGGGGTAATAAAATACCATAAGAACTGAAGAGAACAAGGCGTGAGAAGAAACTGATTCCCACGAGCTCTCCAACTGGAAATCACGAACACACGAACATGAAGAAGAACCAACAGAATAAGATGCACGCCACCCGACCACGTGAAATCCAAAAGGTTCCACTCCCTCCGTGCTAGGAGATAGTAACCAGGAATTCCTACCCAAGAACATCTACCACTAGACACGGGCCACACAACACTGATATGAAATAAATACAAGACCTCATCACATGACTGAATGGTCATACGTACAACTCTAGATATGACTCACACAACATTGACAAAGGTTACATTGCTTCCAGACATAGAATAGATCAAGAGTGTCACAAATATCAAATACAAACTGCTGACTTAGGAAGAGTGTCATCGCATAGTTCGTCAAGGGATATCCTCTAGGAATCTTCCTAGGCCTCGGCCCCCACTCCACGGGTTATCCTGGTAGCCTCTACCGCATTCCCGGCACCCATGCTTACTCATGCGGAACCAAATACCTCTCGTGAAGATGAGATAGATGATCTTGCCATTCCAGGCCTTCCCGTCTCATCCCAAGTCTAAAACAAGCCCCTTGGGCCCATGAGCGAGGCACAAATTATCTTGTTTAATGTTTGATGCAACCTAAGCTTCTAAAAGTTTAATTTAGTTATCACTGAATTAACCAACTTGCAAAGGGTTATCCTAGCACCACTTTGTGCGCCGGCGCCCATTACAAGCCACTCTCCTAAGACAACACACATGGCTATAACCACAATAGGTGACCAGATAACACGACCCCTCCAATCCCAGGAGGTACAAAACAAAGGAACTCACTCCATACATTGGAGGAAAACAAAGTACAAACCCACTCCAAACACAGGAGGAAACCAATTACAAAAACCCACTCCGTTCATAGGAGGTACAAATCACATTACCCTCTCCTATTTCCAAGGAGGCACAAATCAAGAACTCATTCCAACACGGAAAACCACAAGGTTAAGACTCTCTCCAACACTAGAGACAACAAGGTCAACACCCTCTCCAAACATTGGAGGCAAACAAGGTCACATAATCCACTCCATCCAAAGGAGGCACATATTACAAAACCTTCTCCTATTCCCCAGGGAGGCACCAATTACAAAACCCGTACGTGAAAACCGGGTGAAATGACATGGTGTAACTATACATACCTTCCCATGACAACAAAATTGACTCACATACCACCATCCCATACCCATACATGAACTCCTATCTAGAAGAATTCAACATTTACTCTATCCCACCAACATCAAAGACGAACACTTAAACACTGAAAACATTTCAGGCAATTAAGTAAGCTAATGTTCGGATTTCCTAAATCCAATCAAACACAGCTTCCATCACTTGCATTTATCCAATTAATAAACTCATTTCTTTTCCCAACATAGAAATATTCAAAGAACAGATCACATACTCTAAATTTCACAACCTTATTCCAAAATCAAGACATTTAAATAATTACATCATCGAACTGGAATTAAACCACTCAATCACTCTACGTCTCACAATCCTATACTGTAACTAAATCCACTTGATTTCTAAAACATTTGGATTAAATAAATTACTCTTATAGCAATAAGTCAAACAACTCAATCACATATGATTCATTAAATCATTAGTTACTTCTAAGTTTAACCACTGTATTCTCTAAGTTAAACTTTTAGTAAATAATCGGTTAGATCAAATAAATCAGTCTTAATCTCAACTCTTCTTGAACCCAATATACTCCAATCAATCATACTAAATAGTATATACATAAATCCTCTTGTCGACATTAAAGAATTTAAACCAATAACACAACTCTACTTGATCAATCTATAATTAATCAAAATCAAATTTTCAGTAAATCCACATTTGACAAATACAATTCTTTGATTTAAATAAACCATTTGTTAATCCTAAGCTCTTCAATTTTGTTCCATAATTAATGATTAGAACCACCTGATTGAACTAAGTCATTCATTATCCCTAAGTTTCTCAATTGTCTTCCATACTTAGATCGTTTGATATATAGACATATAGATTAAATAAATTAATCTTTACTTCTAAGTTTCACTATTATATTCAAGATCAAGATATTTTAATCAGTAATATTTAAGTTGCATCATTTAATCCATATTTCAACATAGGATAATTAATCAATATCCATATTTTAATTAAAACGTTGGATCATACAACAATTTCATTTTTCCTATACAAATGGAATGAACATTAAAAGTTCCTATTTTAAAGATTAAACATCATTTAAACATGTGCCTCCTAAAACATTATTTTTATTTTTGAAGATTTCCTGATTATCCATATTAATCAAAATGAAATTTCTCAAAAAAGATATTTGAGTATAAAATCAACTTTATCCAATTATCGTTAAATTATCTAAGGTTCCTTGGACACTACTAAGGAATTCAATTTAATATTTAAATAAGTTTATTCGATTAAAGATAAGGTTAAATAATCTTTCAAATATCATTGTTTACAAAAATGGAAAATCCATTTAAAATAACTATTTCTCCCTCATTGAATAATTCGTTTTAATATGCATACTATACATTTAAAATCTTCACCAAATGCATATATTTCATTATTAATGGAATTTAATATTTTAATATAATAAAATATAATATCAAATATTATTTCCAAATATTTAATATTATAAAATATTATATATTTTATAACATTATTAATATACATATATATTTAATATTTTAATATTATGAAATATAATATAAAATATTATTTATAAATATTTTAATATTATAAGACATAATATATAAAATATTATACATGTATATTTTTATTGAGTTTATTTTAACACAAAATAATAAAAAGCGTCCTCGTTTTCTGGGCCGCACGCAAGGTTTAGGTCGGCCGCCGCTGTGTCCACACACAGCCAAATCCCCAACAAGGGTGGTTGTGTGTAAACACAGCCGAAACCCCAACAGGGGTGGCGGCTGTGTTCACACATAGCTGTCCCTGCAGTGGCGGCTGCGTGGGGGACGCGCTGGGCATGGCTCCTCCACCGCGCCTCCCTTGGGTGGCGCAGTGGGGTGAGCCCCCAGCGCCCCCTCACAACAACAAACAATTCATTTTTTTTTAATAAAAATTTTCTTTAAATAAATAAAATCCGACTGCAGATTTTCTCAATCCACCCAGAAATTTTGGGTTTTTTTATCAACAATTTCAAGAATAAAAACATATATATATGTATATGTATATATATATATATGAATGCCTATATATATATGTATATATATATATTTTTTTCCCATTTTCATTTTCATTTTCCCATTGATTTTAATTCTGGTTTTCATTTCTAAAACCTCAATCATTTTGCAAGTTTTCAAAGGAATAACACATGGGTTTCATTGGATTTATCAACCTTTCAAAGATCTCTAAAAAAAACATGAAGAGGGTTTAATCTATTTCAAAATGAACAAGCAAGATTAAAGAAAAACCTGATTTTTCTTTCTCCAAGACTTGAAGCTTTCAATCCATGGTGTTCTCCAATCCTTCCTTTGAATCCAACTCCAACAAAACCCTCCATCTCCTTCAAAATTCCAAGCCAAAAACCATAGCCATCCCCATTTTTCCCAAAATTCAATTGAAAATAGAAAATCCTCATTTCCTTATGCAAGCCCCTCTTCCAAATTTGTCAAAGCCCTAAAATGGACTCACCCACCAAACTTATTGCTAAAAATGAAGATATTTTATTTTTGCAAAATCATAAAACAATTTCTATTTCCAAGTGTAATTTGCATAATATCCTTTTAAAATAAAAATCTATTTACAACCCCAAGGTCAAATAAATTTGTTTTAACAAAATTAAATTCAACAATTCATAATTCAACAATTCATAATAACATTATTTTTCAACTTTATTTCTAGGAGTAAAATATAAAACATATTTCTAATTTTTGATTTACTCCAAATATCTAATGATGCCAACATGACTAGATTGATTTAATTTATCCCTATTAATTTAATTAATCAATAAAATAAATCTAATTCAAAATTAGATTATTTTATTAATTAAATTAAATTAATTAATTAATCACTAATTTTCCAACATCTCAATAAGAAAAAACAATCATCATTTATAAATTTCAAAAGCCATTTAATCACTTTTAACTTGCAATTAAACACATTTAATCATTAATTAAACTACGCAAGTCATTTAATAAACTTTAAACTTGAAATTAAATAAACACTCAAGGGGAAACTGACCCAGTTAAAACAATTGAACCCGACGACAACCCGACAACACACTATGACTAGGGTGACGACTTGGTTCAGAAAACCTAGCTACTATCTCCCAATCAATTTCCATTAGTAAATGGACACACTCACACCTGTGAGACCAGGTGGAGTCGATGTCGTGTACCTGCAAACCTGCAACAAAGAACATGTCGAACGTGCAACATATATATGTATGTTATGATCAACACGCCATGGAGAGGAAATCTCAAAATTTTAGGGTGCTCGCAAGCAAGTGATACAATCCATCCCCTTCACCAATACAATATCTCTAACTGACACATCTAACATCAATGATATGATCAATAGCATAAAACATCATTTAATCAGATATCTTCTAAGTTATTCTAAATCATGCCATAAGGATAACATCGGAATAAAAGAACATCACATCAACATATAACTTCCACATCATTTAATCAATCACAATCACAAGTAATCAAGTTCCAAAGTCCAAGCATGTTCAGACACAATCATCTCATCATGATATAACATGTGCATCACCAAACAGTTCATGATCAAATAATCACTAAGTTCACAGTCACATCATAAGCATAATTAGACATACAAAGAACCTTGCTGATCCAAATATCCAAAACGGAGGTGTGTTACAATATACCCCAATCTTTGTTGCACAACATTTTATTTTATCCTCGCCTTCCCCAATATGCACCCTCTAGTCCTTAAGGGCCTCTAACAACCTTGTTTTTCATTCCTCAAGTATATCTAAATGTTGGAAGGACTTCCACTTTCATGTATGCACTCTATCCTTTACCATTGGTTCTACATATTCTACCACTTTGCCTCTCGATTCTTGTACTAGTATTCCTTTTGTATTCTCTAGATCTCCCAACTCTCCAATCAGCCAAAAACCATCCCAGGAATCCTACCAAAAACTAGCCCCTCTAATGTCCCAAGTGAGATGATTAGGTACCAATCCTTTGCAAGACATTATAAAATTCCAAATCTTGATCCAGTAGGGGAGTTTTGTATCATTAACATTCTTCATGGGTTACTAGAATCTAAGAACTTGTTTGTAATACATTAGCCCATTTTTGTTCTGATTTATAGGTAAGTGCAAAAAGATGGGGGGCCAAAACGGAGTCTTCAGTGGTTTTTTTTTTTGAAATCAAGAAATACTAACCTGGGATGAGAAATTGAGGATAGTTACACTCAAAATTTTAAGATGCAACAAAAACAATGTTCATAGTGCTCCAAGTCTACTATCTAAACTATAATTTGTTTTTTGAAAATGGTAGAGATTAAGTGGTTAAGAAAATGTCTAGCTACATAAATTGGTGTTTTTTTTGTCAATAAAAAAAAAACATAACATCTTTTGTGGCTCCCTCAAAAGGTTAACTTTTTTTTTAGTATTTTTAAAATCACTTCAGTAAGAAATTAGCTAATAACATGTTTATTCCTATTTTTTTTATCATTTTTTAATGAATATTTGATTTTTTACTAATTTTCAAAGTTGACACATCCTAAAAATAATTTTTTTGGACGTGGTCAATTTATTTTGGGGTGATTCCATAATAGTGGTTTACAATTTTTGGCCAAACTGGACACTAAAATTATTATTTTTAACTGAATCTTCACATTCAGGCACTTATAGCAGCTAAACTGTGAGGAATTTGAAGATGGTGTAAACTAGAGTCTCATCAAATTTTGTCTGTAGATTCTAAAAATATTTTTTTAAAAATTTTTGGAATCAAATTGCACTTCTTTTTCCATCTCCCATGAAAATTGATTTTTTTCAAAAAACAACATTTTTAAAAAGTGACGCACACCGTATAACGCATAACTTTTTTTCCATGAAGGATAAAATTCTAATTCTTTCAAATTTAGATTTGTAACTCTGATATCTAGTGCTTCCACTTGGTTAGATAGTTTATTATTGAATATTTTTTCCTTAATCAAGTTTCAAAGTCAAGCGAATTACAATTCAGACAACGCGACCGTATAACGCGTAACTTTTTTTGTATATGTCAAAATTTTTATTTTTATTTTTGTTGAATCAAGGACTTCAATATCTGTGTATGAGTGATCCCATAATAGTGGTTTACAATTTTGGCCAACGGACAACTTAAATTAATTTTAACTAAATCTTCACATTCGCACCTATAAGCGCTTAAGCGTGAGGAATTTGAAGATGGTGCAAGCTAGAGTCTCATCAATTTTTTTTGTAGATTCTAAAAATATTTTTTCAAAATTTTGGAATCAAATTGCACTTCTTTGCCATCTCCCATGAAAATTGATTTTTTGGAAAACAACATTTTAAAAGTGACGCACTGTGATATAACACATAACTTTTTTCCATGAAGGATAAAATTGTAATTCTTTTCAAATTTAGATTTGTAACTTCGATATCTAGTGCTCCCACTTGGTTAGATATTTTTTTATTGAATATTTTTCCTTAATCAAGTTTCAAAGTCAAACAAATTACAATTCATACACCAAACATAATGCGTAACTTTTTTTGTATATGTCAAAATTTAATTTAATTTTTTCGTTGGATCAAGGACTTCAATATCTCGGTGCACTCATATTTTTCAATTTTTTTTATAATCTTCTATTTTTCCACATGTGAAGAACAAAGAAATTCATTTTGATGAAAAACCTATGTTTAATAAAACTTAAAAAACAAATACATAACAAAACCAAAACATATTAAAATTATATTCATTGGATAGCTTTTTCTAAGGAATACCATAATCATTTGAAATAAATTTTAAATGAATTCATTTGATCCCCCAAAAGCTAAATCAAAAGTGATTTTTTATCAGCATTTTGATAGGTGTAAAGGACGCATTTATAGGTATGGTTTAAAACTAGCGAGGTTCTATCCAAGGGGGTTTGATCTAAGGTAATTTGATCAAACCCTCTTCAATTGGAATCCTTAAAATGGAACTTTTTAAGGCTTAAATCATTATATTTTCTAAAAATATGTCATTTCAGCTAAAATTGTTCCTCTCAGGAATTGTAAACCACTATTGTGACAGCACCCACTCATATTTTTCAAATTTTTTTTTGATAATCTTCTATTTTTCCACATGTGAAGAACAAAGAAATTCATTTTCGATGAAAAACCTATGTTTAATAAAACTTAAAAAACAAATACATAACAAAACCAAAACATATTAAAATTATATTCATTGGAATACCATAATCATTTGAAATAAATTTTAAATGAGTTCATTTGATCCCCCAAAAGCTAAATCAAAAGTGATTTTTTATCAGCATTTTGATAGGTGTAAAGGAGGCGCATTTATAGGTATGGTTGAAAACTAGCAAGGTTCTATCCAAGGGGGTTTGATCTAAGGTGATTTGATCAAACCCTCTTCAATTGGAATCCTTAAAATGGAATTTTTTAAGGCTTAAATCATTATATTTTCTAAAAATATGTGATTTTAGCTAAAATTCATTCCTCTCAGGAATTGTAACCACTATTATGACAACACCCTTTGAATATGTGTAGAATGGAGTCTAGTTTATAAAATATAATTTATTTGAAATTTCAATTAACGGTTAAAAAATAAAGTAAAAAATACCAAACACTAGCTTTTGACAAAAAACATACACACAAACAAAAGAAATTAAAGATGAAAGCCTTAACATTGTCAAAATGTAAAAAAAATTACATCGTTAAATTTCTAAGAGAGAGCCCAACACTACCCAAGTTTTGATTTACTCAACCTTGAAACACATGCAAACATGATGGTTACCACGAACAAGATTATGTGAAATCTTGTAGAATATGCAAAAACATGTCTTTGGGAATTGGGAAGGCACTCCAAGCCTTTGGGTTGGAAATCCAAAGCAAATCTCAAGCCTAAGGCTTGGGGATTTCCAAAGAAAGATGTAACATGAGCGCATTATAATGTGCTCGCATTATGTCTTGTTTTGTATTTTGCTCAACTTTTACAAACTTTTGTTGTATATTTCTCAATCTTGACATAATGTGAGCACATTATAATGCATTCACATTATGTCTCCCTTGGAATTGTTTATGTGCAATTTTCTTAAATGTATGTTTGATGTATTATATGTTTGTATATATATTTGTATGTATGTATGCCTTTATGTATGTATGTATATATGTATGTATGTATGAATGTATGCTTGTATGTATATATGTATGTATCTATATATGTATGTTTGTATGAATTGATGTATGCTTGTATGTATGTATGTATGCTTGTATGTATGCATGTGATGAGGAGGAAAATGGATATGTTAGAGACATCACACTTTTCTCACACAACCATTCACTAATGTTCTAGGGGTCCTAATTGGATTGACTAACAACCCCACAAGGTGAGCCAATTCTTAATTAGGAGGGTCCTAGGAAGGGGTTCACCACCAAGCAAATGCTTGGAAAAGAAAATATTTGAAAACACACCGTGATATGAAAAATGACCTATAACGAAGAGTGTAAGCTAAATGAAGGATGCAAATGATGAAATTATGCAACAAGGAGATAGTATGTGTGCACCTGGGAAATATGGAGATGCTATGAGGATTCTAGAAATGTAAAGAAGCTACCAAAATATGTTGTGGAGGTATAAGACACCCAAGATGGCATATTAGAACCACTGCTATTTTTGGGGGAAAATACAGAGTCTTTGGATGTCATAACTAGATCTTGAAAAATATCTGAAAAATATGCCTGGGAGGACTAAGATGCCCAAGATGGCGCATTAGTCCCGTTCTGAATTTTTGAAATCTTTGAATGTGGTTCTGAGCTCCCAGGTCTATACTTGCTTCCCTTCTGATCTTAGGTTCTGAAACTTCTGAATATGGCCTGTAGGTGAGTTTCTGTGAAGATGAAAACTTTGCAATGCAACTTTGCAACTTTGCACTCCAAATGATCTTCAAGTCTTCAACCTAGATCTGCAATCACAAATATGCAAGATAGGAAAAACTTGTTGATTGTTAGTGAATGGGGGTTTTCCTTGGTCAAACCCCTTGTTGGTAATTAAACCTTTAAATGAAATAGAAATAATGAAGGAAATGGTGAATGAACAATGTGCAATGCTACAACTCACCAAATCCTTGTAAAGTCTACAAACTTGTGTGCAATGGCTGCAATGGATATGGATCTTGAATGCTTGAAAGATAGTACTTGAATTGCTTTGCTTGAATCAAAACCCTACACCACAAATGTTAGCACAACAACACACATGATGCAAGAAAAATCTTTGATATGATGATTGAATTTGTAATGCTTGATGAATCTACTCTTGAATGCTCTTGTGAACTCAATTATCCTATGATAAAAAGTTCTCATAAAAGACTTGGGTTGAAATGAATGAAGGAAGATCCTTGTATTTATACTTATTTATGCTCAATATCTTGAAATTATATCACACCAAGTCAACATGTGAATTCATTAAATAAAGGAGGCTAAAGCCTACTAGAATTTGAAATTAAATCTCAAAAATGACTCAAGGAGGACTAAGATGCCCTAGGTGGTGTCTTAATCCCAAGTCCTAAAAACTTGGGGCACAAACACCAAAAAGGGGCCCAATCCAAAGATTCCAAAATTAGGGTCCCGAGAGCCTTGGGGGAATAAGCTACCCTAGGTAGCGTTTTAGTCCCAACCCAAAAATTAGGAACACACCGATGGAGTCAATAAATTATCATTTATGCATTAGAGAATGTCGGGATTAACTAGAAAATTATTTCATTCATAGGGCTTGTGGACACAAAATAGGACCAATTAAGCCATAAAGAAGCATAAATAAAGCAAGGAGGGCCCAAACAAGTGTGAAAATGTAAGGGTATGGGTATGTGTAGGATCATGATGGGCCAAAAAGTGGCGATATGATGGGTATGTGGCTAATGACTTTTTTAACCCAAAATTGATGAAACAAAAAGGGTTTTTAAAGGAGATTATCAACTTTCCACCAATATAAATTATGATTTACTTTGAATTTAATAAATAATTATTATTCATTTTCTATTTGAATTAAAACTAAAGTCCTAATTGATAGGCCGATTGAAAAAATCTATAGCTTTCAAATGGTATCATATTTTTTGAATCTGAAACATGCATCACATTCTATGCTTCCCATACTATAGGATTAAAATTAATAATTGAATTTCATGAAGTTTTGACCAAGTTAAGGTGGTCAGACATACAATTTTATATATTTTAAAATTTGTAATAAAAAAATCATAACTAATTATTTACTTGGAAAAAAATTGCAAACAAATATGCATCACATTAGGACATGAGTCATCTACTTATATCTTAAATATTAAAAAAAATATTATCATTTTATTGTGGTTAGGGTGGTCAAACAGACACCTACTTTTTATTTTTTCCTTGAAATTTAAGTGATACTGCATTGAAATTTTAAATTTTCACCAAATATTTTTAAAAGAAAAAATAACCTAGTAGTTTAGAAACTACATTCAATTTGCTACAAATTCTATTCTTACATATTTTTGAAATAATATAGATAACTTATTCAAATTTTTATGTCAATTTTTCTAACTCTAATTTTTCTGAATTTTTTGCCACTTAAGGGCCTATTTTTTCCATGATGACCCTGCACATACCTGTATGCATTTTACTACACTACAACATGTAAGGGTTTAGGGTATATAAGGGTGAGGGTATAGGTTATAGGGATGAGGGTTGATGTACTAGGGATTAAGTAATAGGTTGAGGGTAGAGGGTAGAGGGTTGAGGGTTTATAGTTGAGGGATAATATTTGACTTGTTGAGTGTATAAGATTAAGTCTATAAGGTATAGGGATTAGGGTTAGTATATTGGGTTTAGGGTTTACGATATGGATTGAGGGTATAAGGCATGAGGTAAAGGTTTGAGAGTGTATGGTTTAGGTTTTAAATATAGGGTTGAGGGATAATATTTAGGGTTTAGGTATAAGGGTGAGTATTAAGGTATAGAGATGAAGATTTGTGGGTGTAGGGTTCAGGGTTTAAGGTGTAGGGTTGAGGATTGAGGGATTAGGGCTTAAATATATGGTCAAGGGTACAAGGTTGAGAGTTAAGGGTTTATAGTTGAGGGATAATGTTCAAGGTTGAGTGTCTAAGGTATAGGGTTCAGGGTTTAAGGTTGAGGGTATAAAGCATATGGATGAGGGTTGAGGGTTTAGGGCATAACTATAGGTTTGAGGGTATAGGGTATAAGGTAGAGGTTTGAGGGTTGAGGGATAATATTCAGGGTTGAGTGTTCAAGGTTAAGTGTATAGGATATAGGTCAATTAGGGTTTAATATATTGGGTTGGCAGATTAGGACTTAAGTATAGTGTTGAGGGTTGAGGTTGTAGGACCTGTAGGGTTTAAGGGTTGAGGGTTGAGGGTTTAGGGTTGAGGGTTTAAGGGATAAGGCTTTAGGGTTTGACGTTTTAAGGGTTGAAGGTGTAGGTTTAAGGGTTAAGGGTTGAGGATCGAGGGTTTAAATTTTGAGGGATTAGGGGTTGAGGATTTAAGGTTTAAGGGATTAAGAGTTAAGGGATTAGGGTTTAAGGCTTGAGGGGTGTGGGATTAAGGTTTAAGGTATAGTGTCGAGGGTTGAGGGTTTAGGGATTAAGGTTTAAGAGTTGAGGGTTGAAGATTTAGGGGTAGGGTTTAGGGTTGAGGGTTAAGGGATTAGGGTTTAAGGGTTGAGGGTTTAAGGCTTTAGGGTTTAAGGGTCAAGGGTTTAGGGTTTAAGGGTTGACGGTTTAAGGGATTAGAATTTAAGGTTTGAAGGTTAAGATATTATGGTTTAAGGTATAGGGTTGATGTATTAGAGTTGAGGGTTTAATGTATATGGTAGAGGGATTGAGGTTTGAGGGTTTAAGGGCTAAGGGTTGAAGGTGGAGGGTTTAATGTATAGGGTTGAGGGATTAGGGTTGAGGGTTGAGGGTTGAGGATTTAAGGTATAGATTTGAGGGAATAGGGTTGAGTTTCTAATGTATAGGGTAGAGAGTTTGAGGGTTGAGGGTTTAGGGTTTAAGGATTGAGGGTTCATAGATTAAGTTTGAGTGTATAATGTATAAGGTAGAGGGTTTATAGTTGAGGGTTGAGGGTTGAAGTATTAAGGGTTTAAGTGTTGAGGGATTAAGAGTTTAAGGTATAGGGGTGAGGGATTAGGGTTGAGGGTTTAATGCATAGGGTAGAGGGTAGAGGTTTGAAGGTTTACAAGATTAAGGGTTTAAGGTATAGGATCGAGGGATTAGGATTGATAGTTTAATGTATAGGGTAGAGGGTAGAGGATTTAAAGGTTTAAGGGCTGAGGGTATAGAGTTGAGGGATTAGGGTTGAGGGATTAGGGTTGAGGGTCCAATGTATAGGGTAGAGGTTGGGGATTAAGGGTTGAGGGTTTAATGTGTAGGGTAGAGGGTTGAGGGATTAAGGGTTTAAGGGTTGATGGATTAAGGGTTTAATGATTGAAGGATTAGGGTTAAGGGTTGAGGGTTGAGGGATTAAGGTTTTAAGGGTTGAGGGTTTTAGGGTTGATGGATTAAGGGTTTAAGAGTTCATGGATTAAGGGTAAATAAGGGTTGAGAGTATTAGGGTTTAAGGGTTGAGGAATTATGGTTGAGGGTTGAGGGTTGAGGGTTGAAGGATTATGGTCGAGGGTCCAATATATAATAAGGTAGAGGGTTGAGAATTGAGGGTTGAGGGATTAAGGGTTTAAGGGTTGAGGGTTGATGATATAAAGTTGAGGGTATAGGGTTTAAGTGTTGAGGGTTGAGGAATTATGGTTGAGGATCCAATGTATAGGGTAGAAGGTTGATAATTTAGCATTAAGAGTTTAATGTATAGGGTAGAGGGTTGAGGGTTTAAGGGTTTAGGGTTTAATGGTTCAGGGTTGAGGGAATAAGGTAGGGGGTTTAGGGATTAAGGGTTTAGGGGTTGAGGGATTACAATTTAGGGTCCAATGTATAGGGTAGAGGGTTGAGAATTGAGGGTTGAGGGTTTAATTTATAGTGTAGAGGGTTGAAGGATTAAGGGGTTGAGGGTTAAGGGTTTAAGGGTTAAGGGTATAGAGTTGAGGGATTAGGGTTAAGGTTTGAGGGTTGAGGGTATATGGTTTATGATGCGTAAACCCCCCCTTTGAACTATTTAAACTCACCTTCGGGTTCTCAAATGATGAATTAATAATGACTTATAAACATTGATCAAAACAAGATTATAATATGTTGAATATGGATTTAAAACTAAACTTGAGTGTTTAGAAAGCTCATTCATTCCATTTACACACTTAAAATTGATCTGGAGCCATATACTTGATTTTTCTCCTTTTAAGAGTCATTTTTCCTTCTATACTTGCATCTAAAGAATTTTTATTTGAATTAAATCTACGAAAACTGAATGCAAAAAATATGCCAAGAGATAAAAGATAGAGTTTTTTATCGAGTTCACCCAATATGGCTACTTCTCTAGGTTCTTCTAAACCATTACACTAATCAAATGATTGAAAGTACAATTATTTTAACTCCTTATAATCTATTAATGAAACTTAAAAAAACTACAAATAAAGTACTATCAAACCTTCGAAGAACATTAATGATGATGAGGGACTGTTCTCCACCTTCTTGTAGCACTTGCAAGCTCTTTCTCCCTTAGTTCTTCATCAAAAATTTCATACTTTACTTCTTGAATGATGTCTAATGAACTCCAATTAGAAGAACAATACCACCATTAGAATCATCTTTGAGTTCTAGACATATCTCCAGAAGACCTCAAAGAATGAAAATGCCTCTAAGTGGCTTAAAATTGCACTTCTTTACAAACTGGTCTGTGCAAAAATAATACACAGTCAAAAACTGCTCCTATTCGAAATGAATTTTCTTCCTTTTATAATGTTTATATAGTAGTTGGCATAGTGGCTAAGGCACTAGAATTTTGCATGGGAGATCAAGGTTCAAATCCCATTGAATCCACCTAGATAACACTACATTAAATAAAATGCAATCCATTTACCACTACATTAAAAAACGTACAATATTGGTTAAGGTATTGTATTGTTCCAATGTAGGTTATGGCATCAAATCCTACAAAATCCTCTTTATTTAAATATAGGTATATTTGTATCTTTTAAATAACGAGTATTTCTTAGCATATCATTTTCCAAGTGCATGGTGTAATGGTAAGGCAGCTAGACTATTTTGGAGAGGTTCTTTGTCCAAATCCCACAAAATATGTTGCAACTAACTTTCCATGTGGCAGCTTATGATTTGTCCATGTACTACCATGTGTCAACATTTAATTATGTCACGTGTCATTGCACCTATGTTTTTCCTTTAACTTTCTAAGGCCATAACTTTTGTGCACGATGTTTGTTTGAGTCCGTTCAAAATGCTTTGGAAAGCTCTTGAAGAGCTCTACAACATGAAGGATTTTTCATAAAAAAATGACACCATCATTTTTTTCACCATCAATTTGGATCAGTTGGGAAATCCTCTTGGATCAATCCTCCCCACTAAAAGATCTTTTGGTCTCCAAAAGGAAACTCATCCATTGAAATGATAACTCTTTTCTACCTAACACCCAATTACATAAAGAATAATATGTAGCATACTAGTAAATTTCATAATATTGAAATGCCAAATTGTCACAAAATTGGTTTAGCAAAATTAGACACAATTTCCCAAACTAAATCCATATGAATTGGTCAATATTGCAAAAAATTTAGGGAGAATTATTTTCTTCCTCTAGAATGATCACACCCCAAATCAACTCCTCTGCTGCCACAAGGAATCAATGAACCTCTACATAAAATAGAATGTCAAATGACATCTCTCCTACCGCACAACCTCAATGAACCTCTACACATAACTGGGATCTTGGTATGTTTCTAGTGATACCTCTACTGCTGCATGGTCTCCATGATCCTCTACACAAAAATGGATGTCAACTGACATCTTTGCTGCTGCATAGCCTCATATAACCTCTACATAGGAGTGAGTATCTAAATGAATGTTTAATGATCTCCCTTTGTTGCACGACCTCAACGAACCTCTACATAGAAATGGGGAATTGGACACCTCCATCAATGTCTTACTCTACTGCATGGCCTCAATGCCTCTACACAATGTGTATGGAAAAATGCCTCCTAGTGGTGTCTATAAGCTTATAAGGCTTATAAAAAAATTATCACCAAAAGGTAAAATTTCTATACAAATGTCACATCCCAAATCAGTGAACTACTAGTGTCTACAAAAGATCACCTGGTGCAACTTTACAAACCAATTTGTTAGTGTAATAAATCTACACCCTAATTGTAAACACATTTGATAGTTTACAAAAATCAAATTCCCAATATAAGGTACTTATAGAATTAGTGCAAATAACATATGTGGATACAATGAGTTTGCATAATAATTACAACTACAAATAGGTGCCCAAATGGGTCTTATAAGCATCCATAATTTTGCAAAAGTGCAACAAATATTGAGAATGGAAGTTTTCCAAAATTATACATTCTGATGATGCCCATACTTCTTGCATATACTGCTATATAAAATGGAATCTCTCTACCTTAACCATGAGAAAAATAATCTAAGTATTTTAAACCTGTCATTCAAATTTTCCCTACAGGTGACTCCAAAAACAAATATATATATTTTTCAAAGCTAAACATACATATGGGAAAATTTTCCTTTCATCAAACATTAGGAATCCCCAAAAATGTGCTCTGAAAATTTGCATGATATTCATCAATCAAATCTATGCAAACATAAAAATAAGGAACTTTTTACCCATCGAATTTTCATGTTTAGGTGGTTTTACTTTCTTAGTCAATATTTGGGCATCTACATGGGTTAACTTAAAATTGGTTGATTTCAAAACTTGACTTTCCATCATTGTACTAGAGGAATATGCCAACACTTGTCAATCTCATGACCTTTCTTGTCACAATGGCTATAAAATATTATGTCCATGTTTTATGAAACTTACCCAATTTTTTCCTCTATTTAGGGGAGGTAACCTTTTTGCCATTTCTTGTCTCAACATAACAAGATTGGTCTTTAGCATTTGTCTTGTTATTCACCAAAGACATTAACTTATTTAACATAGTTTTTCTCTTCCAACAATACGTTGTAGAATGATTACATAACCCACAAAATGTGCATGGAAAAGCGTACTTATTCTTCTGTCTATGAAAGCTACATTGTTAAAAAAAATAGAGAAAATGAGAATTTTTAGGATTCTATTTCCTATTAGTGCTATTTTTAGTGTAAGTAGGAGGAGGAAAATTTTCAATACCTCTTCTTCCTGTTTTATTACACCTATAATTATTACTCTTTATGGAGGAATCCTACAAAACTAGTGGTGTAGACATTTTGTTGTTGGAAGCTTGTCTTCCCTCGGTTGTTTTGGAACTTCCTCCAATTTCCACTTGCTCACTAGTATAACCCAAACTTGCAAATCAAGGTTTTTCCTTTACTTGTATTGGGTTAGCATCACCTTGGCCATTCTTACCAAGGCCTCTTCCATTAAATCCCATTTTAATTAACAAATTAGATCCTATTCCCTTAGTATGTTGTTCAAATTTACCAAAAGAAATGTCTGAAACTATGGGTTCAATGAAGTATTATTTGGTAAACAACTTACATTGCACTCTTCTATCATAGTACCTACATCTGAAGTGGAAGGATTTTCCTTCTTTTTTTCACCTTGTTGTAGTTTTACCAAGAGGTCATCCTTAGCTTGCATCTGTTCCTGCAATTCTTTAACAAATTCCATCAACTTCTTACTATGTTAAGTATTCCATTGAAATAATTCTCTTTCTCTTTTGTTAAGGATTGTGGCTCAGTTTTTAACCACTCAATCTCCTCTTCCATGGAGTAGAACTTGTCTCTCAAGAAAGAATTCTCTTCCCGAATTTGACGGTTAATTGTCTCAAGCTGATCACATTTCTCTTGTTTGGATGTCTTGCCCATGGCTTCCTATTTCTTGCAAACAACCTGTAGTTCCAACAACTGCACACTGCAAATAGAAGATCAACAAGCCCAAAATTCTACACAACTAAAAATTGAAACCAAAATTGAAAAAAAAGTTTCACACATTCAGAAGCTATCCATGAATTCTTACTACTCTAATACCACTTGATGCGTAAACCCCCCTTTGAACTATTTAAACTCACAAGTTCAGGTCCTCAGATGATGAATTAATAATGACATAAAAATTGATCAAAACAGGATTATAAACTGTTGAATATGGATTTAAAACTAAACTTGATTGTTTAGAAATCTCATTCGTTTCGTTTACACGTGTTTAAAATTGATCTAGAGCCATATACTTGATTTTTCTCCTTTTAAGTGTCATTTTTCCTTTTATATTTGCATCTAAATAATTTTTATCTGAATTAAATCTATAGAAACTAAATGCAAAAAATAGAAATAAAAGACACATAATTTTTTATGGAGTTCACCCAATATGGCTACTTCTCTGAGTTCTTTCAAACCATTCCACTAATTAAATGATTGCAAGTACAATTCTTATAAATCCTTATAATCTGTTAATGAAACTTTAATTTTTTTCAAATAAAGTACTATCAAACCTTCGAAGAGCATTGATGATGATCAAGGACTATTCTCCACCTTCGTGTAGTGATTGCAAGCTCTTTCTCCCTTAGTTCTTCATTAAAAAGCTCAAACTTGGCTTCCCTAATGATGTCTAACTGTGTTGCAAAAAAAAGTATCCCTTAGAAATTTTTATACTTTAGATGGGAATAATTAACAACAAATTGGACTTAATGAGGCCTTGATTTAGTGTTGAGAGGTTTTTTACACATCTAAATTACATCTTGGACCCTTGCAAACTGAATAAGATGAATCTA
The DNA here is from genome assembly GCA_007258455.2 of Sequoia sempervirens. Lineage (NCBI taxonomy): Eukaryota > Viridiplantae > Streptophyta > Pinopsida > Cupressales > Cupressaceae > Sequoia > Sequoia sempervirens. The sequence continues at coordinate 326,758,755 of VDFB02193867.1, read as the reverse complement.
ACAATGTCTTGTAAATGTGTTGTAAAGTGTTGTAAAAGACTTTTACACTTTTCTAGACTAATGGACCTATTTTCCCCCTAATTCAATGTTATAAAATGTATTTAATTGCATTATCAAATTAATCTAGAAGGCTTGTAAATTAAACCTAATTTGAATCTAGTGTTGTAATGTGCTTTACACATTCACATTGGATTTTGTACCTTTCTAGGCTATGTGGACCTCATTTTAATGTTGTAAAGAGTATTTAATCACACTTTCACATTGAAATTTGTGTCCCTAGCCCTAATTACCCTTTTCATCATCATTAATAGGCCCCTATAACCCCATATTATGCATCTCAAGGCTTAATTTGATTAAAGACCTGACTAGAACAACATAAGAGCTTAATTTCTTCACTCCCTTACAATCCAGCTCGCAAAAGAGGCCCTGTGGGACTAAGTCACCCAACTTGGCTAATTAGTCCCATCTGGGCTATTTTTGAGGTTTGAGCGGGAAAAATTAGATTTTAAGTTTATTTATCCTTCATGTTGGCCTTAGGGATCATATTAATAGAAATTTTAGGTGGATTTCCTATATAAACAAGATTCTAAACCATAATTCATAACTCATTCATTATTCATTCATCATTCATCATCCATCTCAAGTCAAGCAAGCTGGTATTCCAAGTCATCAAGATAGCTTTCTAAGACATTCAAAGGCATATTCTTCATCTATTGCTACAAAAATTGAAGATCTATCATCATGGAAAGGTAATAATTCAATTATTTCATGTTCATGCTTCATATTATTTCTTCATTTGGTTTAATTAACTAAAAGGGGTTTGACCAAGGCAAACCCCCATTCCCTAGCATTCAACATTTATCTTTCTTTCCTTGTGTTTGTAGATTTAGGTACCTTGAAGGCTTGGAAATCATTGAAGGATAATTTGAAATTTTTTTGAAGACATCTCCTTGTTGGCTAGGTCAAAATATCCAGAAAAAGTCACTTACAGGGCTAAATATAGCACTTTCAGAACCAGACACCTGGAGGAGCAAAAAGTGTAGACCGAAAGCTTTCATTTCCACTTTTAGATTTTAAGAAAAGCCAAAGTGGACTAAGTCACCATCAATGATGACTTAGTCCCACTATAATTTTTTTTCAAATATTTTGTAGATCTAGATACCCATTTGGTTGAAATGGGCTCTGATGCAGTTTCCCAGATCTAGGACTACGCCACCTAGAATGGCATAATTGTCCTAGTAGGTCAAAATTTTAGGATCAATAGCATTTTCAGTCTTCAGTCTAGTCTACAACACATTTCTAGGTGCACTTTTTCAGCTCTATAGTTTTTTTTTTTTGTTTCATGGTCATTTCTAGGTCATTCAATGTATGTTTGCATATATCACAATGTTTTTTCAAACACTTTAGTTTTCCTTAGTTTTCATTCATTAGTCAACATCTTTTATCCATTATTTGCATCCAATACATTCTATTTAGACATATTTCAATCATATTTCTATTATTCTTGAGTGAACCCCTAAGTTTTTGTGGGATACCTTTTTCCTTTTATGTGCAAAACCCTAGAAGTGCAAGAGAGTGCTTATCCCCAAAAATTTGTGGTTCACTAAGGAACTCCAATTAGAAGAAGAATACTACCATTAGAAGCATCTCTAAGTTCTAGACATATCTCTAGAAGACCGAGCAAAGCATGAAAATTCCCCTAAGTGGCTTAAAATTGCACTTCTTTACAAACTAGTCTATGCAAAAATAATACATAGTCAAAAACTACTCTTATTCGAAATGAATTTTCTTCCTTTTATAGTGTTTACACAATAGTTGGAATAGTGGCTAAGGTGCTAGAATTTCACATGGGAGATTGGGGTTCAAATTGGTGAACCATCGATCCCTCTTGCCATTCTTACCCCCTACCAGTGCACCAAGCACGCAGTTTAGATCTAAATTGGGCGACGATTCTATTTATAATAGAACTAAAAGCAGATTTGTCCTAAATTTAACATTACTAAACCCTTAAGCTTTTAAAAAGCCCGATATCAAAATATTAAAAGGGAATTAAAATAATATTTATAAGATTTTTATTAAGATTATTAAGGGCTTTTTAAGGGGGTTTAGATAAATCTAAGAAGGTTATTAAGGATTTTAGTGATATTTAAAGGGAATTTTCAAAGATTTATGTTTGTAAATGGAGATATGAAAGATTGTGAAAAATGATATGGTTATGAACCATATTGGGAAAGAATTGTGTATAAAAAGTGGGGTAGCTTAGGAATGGGAAGTGGTGGAATTATGAGAGAAATTGTATGGAAATTTTGAGTGTCCAAAATTGTCCATCAAAGGAGCATCACCCTACTGCACTTGGAGGAGGAATTTGAAACTCTTGCAAACCAAGAGACTCGACATTGCGTTCCATTGAAGCCTTGTAACCAGTTTTGGAGCATAATCAAGGATCGACCACTCTATTGCAGAGGGACCTGGAGATGTAGCCATTTTGGAAAACTCTATTGTCAACTTCAGTATTTTCTTCTCTCTTCTATCTCTCTTTTGTTTAGTTCATCACTTTATTTTTTTATGTTTATTTAAGCATTCCAATTATGTTTTTAGACATTTGAAAATTAATCATTATAATCATTAAGCATACATGTGCAATTGCCATAGATCCTAATAACATATCAGTTTAGGGTATAGGGTTGAGGATCCAATGTATACAATAGAGGGTTGAGGGTTTAATGTATAGGGAAGAGGGTTGAGAGATTACGGGTTTAATGGTTTAGGGTTTAAGGGTTTATGGGTTAAGGGTTGAAGGGTTGAGGGTTGAGGGTATAGGGTTGAGGGATTAGGGTTACGGGTTCAATGTATAGGGTAGAGGGTTGATAATTGAGGATTGAGGGTCTAATGTATAGGGTAGAGGGTTAAGGGATTAAGGGTTTTAGGGTTGAGGCTTTAGGGTTGAGGGTTGAGGGTATATGGTTTAAGGGTTGATGGATTAGGGATTATGGTTGAGGGTTCAATGTATAGGGTAGAGGATTTAATGTATATGGTAGATGGTTGAGGGATTAAGGGTTTAAGGGTTTAGGGTTTAACGTTTCAGGGTTGAGGGAATAGGGTAGAGGGTTAAGGGATTAAGGGTTTACGGGTTGATTGTTTAGGGGTTGAAGGATTAGGGTTGATGGTTTAAGTGTTTAAGGGTTTAAGGGTTGAGGTTTTAGGGTTGAGGGATTAAGGTTTAGTTTCCATTATATAGTGTAGAGGGTTGAGAATTGAGAGTTGAGGGTTTAATGTATAGGGTAGATGGTTGAGGGTATAGGGTTGAGGGTTGAAGGTATAGGGTTTAAGGATTATGATAGAGGGATTAGGGTTGAGGATCCAATGTATAGTGTAGAGGTTTGATGGATTAGGGTTTAAGGTATAGTGTTGAAGGTTTAGGGTTTAGAGTTTAGGGATGGGGTTTAGGGTTTAAGGTTTAATGGTTGAGGATTGAGGCTTTAGAAATAGGGTTTAAGTTTGATGGTTAAGGTATTAGGGTTTAAGGGTTGATGGTTTAAGGGTCAAGGGTTTAGGGTTTAAGGATTAAGGCTTTAGAATTGAGGGTTTAAGGGATTAGGGTTTAAGGGTTGAGGGTTTAAGGGTTGAGGGTTTAGATTGGCACATTCAACTTAATCCCACATTATGGGCCTGTAGAACTAGCATCAGAACGCTGACATGAGCAACACCGTTTTCTCTTGTATATGGAGTAGAAGCCATCCTACCTTTAGAGGTTGATATTCCATCACTTAGAGTATCTCTGAAAGGTCTAATCACCAATGATGAATAAAGAGTTTCCTGACTACAAGAACTAAAACTTCTTGATGAAAAGAAACAATGAGTAGCTAATCATTTAAAAGCATACCAACAAATGATGTCTCACAGCTATAATCACATAGTAAAACCACGTACCTTTCAGATTGATGATCTTGTTCTAAAAGAGAACCCGTGCAATCAACAAGATAGAGAGAAGAAGGGAAAGTTTGAACCTAATTGGATGGGTCTGTATGTGGTGATTTTAAGTATTTAAGATATAGGGTTGAGGGTTAATGTACAAGCTTGAGCATATAGGTGATTGTGGTGAAACTTCATATCACACACAAAATGGGACATACATAACACTTAAAATATGTCATAATTGGTCAAGGAAAGGTCTCATTTGTGTACCTCAACCCAATCCCATATTGACACATGATATGAGTTATAAAACCTTTATAAAATCAACTTTTTCGCAATGTGAGCACATTTTAGAGAAGTTGAAAAATGACCTTTTTTCGAGCAAGCTAAAATGTGCTCGCATTATAATGTGAGTGTGTAAATTGTCTTTCTCTAAAAAAAATAAAACATCAAAGACACCCATGAACCAGGCCCACATGCTCTATTATTCTCTTTCTTTTGCACGTGATCCAACTAAAAATACTTTTTGATGTTGTTGGGAAGAGCACATGCACTTTTTACACATTCCACCACCTTTGCATCAAATTTCCACCACTTTTTTTGGTTTTCCAACTTAGGAAGGAGGAAATAACAAATTTTTTATATTAAATTTTATTATATCAATTCAAGTTTCAATGTTTGTAGTGTTGCAATGTTAATTATGATTGAATTGGTATAATTTAACATTATGCATTGGTTAACTGTATAGTTTTTAGTAATTCTAGTAGAGTTATATACAATTGAAAGTTGGAAAGGAAGCAAGTTTGTGAAAAGCTCATTTTTTTGAGGAGTTTGATGAAAGAAGAAAATAGACTACACATAATTGAGTAGTTTCTCCAATCGAATCTCCATTTTTAAGGTATGTCAAGTTTTTATACATGTTCTTTACATTTTCCTTCATGCTCTTATGTTTCTTTAGCACTTCTTATCATACATGCTTAATACAATGCTTTGATTTTATTATCATGTTAATTTTGGGATTATATTTTGCTAAGTATTCAAAATTACAAGTGCTCAACATACATAGCCTTAATAAAATGCATTAGATTTTGTTAAAATGCATATTTCATGTTCATCAATGTTTGTTTTTACTTTTTAACATCTATGAGCATTCAAGGGGGGTTCCTTTGAAAATTATCATTATAGCCTTAGCCCCTCTTGACACATTTAACCTATACAATTCTTCACTCTTTTTAGTGGTTTGACTACTCTTATAGTATCATGCAGCTCTTGGGAAACCAAAAAAATATTGGTTTGCATGCTTATAATATCCACATAGTTTCTTCCTTTCTTCCCTACAATCATTTGTCTAATTTCCTAGTTTACCACACTTCTAAGAATGAACATCCTCCTTTCTCTAACCTTAATCTCTTCCTCTACAATGTCCTCCACTAAACTCATTACAATCATGTAGTGTAGAAAATTGTACCCCTTTTTAGGAGAAAGTACAATTCACACTTATTTGGAACTATTTTGGTGACCTTTTCATCAATATATTTTAAAATCCCATCAATAGGCCCCTAATACCCCTTTATCATGTATCCCAAGGATTATTTTACTTAATTTTATTTAATTCTCAACACCACAACCCACATTGAATAAATGCTATGAATCAAATTAATGCCCCAACATTTAAGGAGTCCTAAAGTTTTATGTCAGGACCCATTTTCCAATGGGATAATGGGTCCTCATTAAGCTCCTTAATCTCAACTTTTGATATGTTTCTGGAAAAAAATTAATCTCTCAAATTCAAATTTCACATGTTAGGTTTCAGGATCTAATAATTGGAAAATTAGATAGGAATCCTATAACACTAAGTCTCACATTCATTTTACACTAGCAAGACAAGAGATAAGGAAGAGAGTTTCATATGATATCAAGTATTCATATTCAAGAGAAAGGAGAAGCATTCAAAATTGAAGTCTTTGAGCAACATTTGAGTTATTTTTGCAGGTCTTCAAGCTCCTTTAGATATCAAGATCAAGAATTGTCAAAGGATTCATGATAGTTGCCTATAGAGGATCATGATGGATTCTAGGTTTTGGGAGATGCACAATACATTCAACCAAGCCTAATGACTTGTTTCCTAAGTGATTACATCTTATATTATCTATCTACTTTCAACCTAAGGAATCTATAATCAAAAATTTGACTTATTAAGGTGATTTTGAGATCTCCTAAAGTAGGTCTTCATCATTGTGCATGTTCATTTAGGGATCCTATTCTAAAACACTTGAGTAGGGTTTCTTTATATCATTTTTTCTTAATATTGGACACAGTTAAGGTTAGGATTGCACAAACATTTCATGTTTCAAATTTATTTTCTTCATCAAGGGGTAAGTGCACAAAGATGGTTCCCAAAAAGGGGGCTTAAGTGGCCACCTTTTTTCTGAAATCAAGAAACACTCACCTTAGATGTGAAATTGAGGATAGTTACACTCAAAATTTTGAGATGGAACAAAAACAAGGATCAAAGTGCTCTGAGTATACTTTCTAAAGTACTAATTTATTTTGAAATTTTTTGAGATTAAGGGGTTCAAATGAGGGACGTACACAAATTGGTGTTGTTTTTGTCACAAAAACATAATATAGCAACTCTTGTACAACCCTAACACAGTGAATTTTTTTTTTAGTATTTTTAAAATCACTACGGTCAGAAGTTAGCGAATAGTATGTAGTTGATAAATGATTTTTCTAATAATTTTTTAATTAATATTTTATTTTTTACTAATTTTTGAAGTCGACACTTCCTGAAAAAATAGAATTTTGGCCGTGCTACCTCTACAAATTTTTGAAACTAATTGATTTTTTTTTAATTTTTTTTTTTAAAATTTGTAGAATGGAATCTAGTTTCTAAAAATGTAATTTATTTGAAATTTTGATGAACTGTTAATTTATAATGAAAGAAACACCAAACACTACTTTTTCCAAAAAAAAGACATAGAAACAAAATAAATCAGGGATGAAAGGCTTAACATTGTTAGAAAGTGAAAAAA